>CM057456.1:1307522500-1308160000 GCA_016271365.2 Neoceratodus forsteri | reverse complement strand
ATGCACAGGCTGATACAAAAAAAAATGAAAACATAAACAGTAATAGAAACTCAAATGGTAACAGCAACGCAAACAGAAGTGCAAACGAAAATGCAAACCATAACACACACGGTGGTGTACATGGGAACAGTGATGCGAATGGTAATGGAAACACAACTGGAAATGCTAATTGGCACAGTAATGAAAGGGCACACCCTTCTTTTCCCCAAATACTGCATTGAAAAAGACAGTGAATACAAAGAATGTATGCATAATAATGGGCCTCGGAGCAGAAAAGGAGGACTTGGAATACTAAATTGCTTACATCTCAAGAACCGTACGTCATAGAAAAAAAATGAAACTGTCTTACGAATTATGACAATCCTGGCTAGTTTTGTATTTTTTTGACGAAAAGCATGTATCTCACATCGTTTCTGAGATACAGGCCTCAAAAGGCGCGACGGACGCCGTAATGTTATCCTATGGGGAAAAGTGTCAACTTTGGAGTGCCATAACTTTTCAGCCCTAAAATATATTTTCACCAAACCACCAAAAGGCACACCTGTAGCATGTTGGCTGTCTTCCCTCCAAATTTCAGCCCAATTGACCAAACCGTTCTTTTGCAGCAGGGTGGCAAAGAATTCCTGTTATTTTGGGCATAGTGTCGCAAAATAGTGTTGCAAATCATGACACTTTCGCAAATGAAATCATGAATGTGTCATGAGTGCGACATTAATTTGCGACACTACTTTTTCCAGAAATTTGAAAAACATATTTCTGGGGTGTTTAACCCCAAAATAAAGACATGGCTAGCATCCTGAGGGTCCGAAAAGGTGAACATAAAAAGAATTGTGTTCCTAGAGGGTCCCAATTTTAAATGCCAAATATTTTTCTGATCACCAACTGAAAACAAAATGGTAGATTTGCGACACTACTAGGGCCATTTGCGACACTGTCAAACTTTTTGTTAACTTTTCCCATTGACTTATAATGGGAACTTGTTTTTTGAATAACTTTTGAACCATTTAATATTTTTTCACAAAATCTTTACAAGGCACATCGGGGACGCCGGCCACACATTCCCTGAAGTTTTCAGATTGGTCACGCAAACCATGCGACCTGTAGGAGCGAGCAAAGAATTCACCAAAAACTGTAAACGTGCATGCAGATCTCACTTAATAAGTCCGCAGCTGTATATCCAACCACTACAATAGTTGGCAGATCCTAAGATGTATGGCTCTTGATCATGCTTTCCAAATTTCAGGCAAATCTGTTGAACAGTGGCAAAGTTATTAAGGTGCAAAGTTTGACCCTTTAACTTTAAAAGGGCTACTCAACCCTAATTATGGTAGCACTACTGTGCTACCATAATATAATATATATATATATATATATATATGAAGTCTTGGATTACAACCTTTTCATCTAAAAGCTCACTTACAAAAGGTTCCACATCTGGAAGAAATGAGACAAGTAGTAAACAATTAATTAATACAATATGTACACAAGGAACATTACATAAGTACAGAATTGGTTTGTCACATCTGGGAGAAATGAGACAAGAAGTAACCGATTCAGCAATACAATATGTACACAGTAAGGAACATCACGTACATACAGAATTGGTTTATCAGAAATAATAGTCAAATGTTTTAGCTAAAGTGTCTTGATCAAAGAAGAAGGTTAAAAATGCTGGGGGTAAGATAAGGGTGAGGAAAAAGAGAAATTGGGGAAAGGGAATGAGAAAATAGGGGTGGGATACCATAAGGGCTGGTGTTCCTTGTCAAGTGAGAAGACAGAGAAATGCTTAAGTTAGGAGTACTGACAAGCCTGGTGATAAAGAGATCAGTTCATGGAAGGCAGGTACATTTCAATTGCGTAGTGAGGTGAGTTCAGAGTTCAGATTTAAAAGATCCAATTTTGTATAAATTAAGTAGATCATCTGGAAGGGAGCTCAGTCAGAGCAGTGCCTGGTACCCAAAGGATCTCTGCCCTTGAGAGGTGCACCTGAAAGGGACCTTGACAGAGTTACTGTTAGTTGCTCTAGTAAGCCTACTAGACTCAGCTGAGCAGTAACAGTTACTGTTAGTTGCTCTAGTAAGCCTACTAGACTCAGCTGAGCAGAGCATAGAACAGGCGCCAGGGGGTAAGAGACCTAGGGCTATTTTTTTGACTAGCAGACATACCTGGTAGCGAATCCTGTTTTCCAGATTCAGCCAACCAGATTGCATATAAAGGTGGCAGGTATGAGTTAGGCGTGGCACACCTAGTACCAATCTACAGGCCTTGTTCAAGGTGATGGTAATACGATTGAGGGTGGTGTGAAGGGCTTTACTGTATAGGGGGAGGTCACAGTCAAGGATTGAGAAGACTGAGCTAGTTATAGCGAGCTGAAGGGCTGCTTCAGTGAAGCAATGCCAATGTTTGAACAGCTGTCCCAGTTTACAAGTTGCAGCACTAGCAATGAGGTCAACATGAGTGGAGTAGAAGAGGGAGCTATTTAAAATTGGGGACCATTTCAATGGCTTCACTATGTTTTTTTCTAATTGTAATCTTGGATGACTGGTGATGACTGCAGGTGGAGGAAAAGAGCATGGTCTTTGTTTTCTTTTAGTTTAGAAGTAACCTAGCATTACAGAGCCATTCTTCCATGTTTTTGAAGTCCTGTTGAAGTCATTGTTGTAGGGTGGTGGGGTCAGGGTAGCTGGTGTATATGACTGAGTCATCCGCATAGAGAATGATTTTGTGTTGACATGTTTGGGGAAGTTGATTTAGGAAAAGACTGAAGAGAAGTGGACTTAAGATGGAGCCTTGGGGGACTCCAGTGCATACACTTTGGGATTCTGAGAGTGAGTTACCTATTTTTACCTACTGTACTCGCCCAGAGAGGTAACTGCTGAACCCGCAAAGACAGTCAGATGATAAACCAGCGATACATAGTTGGAAGAGGAGGAGGTCATGACTGACAGAATCAAAGGCCTTGGTGACATCTATAAAGGTAGCCCCCACCAGGTGTCCATGATCAAAGGAATCATGAATGTACTCCATAAACTCGATAAGCTCAGTAGTAGTGCTGTGAAGTTTATGAAAACCGCGTTACTGTTGGCACTGCATTGGTATTTGTTAAGGTAAACAATAAGCTGATCATAAACTATCCCCTCAAGGGCTTTGGAAGATTGGAGGGAGAAAAGAGATAAGTCTGTAATTTGTGTGAATTGACCTGTTGCCACTTTTGAAAACTGGGGTGACAACTGTGGCTTTTCACAACTTAGGGAATTTAACAATGATGAGGGAGAGGTTGAGGATTCGAGTCAGGGTGCCAGAAGCTCGTCGAGGGATAGAGAGACAAGTTTTAGGTTTAAACCATCTCCATTATTCCTGGTTTTACCTAGGACTTTAGAGAGGCATTTTTTGCCTCCATTTTGGTAATAACCCTAAAGCAGAAAAGAGAGGTTGGGTTAGGAGGCAGGGTGTTTTGAGGCTTTTGCATATCTCCTTTTACTGGATTTAGGAAGTCAGGTGGAAGCACCCCGCTAAGATCTGTGAATGCTTTATTGAAAACATTGGCAATGGTCACGGGACCCTGAGTAATGGAACCTTCTAGGCTCAGCATAGTTGGCGCTGTTTTGTCAGGTTTCATTGTGATCGTATTGATGCTTTGCCAGAATTTCCAGCTATCACCCCAGCAGGGGTACAACTCAGATGTATAGTAGTTGACCTTTGCAAGACAGATGGCTTTGGTACATTTGTTCCATGCTGCCTTGTAGTTTTTTAGGACAGTGGGTGAATGTGTGGTTTTGTACTTCTACCAAAGGTGGTCTCTAGCATGCAGTTGGGCAAGAAAGTAAGGGGTAATCCAGGATTTATGGGATCCTTTGACCTTCCTTTTAGTTATTGGGGTAAAGGTATCACAGGCAGTATTGATAATTTTGATGAAGTTTTCAAGTGCAGCATCTACTTCCATGGCAGTAAAGACAGGGGACCAGGACTGTTGCTGGAGGTGCTGTTTGAGGCAGCCTAGTTGCCCTTTATTTAGGATCCGTGATTTTATGACTTTTGCAGGATGTCTAGGAGCCTTGTTTGACCAGGTGAGGATAATAGGCAAGTGGTTGCTTAACGAGTCAGGGAGCACTTTTAAGCTTGTAATCCATTTGGGGTGGTTTGTTAATACCCAGTCTAGTAATGTGCATAATCCAGTTTTATAATTCATTCAAGTGGGTAGGTCCACTAATTGGTGGATGTTAACTGAGGAGATGGTGTCTTTATAGGGAGCAGAGTCATGAGATAACCAATTTATACTGAAATCCCCCAGTACCATTACTTCGCAATTTGAGCAGTGATCCGTGAGGTATTCATGTAGTACTTTGAAACCCTCAGTTTGCTCCTTTGGAGGGATACACACTGAGATTAGGGTAAGGCCCTTGCCCTGTGATCCAAGAATTAGTGTTAGATAGTATCTGTACATTTCGTCCCGTGTTTAGGTGAGGCAGGACTCTGCCCTGCAGGTGATTTTTCATGCAGATTATACAGTCACCACCCCTTTTACTCAACCTATCAAAGCAGACGGTGGTGTACCCTGAAAGTTGAATTTCAATGTCTTGGGTCATAGGCATGAGCCATGATTCAACCATGGACAGGACATCCAAGTTGTGCTGAGCTATGCAAGCCATGCTTGCAGTGAATCTAGTTTTGGTAGGAGACTACAGATGTTGATAGTGGCAATGGGGATTGTACCTATACGTGCCTTACAGTTAGCATCCTTAGCTGTAGGGCTGGGGTTAGGATGGATGTTGCCTGATAGTAGAAGCAGTAGCCGGGCAACCCTAGTAGCCTGCAGTTTAAGTTGTTTGAGGGAGGATGAGCTATGACCCCATGAGGAGGATTGCCTTACATGTTTAGAGGAGACAGGAACAGTGTTGATGTTTTGGGGGTGGGGGGGTTGTAGATGTCCAATGGAAACTGGAAGGGTATGCCTGCATGCTGGTGATCATTAAATACTAATCGGGCAGGCATAGATGAGCAGTTAGGGGAGCCATCACTAAAGGCGGAATAAATTACCTTAAAATTACTGCAGGCTGAATTAGGCTGTGTGTTGGGTAGCAGAGAAGATGCAGACACTAGGAAGATGAGCCAGTAAACTTGTGGCTGCATGTTAGAGGTGTTTCTAAAGTCTGGGCAAAGCAGACTAAGCTACTGAGGGGGGCACATGTTTTCATTATAAAGCTGTGACAGTAGCTTTAGGAACATGATCTTGCTTTTAGATAGCGGTTCTGCCCACTGTCAGCACCAACTTATCGTGAGAAATGGGGCGGTGCCTTCTGTGGGGGAAGTGGATTTAAAGAGTGCAGGGGTAGGGAGGGAGGGCAGGGACAAAAAAACAGGTGGGGAAGGGTGGCGGGACAAAAGAAACAGGCTACAGAATGCAGGTGACAGCTGGCTGCACTAACTCAGGCCGTTACTGATGTGGGTGCTTCCAGGCAGAAACCAACTAAAGAGATCAGATTCTGTAGCTAGAAAGCAGTTGGTGAGCTGTTTCACCATGGCCCAATGAGCGTGGAGCTAAGATGCTGCAGTTGGTGACCCAGGGAGAGCTTCCAAAAAGGTGCAGTGAATTTAAATTAAAGCACTGGAAATTCAAAGTGTCCTCAACAAAAGCGCTATAATCATTACCTTAGGTCTCATGCTGGAAGCTTCTGGCTGAGGATGAGAGGCAGGCAGCAACAGCTGTGAGCAGGAGCAGCAGCCAAGCCACAAATCCCCAAAGCAGGAGCTCGGTCAGGGGCTCTGTTCCTAAGGGAGGTAAAAGAAGAGGGGAGTCAGTTAAGAAGATGTGGGAATTGGTGGGCATTAGGCTAAGAAGATAGACAAAAGAAATAGTAGCATCAGTGGGCAGGATGTTGTGCCAGGGCCAAATCGGTGGGAGGGCTTTGCAGGCTCTGAGACTGGAGCACAGAAAGAAGGAGGGATAGCTGGAAAGAGATCAGAAGGCTAAAATTAAGTGGTGATTATGAGAGCAGGGGGGTGGGGAGAAGATTGAAACGAGAGCCAGAAAGGTAGGTAGGAGAAGGAACAGACAAAAAGAGCAGATTGGAACTAAAAATGTATTAAATCTCTAAGCATGGAGCAATTCATTTATCAATTAAAATTTAGCTCTAAAAATGTTAGCAATTGATAATACATTTAGCTTATGTTAAGCATTCTGAGTTAAGATAAGTAGCAAAGCAAGTAAATTTACACTGGTCTATCATTCACTGAAGGCAGTTTAAGCAGTAGAACAGGCTGAAGTAAAAAAAAAAAAAAACAGGCTACAGAATGCAGGTGAGAACACAAGCACTAACTCAGGCCGTTACTAGTCACGGCGCTTTGAGCGAGACCAGTCAGAGAGCTAGATTCTGCAGCTGGAAAGCAATTTGTGAGCTGTTTCACTGTGGTCCAATGAGGGTGGAGCCAAGATGTTGCAGTCGACGAACCAGGGAGAGCTTCTGAAAAGGCACAGTGAATTTAAATTAAAGCACTGGAAATTCAAAGTTTTCTCAACAGAAGTGCTGCAATCATTACCTTAGGTCTCATGCTGGAAGCTTCTGGCTGGGGATGAGAAGCGGGCAGCAGCAACTGTGAGCAGGAGCAGCAGCCAAGCTGCAGAACCGCTGAAGCAGAATCCCAGCCAGAGACTGTTCCTTAGGTCTCACGCTGGAAGCTTCTGGCAGGGGCTGAGAGGTAGGCGGCAGCAGCTGTGAGCAGGAGCAGCAGCCAAGCCGCAGAACTGCTGAAGCAGGAGCCAGGTCAGGGGATCTGTTCCTTAGATCTCACACTGGAAGCTTCTGGCCAGGGATGAGATGCGGGTGGCAGCAGCTAAGAGCATGAGCAGCAGCCAAGCAGCAGAACCGCCAAAGCAGGAGCTCGGTCAGGGGATCTGTTCCTTAGATCTCACACTGGAAGCTTCTGGCCAGAGATGAGAAGTGGGTTGCAGTGGCTATGAGCAGGAGCAGTAACCAAGCCACAGAACCACGGAAGCAAGGGATCTGTTCCAAGATTTGGGGATTTCCGGAAATGACTTCATGAAGTGCATAAAGCTTTAGTGATGAATAAAACTATTGTTTGCTCAAGAGTTTTTTCTGCCTCCCCTGTTGCTTGGTCCTGTCCACTCATTAAGTGGCTGTAGTGGTGGTGGTGGATTGTGCTGGCCACCACTTGGGAATATGAATAGGTTTGAGGGGGTCAAGGGCACTGAAGATCAGTTCCTAATGTTGTAAAGGGGATGGGATATATAAGGTAACTGGGGAAAGGCTAAAGTTGTTGTCCTGACAGCTCCAAAGACAGTCCTCCCCAACATCAAACCCCATCTTCACTGGTCCTCCATAGCCATGTGGGCAAACATATTTTTCAATTACTTTTTTGGCCCTGTTTTGTGCTCTTACTCAGTCTTGGTGTTGACTTGCTTCCCACACTGGGTCTTTACTACTTAGGCATTGCACATAGTAGGACAGTCACAGCCACCCAACTTGGTGTGCTGGCTCACAATCATGACATCAGAAAATGCAAAGGTAGCACCACCACAACAGAAAAATAATACTTTACTCAATTCAGCAAACTGGAAATGTTTATTGTGCAGTTGTGCCTTACATGAGCAGGCTCCGGCACATATACTGTAAGTCATGTTTGTCTAATAGAAGTTTCCAGTCTGCTGAACTAAGTAAAGTGTTATTTTTCTGTAGTGGAGGTGCTACTTTTGCTATCCTGAACTCTTCTTGGAATGCTAGGCCTGTGGTTCAGTGGAGGGGACATGGCTCCTCCCCCATCCTCTAACTCTCAAACTTCCGCTCATTCGGCTTAGAGTGAGTCGGACTTACTCCTCAGTGGCACACTCCCCCCCCTTCCTCCTGTGCTCCCTTTTCCTTCTGTGGCTGTTTGTGCCTGTCCTCCTCTGCCCCTTGGCATTGCCTCACTTTCTGTCCCCGTAGCCCTCTCTCCCGTACCTCACTGTTTTTTCTGCTTTTTTGGAGGCGGGGGCTTTTCTTTTTGCTGCCAGCCATGCCTCAATGCTCCGTCGGCTCGCTGGTTTGCTCCTCCTCGCTGGATCTGCTCGCTTCCTGCTCATGGCAGGCTGCTGCTGCTTCCGATCAGTGTATTAGACCTCCTGATTCTGACAGTACCGCGTTGCCTGCATGCTCCTCCTGCATTCTCCATTCCTAGGCATCATAGCTCTGCACCACCTCCATTCCAGTTGTCTCCGGACTGCTGCCTCACTATTTTTCCCTGCTCAGTGCCGGGACACGTACTGCATTGCAGCACCGGGCCGGTGCTGCATTTCTCATCTTTCGCCACCTGATGTCTGCCTCCCAGACCATCCTCATGTTTTCCGGTGGTGACTGTCTAATACCTTGTTGTTCCTCTCTGCTCAGCCATCCTGCATGGAACCTGTACCACTTGCTAGACATCCACCGGAATGCCTATTCCTATCCTGCCTGCCATATTTGCTGTTTGGACTGCATACATGCAGCTCCCACTCGATGCCTCTCTGCTGATACCCTTATGCACCAGTAGAGGATCTCTTCACACTACCTCACCACACCTGCTATATTAAGGACAAAACAGCTTACACATTCATCTTGTAAAGCTCAGTTGCTTCCACGATATACTTCATTCACCACAATTCCAACAGTAGTCCATCCTCCACCGTTCATGACTGACGACAGGATCAGACACTTCAGTGCCAGCTATAGTTCATCAGGCAAGCTAGCACATACAATAAAATTTGGCTCTCTATACTTCACATTTGTGTTTCAGACCTTTGGGCCACTGTGCCCTCAGCACCTGCACAGCCTGCTTATCATAGCCTCATTGCTGTTACGAGTGTCTAGGATGTCATCCTATCTGATGACAGAACCTTACCCTGATGTTTCAAGCTGCATACCTTACTGATAATTACTGACCACTTCATCGCAAATTTGTAACTGAGCCCTCCTGCAGCATCTTTCTCCAATCAGGCCTAGATGTATCCTGTCTCTGTCGGCCCAGTCAGCCTACATGGAGGCAAGCTCCACTCCTTCCTCTACTACTTCAAGTGGACCTACGTGGAGGTCCCGCCGCTCCAGCCAGCCTAAGTGGAGGCTCGCTCAACTTCTTTCTCTACCTCAGGCAAACCTACGTGGCAGTCTTGCCAGTCCAGGTAGCCTACATGGAGGCCCAGCTTGAATCCCTCACTTCTCCTATTCCTCAGGCAGACCTATACTTGGGGGTCCGGGTGCCCCAGCTAGCCCACGTGGGGGCCTAGCTCACTACTTGATTGCTTATCTTTTGTCCTCTAGCGGACTTCGTGAAGTCTTGCTGATTTACCAATCTGGAACTCTCATGACACAACATGTCATACACCCCTCGAATCATGCATCTGTGGTCATGGCGATAATCTCTCTTGTACATTCTACACTTTCCTCGCTGCCCCTCAGGAGGGTTTCAGCATCCCTGCACCCTTAACAAGGCATCTACTCATCACTCAACAGACTCACTTAAGATCATGTCCTGCTTACATTGGTTCTACTACAACCACAATGCCGAACTGCAGAGGGTCTGCCATCCTTACCACAGACAAGGCATATGGCGATTGTGGATACTGTGAGGTCCAGCCATCTCAATCATACACGCCCAACAAGGGGCTCTACTCATTGTTCAATCATGCTACACATCCTTCAGGCAGCCTTCCAAGGGGTACCACCGCCTTACCTTGGAGTTTATTGCACTGCAGCAATAGCAAACCCACGTGGGGATTTGCCATCCCGAGTTTACCAAGCCTGCAAGGGACATTACTCATTCTAATGCATTCCATCTTCGCTGACACAGATCCACGTGTGGGTCTTGTCATCCTTGGGCTGACCACTTGTGACCTACTCCATCAATTGAGCATTCATTTATTGCAAACTCCAGACTTGTATGGGGTCCTTGCTCCAGCTAGTCCACATATGTACCTTCCCTCTTTTATCATCCTTTGTGCTTCATTGTAATCCACCGACTTTCTGGTCAAAATCCAACCTAACTTATACACCAGTCATCTCATGGAGTATACCCAATTCTTTGGACTTCTTGAGCCAATTCCCTTCTATAAAGATTCGGTTGTACCACTGATTCACTGGAATTACAGCTCCATGAAAGCCTTCTAGCGTATAGACTCCTATCTCATCTTCTTTCCCAGCTGGGTAACACTTCCATCCAGTCCATTTCTATCAATTCTATGTTCTCAAATATTAGCAACATTGGCACTCATCTTTAACCATGCTATTTATCCATGACCGCTTACTGCCATTTTACTCACAGCTTCCTCAGTCGGATACACCTTCTCCCTCATCCAAACATCAATTCTAGCTGGATCTCTCTATCTGCCAGACCATTATCTTCAGTGTTGACTTCCTGCTCATCATAGAATTGGTCAACTGGACTTCAAATTCTACCAAGGAAATCTAGCCTTCATCTGCGTTTCTACATTAACAATGTGTAGACGGTCGTCTTGCTTTCTCACAAGACCAAACCTAGCTCTGCTCCCAGTCAGGAAAACATTTGCTGATCATGCCATCGCTTCTTCTGACAGCGTCAAATGACATTTGTCAACACACGGTCTCCATCACGATGGCCTACTGCTCTGGCATAGGTCTCAGCATCATCCTGGGAGGAGTCTAGCGCTTGCTTAATGCATTCCAAATTATCCTGGCTTACCTACGTGTGGGTCTCACCTCCATTCTGTAACCTCTGCTCTGGTGGACCACATGGGGTCCCACCATGTCTCTGGCTTTGCCCACTTGGGCTTGGCTGCTTGCTCATCTGTATTCTATCTCTTATCAGCCGACCTCTTGGGTCTCGCCATTTCTACTGGATTCCCAGCAATGATGGACCGCATGGGGAATGCTATGTCCCCTGCTTCACCTTCCAGAGGGCATGGCTACATGCTTAATGCATTCCTACTTCACCCTTACTCAGACCTACCCTGCTTGCTCTACTCATTTCCTGCTTTGCCCGCTTTTGAGAACATGGCGTTTCTTCTGCTTCACATCGAAGAAGGGGGCTGGGATGCCCACAAACTGCATTGCTGCTTTGCAACGCAAGAGTGCCTAGCGTCTTCTCCACTGGAATTATGCACATCGACTCACATAGGATCCCCATTCTCCCCTACTTTGCCCGCTATGGAGGACTCAGCTGCTTGCTCACTTTAATCCAAAACATCTTCCAGAATGGACTTTTCTGCATCACACTCCAGGATAAACCATCAACCAGCTCGATGATTCACCCATCCAAGATGTGATTCCATGAATAGCCGCTAACCAGTGGCTTGACTATGTACAGCTCCTTCAGATATTACGGACATGGATTCGTTAACTTCTTCAGCTAATGTCTCTCATGATGGACACCCATTCACCAGCACCTCATCTTCCAGGATTACCTGCTTGCAATCAAATTCAGGATACGGCTTTTTGATCAACACTCTAGATCCAGTTATAAGACAACTGATCAAGATTTGCCTGCCTTAGGATTACTCTCCTTTAGTATGCCCAGAGGACAGGCAGGCAGGTCAGTAGCCATGGGTCCTTGGAGGTTTCCCCCTAAGGGGGTTTTCCTCTCCTGCATGCTACTGGCCACAATCTCCGGAGTTAGAGGAGGTAATCACATCGGTTAATACATTCTTTTTGGGCCTTCAGTCCTACACTTACCTAGCAACCCACCAAAGTGGGGTATAGAGAAACACTAACTATATCTTATCCAGCTCAAACGTATCTAAGCATCAACCATTTCTCATCCAGTTTCTATGTACCACAAGCACTGACCCATGTACTGTTCCTGCTTAATGTATCTAAGCACCAACCACAGTACTTAGTTCCTATGTAGTACAAACTTACATAACATCCAGTTCAAGCTTATCTAAGCACTAATCATTCCTCATTCAGCTCTTACGTATCACAAGCACTGAGCTATGTAACACACATTGAATTCCTGGCAGAGTGAAATCATAGTACGAGAACAGATCACAATTGTGGGACTCACTCACTAATGGGAAAGGGAGATGTCAGTTGCATACCTTACTGCTGTAAACACTCATAAGCCTATCCTATCACAGCCCTGTGCTTCAGCTAATTTCACAGCTGGCACACCATTGCTGGCTCAGTTTTACCTCCAGCTACCTACTACATAACAATGGGCACCATCGCCCCTTCTACTAGGCCTGCTCACGTTTACCCTTCTGACTCAGACCACCCCCCCGTCCTGTGCCCCCACCCTCCACCCTGAGCATTTCTCCCCTAAGCCACCACCAAACAGCTCATCCCCTCCCATCTTGGACAACCCGCCAACTCTTCTGCATCCACCACCTACCAACACCCCCGCTTCCTCTGCCCTCCCAGGCCCATCCTGGACCCACCTCTTCCTTGCCATACCTACCCTCCGTGCCTTACCCATCCCCTGCACCCCTACTGTCAAGACCTCACATTGGCACCACACTAAGGGTCCTTGTTCGCCACCGTCCCCTAATTAGATTAATCACTCTGCTCTTACTGCTGTCCGGGAATATACACCCAAACTCTGGACCTATGCCAACTAGGCCTCCCATACCCGACTCTGGAGCTGATATCCATGTTGCATCATTGAACATATGCAGCATTCTAAAGAAATCCGCCACACTCCTGTGCTGGGCTGTACAACACCAACCCAATATTATTGCGTTAGTAGAGACCTGGCTCTCCAAAGCAACCCCTGATTCCATTATTTCCCTCCCTGGATACAGCCTGTTTAGGGAAGACTGAGTTGGTAAACGCAGCAGTGGGTGTGCAATTTACATGCAGGACACCCTTGTAAGCCATGCACTCCCTGCCTCCAAGCTTGACTATGGCACCCAAGCCCTCACTCTAAAAATTACCCCTGACCCAGCCAGGGGCCCACTGTTCCTCACGGTCTCCTCCGTACCCCCGAGGAACCAGAACCCAGCTATCCAGTCTCTCATCGACTACCTCACCTCCCTATCACACAAAGTCGAGCAACTCATCCTAGGTGACCTTAACATCAATTGGCTTGGTACTACTGCCTCCCATACCTGGAACTCCTTTGCTGCCCTGGATATGTCCCAATTAGTCACCCAGCCCACTAGAGTCAACAAGACAAGTGGCAGCAGCACCCTCCTAGACGTAATACTATTGAACCGCCCTCATAAAATCCGGGATATCAACGCCCTCCCCGACTCACTTGGTGATCACTCACCTGTCCTCTGTCTCTGGTCATCCTCCATACTGAAACCTGTGTTCCAGGCCACCTTGAGCAGGCACCTATGCCCTGGGGGGTCTCAGAAAGCTAAAATTGCATCTAGTACAGCTGGACTGGTCCCCCATCTGTCATGCCCCTGATATTGACTCTGCCCTAGACCTCTTCACCAATGCCTTCAGCAAGACCTGTGACCTTTTTGGCCCCCACACCAGAATCTGTACTAAAAAACAAAATGCCATATGGCTCTTCCCATTCCTTATCCAAACATTTAAGCATAGGGATAATCTCTGGCACTTCACTATTGAATCAGGCAAGTTGGCTAATAGACAAGCCCTCAACGTGGTGCATAATCGGAGCACCTGGGCCATTAGATGGGTCAAGGCAGAGCACTATCAGATCACCCTCACATCCACCTGGGGCTCCACCCAGACTTTCTGGGACAGCATGAAAGAGCTTAATGGGAAGACCCACTCCCCTCCCACCGTCCCAGCTCTCCATCGATGACATTGTCACTATAGACCCAACTTGCATAGCTGATTGCCTCAATACTACCTTCTCTGACCTAAGTTCTGTCCTCCTAAATAACTTTTTTGACTCAATCCCCACCTCTATCCCCCCTTGCCCTCCTTTCTACCTGCACACTATATCCCCCCATGTAGCATGGCCTCACCTGCTAAAAGCACTTCATAGCAACAACTCCAGCTGTGGCCCCCTAGGATCCAGGATCCTCTGCCTGGTCTTGGATGTCATCCTAGTCCCCCTTACAGACCTACTAAACTGGTCTCTATGCCTCGGTCAGTTTCCAAGTGCTTGGAAATCAGCCAAAATCACCCCGATACATAAGAGTGGAGATCAGTCTGCGCCTAACAACTACCGGCCGATCTCTATCCTCCCCTGCTATCTAAAGCCCTAGAAAAAATAGTTTCTATTCAACTCTCTGAGTACCTGGCCAAATAAGACATAATGTGCCCAGAACAACATGATTTCCTCCGCCCAGGACACAGTACCACTACTGCTCTCCTGGAGTTCTCTCAATACCTGCACTCTGCTCTTGACTCCAGCAACCTTCCCGGCGCAGTGTTCATAGACCTCTAAAAGGCTTTTGACACTGTTTGTCACCCCCTCCTGCTTGACCTCCTCCACCAACTCAGCTTTTCCACTGGTCCCCTTGCCTGGTTCTCCAGCTACCTCTCTGCTAGATCTCAGCGTGTGACGATAAAGGGCTCCCTGTCCAATACCTGGCCAGATCATTCCGGGGTACCCCAGGGCTCCATTCTGGGTCCTGTACTTTTCAGCCTCTACCTCAACACTCCACCCAGCTCCTGCACAGGAAAAATGCTCCTCTATGCCAATGATGCGGTTCTCTTTGCATCCCATCCTGATCCCTCTTCCCTCCAGCACACCTACAATCAAGCTGAAAAGTGGTTCCTTGACCACCGACTTGTCATTAACCCAAAGAAGACTAAGTCAATGCTCTTCTCCCATCACCAAAACAAGGCCAAGAATGCCCCCCCCTTCATTCTTCCCAGCACTCTGTACCTGCTTGAGCAAGTGACCTCTTACAAATATCTAGGCATGACTTTCTACTCAGCTTTCACCTTCCACACCCACATCAATGCCCTATCTTCTGCCATAAATTCTCAGATAGGCCTACTACGTCATAGAGATTGCCTCCCCCAAGTTGCCCTCTGGCTGGACATCACCTCTTCCGTCCTGTCGCTAGTGGACTATGGCTTGCCCATTTATGCTGCGGCGGACAATACCACCTTGACTAAGGAGCCCCTAGCCACACTCACACTTGCCTGCTGTACTCCACCGCCAACCTGCTCACCTTTGAGGAGTGTCTGCGCTACCAGACCTGTCTAGTCACCCAAAAAATCTCTTCTAGGGCTCTCCCCCCCAGGGTCTCTGCTTCTCTTCGGCGTGCATCCTGATCTGTTGCCACCTGAAGCTCTGTCAAGACCACCTTTCTGGTGCCCAGAACCAAGACCTCACTAGCCCAGAGGTCCTTCCATTACTGAGCCCCTGCTTGGTTCAGTTCCCTCCCACTCTGCATCACAGACATCGGCAAAATTGGTCCCTTCAAAATCACCCTCCGGAACCATCTCTTCGACGCTCATTGCTGTAGATGCACCTAGTTAATCCCACTGTGGGATCCTCCTGCCAGGCCTCCCTGACTTGACAATGTCCTCTGGACAGCCTATCCTCTCCCCCTCCTTCCCACCCCACTCCCCATCCCTACCTCCACCCTCTCCAGGTATTATCTAGGTATATCCAGGGCTGTACCCCAATGTAACCCTTGGGTACCTTGTATTTGACTGTAACCTATTATAAGTAACATTATTATATAACCTAAGTGTACTCTATGTTTAATGTTCTGCACCTGTACTGTTCTCACTGTTGTAACCACACTATGTAACTCTGTCTACCTCCCCCGTGACGAGGTGCCTTTGTAAATGAGTCCATGACTCAAAGGTTGTAAATCCGACTTTTCTAATAAATAAATAAACAAAGGGAGTTTTCCGCCTTTTGCATGGTCCTGCCCACCTCCCACTATGAGCATGCATGTGCTCAGGATGACCAATGTGTACCATATGGCAAATAGCCAATCTCACCATCAAAGGCACCACCAAAGGCATCCACTAAGTGCCGTTGCAAGAGTGGCATCACAGAGCCAACCAACCCTGAAGAAGGGCATCCTAACAGATGCTCCTTGCCCTCACTGCTGGCCTCTATTGCTTTCATCCCAGGCCGAGGACAGGATGAACCAGGATTGCCAGTGTGCCTGATACATAAAACTAGCTTTAAGGGCATGTGTTTTTACACAGGTATACACTACCTTTTAAGAGTATCAGTAAGATGACCTTTGGTGGCATATTGATCTTCTTTTATTTCTTTTTTGTTTTATTGCCATGTGGTTATTAGATCTGTGCTGACAGAGGGATGCCTATGCAGGCTGGAGGTGCTAAGAGGACCCGCTTTGAACATGCAGAGACCTCTGCACATCCCTAGAACTTAGTTGCATCCCTGCACCCAATCCCTTCATAAGCTGCATTCATGGCTACATGGGCAATTGGGATAGGGGAAGGCCAGGAGGCAGGTGCAGATATGTGTCACATCCTCAAATGAATGTAGGTGACTCCCAGGCCCAGCAGAGAGGGCACAGGCTATGCAGCCCCAAGGGCTGCTGTAGAGGCAATGCACCACCCTCTGCTCATCTACAACCATTGTCCCTGGACCAAATCATCCCCCCTCAGCACCTAGCCCTTTAACCCTCTACCATGGGCTGGAGACAGTACCAACGCTGGTAGACAATGTTCAGAAAGCACATTGGCATTCCAGTGGGGGATATGTCAGTCCTGGAGGGCTGCCATATCCCATGTTTCCCTGCACCCAGCACAGGTAGGGATCCACTTGTGGACCAGCACTGGCATCCAATTGAATGTCCATGGGCCAGTCCGGACTAGTTCAGCTGACCCTTATTGCCCCCTGCCCAAAAGAATGGCTCTGCTGAAGTGGAGTGAGGCAGGTGGGTGCTGCAGATGCCATTCAATGTGGACCGGCATCAGGGTGTGTTGAGGCATAGCTGGGATGCACTTAAAGGGAATAGTTAGCACTAAGAGCCCCACACTCGAGTGTGGGGGTGGTCTTAAATTGCAGTCTGTGTGTGAAAACATTCTTTTTTAATTACTCTTTATTGCAGTTTAGTAGATTATATCAGACTGATTTTGCTGACTTCCAAGCTAATTGTTTTAATAACTACAAATCCCAGAATCCCAAGCAACTGACATCAGAACAGGGCTGTAGCAGTGGTAGATTCAATATCCTGCAGTGCATGTTAGAATTTTTATAAACTCTGATCTTTTGTTTGCTGATCTTACCATGTTTTTTTAGTATTTAATCCTTTCCTGTTAGTTTCTTCTTGGTCTAAGCCAGTGGTGGGCCCGGAAAGGAATCTTTGACTTACAGTAACTTATTTTTTCTGGCTTTTTTTTTTTTTGATACATGGTATTCTGTGGCTCAGAATGTTCTTCAGGGAAGAGATTTTGTATGGTTTCTTTTGGTGCCAGGTTGAAATTATATAGCTGTTGACATATTTTTTTTTCCTTTTTAAGTGGCCTCAAAAATAATACAGCTACCAGTCATTCTATGAAAAACTGACAGTGGGAAGAGTGATACCTGTGGGTAATGATGAGGCAGGCTGGCTTAAAGCTTGTATTTTTCCTGGTCTCTGCTGGCACATAAATATAGGTACCTATAGGTAAGGGACTCCTCCAATCAGAAACCAGATTCTTTCAGACCATTTTTCTACATAAAAATAAATAATGCAGTTTATCAATAGGAATGTTTGGTTCCATTAATTAAGAATCCACAGAAAGCCCAAACGTCTTTTCACAGTCCTCCCCCCCCAAAAAATCTAGGGAAATTCCTGAAATGCAATGAATTAAGGGTTATATACTCTTATGTACGTGAGCAACAAAAGCAGATGAAGTGCACAGGCAAAAGTACTACTTACAGAACACACAAATGCGATTATAAATAGTGATGGGAACATAACCTCAAAAACATATAATTATGGCTAAAATGTTCTAAATGCTATGTTTCTCTATGTTTTTTTCTTTTAGTATCAGCAGCTCTTTAAGGATTGCCAGCTGAAACTGCATTGCTTGCTTTCTATGCATAGCTCCAGTGAGACACTGAGTGGAGGTGAATTCCTAAATTCTCCAAGGCTCCTTGTCCCCCAGCATTTACACCAGAATTACTTCTCTGTCTGCCACCATGGATCTGTGACCGCAATAATTGTTTTATGGTTTAAAATCGCAATGGAGAACTTCCACTCCAAAATATATAACATTCTTATTAATACAAATACTAAAGGTCCCAAACAGAGGGAATTTTTATTCAATACAATTTAAATATTGCCTGTGTTAATAAGAAGACTGACTGGGCTTTGTGTTATATTGGGACTGTCAAGCAGCATATGGTGAAGGTGTTGTGGCATTTGCAGCAGTGGAGGCAATCTTTTACTCTGGATCATTTGCTTCTATATTCTAGCAGACAAAATGACAGCCCAAGCATGGGGCTGACCTTTTCTAATGAAATTATCAGCAGAGATGTGGTACCTAAATTTCATACTGTACCATGATGTAAGTCAGCTCTGTGATCACACTGAATGTGTAAACTGCTCTTCTGTGGAATGTTACTCTGTTTTTGTGCCTGCATTCTGTGATTGAAATGTCTGTCAGACTTTGTTGTCTCCTACAGGTTGCCACTGAAAATGGGTTTGGTTTGTGGTCAGCCCTGTGGCACTGAGGGTTGAGTCACTGGACGCCACACCTTGCGCCATGCCGGTGACCTGAGTTCAGGAACAAGCTTGGGTGCTGGGGGTCGGCAAGGGAGGTAGTAGGATCAATCATCTAATGGACTGCTCTCCTCTCCCTGGGGAGGGATCCAGGGGCATTCTGGTGCAGTAGTGCCCTCTGGTGGAGACCAAGGGCACAACTAGCACATGGAGTTAATGAGGAGAGGAGCGTGGCAGATGCTTATGGCATTGCCGTGCAGGCATCATTGTACTGCCATCCTCCTGGGGAACAAAGCCAGAAAAACACCCAACTCCAGATAGGCGACAGCTCTGCTCCCTGCTGCATCATCACACGGCTAACACCGGGCCCCATCTCCACTGCCTGGGCAGCCGTCCATCTCCTCGGCTGGCACACTCAATTAGCAGATAGAGCACCAGAGTGGAGGCAGCCCTACCCCAGAGGGCTCAGAGTTGGGGAGTTCGTTGGCTGGAGGTAGGTGGAAGGCAGGCGGAACTGAGGGATCAAGTGGGCGTTAGAACGATGTAGGGCCAGAAGGAGCAGCCCGAGAGAGTTCTGGAGGAGGGAGCATAAACAGAAGTAAAAAAAAAAAAATGCATTTGATTCCCAGTGGGTTTAACCAGTTTTCAAAAACTACATAGATCTAAAAATAAATAAGTTACTAGACAGACAGACTTTGGTCAGGAATTTTTGTGGAATGAAGCTGGGAGATTGCCTGGCAGAAGGGCATGGCTAGAAAACAGGGTTGCCATTGCCACCTTTGGTTGAGGTGAAAACCCAAA
This sequence comes from Neoceratodus forsteri, assembly GCA_016271365.2. NCBI lineage: Eukaryota > Metazoa > Chordata > Ceratodontiformes > Ceratodontidae > Neoceratodus > Neoceratodus forsteri. Next base: position 1,308,140,685 of record CM057456.1, on the reverse strand, counting down.
TACTAAATCGTACCCCAAACTCCACCCCTAGCTACGCCCCTTTTTATAACTGATGGGGGCATCGCTTGGATGGATACTAGACTCCGAGTCACTTGATTGATTGATTGATTCAAAATGGATATCGATATTGTATTGTGTGTGATTTCTTTAGCATCATGATTTTCGTTTTTGTTTTGCTTAAGTTTTTGTTTTCATTTCTGTTTGTCCTCTGGAGGCCATGGCAAGAGAAGCTCCATCCTGCTGGCTGCCACCCCACACTGTCCAGCACCTCCCCATGATTCCTGGAAGTCAGGGTACCCCCACATCTTTGCCCCACGTGGTGGGGTCATCAGAGGGAGGTCCGACCTACACCCCCCATGCTCATAATCCAGTTTCCCCACTTCAGCTTCTCCTGGTGACGAGGCAGGTGGAGGTTTGGCCAGTGGGGGGCATCATGTGCCCTTGCCATGCTTGTCCTTTTTCCTCTGAGCCTTTCTCCCCTAAGTCCCCACAGGACCTCAGCAACTAGGTTGTGCATGCATGTGGAGATGCATGCACACTCTAGAATGGGTGCCCTCCTCCACCCACCCTGACCAAGCACCTGGTCCTCATCTGCGTGACATTACCAACAAGCCTAGCACCAGGAAGACCAACATCCCCAATCCAGGAGAGAAGAGCTGTCTGCCAGCCACTCCAATTCTGTTCCCAGCCCCAGCCAACCCCTGGCAGCCTGAGCTCATTCCCAAACTTGGGTCACTGGCGTGGGAGAGTAAGACACTAAGCACCTCAGCCCTCTGCGCCACTGGGTCGACTGAGTCAAATATTTTTAGTTCTAATTTTAGTGTGTTCATCTGGGTGGGCTTGAAGAAGGGGGTTCAGGGGGCATTGCAACCTGCATTTACAGTTTAAGTCTCACATTGAGTGACTACTAGGATGCCTCTGGAGACTGGCTATTTCGGGTCAGGTGACCTTTTCTGATAAAACACTTTCAACAGAGAAACAAATAAATAAACATGGAAGCAGACAAACTACTGTACAACAGAAGTGGTCAATAAGATTTAATTGCTGATCTCATCTGCCATTTAAGAAGTGCCACTGCCTGTAGTTCCTCCCATACTAACATACTAATTGCCAGCAGATTAGGCCTTACAGTCTATTGAGTCTGCTTGAACCTCAGATCCCTAGTTAGGTGCCGAGGCCCCCCCCCCCCGTGTTCCAGAAAACCCTATCATCCATCCCCACCCCCTGGGCCAGGCCATCATCTGATACATCCGCTTTCTGTGTCTGTCCCACCCTCTCTTGAAGCCCTCCACTGTGGATCTCTGAACCAGCTTGCCAGGCAGCACATTCCAAGGGTCCACCACCCTCTCAGTGAAAACCTCCTCCCCCCACTCTTCCACCTTCCAACTTCAAACCATGCCCTCTGGTGATACCTCCCTGCTTTAGTCTAAAGATCCCCTCCATGTTTACCCTATTTATTCCCTTGAGGTACTTGAAGACCTCAATCATGTCCCCCTGTCTCTCCTCTCCTCCAGTGAAAACAGGTAGAGCTCCTCAAGTCTGTCTTCATACATCAAATCCCCTAGTCCTCGTATCATACTAACATACTAATTGCCAGCAGATTAGGCCTTACGGTCTATCGAGTCTGCTCGAACCTCAGATCCCTAGTTGGGTGCCGAGGCCCTCCCCCCCCTTGTGTTCCAGAAACCCCTATCATCCATCTCCACCCCCCTGGGTCAGGCCATCATCTGATACATCCACTTTCTGTGTCTGTCCCACTCTCTTGAAGCCCTCCACTGTGGATCTCTGAACCAGCTGCCAGGCAGTGCATTCCAAGGGTCCACCACCCTCTCATTGAAAAACTCCTCTCTTCCCCCTCACCCTTCCACCTTCCAACTTCAAACCAAGCCCTCTGGTGATACCTCCTGCTTTAGTCTAAAGATCCCTCTATGTTTACCCTGTTTTATTCCTTGAGGTACTTGAAGACCTCAATCATGTCCCCACCTGTCTCCTCTCCTCCAATGAAAACAGGCAGAGCTCCTCAAGTCTGTCCTCAAATGTCAAATCTCCTAGTCCTCGTATCATCTTAGTTGCCCTCCTCTGTACCCTCTCCAGGAGCTGTATGTCCCTCTTCAAGTGTGGTCTCCAGTACTGTACACAGTACTCAAGGTGTGGTCTAACCAGTCCATTGTACAGCGGCAGAATCACTTCCCTGCTCCTAGAGGTGATCCCCCTTACGATGCATCCCAACATCCTGTTTGCCTTGCTAACCGCTCTCCTGCACCGCTCAGAGTTATTCATACATGCATCCACCATGACCCCTAGGTCTTTTTTCCCTATTGAGGCCTCCAGAGCCTCCTCTCCCAGGGTGTACCTGTGTTTAGGGTTTTCCTGCCCAAGATGTAACACCTTGCACTTGGTGATATTGAAATTTAATTTCCATGTGTGAGCCCAGCTTTCCAGGGTGTCCAGGTCCCCTTGCAGTGCCAACCTCCCCTCTTCCCCCTCAACTACTGCTCCCATCTTGGAGTCATCAGCAAGAGACTCATTTCACACCCTATACCCTCCCTGATATCCGATATGTATGCATTAAAACAGGATCCGGACCCAGGACCAAACCCTCACGGTACCCCACTACAAACCTCTCTGGGGTTGGAGCTCCCCACTGACCACTACTCTCTGGGTGCATCCAGCTAGCCAGTTTTCAATCCATCTGACCATCAAAGGGCCTACTCCCAACCGCATCAGTTTCTCCACCAGACCATTGTGGGGGACAGAGTCAAATGCCTTGCTGAAGTCCAAAAATAATACATCCACAGGCTTTCCCCTGTCCAGTTCTGATGTTACCCATTTGTAGAACTCCACAAGATTGGTTTGACATGATCTACCTGGCACAAACCCATGTTGCTGACTATCCAGACCTCCCACCTCTTCCAAGTGCATACCCAATCATTCCTTTAGTATACTCTCCATTAATTTTCCCACCACCGAGGTCAAACTGATGGGTCTATATTTACCTGGTACTTCCCTCGACCCCCCTTTATGGATTGGCACCACATGTGCCTCTCGCCAATCCCTAGGTACCCTCCCTGTCTCAAGTGACCTGTTGAAGAGCTCCGCCAGGGGTACAGCCAGTATGTCCGCCAATTCCCATAGTACTCTCGGATGAATGCCATCCAGCCCAGGAGATTTATCTTTCTTTAGGGCCTTGAGGGCTAACCACACCCTTTTGGTGGAGATAGCATCATCCGTTCCCTTCACCTTACTGACCTTTTTATCCTTATCCTGATGTGACACCCCTAGGGTACCTCTCCCTCCCTCTTGCTTCATTTCTGTTGCTCCCCTGATCCCACTCACTACAGCTTCTATCCACATTGTGCCTTGCTTTGTAGATATCCCATCCCCCTCCCTAGTGAACACAGTGGCGAAGTACTCGTTTAATACCTCTACCTGGTCTCTCACCTCTTCCACCCATCCTCCTTCTGATCTCAATCTGCCAAGATGGCCCTTAGTTTTTCTCTGCTCCCCAATGTACTGGAAGAACCCCTTTTCCCTTCCATGTATCCCCTGTGCCAGCTGCTGCTCTTTACTGGACTTTACTCCCCTCACCATCTGGGTGACTTTTCTAGATGCAAGATCGTACATTTCCTTTTCCCTATCCCCTCTTGTTGTTTTATATTTTTTGCAGGCCACCTTCTTTTCTCTGACTGCTACCTGTACCTCACTGGACCACCAGCACGGTTTATGTGACCTTGCTCCCTTATGTTTCACCTTAGCGCGGGTCCTGACTGCCTCATGAAGTCCCCGTTTTATGACTTCCCATCTCTTTTCCACATTTGTCATTGATGTAATCCCCTTCAAGTGATCCTTGAGAATATTTCTCATGCCCACAAAGTCTGCCCCCTGAAGTCCTTTGCCTGTGTTCTAGATCTCTCCCTCCCTCCCCCCTTGCTTATTTGAAACCAGACAGTACTGTGGTCGCTCCCAGTCAGGGGATCCTCTACAACCAGGTCACTTATCAGATCCCCATCTGCCAGAACCACATCCAGGACATGCCCTCCCTCATGGGCTCCATCACATGCTGTGTTAAGAACATATCCCGAGGCTTGCCAGCAGCCTCTGCCCCTCGGCCACCTTAGAGGACCTGGTCTCCCAGTTTGTACCTGGCATATTAGGTCCCCATCAACACACCCTTCCCTTTGGTCCACACTGGGCAATGATGTTGTCCAACAAACCATCCTCCAGAACATCACCCATCCCAGGGGGCCTATATACTACATCCAGCTTGACCTTACTTCCTGCTGGGATTCGTAAGGTGACCCATAAGGCCTCCACATTTCCCTCTGCCTCTTCTACCCTAGCAATTTCTATGACATCTCTAATGAACATAGCCACTCCACCCCCTTTGCCCTCCTTTCTATCCTTCCTAAGCATAGTGTACCCCCTCACGTTTAGGTCCCAGTCATGGTTTTGTTGGCCCACATTTCCATGACAGCAGCCACATCCACTTCCCCCTCAAACAGCATGGCCTGGAACCCTGGCAACTTGTTTCCCAAGCTCCTGGCATTTACTAACACCACCCCCGACCCCTTATCCCTGATCCACTTTGTCAAACCCCACCCAGGTTCCTTATACTTCCATCATCCCTCTGCTCCTCCTGAAACCTCCTCCCCAGTCTGTTCCCCTCCCCTTGGGTTTGAAGGCTACTCCCTCATCTGGAGAGAGGGCTTCTGGTCAGCCCTCCCTTATCCCTCCCCTCACAAGTTTAAACCCCACCTTCTTGAATGTAGTCAGCCACCCCTGTTTAAGGACTTCCTTCCTTAACGGGGCAAGATGAAGCCTGTCCTTGGCATATAGTCCCTTATCCTCCCAAACTCCTTTCCAGTTCCCTAACACTCCCAACCCACTCTCTTCACCCACTTCCTGAGCCAGTCATTAACCTCTGTGATCTTCATTTTTTTCTCCACTGAGGCCTTTGGTACTGGCAATATCTCTGAAAAGGAAATGTGCATCCATTATCCTGATAGACTCTGGCAAGTTCTTGGAACCTTGCTTGGATTTCCAAAACGCTATTTCCCTCTAGATCATTAGTTCCCAAATGCACCAGGAAATCCGGTTTTCCGCCACAATCCCTAACCAGTTCGTACACCATGAACTTTGCTCTGTGCACTGTCAGCCCAGAGATACTCACCACCTTCACCTGGCTATGGCATCCACCCCCCTGTCCCTCCCACTGGATACCCCTAATCATCGAGTCTCCCAATAACAGAACCTTAACACCGCCATCATCCTTATGGTTACCTCCACTATGCCCTCTCAGTCCCCCATCCCCCCCTTTATTCATGATCTCAACTCCATCACTTCTCTTCTAAAGTTATTTGTAATGTCAGAGAAGCTTTTAAAAGAAATATAAACTATTTTATACCATTAAAACCCTATCATTTCCATGTCAGTCATGTATAGCTGACATCTTGATCTGATTTGAGAAATTTTTGATAAATTACCTAAATCTATTGTGCTGTCAAATCAAGATTGTGTTCATTTCACCTCATCAGATACTGTTCTCGCTTCCTTTTCTCATTTCTATGGCTTATAATTATATTAGCCACACCATTCCATGCTGTTCATCTGAAAGGCCTTGAATGATGTTACTGGAATGTCCAGGTACTATAAAAACTGAGAGCAACAGATACTGAGGAGAGAAGGATTTAATATAATCATAAAGAGGATAAAATATGAGTTTATTAATTTAACAACAAAAGGGGTCTACAAATATTAGAATATAGGGCAGTCCCTAAAAGGAAAACAGGAGAACTTATACAACTGTAAAACTGTTCTCTATCACAGCAGTAAAAGTGCAGTGTGGAAAGGAGAGTAGGTTAATTTACTGCTAATGGCCTTACTAGCCCTTCTTCACACCTCCCAGACTTACTGGTGTACTAACAAAGGTCTGCATGACAACGGAATGGGTCTGTAACCTGAACATGTAAGTAAAACAGTGACTTATTTAATAGAATCTGTTTTACAAGTATGTGAGCTTCAAAATTACTAAAAAAGTACTCCCTCTGAACAAAACTGGATAATCACATAAGGGGCCCGGGTCTCAAAAAGCCCTTAGATTGCTGCAATTTGCAGCAATCTAGGGCTGCGGCAAACTCCAGGTTCAACAGGAATCATGCCCCTGATTCTGTTAAAAATAGGGTCCCAGTGCCAAACTCCCTGGGTTTGCTGCACTTTTCCCATTGTGCCAAACAGTTGGCACACCTGCGTGAATTGCCGCAGGGATCAGCCCACCCACTCACGGTGCAATACTAGCATGGCCAGGATGGTGTGGGGAGGAAGCCACTGGAGAGGAAGGGACAGTTACAGAAGGGAGGTGGCATGGGGGTGGGGAGGGAGGACAGCTGGACAGTAGTGGAATGATGGCACCCAGCGGGATGCATCTGCAGTGTAATGTAAGAGGTCTTGTTCTGTATATTTATCAACCCAGGTTGTGTAACACAACCCCCTCCCCATCACCGATGTCCCTCAGAAGTATTGATCAATCTTCCCTGGTAGTCTAGTGCTCTCCCATCCCCTATGTCCCTCTGAAGTATTGATCAATCATCCCTGGTAGTCTAGGGTCCCCAATCCCTGATGTCCCTCTCAAGTATTGATAAATCTTCCCTGGTAGTCTAGTACTTATCCCTGATGCACCTCTGAATTATTGAGCAATCGTCCCTGATAGTCCTGTGACCCCCTGATCTCTGATGTCCCTCTGAAGTATTGATCAATCTTCCCTGGTAGTCTAGCACCCCCCAATCACTGATGTCCCTCTAAATTATTGATCGACCTTTCCTGGTAGTCTAGTGCCCCCACCCCACCCCGCAAGCACTCCTTGATGTCCCTCTGTGTTATTGATGAATCACCCTTGGTAGTCTAGTGCCCCCCCCATCCCTGATCTCCCACAAAACCATTTATGTTTAGTCCCTGGTGGTCTAGTGTTCTCCCCACCCCTCACCCCGGCAGGCAGTGCCCAATCACTAGGCCCCCTCCCCATCCTGAACCCCGAGTCGGCGACCGACACAGCTCGTGTCTCATCACCATGGCCTCCCATCAACTGAAGTGTCACTGAGTGTTTACTGTATAGAGTGCTGGAAACTCTTTATAGTCATCCCTCTCCCTAAAGGTGGTGACTCCACCAACCCTGGAAACTATCGCCCAATCTCCCTACTCCCCATCCTAGCTAAACTACAAGAGCACATTGTACTTTCCCAACTCTTCCCCTGTCTTGACTCCTTCTCCTTTTTCATCCCTTTCCAGTCCGGCATCTGAAAGTCCCACTCTGCCACCACCTCCCTCATTCGGCTTACTGACTCCATACTCACCAGAATGGATCGGGGCAGATCAAATCAAATCAAATTTTATTTATAAAAGGCGCCTTTCCAAAACCAAGGTGCCTGTACATAACATAATAAAATCAATAAATAATTAAGACAATATTAAAATGAATCCAATCCTGCAACATTTAAAAATCATTATATGCAAGGCTAAAAAGGTGTGTTTTTAATGCCACCTTAAAGCTTTGAATAGTCGGGCAATCTCGTACCTGAGATCACTTCCACTATATTTGTCAACCAGGCTAAGGCCTTCGACACAGTACCTCACTCACTCTTCCTTCACAAACTAACAACCGCCAGTTTTTCCACTTCAGCCACTGCCTGGGTACGGTCCTACCTTCATGATAGATTGCAATCAGTCAAGATTGGCACTCTCCCACCCCCCATCAACACTGGAGTTACACAGGGCTCAGTACTCAGCCCAGTCCTAGTCTCAATCTTCTGATGTGGTAGCAAGACTAAAGCAGGACTTCAACAAGGTTCAGCAATGGTTCCCATCCAACCAGCTGTTCCTAAACACCAAAAAGACTTGTTTCTATGACCTTCAGCACTAGGCAGAGACCTTGTAACCACCCCCAACCCCCATTATCTTCCACACCCTGAACAGGACACCATTATAGAACATCTCCACCTTTAGGTACCTTGGAATCTGGTTAGAGCAGCACCTGAGCTTTTTTGTACATGTGAATGCAATCCAAAAGAAACTGCACAACAAACCTGGTGCCTTATACAGAAACCGTGATTGCATTCCACTTCCAGCTCGTCGCGCAATTTTACAGAAACTGATCCTCCCCAGATTTGACTATGCTGATATAGTCTACAGTGCCTCCCCCAAGTTTACCCTTGCCAAACTGGTTACCCTCTTTCACTCCTTCTGTCATTTTGCTCTATCCTGTCCCCCCTCAGACCCATCACTGCGAACTCAACAAAGTCCTCTCCCTTCCCTCCCTTGAATCCAGTTGCCTCATTCACTCTGCTAGCTTTTTGACCAAATTCTGGTTTGGGTCACTACCCTCCTACCTTACCTCTGCTCTATCTACCCCCACCCTTTCCCCCTGACCCCTCCTCAATCACAGTCACAGATAGCTGTCTCTACCCCAGAGGTCCACCACTGCCAGTCAAGCTGCCTTTTCATATTGTTGTCCTAAGCTGTAGAATGCCCCCCCCAATCCAAAAGCTCCCCCACATCCCTTTCCTCCTTACTGCATAACTACTCCACCCCTACTGGTACCTGCCCCTAAATCTCCCCTTCCTCCAAGCCCAGATCCATTCCACCTCTTAGCTAGACTTTATACCTCTCCTTTCCTCCAGGTACTCTAACTCAAGACACACAACAACTTTATACCTGCTCTACCCAACAGACCCATAGTGTATGTTAGAACGTTGTATTCATTAAAAATCTAATGTTCACTAGTCTTGTTGTACCATTGATGTGACATCACAATGTTGCTGTACCATCATGCATACGTCATATCGATGGTACAACATCTCTGCCCAAGTTTGCGCATGTGCAAGTCGTGCTTTTTATTTGTCATTAACATAGCCATGGCACTTCAGGGTAGGCACTGGAGGACCTCCTAACTTAAAAGTAAGTGCTGTTTTGTTGAAATCTTAGCCAGCACACATCACAGAGCCCAACTAATATTAATTTAAAATGTGGACTAGAGTAACAGGAGAGTTGTCACTGGCATGGGCTCAGCGTGGGGTTCTTCTACATCACAGAGTGACCGGGAAAAAATCTGCAAGCTGCTTATTGGTTACTTTTGCCCATACACTATAAAAGACAGTGTATGGGCAACAGAGAACAACAACAACAGTGCCGTTCACTTCTCGAGGTGTTATGACACCCTCAAACCTCTCGAACTTCACTCTAGAGGTTTCAACAGTTGTCATGACAACCTGTCGAAGTGAACAACATTGTTGTTGTTCACTGTTGCCCATGAACTATCCTCTATGTTCTACTCAATGTGTGCCTGCCACAACTCAGCTACCTACAAGCACACAGGCAATTCTCCTCACAGGCTGGCAATCCCGTCTTTCTCCCCATACTCTTCTAAAAACCCTCTAATCTACTCCCCCCCCCACACTTTGCACAATTCTATATCTCACTCTGTTGTTCCTGAAACACTGCAGTCCATTGCTCAACAGTTTTCTCCATTTCTACCAATAAATAGAATAATAGGTTCTGGTGTATTACAAGGTAATAATTCCATCGAGAGGTTCTGGGAACACAGAAAACCTTGAGAACGAAGCTCAAGAGGTTTCATGTGTCCCCAGAACCTCGAGATGGAATTACTATCTTGTTATGCCAGAACCTATTTGTTGTTTTTTTTAGTATATGGATATGAGGTGAACTGACTCACCTCCGTTTGAACAGTGGAGTCAGTGGGTCCATGTGCATGCTGGCAGTGTTCCCCAGTACTGTGTGCATGAGCAGGTGCTGTGGGCTTCATTTAGCCCTGCTTTTTTTTAACTGTTTGTCGGCAGCAGTATCGGGCGAGCAGAGGAGCTGCGGAGAGAGTCGGATTGTTGATAATCCCAAAAAATGTTTTCAAAAGTAAAGAAAAATGGTTGCTGCTGCTGAATATTCACTCGCTAAGTGAAGGAGCAAGCCACCATGTTTTCGGACTCATTCTGCCCACCCACAGAGCAAAAGCGGCCAATCAGAAGGCACGCTTTATAAGATGTGGGGGATAGACTTGTGCGTGCACGCTTCAGCTTTGTTGATAATACTATCTTTCTGGTGCCGAATGATAGCATTACGGCACCTGAACAATAGTATTATCACTCAAAAACAGTAGTATTATCACTCCAGGAGCGATGGTATTACCAGGATTTTTTTGCATGCTTTTCAACCATATTATTTTAACAATCCATATATTAAAATGCTGTATTCTACCAGTACTATTTGCCATTAATTGTGACTGGGGCAATTATCCACAGCATATACTTGTATCCAATGGATTGGGGTGATTATCCACAACATGTATTTGTATCCAATGGATAGTTCTATGTCTGCTGTCCCATATTGTGATGATATGTTTTCTGTACCTGCAATTCATTTTTTCCATGGTAGCTGATCTATCCTAATGCTGTATCTCATGCAACTGTTGTTGACTGCTATTCTAATGCTGTATATAGTGCTACTTATTGTAAAATATTATCTCCATTCCCCTCTCCCCCAGGACACATCTGGAAATAAACAATTTGCTCAGTATGCCTTCCTGGTGAAACCTTTAAATAAATAAACTACCAGGGATGATTGATCAATAATACAGAGGGACATCAGGGATTGGGGGGGGGGGCATGCTAGGCTATCAGGGATGTTTGATCAATACTTCAGAGGACATCAGGGATTGGGGGGCTGTTTGACTATCAGGGATGGGATGACTAATCAATAATACAGAGGGACATCAGGGATGGGGGCCAGCTAGACTATCAGGGACGACTGATCAACAATACAGAGGGACATTAGGGATCGGGGGGGGGTGCTAGACTATCAGGGATGATTGATCAGTACTTCAGAGGGACATCAGGGATCAGGGGTACCGCTAGACTATCAGGGACAACTGCTCAATAATACAGAGGGACATCAGGGATTGGGGGGGGCTGCTAGACTATCAGGGATGACTGACCAATAATACAGAGGGACATCAGGGATCAAGGGGGCTGTTAAACTATCAAGGACGACTGATCAATAATACAGAAGGACATCAGGGATCGGGGGGGCACTAGACTATCAAGGGCGATTGATCAATATTTCAGAGGGACATCGGGGATTGGGGGGGTGCTAGACGACCAGGGATGTTCACTGTATGGTACAAGCAGTACATGCACTATACTGTGCATAACATGCACTGCAAATGAACCCTGCTGGGTGCCATCACTACTGCTGCTGCCCAGCTGACCCCCCCCCCATGACACCGTGCCAGCTCTGCAGCCAGCAGCACATTGTGAGATTCCCCCCCTCCCCACTGCTGCAAGCCACTTAGACCAGCTCATGGCTGGTCTAAGTGGTGCCCCTTGCTGTGTCCATGGCTGGATTTGCACAATCACAAAAATGAGGATGTTGCAGCCCCTCCATGGTGCAAGCTCACTTGCGACCTGGCACACCTGGTTGGTTGCCATAAGCATGGCACAAGGGGACTTTGGCACAGCAGCATTGGATATGATGCAGGCTGCTTTACAGAATTGCATTTGATGCAAATGACTTCTTGCATCAAAGTCCCTTGCATCAGGCTAAAGGTTTTGAGAATCAGGCCTCAGGTCTCTGAAACCCAGATAATACAGTCCAAAGTGGGTTAGGTGGCAACCATAAAATGTTGTCTGTCTGGATGTCACTGGCTTTCAGAAAAATGAAAGTGTTAATTTAGAGGTTATACTTTTCTCTTCCCAGCAATAACCATCCTATTTGCTGGTGTAAAGTTAAAGGTGACAACTGGGCAGACAGGGACACATTTGGCTCCTTTGAACACCTTGCTCTTGAGGGCACTTCCTGATTAGCCTACACTACAAGCAAACAAACATACAGAAATGTCAGGCACTTGCTTACGGTCAGATGAGAACAGAATGAAACAAAAAGTTAGTGAAGGTGCTCACAGATGCTGCTTGACCCACCATAAAAAATGAATTTGCAATGGTAATAAAAACAGAGAACCGAATCTGGACCTAGAAAACAGAATAATTCAGTCAAAAACCAAGTAGGTGGTAACCTTACTAGAAAGGAGAGGGAATAAATACACGAGTATTGGCAGGCATACTCAGCGTACTTTGCAGAGTACAGTAAAATCTGGGAAATCCGTGGGCAACATGAACCTCAGGCCAGGGCAGCAAACACAAACAGAGCCTGATGTACCTGAAGAACTGTTTTTCCTGTCCTTGGATGCTTCAGTCTGAGTTTGTGAATGATCTTTGGAAGATGTGTGGGTGCTACATTAAGAGGCCATGATTGTATGAGTGGTCTGATTGAGTATGGATTCACGAGTGCTGGTGTGGATGGCTTCTGTAAGGCTGGCTACCTTGATATGTTACAGCTTATTACAATGTATCCTAAACATTGTAACTAAAAGCCAGCTAACTTCTGTCTGACTGGTAGTCTGTGTGGTAAATAAAATAAAATGCTGTGAATCTATTAGGGTCTTTGGCTTACTACATATTGTTGACAGAAATGTGGGTGGGGTAATGTTTATGTGGCGTTGCCCCACAACTTTTGGTTTGTGTTTACGGGGGGGGGGGTCAAAAGGTCTGCCAGCTGTCAAGCACAAGTTTAAAATTCCTGGCTACACCCCTAGAAGATTAAGAAAATGATGTTATGGTGGTGGGCAAAGCTTAAAATATTAGGATATCAAGAGTTAGTGTTCTCAAGCTACTAGCCCTAACTGCACCTATACTCTGTAGACAATCATGCTCAAACATGCAGGCAAGTTGATTTAACAAACTGTATTTTACCCATCTAACAGATAATAAGGTTTCCCTGAGGGTGAGTTTACGAGGTGACACTACACTGTGATACGCTATGCTACACATTAGGGTTTACATGTAGCTGGGACTGCCTGAGTGTGGGGGGTGGGGGCACGGCAGACATCAGTGCATGTAATGCAGGAGCATGTGGTGTGCCACATGAGACCATTGTACACCACATCCATTGAGGGACTACATGGAGATGATGACACAGGACACCTGGAGGCTCTGCACTTGACCAGCTGAGTCTGCCACCTGGAACTGGATAGACATCAACAGCAGTGGTTGGGGAACCCCACGGACCCTGCTTGAGGTGGGTGAGTCCTGGGAAAGATGGTCGGTGGTAAATCCTGGTGGGTATCAAGTGGCAGGGCTGCGGTGTCTGATAGATGGGGTCTGACTGAAGAGAGGAAAAAGATCATTCAACCTCAGAAGAATCAGATGACTGTGAAGGACTGGCAGTAGCATAGTATGCAATTGTTCTATACCTTGGAGGTGCCCCTGTGGGTGGTACCCACCGACCCTTTGGTTTTAGCTACATAACTTTTTTTTTACTTGGGACTGATCTGACAGATGCACCTTTTTTGGATTAATGCATTCACTTAGAAGATGAAACTTTAGATGTAAAAGCACTTTTTGGGGGTTTGATTTTGTTGTCCCTTTGCAGGCTGACTGCTGTCCTTTGCAGTGCCACTGCCTACCTGAGTATGCACCTCAACACTTTGATCCATTTCTTCTTATTTCTAATTCTAACCTGTATAAAGGTCCCTCTAGCTAATGTCCTCTGATGACTCTCACACCTACAGGTCAGGATTGAATGTACTGTACACAGCGTACCGACACCAGTCCACCACCATTTCCAAGCTTAGCTCACTGAATGATTCCTACTGTTACTATTCAGTGACCAGCTGTATTCAGCAACTCTTACTCAGCAGTATTCCACAGCCTCAGAATTTAAATTGGTGATGCAGACAGATCTGGTGCACACACAGTTTCACACTGGGGTTGGTTAATGGTCATATGATAAAAATAAGATGGATAAGGAGGAATAATAGATGGAATGAGTGATGATGACACTTGTGTGTACTTGTGTTGTTGTGTCTGTTTAGTCACACTAAATTAATAAATGAAAACACCTTGTGGCTTTTGCTTTCTCGTTCTCTGAGCTAAACAAAAAAATAAACAAAATAGACTGCTATGAGTCACAAATTCACAATGTCCCCTGGACCCCCCCACAGCCAGCAGCACAGGCTCAGCAACTTGTCTGTTTTTGTCAGAAAGGTTTTTTTTTTTTATGCATAAACATTAACGGATCGTGATGGCCACAGCAGACAACACCCAGTCTCTCTGGCACCCAGCAATACCAATCTGTCACTTTGCACCCACAGCCCACCCCGCCAGTAGCATAGGTTCAGCAACTTGTCTGCTTTTGTCAGAAAAGTATTTTTTATATGTGAACGTTAACATGATGGCCCACAGCAGACAGTGCCCAGTCTCTCTGACACCCAGTACTACCAGTCTGTCACATTGCACTCCACAGAGCCACCCCAGCCAGCAGCAGTGTAACTACCCTGCAACAGGGTCTGCCTTTGGCTCATAAAAAAAAATATTTTGTATGGCCCCCAGCAAGTCACACTCTCTCTCTCTCAGAGTCATGACTCCTCTTGAAGGAAGTGTATGGAACAACAAGAAAATAGATTTATTTTATTTGTGATAGTCTATGGCCCCCAGTAAGTCTCTCTCCTGATGGAACAAAAAGAATAATACAGATGTTTATATTTTATTCATGATTTCTGTGGCTGTGACTGTGATTATAATTGCATTTGATCCACAGTACTCGCTCTCTCTTTCAGGTGATTCCTCTGGATGGAACAAGAATAAAGACAAAGATTTACTTTGCCTGCCTACCCTGTAATCTCTAGCCCCACCAGGCCACTAAGTCTCCCTATCGGGTCTGGTATGATTGCCCGACTGCTACTTTCCCGAGGCACTTTTCCCCGCCTCCGTTTTCCCGAATTGCGGTTGCCCAACTCGTTATGTTTACCAAGTGCTGTCTTCCCGACAGACACTTTAGCTTCTGCACTCACACAAGATGGAGCCCATAGGAAGAAACGACAGGAACGCCACCGTTGAATGGAGGGCCTGAGGCTGTATCCCTTTTTTTTAATTAAGGTTTTGCATCTGACAGTTCATTATATCAAGCTCACAAAATTGTTGGTGTGATTCTTGCATTTCTTTGGTTCTAAAGAAGTTCAATACCTCTCAACTAATGTACCTGAGATCAACCTCTGCACTTTGAGAGAACTTGACAAATACTAGTCTGCCAGCTGTTTGGGTGTGAGGCTGACTAATGAAAGACTGGAGTCCCTTTGTGTTTTTTATTCTAAACCAGTGGAACATGTATCCTCATATGATATTTTGTTTGAAATTAAAGTTGTGTGTATTTCTCAATACATACAGTACATGCTCATACAGACATCCTTATGCAATTTGTTTTATTAGGTCTGTATTTCTCAATGTAAATCAGCTTGTGATGACATAGTTATATGATAGTTTTTTTTTTAAGGCTGTGCATATTTCTCGAAGAATACATGCTTGTGCAGACATCCTTATGTAATGTTTCTTTAAGTAGTAGTAGTAGGTGTAAATAGATTTATTCATAAAATGAGACACAGGCTAACGCAGAGTTACGCTGTGAAAGGCATCACCCACACCCTTCCGATGTGATGTGCAAGTGGGTGTCCAGAATGACCGAGACGCCGCAAATGCACAGTCCCAGTTAACCGAGTGAAGCAGGATGCAAGCCTCTTAAGGCTCCCAAGTGAGAACTCTATGCCCTGAGTCCCGAACCCGAATCAGAGGATAAAAAACACCCCAGCTGGAGGCATTACCTCTTAATGCCTCTCGATCCCCACTGTCCCCAGGGAGATCTTGTCGGCAAAGTGCATTGTGGGATTTTAATTGCCGGTAAAATAAACCTGACGGTAAACAGGTGCCGGGCGACTTTCTGTCAGGCAAATGGATGTTGGGAAACCATATGGATCCCTCCCTATCTATCTCTTTGACTCTCTTTCTGTCTCTCCCCCCAGAATCCTCTTGATGAACCAACAAGAACAATAAATATGCTGTATTTTTATATTTGTGATTTCTGTGACCATATTATTTGGCCCACAGTAGTCTGTCTGTCCCTTTCTCCTCTGGATGAAACAAAAAAAAAGTAAAAGATGTATTTTGCCTGCCTGCCCTGTACACACTGAGGCCAAGAAGATGTATCTTTTTTTGTGATTTCTATGAATGTATTATTTGGACCCCAATAGAGTCTCTCTCTCTCTCTCTCTTTTCTCTCTTTCTCTTTCTCTCTCTCTTTCTCCTCTGGATGAAACAAATAAAGTCAAAGATTTATTGTGAGTCTGCCTTGTAGACAGCCATACTGAGGCCAAGATGAATTTCTTTATTTGTGATTTCTGTGACTATTAATGAAAGGCTTGCTCTGTAGTTCAGTTACCAAGCAGCCAGCCACCCCCACTTCCTGAACTATATAAACAGTTCCTCTAAGCCTCACTGTGAAGCATTTAATGCCGGTTTGTCCTCTGAGCTGGTTGGGCCTCCCTGGCTGGGGTCTGCCCCCCCCCACACTTGTCTCTGCAGGGCTTCTTTGTTCATTTCCTGCTTTGGTTTGTATTTTGCCTTTTGCTGTGTGTGCTTCCTTCTTTTTTTTGGGGGGGGGGACTTTTCTAAGCTCTTAGCTTGCTGCTATTTCAGCTCATACTGCTTGCTTTCAATACTCAAAACTTTCAAATTACTGGCACTGCAACCGCAAACCTGACTCAGTTTTACAACCTAGCTTTACAGCTACAACTCAGTGTACTCAATCATTTTCACTACTGCTGCACAGGTCTAATTGCTTCCTGCTACTGCTTGTTTACTCCCATTGCTATTGTACATTGTGCTACTCCGAGGTTAGCTGATGCGCCTGCTGAGGCTACTAAATTAGCTTTATATATGCAATTAATTCTATTCTAAATCCTGTCTTCACCACTGAAAATCCTCAGAGTCTGTCACCTTGATTTGGCTTTAACTGTCTGGCTGGCTTGCTCCCAATTCAGTGTTGTTTAATTGCTATACAGTTTGATATGCTGGTTCAACTATCACGACTACTGCTTACTGACCTACGTGCAGGTCTACACTTGCTTGTGCAGCTGTTATTCCTTGCTTACACAATCCATTACTTCATGTATACTGCCACCCCTTCAGCTTCAGCCTGGGATTCTGCTGCACTCAATCTGCATTTGACCTTGCAAGGTCTCAGCACTCTATGCTCATTACGATCTCAGCATGCCATGCACATTCAGATCACCAGCCTTCAGCTCTCAATCAAATTCTGGGCATGCCAGCCATTCTAATCCTGTGCAGGGTTCCTGCAGCCGACAGTCTCACTCTGCATTTGGCCGGCATCTTCGAGTGTTTCCAGCTTAGGGCAGGATCCTTCTCACTTGGCCCATAGCTGGGAATATCCTCAACCCAGGCTTGGCTTTAGCTGCCTGCTACATGACAACAGCTCCTGGTGTAGAATTTAAGACTAGAGGTGAAGGGTGGTTTATGACGATCTCCTTTGGCTCTAGTGTTCCACTATAACGGTTGGCCATTGACTTTAGTGGTTTCCCTAGCAAGGCTCCTTCACCACATTCTCCCTACAACTGCCTCTGGTTCACCTGGTTTGATTTAGGGTGAGTAGGCCAGGTGAGTGCCTCAGCAGTTGTTGCTCTCCTCCTACACCTTGGATCCACGTATTGTTGCAGAGTTTTCTCGCAACCCTCCATGACATTCCCGCTAGAGGGTTTCAGTGAGAGCCTTCCTCCAAATTGGAATATTTCCACCTCCCTTTAATTGGGTTTCTAAATTGCAGCTGCAGAGCTGTCACTAAATAAACTATTCCAAGCCTGGAGAGAAGGCGACATAGGCCTTGGATCATCAGAGATTTCCTCTTCATAGGGTTTTTTTTCTCTCCTCCGTTGTCTCAGGTCATAACACTTAATTAGCTTAGTCATTTCCCCTAGTTTCTTTAGGTAGTTTCCATTGTTGGTTGGAGGTGGAGGATGCCCTGCTGTTCCCTCTTTCCTTAGGGATCCCCTACTCTCACAGCAAGCCATCAGTATCATGCTATGCAAACCTGGCAGTTATTATGACAACTCAGCATATCATTGCATTATCAAACTGCCTATACTTTTCTACTACTGTTACTGTTACTACTCCATGTCACAGTTACTGCTTGCTCATCTGCTTCATGTTGCCTCCTCTTTGGGGATGATACTACATTTTTGGGGGGATTTTTAAGGTACCTTTAGCCACAGGAACCATCCCGTTGCACCTCTAGAGGTGGAACCCTCTCTGAGGGTTCCTTGCCTTCATACCCCTACAGGGTGGTAATTCCTCTGGAATAGAGAGTGTGAATGGCCAAAACCAAACTAACACAATTGCACAAGCATAACACTATACTGGCTGCATAGGTCAGTGAAATGAAAGGCTTGCTCTGTAGTTCGGTGACCAAGCCAGCCAGCACTTCCTGAACTATATAAGCAGTTCCTCTAAGCCTCACTGTGAAGCATTTTTTTCTTTGCCCCACCATCCTCCCCTCCTCCTCCTCCAGCAGCAGCAGTCTGTCCTTAGGGGGATTCCTAAGGTACCTTTAGCCATGGGAACTCTCCCGTTGCACCTCTAGGAGTGGAACCCTATCCGAGGGTTTCTTGCCGTCATACCCCTACCGGGTGGTAATTCCTCTGGAATAGAGAGTGCAAATGGCCAAAGCAAAACTAGCACAGTTGCACAAGCATAACACTATACTGGCTGCTTAGGTCAGTGAATTTCTATTTGTCCCCCAGTAGCCTCTCTCTCTCTCTCTCTCTCTCTCTCTCTGTCTCTTTCTCCTCTAGTCTGGATGGAAGTTATGGAACAAAAAAGTCAAAGATGTATTATTTTGCTAACTTGCCCACATGGGCAAAGAAGATGTATTATATTTTTCTTTCTTGATTTTTGTATTTCCCCTCTAATTGGCCCCCACCCAATCTCTCTCTCTCTCTCTGTCCAATTCCTCTCCTTTCCCCTCTGCCTTTCTCTCTGCCCCCCCAAGTAAGTCTCCCTCTTTTAGTCTGTCTTTTTTCTGACCTCTGGGAAGTGTACTGTCTGTCGATAGCCACAACCACCCATCAACCACAAAAAAATCCTTCCCTCTGGCTCCTTACGTAGCGTGCTGATCAACACTCCCCGCTCCTTCCTCACCTGCTGCACCTCAGGGCCACGCTGCATGCTCACCATGATTATATACCGTGTGTGAGTGTGTCACATGACTTTCCCTTGGCAGCTTCATGTGACTGTTGCCTGATTGGATGCTGCCAGCTCCCTGCATGTGAAGTGAGCATGCTGATGGCATCCCCATGGCAACAGTCAACACATGGGAGAAAACACATGCTTTGCGGCTTACCATGGACCCAGAACACAGACTTCTGCAGCAAAGTCCACATTTATTCTGGTCCATGGTTACCAGGTTTGAACCAGGGGTTTAGATTTTGGGCAGAAAAGTCCACCCAACCCTAGTCACCATGCTTAAGATGTACAGTATAAGGAGGAACAGAATTGGCTACATCAGCCTTCAGGTAGAGTGCTGTTCCAGACATCACACCTAGTAGTACTGTCAGGTAGAAGTTCTTCTAATTAACAAAACAGAAAGAAAAAAAATACTTCAGATACAAATGATAGCTGACTAATACTACTGAACGTTGTTATTAATTCCAGGCAGTACAACATACTGTAGCTTTTTTTTGCCATAAATAAAATTTCAGTTGAAAGTTAGTTGATGTTCAGTGGGGCAGCAGAAGATGCATGCCATGTCAACACCAATAAATTATAAATTGAATAAACTCCAGCACTGTTCAGATGCCATTTTAACTGCTCTCTTTCCACCACTTCCCATGCCTGCCTCAGTTATCACCCTTGGAATGTTGCCATTTGGTGTCCTTCTCTGTCCGGCTGCTGTTCTGGCCTCTGCTGTGGTCATGGATAGTTATGTGATAAACACACACCCAGGTGCGTTGTAAGGCACGAGCCTTTAGCACCTGGAATTGCATTTATCACATAACTACCCACACCCTGATGTGTCTTATTATGCTTATAAGATGGGGACACTGAATAATCTCTGAAAAAAAAGCCAACTTTTTTATTTTAATAACACATATATTCTTTTGCTAAAAGTAAAGTAGTACATCCCCACCTGTCCATCATCTGTCTTTCCACACATTCATTAGATGGCATGTTTATTTATCATGGAATGTAGGAATAGAAATTTCTGCAGAAGTCAAATGGCAGAATGTCCACCTACCCATACACAAACACACACATCAGAAGGCCTAAGTAAAGCTAGGGATTATTTTTTTTCCAGGCAAGGTTAAGCAGTAAAAATTTCTTGGAGTTTTTTTTTTTTGATGGTCGGAAAAGAAACTCAAGAAAGTGAAGCTATGAGAGAAGTACTTAATGTTTTAATTGGTCTATGTGTGTAAAAAGGGGATCACATAGGAAAGGATATTACTTTTGTAATATCCCCTGACAGGGAGTTCATATTAAATTGGGAAAAAGCGTTAAGTTTAGGCCATCAATTAAATGGTTAATTTTACCTCTAAGCACTGGAGGGTGCTCCATGGGTTGGAGGTTACCTCAGATGCACAAGGTGATAAATTTGGGGCAGAGTTGCATGGGGAGGAGACATTTTGAGCTGCAGAAAATGGTTCAGGGAGGCAGTGAGGAGAGCAGAGCCATTTGCCTGCTCACAGGGCCAGCAGTTCATGTGTGGGATAGCCAAAATCCAGGTGGACGTGGGGTGGCCATTGTTTTTGGCCATCTGGTTTCCCTCCATAAAGCCACCCCACTGGAGTTAATGTCCAGAGTGCAGCATGGCTCCTTGGTGTGCTGTATTGTTCTGGGCCAAGATAGAGAATGAGAGAACCAAGTGGAGGACGGAAGCCAGAAAGAGAGAGAGAGAGAGAGCCTCTGCCTTGGAGAAGATATGCGACCCCAGTTGTGGCAGCTTCAGTGGGCACCAAGAAGTATGTGGGTTACAGCTGTGACCAAGTGTCTCTCGGAGCCAGGTCCAGGGAGAGAGAAGCCAGTTCAGCCAGGGGGTCTCATAGAAGCTGGGGCTAAAAGAAAAGCCCTGAGTCTGATATGCCATCCCGGAGGGTGCCAGTCTATAAAGACATCTGCCTGTTGTGCCAGGGTGGAGTTGCTCATATCAGCCAGCCTGTATATAGAGATCTGGTGGTTAGGAAGTAGAAGAAGTTCTTACCAAGTTGGAGTGAGAGAAAAATTTGTAGGAGCCAGGATGTGAAGAAGAGATATTGCCTGCTGCCATTTGTAGGCCTTTTGTTTTTCTTTTTTTTTTTTTATTATTTATTTGTCTCCTGCCGACTGGACCCCTTCCACCGCCCTCCCCCTTCACCGCCACCGAGAGTGACATGCCAGCCATCACTTCTCACCAATTGAGGCACCAGCTGGCCTGGTGCAGTGGGGGGAAACCAGCTTCATCCTGCCAGTCGGCTTCTTTTCCCCTCTGGTTTTGTCTCGAGTGTGGAGCCAAGGCGTGCAATGACACCAAAGGCCGAGCCGAACACACTTCCATACACGGCATGCTGGGCATCTTGCTTGGCTCTGCCCCCCCTTGTGTAGGTCCATTGTGCCAGCTCCCAGCCACCACAAGGGGCCAGTCAAGCAGTAGACTCTGTCCCCACTCCTCCCCGGGAGAGGAGAGCTGTCCTCCGGATGCTCAATCCTTTCCCTCCCTGGATGACCCCCAACGACCCACTCGCACTGTGAACATGGATCATCGGCATGGCAGGAGGTAAGGCATAATGCCTCAACCTTCCATGCTACTTGGCCAGCATTTCTGGGCTTTTCAGGCCCATTTTTTCTGCTGCCTAGCTTTGCTTGTGGTTTTCTCAGCCCAGAAGTAAACTGCTTTAGAATCAGTGGGGTCTTCTCGGCCACAAAATGTATCCAATAAACTATTAGTTCTTAAACTTTGCCATGGTGAGCCTCCCCAAAGCCATGGAAAAGATCTTGAGCCTCCCCAAACATTGAAATACTTATTTATTGATTTAGTTAGTTTTTGTTAACCGGGTAGGGGTAGGTACACTAGACAGCATAGCTGCCTATTTTCAGGTACGACCAGGGAGATTACAACAGAGGGTACATAGACAATAGTAGATACAAGAAAACATCATGGGAACAAGTAGAAGTCAGACATAGTACACTTATACAAAATTTTCAGCAATGACAGTACATTTGCAGGAACCTACAGTATATGTAGTAACAAAACAGAAATATAAGTGCAAATAACTAACAGTCATAAGTCATACAACTAGCGAGTAAGTGCTAGAAGAGAGGAAATAACAAGATTTCCATGCCAATTTGAGAGTAGTAGAGGTTGGAGCCAGTAGGCAACTAGGAGGAACCAATACAGGAGTGGGTGGATATAGGACAGGAGCAAGGTTCAGAGCTTAGAAGAGCCATACAAAGCTCCTGTTTTAAGCTATGTGGAGAAGGGGAGATTCTTAGACTCAGTGGAAGGGAGTTCCATAGTTTAGGGGCCCAGCTAAAGAAAGCATTCTCCCCCATATTGGTTTTACATCTTGGCTGGACAAGAAGGGATTTGTCAGCTGATCTCAGTGGGTAGGCAGAGGTCACAGGTTTGAGCAGTAGAGTCAGTTTGTCAGGTTTCTGGGAGGAGATTATATTCTTTATAAAACAGTAGGAAGTAAACTGTCGGAAAGCTAAGAGGGTAAACCATCCCAGATTGGAGTATAGTATGCATCGGTGAGTACGTTTGGGCAAAGACAAAGAAAAATGGCAAATGCTGTTGTAGCAGACATCCCACTTTTGGAGGAGCCCTCCAGTAGTTGCCGGAAAGGCTATTAACCCATACACCAATTTGGGTCTCAGGATCCCCTCTGCAATGGCCATCTTCGCCATGGATGTTAGGCTATGTCTCACCTTATATGTCAGTCCAAGTTGAATATTGACAGATTTAATGACTGAGGCTAGGTGCAGGTCAAAATACAAGGCAGGATCAAGGGTTATTCCTAGTTATTTAAAAGAGGTAATTGTGTTAAGGGGAGAGCCATCAAGCGCTCTGATACTTAATGGCTGGGTGCAGGACTGAATTTCTGAACCTGAACCGAAGAGCATAGTCACTGTTTTATTTTTATTTAAGACTAGCTTGTTTTGCAATAGCCAGCACTGAAAGGTATTGAAGTTACTATCGAGATTCAGGTTGATATCTGAGAGGTTTGAGGAGGATGAGTAAAGAACAAGATCGTCTGCATATAGTAGACCTGAGCAAGCACCAGTGGGCAGTGGGATGTCGTTTATGAAGACTGTGAACAGGAGACAACCAAGAATCGAACCCTGGGGCACTCTGATCCAAGTAGGAGCAAGAGGGGACTTAGCATCTCCAATCTGGACAAATTGTTGCTGCTTTGAAAGATAATTTTAGAACCAGGCAGTGACAGAGGGTAAGAAGCCTAGGGATGACAACTTTGATAGGAGCAGCAGGTGGTCAACTAAATCAAACACTTTTGTAAGATCAACAAAAGTAGCCCCAGTGAGAGAGCCTTTGTCCATAGCGAGTCTGACATCATTTGTAAACTGTGTGAGAGCAGTGGATGTACTGTGCCCACGACGGAAACCATGTTGGACAGGGGTGAGGAGCTTAAAGGAGTACAGGTAATCTGAGATCTGGGTAGTAACAATTTTCTCCAGTATTTTAGAGAGGGTGGAGAGGATGGCAATAGGGTGTTAGTTATCCAGGTTAGCGGTGTCCCCTTTTTTGTAGACTGGTACAACTCAAACAATCTTCCAGAGGGAAGGGACAGAAGGGACTGGTCCTATAAAAACAGACAGGTTGAAAGGTCTAGTCACTGGAGAGACTATAGACGGTGCAACGGTTCTTAGGAATTTTGGCAAGAGTCCATCTGCCCCTGCGGATCCAGCAGGAGAGATGGACTTAAGTAAGCATAAGATTTCACTCTCAGAGACTGGGCAAAGGGTAAAAGATGGGTTGGAAGGTTTAAGGTTATCCTGCCGAGTGACAGGTAAAGGCCCAGGAGGTGCAGTATAGGAGGAGAGGTCAGTGAAGCTGGAGTTAAAAGCCTTGGCTATAGTGAGCAGGTTATTGCAATTGCAACCTTCCATGACCATATCAGAGATGGTATTGCACTTATTTTTCCCTATGATGGTGTTAACATGACTTCAAAAACCATGAGAGTCACTGTCACAAATACTAAGGAGCTGACGGTAGTAATTGCCCTTAGCAGAGCTGATGGAAATTTACATAGGTTTCGGAGTTTTCTGTACTCCGCAGTCTTGCGCCTCCCCATAAAAAAATAATATCTTATTTGTTTGTTATTTATTTATTAAAAATCTAGGAATTACAATACCTTTGAACCAAGGCTCTTTTACAAAGGTTCCACGTCAGGAGAGTACAAACATGTTAAACAAAACAAGCAATATTTATGAAAACAGGCATTAAGCAGTATTCAACAGTTCAGGTATGGCAACATAGTAATAATAAACTTGAGAAACACATTTGGGGTCATTGCAAGAATTTAGAGAGAAAACAAAGGGTGGAGGGAGAGAGGAGAAAGGAGTGGCAGTCAAGAAGAGACTAGTGCAGTTCACGGCTTTGTCAAGTGATCAGCACAGTACCTCAGGAATAAAATGAAACTCCTTTGAGTAGTTAGCTCTCATTTTATACAGCTTATTGTACCCCTCCTTGTAACCCCCGTCCCCAGGCCAGCCTACTTGCTCCACTCTTTTGACTCTCAAACCATTGTTATCCCTTGCTGCAGTGCCTTCATTGGTCAGCCTGCTTTCTCTGTCTGTTTTCCCTCTATCTGGAATAACATTCCTACCCACCTGTCTCCCTCTTCCCCTGCTCTTAAGCATTATCTCAGAGATCCTTTTGCGTCCTCCTGCTCTTGCTCCTACAGCGTCTCTGCTTAAGCTTTGTATTTGGGTTGTTCTGCCACCAGTCTAATTGATCAATTGTTACCTCTCATTATTTGTTCATTGTTCCTACTTGTTTGCACTATTATTTATTTTGTATTGCTTTGTTTTGTAGTTTCCTTTTAAATTTTATTCACTCCCTACACTTCCCAGTGTCCTATTGAAATGAGCCTTGGCTCAGAGTGTCTTTCCTGGTCACCAATTTGTAAATAAATACATAAATCCACCTACCATTATCCTTTTTCTGATTGCCTCATCCCTTCACACAAAATACCTAAAACTCAAAATTTAAATATAGTTCTTTTTCAGACTTGGTTGAGCCTCCCCTGGAACAGGTTGGGGCCTCCCCAAGGAGACTGGCCTCACCATTTGAGAAACCCTGCAATAAACTAAATGTAAGGGCCTCCTGGTCCCTATGTGCAGTCAAAATGTCTTATGGTGCCATGAAATTTGTTAATTAAATAGGATGTCCCAGTTCACTTTTGAGCTTGTGTGGACTTCAGTTTTTTTAATGGGACTATGAATGTCTTCTGACATGAAATACCTTACAGCCCAGCATGAGAAAATGCCCCCCCCCCCACTGTGAACCCTCCAAAGCCAACCATACCGGTAAGGTACATGTAATTTTTTCCTGCTGCTGTGAGTGCCTCCTCCCTCCTGGATTTTGGGGTATTATTCACACTCTGAGACCCTGGGATTGGGCACTACATAAATAGAGTCTACTGCTACTATACCTTGACTGTTTCATTCTCTGAGTCTTCCTGGCCGTTGGGACTCAGATTGACTTCATCACCATTAGGCATACACCCAATAACTGCTGAGCATACTCCCTTTTGTTACTGAGCTTCAGCCATTGACTACCTCCTAGTTGTAGGCCTTTGTCATCCTCTAGTGCCCAGTATGTGATCTCCACCAGCATGCTTATGTGGTGATTCAGTTCTTCTCCTTGGGCCTCAACTGTTGTACCAACATTCTCATTTTGGCTTAGCCCTCTCTTAAGGATTCATTCTTTCAAATGCTTCTGGGTAATTGCCCCAGAACCAGGACAAATAGTCAACCTGTCAAAGGCTGGGCTGTGCCACTGATGGGCAAAGCTCCAACAATAACTGAGCCGCATTCCTGGGACCAGGCTCCAATGATAACCCCTCAAGGGCTAAGTTCCAATGACATATCATATAGAATACAGTAATATATGTGCAGATGTGTATTACAGGTTGTTTTCTCACATCCGAAGTGTGAGATGACACTTATACCCCGTGAGTGAAGCTCAAGTGGTTGCTTCAGGTGTCACACACCAAAGGTGTGAGAGAAAATGAATGACACAACATCTGCACATAATTTATTTTTATAATTACTGATTAGCAGTGTTCATCAACATTGCTGGATCCTGTTTCTTTTAAAGCCTGTTTACCCTTTGGTGAAAGATGCTTATAGAAATGGCAGTGAAAGGCTACAAATTTACTGATGCTTTAAAATCAAATAAACAGTCATTTTAAAATTCAATAGTTTAACGGTACATTAATAGCATCACAAAAAGTAATATTTATCAGGTTCATGCAGGACCACTTCACAAAGTACAGTGGACATTTTAAACTTTTAAATGGGAATGGCAACTGGAACATTTATCTACAAAATTCTGAGAATCAGCTTATTAGTTCAACTGGTAGTAGCAGCAACAGTCTGTAAAAATAAGTTTCAAAAGATTCAACTTTGATTGCAGTAGGCTTGTCATAAACATCGCAAACATCAAGTAAGGCTGGGTCTGTTGGAAAATAGTTTAATGATCGGCAGTGCAGTGCAAAAAGTGCAGAACTGCAAATGAGAGGTAAGAAGAACTCTTGAGCGGGGGGGCAGAGAAGCATAACAATCAAAGTGTTTTTTTTTTAAATGTATTTTGAATATTTAAACCTGGAAATGAGGAACAGGGGTACCACCTTTTAAAAAGCTCAAAGTGGGACATTTCTTACCGAAACATGATTTTTCACAGGATGATACGTAACATCTACCAATGCAATAGACTTTTCTCTAAATAATCAGAATTAAGACTTTTGTAGTTTTTTAATGGTTTCTAGTGTTTCTTAACATTTTAAGGTATTTTAGTTAAGGTATTATAGTTGTTTGTAACATTTTGAGGAAAGTCAAAGTCAGAAAATATTTTTTTCCACTACAGTGTCAGGATATGTAGTATATTTCATGTTTTTTTTTTTTTTGTTTTTTTTTGCAGGACACAACTGCCCAAATCAGGACTGTCCTGTGAATATCAGAACAGGTGTTAACCCTAATGAGGAATACCAAGTGTACAGGAATATGTTAAGATATGATACAGCTTTGTTATTGATGAAACAGAGAGCACTGCATTTAGTTGACATTAACAGGTTACCCAGTTATTACAGGGTTCTGTAATAACCAGATAACTGGTTGATATCACTGAAACCAGTTATTACAGCATTTTACAGTAACTGACAGCCAGTTCATAAACACTTCCATCAGTAATTATCATGAGGATTATACTTATAGGAGATGACCGAGCAGCGAAGCCCAGAGCAACCATTTAAGTCATCATCTTTTTCTCCTTGAGGTGCATTCCTTTAGTTCAGATTTGCCTACAGGTACCTTTCTTAGGATGAATTCCTCACTTGAAAAAACTTCTTTGGTTGCAGGGCCAAGCCTTGTAGCACCTTGGAGAGGTAGGACAGTCTCACTGAGACAGAACAAGACAACAAAGATCCCTAACTTATGGAGCGGTGCATGCTAGGCCTGAAATATTGGAGCTCACAAGGTAAGTAAGTACTAATTGATGCAAGTCTGGAGGAATAGTGACCTAAGGCCTTGGATCCTCAGAGGATTTACCCATAGGGTTTTTTGTCTCCTCCTTACTGGAGGTCATACATCATATAAATAATATAAATTAGATGAGAGTTGGGTCTGGATATTGATTCTACTAATCTGAGATAGAGGCTTCTTCCTGTTTTGCTCCTTCAGGCTGCTCCTTTCCTCTCCTTATGGGAAGTAAGCATATTTGTATGTTTTATTCCATTTTTTTTTGAGCAGTCTTCTGTAAGGTACTTTATGTCTAAGGAGATCTTGTGCCAGTGGCACCTAAAGGGGCAGAGCCCTCCTCAAGAGAGTTTCTGTGTCTTCTATCACCCTACAATGGTAATAAAGTTGCTGCAATAGACATTGTCAAATATTTACAGATATTTTACAGTATTTTTAAAGAGATTTCCTCTAGTTGCACTACAGCATTACTGCAGGCAGAGAGGGATCTTCTTTAGAGATATTACAGAAATTTCAAAAAATACCTGACCATGTCAGTTGCTGCAACAGTAGACCCTGTATCAGTGGTAGAGAGACCATAAGCAACATTTACATTTCACAAGCACAACCTTTTTCTTGTGTACAGCTTATGCAGTTTTTTCTTACTGAGCACAAATGTATTCAAGTTCTAACATTAATCATTCATCCTACATACCATGTCCTCTTGCAGTGCCTAAGCATTCCTCATACATTGCTTAATGTAGCAGAGAATAGAATGTTAGCTGAGGATCAACCGGAAAGCAGGCAACGCATGCCATGCCCGCACCAAACAATTATAAATCATGCAAACTCCAGCATCCTTTGGATGCTATTCTGTTGTTTCCATTCTCTCCTCCTGCTCCAGGGACTCTCTCTCTTTTCTTGGGGGACAGGTGTTCTTCCCTGAGGTTCCTTTGGTATAAAGGGACCGCTTCCCTGTGGCATCACTAGGGGTGGAACCCTCCTGAAGAGTTTTGCAGTGTTTTAATGGCACCCTGAATGGGTGGTAACCCCTGTTGTATGTACAGAAAGAGTGTACACCACACCTATGCTGCACAAACTCAACATTAATTTTTACATACAACTAATGTATTTTGCTTCTACCCAGTACAAGTTTACTCCTGTTCTGATATCAGTGATTCATCCTACCAACTTACTATGCTCCTTTATCTTGCTTAATCATTTATCATAATTTGTTGTACCAGTGAGATGCATTTTAGTGTACAAAAATAATTCAAAATTAAGGAAACAATGACAATTTTCCAAATTATTCAAAATTAAGGATACAATAAAAAGTTTCCATTTACAACTAAATAACATAGTTTTCAATAGAATGGAAATAAGGAAATGAATTTGGTTTATACAGTGCCTTTCATACAGTACAGACCGTAGCCCCAAACTACAAACCTAGAAAGAATGCTATTTTTGATGTAAAGAGATAGAACCAAAGAGCGTAGGGACAGGTTAGAGACATATTAATCAATGGGAGGCTAAATGAGTTGCTCAGATAATATGGGCAACTCCACACTGACCAAGAACTCATGCAAACTAATGGTTAGTAGGAATCTAGCAGAACTCTGCCAAAGTTCTGCTAGCCCAATTATCATTCTATTAGTCCTACAATGGTTACACACTAAGTAATGATTCTGGGATTCAAACCTGGGTCTCCAGGGAGTTCTGTGTTTAAACTACTAGAACAAACTGTCCTGAATTGTGGAATTACTTAATTTAATTACTATAAATGGAATGTCCCAGCAATGTTCAAATAAGAGAAAAAGGATAATGGAAATTTTTAAATCCTGTGTTTCAAAAGAATTAATAAAAAATTCCATTCTGAAAGGCTTGGAGGTCAGAGACTTTTATTGAAAGGTATCACATTACAATCAGTTTTAAAGTGACTTTTCTTATGAAGGTATCCAGCTGGGTTGCTTACTGTTGAAAGCTTACAACTGTCAATTATTTCATTTGGAAAGAGGGCAACATTCTTAATGAAGATGCCAATTGCTCCCCCCTCCCACACACCAGTAAGCCCCCATCTTGCTCTACCTTGCCCCAACCCCATCTCCCTGGCATCCCCTGTTCCTCCAGAGCTTTCCCACTCTAGCAGTGGCAGACACCCCCCCCCATACCCCAGCCTCACACGGAACTGGTTCTGGGAGGCAGGATCTGAGTAGCCAGGTGTGGGGCCTGCAGACAAGGTCAGCATCATTCTGCTGCCAGGAATTTTCCTAATTACTCTACATTCCCTCAGAACATTGGCATAAGGGCACACAAAGTACACACAAGCATGTGTGGTACAGCACCCCCAACGTCCTCCCACCCACAAGCCACCACATCTGCACTGCCACCTGTGGTGGCCCAGGTGGCAGTATCACAGTGGAGCTGGCTGCCCTCCCTCCCTGGAAGAGGACAGCATCCTGTGGGACACTCAGTCCTCAACCTCCCTACAGACCCCCAATGACTCATGCTCCTTCCCCAATGCAGGATGCCAGCATTGCGAGTGGAGCGATAGCATTACTGCTGCACTGATGGGTAAGCAGATGCCAATTGCTTTTAAGATGAAGGTGACAAACAGCTAAATGTGGATGTAGTTTCTTGTACAGTGAAGCCTCCTGTAGAAACGATATGACAGTACAGTCTCCCATTTAATTACAAGTTCTTTTAAGGAGCCATAAAAATTAAAAAAATGTTCCTAAATTATTTTAATTACATTTCTCAAAATCCAGTTAGTAATTCTTAGATTTTAGGGATGTTCTCTCATGGCGGGGAAAGTACTAAATGTCCCCAAAAACAGAGCTGCTAACTGAAGACTGTGGTGCCAGTGGTACAACATACATGGACAAACAAAAAACACCTGCTCTCACTCACAAAAATATCCTTGCTGGATATAGAAACCACACTAGCATGTAAGGATCAATGTGCCCAGTGTTCAAAATTGAATAGCCTATAGTGGCCACATAAAATAGCAGACAGTAACAATCCACAGCTCCACAAAAACCTCAACAGTTCACGCCTGATTGCTTTGTCAAGATACTTACCTGTTGGTGTGGTTTCTATATATGACAAGTGGGGTACCACAGGGCTCGGTGCTGGGGCTGGTGCTGTTTGGGATATTCATAACAGATACCTTGATGGGCATCAAGAACAGGAGCAGTCTGTTTGCAGATGACACCAAGATGGGTGTGGAGGTGGATGACCTAGGAGGGTGGCAGGGGTTACAAGATGATTTGTCAAAACTAGAGACCTGGTCGGACACCTGGCAGCTGGGGTTCAATGCCAAAAAGTGCAAGGTGTTGCACTTCGGCACAAAAAAAACGAGGAGGTGCTACCAGATTGGGGGGGGGGGGTTAACTAGCCATGACAGAGGAGAAGGATCTGGGGGTGATCATTATGGGCTCAATGAACAACTAAGTACAGTGTAGGAAGGCAGCTGCAAAGGCAAACAAGATGCTGGGGTGTATTGTCAGGGGTATATCCTCAAGGAGGGCGGAGGTGATCCTGCCATTATATACGTCGCTGCTTAGGCCACACCTGGAGTACTGTGTGCAGTATTGGCACCCATACCTGAAGAGGGACATTAAGCTACTGGGTGGGGTGCAGCACAGAGCAACAAAGATGATCCAAGGGCTGGGAGACATACCTTATGAGTGTAGGTTGTGGGAGTAGAACATGTACTCACTAGAGGAGAGGAGGGACAGGGGATATGTGATTGAAACCTTCAGGTACATGAAAGGTATAAATAAGACAGGCGCAGAGGGACAAGGAGGGGCTTTGCAAGTTGAGGGGGGGAGGGACACTCAAGGCCATGGTTTGAGATTGGAGGGGGGAAGGTTCAGGAGAGAAATGAGAAGGTACTTTTTTGCGGAGATAGTGGTGTCTGGGTGGAATGCATTGCCTGCAGAAGTGGTATCCTGTAAAACAGTGGGTTGCTTCAAAAGGGAATGGGACACGGTAAGGGGGACGGTCATGGGGTGAGGGGAAGGAGGGGCAACTGCAGAATAGGAGCAGCTAGCTGCACAATCAAGCAGACGCAATAGATCATTAGGCAAGTTCATATGTTCATATATCCAGCAAGGATATTTTGATGAGTGAGTGCACACATTTTTTTGTTTTTCCTTCCAAGTACTAAATATGTTGAAATCAAGCAATGAAGTCATCAAGCATGAGTGGAGCACTTACCTTGCCAAAATAAAAGAAATGGCTATTTAATAATGCACTTCCAATGGGATATGCCATTTCAAATGTCTCCCTCTGTAGACTGTTTGTTTGCATGACGTCCATTTTATTTATTTATTTATTTATTTATTAAATTTTGATAACCGGGTAAGCCCACTGGGCCCCGAAGGTCCCTTTTTCAGGGGAACCTGGAGATTACATGGAATTGTATACAGTAAAAGTACATTACATAAGACACATCAAAACATAACATGGGGTGGGGTCCAAACATAACATGGAGTAATACATAGTTTGATAAAATACATATTTTATCAAACAAAATAGCTGTGTAGGAAACCTTTTCAAGCACTGTTCTCTTAGATACATAGATATGCCTGTAGGTCTGTAGATAGATACAGTACATAGATAGGCCTTTATGTTAATAACTGGTGTCGACAAGTGGACTCGCACCTGCGAGCTTTATCAGAAAGCTGAATGGCTCAATCTTCAGGGTAGAATTAGATATCATACCTATTTGCTAAAAAAACATACCTCGCCCTAACTCTCCTGACCACCCAGTCCCTGCTTTTTCCCTCAACAAACCAGTGCAATACCACTACAGACATTTCAGGAAATATTTGCTCATGTCTGTTGCTGCAGCTGTTGATAAAGCATGCATTGAGCTCCCGTGATGAGGCACGGCTGGGACATAACATCAGCAGTGTCAAGAAGTTTTTAGTTTTTTTTTTCCATATGTAGATTGTGCTTTTTTTCCCTGGTTTTCTGCCACCTGGGACCCCAGCAGACATGCGTGTGTGTGTGTGTGTGTGCTTAGAGGCACACATACATGCTGGATACTGGCTTGGCCCCTTCTGCCCCACCCCTGGTGAACCCCCTGCCGCCCCCTCTGCCTACACCTCCCATCAGACCTCCACCTGATGGGAGCGGAACTATGGGGGGGCAAGCACACATCCCTCCCCAGGAAAGGAGAGCCTACCGTGAACAACCCAGGATTGTTCCCCAACCCAGGTCACAGGCATGGCACGAGGTGCAGTGTCCAGCGCCTCAACTCTCAGTGCCATTGGGCTGGTGAAAAAGCTTGTTTTTTAAGCAATATTAGATTGGCTGTATTCAAGCTCCAGCCTATTTTGACCAGTTCTGGAGTTGTTCCTCCGTGAGGCAGTCCATTCATATGCAAACAGGCGATCAGCCATCCTGCAGTCTTTTGCCACAGAGGAGAAAGTCAATAAGAAAGTTAATTCTATTCGGCATGAGTGAAGTTATATAATACAATGGCATGAATAATTCTAGTGTTCTGATTAGCTGCTATGCCATAGAGACCGTGACGTTACCTGACGATGCCTTCACTGTATCTAGGGCAGGCACATGGATAACTGCATAACATTCAAAGAAATTCCTTCCCACTCAGTCCATATCGAAGCTGACTTTCCCTCCCAACAAGTCACAGTGCCCCACCTAACACACAAAATCTTTATTCCGCTATGTTTGGTCACATTTCTTTTCTCTAAAGCATAATGCTGCAGCATGTGTGCTCAGCTTTTTTTTCAGAACCGAGTGGCTTCACTGAAGTGCACTGAACAGCACAGAACTTCATGTTTATTATTGTTTATATTAGTTAGTGTTTACTTTGTCAGTTGTTGTTAATTAAGATTTTATTGTCTAATGCTTATTTATGTACATTATGTATTTTTTTGTTTTTTTATCTGGTCACCCATGAAAACAGGCTTTATGCTCATTGAATTATTAGATTTTATTTTCTTTGCAATTTAATAAACTTTATTAAAGGATTTAACAGACAACAAAGACAACAAGGGAAGGACAAAAGGCAAATGGCTATACAAAATGAAAGCCATAAAAGTCGCAATGAAGCTGCCATCCTATAAACAATAACACCCCACCCTCCCCTCTCCACTGGCGTATTGTTCTAATGCAGTGATGCACAACTTTTTTTTGTGGTAGGCCAGACTGAAGACTGGAGTCAAGGCAGAGGGCCAAGGTCCACTGTAATGGCCCGAGACGGCACTGGTAAATGTCCTGCAAGACATTATTAAATGTACACATGTAACCACTAGGTGGCGCTATCCCAAGAGCTACTACCCCTGCATGCTTGGCTAGTAGCAGGTTAAGGGGCCTGAGTTCTGAAACGGGTGCCTCCACCCGGAGGTCAGGGTTGGTAGTGGTCAAGCTAACATGGGCACAGCCCTCCAGGACACTGTAACCCCCGTCTTTCCTTACTAGTGGTCAGAGCAATACACAATAATCACTTTCACAATACCCCAAGACACCACACAAGTACCCACACTGTTTGGACTTACCAGCAGGGCTTTCCTCTGGCCTGGCCCTGGGGACCCCCTGTAAAACAAGATTACACACAGCAAATAACAGCAGTACAGTACTCTTGCACAAACTGGAACCACAGTCAGGGTAAATGCAAAAAAGAGTTAGATCTCAGTGTACCTTTCCTGGTGAAACATTTTCAATAAATAAACAATAAATAAATAAATTTAAGGGACTTCAACAAGGGAGGGGCATAATCAGGTTAATTTGCTTAAAGGCTGTATCAATCAAACAGTTATGCATGCACTTCAGGGTCCATAAACAGTCACACATTCTGGGTACCCAGATGGAGAATGGTGGGCTAGCCAGGAATGTTGCAGCTGTTTGGGGCCCTGTGATGGAAGAAAACAACATGCACAACACACACTATCTGTAATCCAGAGCCGGAGGGCTCAGTTCATGAAAAGAAAACAGCACGACAATCAGATGACACACTTTTAGATTAGGCTGTGGTTGCAGGGAGCTACCCTGATGATTACTCATGATACCAAAGACTGGACACAGGTTGGACAAAAATTGAGACTGCAGGTGGCTGATCTGGATTGCCAGTATAAGCAGGGACCAAACAATTCACCGAGGCGTCGTTCCTGTTCAAGCATGGAGCAGAGGGCTAATCCCCAGGCAAGTCTCTCGTCAATGGCTTTCTCTGTGCAGTGGGTAGTCTGGCTGGGCCAGTGTGGCAAGGCCCAGGCCAAATGAAGACAAATTTGGATA
Source organism: Neoceratodus forsteri (assembly GCA_016271365.2). Taxonomy (NCBI): domain Eukaryota; kingdom Metazoa; phylum Chordata; order Ceratodontiformes; family Ceratodontidae; genus Neoceratodus; species Neoceratodus forsteri. The sequence goes on along the minus strand of CM057456.1, from coordinate 1,308,105,796 downwards.
CAGTCCATTTTGGGCTAGGTTCAGCTTCCAGCAAGCAGAACACAGTTCACACAATGGGGAACCAAATCATGACCCACTTTCAATACACAGCACATGTACATGTAGGGAAATTCGACTGTACCAGGCAAATCACTCTCCGGTCATGACCGCAAAGTCTCTGCACAAACTGGGGATTCAAAAGCAGCTGGAAATCCTGACAGGCAAATAGCATTCAGTAAAATCTTAGGTCTTCTTCAGGTATGTGCCTGGTAAAAAATCTGTGGCTTACTTTGTTCTCACAAACTTGGAATTAGTCCAGAATAATTATTTTCTCTCCCTCTCAAGGGCAGCAGGCAGGCATACAGGCCAAAACTCAAGCCTTTCCAAGGAGACTGTATTGAGCTCTTGCCTCTTCAGCTCCCAACTTAGATCTGCCTCTAACAGCAAGCAGCTTGGGAATTTCCCCAAGATCCAAAAGGTTCGGTTGGCTGATCCTCCTGTCAGTCACAACAAAGGCTCCCCCTTCAGGTACAAAAAGCCCCAAACTACAATTCCTACAGATTTTGACTCCAGACAGCTCCTGTAGTCTGGCTCCATTTTAGGTCCCACCAGAACTGATTGGTCCAATTCGGCAGTCCAGGACCAAGATAGTGGAGAAAAAAACAGTCCTTGCTGCAAAGAAGGCAGGTTAGACAAACTACATTATCATTATCATGCTAAATGATTTTCAGCAAATAGTTACATCTTTCAACAGAGCTCCCTCTCAGATTACTTATGACTGCAATCCAGGCAGCTCTTGAAGAGACAGTACATAGAGGCTGTACAGGCACTCTATGGCAATCACACTTAATATGCTAAAACGCAGGACACCAGCCTGACAGTGAGCATTTAGGCAAGCTCGAAGAAGTCTTTTTGGGAACCCCCATTTGTAGCGGGGTTACACACATAAAACAAAATAAAACATACATTTATCTATTTGTTTTTTATTTATTTATTTATCAACATGTTACTGAAACTAAAAACAAGAAAAAGAAATGAACAAAGACTGCAAGTGGAAGCTGCTAGGTCCTTCAGTGCCACAGACAGCTGCTGTGGGGGCCATTTTTGGCCACTGAAATGCATGTTGTGTACCCCTGGTCTAATGCTACCCTTCAGATGACCACTATGTACCCTTCCCTTCCTCCTTTATCACCAGTCCCACCCCACCCTTACCCACCCTCCAATGCACTATGGGCACATTATTAGAGATGGTAAAATATATTCAATCAGGACAATCATGAGTAGGGATCATGGATATGACAATAATTTTGGTCGTACATTTTACTAAAAGGGAACATTTAAGAGAAAGACATATAATGCACTGCCAGTAAAAAAGAAATGGATCCTTTCATTTCCCAGCTAAAAACTGTAAAAATGGCTCCCATCTTTCATTACTGAACCTAAAAACTGTGACATGGACAGCCAGTTCTGAGCGCTGTATCATTTTTTTTAAATATAAAATGTATTACTGACTTTCCCTGCTGAAAAATCTGGTGCTCTTAGAATGACCTTACTCATCCCCCCAGGTTTTAGCTGAAAAATGACAGCCATGAGAAAAAGGCTGAAACAGCATGTGAGATCACACACACAGGTTTTTACATACCAGGTGTTACATGGAAGGTCTGAAGCTAATTACATGGCCAAAGAAGCTTGAGTTGAGCATATCCCATTTATGACATTCCAAAGGGGAAACCAGGTTTAGCAAACTGGTGCAAGGTTGTAAATGCTCCTGTGAAACCTGTGTGAGGGAGGATGCAGCATGGATCAAAGAGATGTCATTTGACACATATGAGTTATGCTGTGGTTGCAAAATTAATACTTTGAAAAGACATCCTGTTTTTTTATTAGATGTATTTTTATATATAATCTGACAGAGGAGGAGCTAGATGACCTCACACATAAGGGGTTGGCAAATATAGTTTACTTTAAGGAATAATTCTGTTTTACTTGGAGACTTTTACCTAGACTCTGACAAGGAAAGATCTGTGAGCACTTTTAAACAAGTATTTAGAAAGAAAGACTAATCTAAGTTCTCTAAGTAGGAATTGCACTGTTTAAACCTTGTTCTTTTAAAAGATGTGTATGTCTTGTGATATAACAGTTCTGTATTTTGTGTTACATATTTTTATATATTGTAGTAAAATTCTTTTTAGAGCATACTTGGTCTGTCTTTGAATTTTCTTTTATTTGTAAGAAAAGTACATATGGTTATAGCAAACAATAGACATATGCTTGAATGGTGATACCAAACTGGAAAGAGAAGCGTTTTAAATCTGAGGTCTTTATTATAGTTTTTAAGGGTTCATCTCTGTATACCTGGTTAGGTGCCCGTAGGCAAAGATATCTGGCCCCCCGAAGACAGAAATATCTGAGTCTGTACATTGAGTATGCTAGCAAGAGGCTAACAGTTTGAATCCCTCCAAGACTTGAGACCAATGGTTGATCCGAACTCACAAAACAGACAAGAGGATTACCTTGTTCTGTTAAACTGTTCACAAGACTGTGCTTGGAGGTAGGAACTTTGGGAGTAGAGGGCCTGACCTGCTGAGTGGGTTTGTGACAGATTGGTTGGCAGCGGTGGCATAATTTTGGTATTACAAGCTTGTATTGTTCTGTGTCAGCTGAGACCGTAAGCTCTCTTGCAAAGAAAGAAAAAAAGGCAGAGTTTTATTTTAAAAAGGAAACAGAACTATATATCACTTGGTGTACAGTCCAGTTCCTACCCATTTTAATTTTTTTCTAAAGTGCAAGTCAGAGTAGCCATAATCAAGGAAGAAGAAGATGGCTTCCGACTACAGCAGGCACACTGTAGATTACTTGAAGCAGTTGTGTGGGGACAGGGGAGTCCATTCGAGGTGACAGCCAAAAAGCAGAACCTCATAGAGGCCCTGATGGTAGCAGATACCCAGAGCAGCGAGTAACCAACCGTGACTGAAAAGGACAGCAGGGCCACTGTCAGTGAAGGGCCACAGCAGCAGGGGATGGTCACCAGTATCCTGAATCTGGAAGTACTCAGGCTGCAAATTGAGTTGCGCAGGATGGAGCTGGAGTTCCAGGAGAAGAGGGAGTGAGAGAGACGAGAGGCAGACCGTGAGGAATGTGAGCACCAGCGAGCTGCAGAAGAGAAGGCAGAGCAAGAATGCAGAGAGGCAGAGAGGGAACAGTGAGAGGCAGAGAGAGAACAGCGAGAGGCAGAGCGACAACAGAGGGAGGCAGACCATGATGAGCATGAATGCCAGTGAGCTGCAGAGGAGAAGAGAGAGGAGCGCCAGAGGCAACATGAACTGGAGAAGCCACAACTCCAACCAGCGCCATCAGAGCAGGTAAGTGGCTTGAGTTTAACTGGGACTGCAGGACTGGGTTACAAATTGAACTCCAAATTAATATCCAAGTTTAAAGAGGCGGGAGGATATGGATGCCTTTTTAAATTCTTTTGAAAAAGTTTGTATTCAGGCTAAAATTCATAGAGAGTCCTGGAGCTTCCAGCTATCCCCGTTACTTACCGGGAAAGCTCAGGATGCATTGGGTCAAATGGACAATGAGGACAGCAATGATTACAGCAAGCTAAAAGCTGCACTGTTAAAAAAGTTTGAATTAACTGCTGAATCATACAGAACTAAGTTCCGTAAGTTCAGGAGAAGCCCTGATATGAGCTATGAGGCGCTAGCCACGAAACAATGTCAGTTTTTAAAACATTGGTGGGAAGGAATTGAGGCAAACTCTGTTGATAAAATTGAAAATGTGATTTTATTAGAACAGTTTTATTAGGAATGCCCAGCAGAGCTAAAAACCTGGCTAGAGGATCGAGATCCAAAAACAGTGCAAGAGGCTGCTAAACTCTCGGACCATTATGCCAAGAGCAGACCTGCTCTGAGAGTGAATGGAGCAGGTGTGGCAGTGCAGAAAGGGAAAAGCGCACCTTCAGGGCAGCTAAACTCCTCACTGCCTCCACCAAAACCAGTTAGCCCCAGGTTTCAACGAAAAGATTTCTCTGAAGTAAGAAATGCCTGTTGGTTGTGTAAAGAAACTGGGCATATTGAAAGACAGTGTCCCGAAAAGGTGAGCAATAATACACAACAGGGTTCTAGAAAAGAAATGGGTTGTTTGTGTGTCTCTGGGAGCATGCCAGTGAACGTGAGGGAACACATGCACCCAGTCACGATAAATGGTGTGCAGACGCAAGGGTTAAGGGGAACAGAGGCATCCCTGATGTTAATAAAGGGGGATCTGGTACAGTCTGGTCAGCTTATATCCAATAAATACGTCACTGTACAGGACTTTGCAGGTGAAGAGAAAACATTACCACTCACTAGTGTTCTCCTAGACTGGGATGAAACAGGGGGAACTGTGCAATAGGTGGCTGTAGCCAAAACATTAGCAGTGGATGTGATCCTGGGTAACAATCTCCAGCAGGGGATGGTATGTGCAGTTACCCATAGCCAAGCAGTAAGGGAAAATTATAGCTCCCTGAACCCCACAGAAACCAGTGTGGAAACCACTGAGAGGCTGGTTCCCCAGCCTGTGTCTCCAGATGGATAGACTGATAAAAAGGGGGTAGAAATTTCCCTAGTAGCAAGTAACCACACAGCTACAGAGGGTTACTCCAAAGAAGGAGGGGTGACCCCTTGTCAGAGGGTTGGGATTGACAGTGATCCTGATGGCCTTGACGCTAGTACTAAGGACCCTAGTTTAGCAACTGAAGGGGACCTGTCCCATGCCTTGGGACTGTGTGAGGGGTTTGCAGCTGCTCAGAGGAGTGACCCTAGTTTAGAGAAGCTGAGGGCTTGGGCAGACTCGGACAGCACCCAGGGAGGTGACAGCAGACATAAGGTTTATTGGGAAAATGTACTTATGTATACTCAGGCAGTACAGACAGAAGGAGGGATGCTAGGCAGGCAGCTTGTCGTTCTCCAGGGGTATGGTGAGCAGTTGCTCAAAATTGCACATGATATTCCCTTGTCTAGTCATCTGGGAATTGTGCGCACTATGCAGTGGTTAGCCCAGAATTTCTACTGGCCTAACTTGACCAAGCAGGTGAAGGAGTATTGCAGGTCTTGTCACCGGTGCCAGGAAATAGGGAAGGTGGGCAAGAAAACCCAAGCTGACCTGATTCCATTACCCATAGTGGAGGAGCCATTCCAGAGGGTGGGAATGGATATTGTGGGGCCTTTAAATACCCCCAGCTCCTCAGGGAAGAAATTCATCCTGACCATGGTGGATTATGCCACCCGGTACCCAGAGGCAGTCACCCTATCCTTCTCTGAGGACAGAAAAAGTGACAGATGACTTACTTGGGATTTTCTCCCATGTTGGGTTTCCACAGGAGGTAATCACCAATTGGGGGGGGGTTCCTTCATGTCAGAACTGATCAAATGTTTATGGTAGAAGTGTGGGGTGGTGAAGAGATGCATGACACCATATCACCCACAAGCCAATGGACTTGTGGAATGATTCAATGGTACCCTAAAGTCAATGCTCCAGGTGTTTGTTGAACAGCATGGGAGGAACTGGGAGAAATACCTTCCCCACCTGTTGTTTGCATACAGGGAGATGCCCCAAGAGTTGACGGTTTTCCCCCTTCGAACTCTTGTATGGACGCCAGGTATGTGGGCCCCTAGACTTGATCTGGGAGGACTGGAAAGGCAAGCACACCACCCAGAGAACTCCCATTGTGGATTATGTTCTTAGGTTTAGGGAAAGGCTGAAGGAGCTTTAGGGACAGCCCAGAGCAACCTGGTAGCTGCCCAACAGAAACAAAAGTATGGTATGACCACAGAGCCAGAGCTCGCTCGTACATGGTGGGTTAGGAAGTCATGGTCCTTATTCCGGTCCGGAAAGACAAGCTGCAGGTTGAGTAAGCAGGACCGTACAAAGTGGTTAGAAAGATAAATGACGTGAATTACATTGTGGAATTACCTGACAGAAGACAGACAGAAAGGATGTACCATGTCAACATGATGAAGCCATATGCAAATAGGGCTGATATGGTGTTTGCAGTGTAGTCATGGGGAGGGGATGGACAAAGGAGACCCCCTTCTGGACTCACTGGAGGAAAGTAAGCGGGAGTCCTCTGTGGAGGCAGTAAAATTGTCTCCCCAGCTGGCCCCGGACCAGATCCAGAAAGTAAAGGAGGTGTTATCAGACTTTGCCACCTTGTTTAGCACCAAGCCTGGACTAACCCCCTTAGCGACACACTGTGTGGAGACCAGGACACAGACACCCATTTGGCTGACAGCATATCGGGTGTCAGAGGCTGTCCAAAAGGACATTAGGTGGCAAGTGGAGGAGATGCTGGATTTAGGGGTAATCCAGAGATCCCACAGCCCCTGGGCCTCACCCGTAGTCCTTGTACCTAAGCCAGATGGCTCAACTCATTTCTGTGTGGACTATTGTGGACTAAATGCAATCATGAAGTCCGACGCCCACCCGATGTCCCGGATGGATGAACTCCTGGACAAGTTGGGAGGGGTGACCTACCTTATGACCATTGACCTAACAAAGGGGTATTGGCAGGTAGAGTTGACAGACAGAGCTATGGAGAGGTTGGCCTTCATTACTCCGACAGGCTTATTTGAGTTTAAAGTAATGTCTTTCGGAATGAGGAACACCCCGGCCACTTTCCAAAGTTTGGTGAACCAGGTGTTAAATGGTGCTGAGGAATAGACCGTGGTGTACCTGGATGACATTACCATCTTTAGCACCAGCTGAAAGGAACACCTATCCCACCTTAGGGAAGTGCTGGGCAGGATACAGAGGGCCAGGCTCACTGTCAAAGCCAAGAAGTGCCAGGTGGCCATGGGGGAAGTGGCATACCTCAGGCATGTGGTAGGCCAGGGACAGCTCCGTCTGAACCAAACAAAGATAGAGGTGATCCAGGCATGGCCCAGACCAGAAACCCAGAAGCAGGTCAGAAGCTTTCTAGGGACAGCAGGGTACTACAGGAAATTTGTACCCAATTACAGTGCCCTGGCTCCCCTATCTGACTTGATAAAGAAAAAGATGCCAAAGAAAATTACCTGGGCCAAGCCTGTGAGGAAGCCTTTGCCAGAGTAACGGAGGCTCTGTGCAGTGCTCCTGTTTTGACAAGTCCAGACTATAGCAAGACCTTTATAGTTCAGACTGACACCTCAGACGTGCGTATTGGAGCAGTACTGAGCCAGATGTCCAGCCAAGGAACAGATCACCCAGTAGTGTACCTGAGCAGGAAGTTACTTCCCATGGAGCAAGTGTACTCCACAGTGGAAAAGGGGTGTCTTGCTATAGTGTGGGCCCTAAAGAAATGAGAGCCATACTTGTATGGGCAGCATTTTGTGGTGCAGACTGACCACAACCCCCTGGATTGGCTGATGCAGATGGGGAAAACAATGGGAGACTGCTAAGATGAAGTCTTACTTTGCAAAGTTATGATCTGACAATTGTACATAGGGCTGGAGTGAAGAAACAGAACTCAGATGGGCTGTCTAGGGTCTATGAGGAGTGAACTGATTTGGGAAGCTCATCCCATGCAGGGGATAGAACCCCCAAATTCAGTCTAGGTGGGGAGGAATTGTGACGTGGACAGCCAGTTCTGAGTGCTGTATCATTTTTTTAATATAAAATGTATTATTGACTGTCTCTGCTGAAAAATCTGGTGCTCTTAGAATGAGCTCACTCATCCCCCCACCCCAGGTTTTAGCTGAAAGATGAAAGCCATGAGAAAAGGCTGAAACAGCATGTGAGATCACACACACAGGTTTTGGATACCAGGTGTTACATGGAAGGCCTGAAGCTAATTACAGGGCCAAAGAAGCTTGAGTTGATCATATCCCTTTTATGATGTTCCAAAGGGGAAACCAGGTTTAGCAAACTGGTGCAAGGTTGTAAATGCTCCTGTGAAGCCTGTGTGAGGGAGGATGCAGCATGGATCAAAGAGATGTCATTTGACACATATGAGTTATGTTGTGGTTGCAAAATTAATGCTTTGAAAAGACATCCTGTTTTTTTTTTGTATTAGATATATTTTTATATATAATCTGACAGAGGAGGAGCTAGATGACCTCACACAAAAGGGGTTGGCAAATACAGTTTACTTTAAGGAATAATTATGTTTTACTTGGAGACTTTTACCTAGACTCTGACAAGGAAAGATCTGTGAGCACTTTTAAACAAGTATTTAGAAATAAAGACAAATCTAAGTACTGTAAATAGGAATTGCACTGTTTAAATCTTGTTCTTTTAAAAGATGTGTATGTCTTGTGATATAACAGTTCTGTATTTTGTGTTTTACATATTTTTATATATTGTAGTAAAATTCTTTTTAGAGCATACTTGGTCTGTCTTTGAATTTTCTTTTATTTGTAAGAAAAGTACATATCGTTATAGCAGACAATAGACATAAGCTTGAATGGTGATACCAAACTGGAAAGAGAAGCATTTTAAATCTGAGGTCTTTATTAAGGTTTTTAAGCGTTCATCTCTGTATATCTGGTTAGGTGCCTGTAGGCAAAGATATCTGGCCCCCCCCAAAGACAGAAATATCTGAGCCTGTACATTGGGTATGCTAGCAAGAGGTTAACAGTTTGAATCCCTCTAAGACTTGAGACCAAAGGTTGATCTGAACTCACAAAACAGACAAGAGGGTTACCTTGTTCTGTTAAACTCTTCACAAGACTGTGCTCGGAGGTTGGCACTTTGGGAGTAGAGGGCCTGACCTGCTGTGTGGGTCTGTGACAAAAACAAACAAAAAAAATTAACGAAGACTGCATGTGGAAGGTGCTAGGTCCTTGGGGGCCACAGACAGCTACTGTGGGGGCCATTTTTGGCCTCCAAAATGTATGTTTTGCACCCCTGGTCTAATGCTTCCCTTCAGATGACCACTATGTACCCCTACCCCTACCCCCTTTATCACCAGTCCCAGCCCCACCCTTACCCACCCCTCCAATACACTATGGGCACATTATTAGAGATGGTAAAATAAATTCAACCAGGACAATCATGAGTAGGGATCATGGATATGACAATAATTTTGGTCATACATATTACTAAAAGGGAACATTTAAGAGAAAGACATATAATGCACTGCCAGAGAAAAAGAAATGGATCCTTTCATTTCCCAGCTAAAAATTGTAAAAATGGCTCCCATCTTTCATTAAATGATGTCAGAGTATGATACTGAACTGCCATGGCTCTTTCTGCATTTAGTGCTGTGTACAAATCTTGATGTCATTCTCTCATCCCTGGAAGAGAGACTTGGAGCCAGTGTCTCATGATAATAAGCAAGGAAACTGTTGAAATTAGTGCCATGTAAAACTTGTGGGTCGGTGATTTAATAGCTGAAAATTTACTGATGACACAGATGTCTAAGGTAAAATAATTAAGGCCTCCAAAAATTGGGCCAAAAAATTGCTTAACTTGCTGCCAAAACAATCGTATCTTAGGACCGATCCAGATCATGTGCAGCAGTGAGTCCTCCTCCAGCTGACATCTGTGGCATTTAGAATCATGTTGTTTACTCATATGATAAAGTTTGACTGGGGTGTAGTACATATTGAGCAGAATATTAAATCTAATAAGCTGTAGTCTGTCTTGTTTTATAAGTCTATAAATATCTGACCATACTGATTTCCACATATTAGACTCATATGAAAGATTAGCTGTGTGTTGCCAATAAAATGCAGTCAGTGAGTAGTCTAGTCCAGTGCTAGCGACCAACCTGTGGTATAATCTTGAAATAGATCTGGGCTGTGTTGCATGAGCTGCTAAGTCTAAGATGAACCGGGATGCCTCGGAGGACCAAGGAGAGATTCCGAGGACTGAGGCCATGCAATGTTTAATCTGCATGTATTTAAAAACCGGGAAATCTGGGAGGTGAAACAATTGTCTGAAATCAGCTAAGGTTAAAACCTTGCCTCACCCCCAACCAGATCTGATAGGGCAGTAATGAATTATCAGATTTTAAATAAATAAATAATTCAAAACAAATCAAAAGGAACAGTTTCAAGTGCTCTAGTTCAGTACATTGCTTGCTAAAGGGTTGGTGTAGGCAGGAGGGATTTTGGTTCCTCAGGGAGTGGAGCTCCACATGGAGGGGTTAGAGGTTGTTCAAAAATGATGGCTTGCACCCCAATGAGGAGAGTAGGAGGGTTCTGGGAGAAAGGTGGGTACAGCACATAGCTAGTTTAAACTAGTATCGGGGGAGTCAATGTGGCAAGACATACACAAAATGCCACACACAATCAATCAATATTTTATTCATAATCAAAGTATGAATGGGTTACTCAGTTGAGCAGAACTCATTTTCAGTGAGGTCCCAGTGTAGTGCTCACAGTACAATTTTAACAATGGACAAGAACATGTATAGGTAATGCTTACAACATGCATAGTCAATGAATTACCATTCTTTACAGCATGCAGTGCTCTTTGTCAGGTTAAACGGGTTATAGTAGATAAGTTGAAAGTGACAAGTCAAGGTTCTGCTGTGTTGCAGGCTTAGTTCATGATAATGGGTGGGGAGGAGGTGTGGTGGTGTTTGGATCGGGGGGTACTGGGGCTCACTGTGCGGCTGAGCAAGGGAGGCTTTTCCGCTCTCCCTCCACTGAACTCAGTAGGATCAATTAAACTCATGGAAAAGGGAAAAGGGGGAAGGGGAAATGTTGGAAAATTGTATGTGCCAACCCTAGGAGTCTGGGCAACAAAATGCCAGAACTTCAGGCACTGGTCAAGGAGGGTGGACAAGATCTGGTGGTGGTATCAGAGACATGGGCAGCCTTGAACCATTACTGGGACATGACTATACCAAGCTACACCCTATTCTGAAAGGACAGGGCAAAAGGCATTGATTACCAGAGGAACATTCTGTCAAATTACCATTCACTTCTAATAGAGCATCTAAACTGTCCAAATTCAAGCAAATCAAGTCCAGTCTTTTGTCATCTATCTGATTGGTTTTGGAAAGACGCCTTTTATAAATAAAGTTTGACTTGACTTGACTTAATTGAATGTGCTCAGCAAACCAATAAGCTCATTACTTCCAGAGGTTTGTAAGTTCAACTCCCATTCATCTGTAAGGAGTCTCTATTGATTGTTGATTGTTTAAATCTCAGAGCGCAAAATGTCTGTGTCCCCAGTAACTGGATCCAAAGTTATTTCCTAGTATCCCATAGTTGGATTATATGTGACTTCACTGCATTTTTGTTAAAATAAAACTTTTTTTAGTCTAAGTGTTTAGAAGAACTTCTGGAGGTCTATGTGTATTTGGAAATGGTTTATAGAGGGGGTAGGTATCAAGGTTACACCCTTTTTTAGAGCCTTCTGTTGGTTTTCTGTGAGCAGTGTGTCTGGCAAATTAATTATTTGTAATTGGTTGTTTTTTTGTTTCTCAACACTCCTTCATTTGGCTCCTTCTCTCTTACTCCATTTCTGTAGTTCAGAACAACTTTTTCTGCGTTAGTTGGACTCTGACTTTCACTCTCACTGGCTAACTTGCTGCCTCACTGAAGACTTTTACTTTTATTAGCTTGAAATCTTACTCTGGAATGACCTTTGGTCTTTGACATTTGTTCCAGCTTAATATTTGACCCTTGTCATAATCACCTTGATCTCTGTTTAATTTGTTTTGTTTTCTTTGTATGACTTCCTTTTCATCTTTCCCCAGTCTTTTTTTGTAAAACTCTCTCAAGCTCCTTAAACTCATTTTATCCTTTAATGTCCCATACGCTCTCTTTTGCTTTCAGCATTTCACTTGTACATTCCTTATGTTTATCTTTGTCCTCTTTTATTATTAGTTTGATGAATTTTTCTGAGCATTGACTTGCTGCTTTAAGTCAATCTTCCTTATTTTTAAAGGTCAATAGTCCACTAGATGGATTTACTGTCACTCACAGGCCTTGAAGTGCCTGTTGTCTATCAATATATTGTTCAATAGTTGTGATTTTGTAAATAGTATCAATTTCCTTACAGAGCAATTGTTCTAGTCTATTGCATGCTTGTTTAATATCACCTGTTGAGATCAACGGCTGTTCAGTTTCTTTCAGTCTCTCCCTTACTTTTTGCTTCCTGCTGGAAAGACTTTCTGTCTTCTCCCAGCTGTATCCCTCTGAACTGCTGGATGTTTCACTGTCCTGCATTTCTTCTCATTGCAACTGACTAATCCACAAACAGAGAGCACAACAAAAGGCAGCGTCTAATAATTCACACTGAGGGTTTCACACCTACAACATTGCTAATGATGCCTGTTGTCAGTGGTTCAGATGGCAAACTAGAAGGTTAAGTCCAGGGCTAAGAATCATGACTCACAGTGCAAGGATGGTGCCACAGTGGCGGGCTGCCTACCCCTACACACAGACACTCACCAACAATACAGTGGCACACAGAAACCCTTAAAAAGAACAATCTAGACTCTGTGAGCTACAAAAATGCAAATTCTATTAAAGTTCAAAATGCAGTGCTCCAAAGCTTATTTAGCTCACACAAAATTAACAGGAGCAGGAGGAGCTGCTTGCCACATTGCCCCAGCACTTCGACTTCCACAAGTTTTCCTCAGGGGTGTGGCTTACTGGGAATGTGGCACTCATTTTGTACATCAGCTCATGCATATTCACTATTTAGTGTAAATAGTGATGTATACAGCATTTAAACTCACATGACCAAACATACATAAATTAATTCATTCAGAAAGTGGGTTTGTTAAAGAAATACTGTGCAAAAAATACAGTAAAAAAAAATTGCTGCCCAATATAGATCATTCATTTGTTTGATGTGAATGCTGACAGGTTTGTAGTATACAATAAATGCATGTCTATAAACTAAACCCTAAATTAAATCCAAAGTAGGCAAAAAGATAGAAACATTCTGGTACATTACTGTGATCACCCATCACTCCCTTCACAAAAGAAAGGGTCCTACAAGAGCTTGCTAAGCTCAGGGTGGATAAGGCAATGGGACCTGATGGCATACATCCCAGGGTACTTAAGGAGCTAAAGGAGGAACTAGCAGAGCCATTAGCAGAATTGTTTAGTGAGTCTCTGAGCACAGGAGAGGTCCCAGAAGACTGGAGAAGGGCTCATGTGATCCCGCTCCACAAGAGTGGTAGCAGGAGGAGGCGGGGAACTACAGACCAGTCAGTCTTACCTCAGTAGTGGGCAAGATTATGGAGGCACTCCTTGAGGAAAGATAGTGCAAACACCTGAAATCCATAGGGGCACAGGATCCAAGACAGCATGGGTTTACAAAGGAAGGTCCTGTCAAACTAATCTCATAGATTTCTTTGACTGGGTAACCAGAGTGGTGGACCAAGGGAGCAGTTGATGTAGCCTACCTTGACTTCAGCAAAGCTTTTGACACTGTTCCACATAGAAGATTGATAAATAAGCTAGGTAGGCTGGGGTGGGTCAGAAGTTGGTCAACTGGGTGGCAAACTGGTTGACTGGCAGAAAACAGAGAGTGGTGGTAAATGGTATACAGTCAGAAGAGATGCAAGTCACAAGTGGGTACCTCAGGGATCAGTCCTGGGGCCAGTCCTATTCAACATCTTCATTAGTGACCTCGCAGATGGACTAGAGGGTAAGGCTTGTCTGTTTGCAGATGACACCAAGATCTGCAACAGAGTGAGATGATCCAGATGGGGTGGGCAGAATGAGAAGAGATCTGGATAAACTAGCAAATGGTCAGAAGAGTGGCAACTGGATTTAATGCAAGAAGTGCAAAATCATGCACATAGGGAAGAGAAACCTGAAGCCACTTATAGGCTGGGAGGGAGTTGCTAGCAGTCACAAAGGAAGAAAGAGACTTGGGCATCATCATCACTGATGACCTAAAATCATCAAGCAGACCTCTAAAGCAGTAGGAGTGAGCTAGAGGTGTTAGGGTGTGTTAGTAGGGTATCTGAAGTCGTGGAGGGAGGTAATAATCCTCTGTACAAGACATTGGTTAGGGCCCATCTGGAGTACTGTGTTCAGTATTGAGGCCACACCTTCACAAGGACATTAACCAAATTGAGGCAGTCCAGAGAAGGGCACCAAAATGGTGCAGGGACTGCATCAGAAGACATATGAGGACAGATTAACGGAGCTCAATATGTATACCCTTGAGCAAAGGAGGAGAGAGGTGATATGATCGAGACATTTAAACACCTTAAGGGCATAAACAAGGTGAAAGAGTCTAACATGTTTAAATATAAGAAAATAGCAGGACAAGAGGACACAGCATGAGATTAGAGGGAGGCTGATTAAGGGGAATGTGAGGAAATTCTTTTCACAGAAAGGGTGGTAGATGCATGGAATAGCTTACCACAAGAAGTGGTGGCTATGAATACAGTGCAGGGCTTCAAACAGGCATGGGATAGGCATAAGGGAGCAATACAAATGACTATGAATAGATAGGTCACTGACAGAGCAAAGGCCGATGGCACATTTATAAGGTAGAAAAAGAAATGGGCAGACTGGATGGGCCTTGCGGTCCTTATCTGCCACCAACTTCTATGTTTCTATGTTTCTATGTTTCTATCACCAGTTTCTTTATGTGGTAATCCCTTGTGTTGCTATGGGGATCAGTTCAAGTAGTAGTTCCAGGCTTTATTGGCGAAAACAGGTAGAATCTGAAAAAAAGACAGGATAAATTATATAAGTACAATACAATTAGCTTAAGAGGAAACAAATACATTTGTCCTCCATTTTATCAATAGAAAATTTTCACCTAAAAAATTCAGTTGGGAGCTGTTTTCTTTTTACCCCAGATAGGTTGGTCCAATAGAATACCCCCTTAATAACATAAAAAACATCATTATATCACAATTCTATCTGTTTTCTCCATATAAAGCCTAGAACTACCACTTGAGGCAAAGCAAGTTTTATTTCTTAGGTGCCCAATCCCGGAGGCTCTGGGCGCTGTACAATATGAACATTAAAAGTTGGACAATGCATAAATAAATACATAAATTCAGAAATACAGTTAAAAGTCAAAACAAATAGCATAAGAACAGCAGGCTAAAGCAAAATGAATAGGCATTGCTGATATAACAGATACTAATATATCTACAAGTCAATGTCTGGGAAAGTTAGAGAAAACAAGTGGGTCTTAAGGTGGACTTTAAAGGCCTCAGTTGAAGGGGCCTCCCTAACATCTGGTGGTAACGAGTTCCACAGGACAAGGCCAGTGACGCTGAAGGCCCTGTCACCGACAGTTTTTAACCTCACCCTGGGAACTACGAGGAGGCCCCTAGAGGAAGAACGGAGGGAGTGGCTAGGAGTGGCAAGTGTTAGAAGGTCAGACAGGTAGCCAGGGCCAAGTCTATGTGGGGCCTTGAAGGTGAGCAAGCCCACCTTGAAGAGCACCTTCCACCTGACTGGCAGCCAGTGCAGCTCGCGCAACACCGAGGTGACATAACTGAACTTAGAAAGTCCCATCAAGCAGCCTGGTGATAGTGTTCTGCACCAGCTGCAGCTGGTGGAGGGTACCTCCTGAGCCCCAGAAGTAGAGTGCAATACAGTAATCCAGCCTGGACATCATGAAGGCATGCACCAGGGTGGGGAGGTACTCGGGCTTTGGACAATGGATGACACCTGTGGTTCAAATATCAGTTCATTATCGAGGAGGATGCCCAGATCACGCACCCTAGAGGAAGTCTTCAATGGCATAGGACCCAGGAATAAACCTGTTGCCATGCCAGAGGCAATCCTATCACGCCTTTGGTTCAACTCCACCACTAGTACCTCAGTCTTATCAGGGTTCAGTCACAACCAGCTGGAGGGCATCCAGTCGTAGATCTCGGCGAGGCAGCTATTAAGCACTTCCAGGCGTCTGATGTCCTGGGGGCAAAGGAAAGATACAACTGGGTATCATCTGCATAGCAGTGAAAACCCACATTGTATTTCCTAATGAGCTCATCTAGGGGCAGCATGTACACAGCGAACAACATCGGCTACAAGACCAAGCCCTGAGGTACTCCTTAGGACAGAAGGCTCGGGGAAGAGGAAAAATTCCCCATCCCCGCCACCTGCTGCCTCCTGTTCTCAAGACAGGACTCAAACCAGACAATGACAGTACTGGCGAGTCCACAGTACTCTCTGAGATGGTTGAGAAGCACAGTATGGTTCACTGTGTCAAGTGCTGAGGAGAGATCAAGGAGAATGAGAATTGACCCCTCTCCTCTATCCCTCTATCTTTCGCCCTGTGGAGGTCATTATACACCTGAACTAATGTGGTTTCAGTGCTATGTCTCGCACAAAATGTAGTCTGAAATGATGCATAGATGTCGAAGGCCTCAAGGTGCTCCTCAAGCTGTTGCACCACAATCTTCTCTACAACCTTACCTAAAAAGGGAAGGTTGGAATTAGGTTGATAATTCACCAAAACGTCAGGGTCTAAAGAAGGTTTTTCTCAGAAGGGGTCTCACCAGTGCCTCTTTCAAGGCCTCTGGGAAAACCCCCTCCAACAAAGAGCATCAGACAATCAAGGAGAACACTGGGGCAATGGAGCTGAGACATCTCATCAAGAAATGTGTCAGTACTGGGTCCAGTTCACAGTATGTGTGCTTCAGCCTGGAAGCAACCTCGATGACCTTGGCCACCTCCGCTGGTTTAAATGTGCCCCAAATGGGTGGAGTGCCTCTGCGATGCCTATGGTGATCATTGTAGGTCATGCTCCGGCTCACTGGTGGAATTCCCTGCCAGATGGAGGACACCCTGTCAGAGAAGAACCAAGCAAACTCATCACATAGAGAGTCAGAAACGGCATTTTTCAGCTGTAGACAGACTAGATGCAACAGCCTGTCCACAGTCCAAAATAGCATGGCTGGTTGGTTAATGCCTGCAGGAATCTCCCTGGACAGGAACTCTGCCTTCTTATGGTTGATTGCTCCCTGATACTCATCGTAGTGAGCATGCAGGGCCAGTTTATCCTCCTCTACCCCAGTCTTCTGCAAGCAGTGCTCCAACTTCTGAACTGCAATCTTCATTGCCTTGAGCTCCCTATCAAACCAAGGTAACCTCAAGTGAAAGGATTTGTGTTGTACACCGACCGGTGTCAAGCATGTCAGACATTGTCTTGTTATAGGTGCTGACCACCTCACTCATGCCCCTTGCATATGCAATACCTACACTGGATGGATCAGCTACTGCCAAAAATCTCTCTGGGGAGAATCCCCTCACAGGGTGGTGGCTGACTATCTCCGCAGGAAGAGGGCTCTTGAGGGGGGCCCCGAATGAGAAATCCACTGTGTAATGATCAGACCAACTGACCTGACCATTCTTGAGATTGCAGACCACAAGCCCCAGTGAGAACACCAGGTCCAACATGTGGCCACCCTGATGTGTCACGGAAGTAACCTCTTGTGACAGGCCCAGAGATGACATGGTCTGGAGAAGGTTGAAACCAAGCCTGCAGGATTCGCTGTTGGCCCAAACATTGAAGTCCCCCAGTACTATACATCTGAGGAGCCTCCAACACTTTGCCGATAACGAAATCTACCACCTCCTGCAGGAATTCTCCTGCCACCCACTGGGGACGATAAATCAGGAGAATCCTGCAGTTTGCACCCAGACCCCCATGCACAGCCACACATTCAAAGTACTCACTAGGTGCACAGCGAAGCCCAGATCATACCTAAAACAGATGGCCACTCCCCCGGCCCTGTTCTCCACCCTAGGGCAGTGCACTACAGAGTTCCTGGGGGGGTTGCGGCCTCCAAAACTGGCCAAGCATTGTCACTCACCCAGGTCTCCATAATGCAGGCCAGAACGACCGATGAAATCAAGTCTGCTATAATTGCAGTCTTATTTCTGATCAATCTGGCATTGCAAAGCACCGCTCTAAGGGGACTGGCAAGCAATGCTGCCCCACTGGCTACTTGCCCACTAAGTCTGGTGGGACCCCTGGGGATGGGGGCTTGAGCTTTTAGTAGTCATCTAGAAGACAAATGTGTTTAACCTTTTTTTTTTTTTCAGTTCATGAATTCAGGAGAAAATGTAAAAAATCAGTTTACATGTAAATCAACATTTTGCCCAAATGTTTGCAACCAAGCAATTGTTGCATTTGACAAAACAGTGACAAGACAGGTCCAGGACCTTTTGAGCAATACAGGACCACCTTGAAGGTGTAATTTAACATGTGGGGAGGATACACACTTAGGGAATTGGCTAATAACAAGAATATAGTGATTAAGCCATCAGACAAAGGGGGCAACGTGTGCATCCTAACAAAAGGAAATTACAGACAGATTGTGCTTTATCAGGGATAGGAGGAGTTATAAGGAATTGAACACTTACCCCACTAGTATTTAAAAAAAAAAAGAATTTTATCAGATACTAATATATGTCCGTAGTGAGGGTTTTATTAGTGGCAATGAGTTTAAATATATTTATAATGAAAACCTAATTACACTTGGGTTTTGCATTGTACCAAAAGTACATAAGAACACGGAAAAACCTCCAGGGAGACAATCGCCTCAAGTGTCAGTTCTTTAACTGAAAACCTGGGGATTTTTATTGTGATTTTTATGTTTGCTTGTACGCATGTGCAAGAAATATAGTGCCATCATCCGAGTTTTCGGAGTTGTGGCAGCCCTCTTCCAGTTCAGTCAGTGTGTTTGCAGGCATGGCCGCAGTTCTCCAATGCCTGCTGGAGCTGTCTATGACAGCGTCCAAAATGCAGTGGAGTACAGTTGAAAGGGGGAGCTATGCTTCAGTGAGCAGCGATAAGATATCGCCTGCTCATGCGCTGCGGCCCTACACACCTACGCACTACTATCTCGTGCTGTCGCCCCATGCACACACTGTGTAGCTGACAGGTGCACAATCCCCATCGGCTGTGCTGTGCCCCCAAAGTAGAGCTACATATGCCATGCTGGTGCCCACCTCAACGTGGCCGCACATCGTATAGCCGACGGGGTGCCTAATCCCCCGTCGGCTCCACTGCCCCCCCAAGTATAGGGTGCCACGCTGGGAGCCCACCCCAGCATGGCAACAGATGCTATTGTCGATGGGGGTGCCCAATCCCCAGTCGGCTCCAAGCCCCCTCCACCAGCCATCCTTGTGCCATGCTGGGAGCCCACCCCAGCGTGGCAAACGTCCCACGTCGTCATTTAATAAAAAAAAATACCTGAAACTTAAAAACGGTCCCTCGCTGTCTCTGCCCCCACCCACGCCCAACCACTGTGCACCCCACCTCCCCACACCCCTCTCACCCCATACTTACCTCCGGACTCCGGCACGACGATCTTCGGTGGACCGGGAATACGTCTGCACTCTTCAAAGCCGACCACGAACTGAGGAAATGCCGGTAAGCTGTATAATGGGATAGATAGGGTTTTTTCAACTTTGCTGCATATCTCAGCCATTTTTTGGAATTTTTGCCCCAAATTTTCAACATGGGGTTTTTGGGATCCCTTCTCATGAATGCTCTCACTGTCATGGCGTTAATCGGGCCCGAAGGGTGATTTCACAGTCACTGCGCGAAATCACCTTTCAGGACCAAATAACAAAACGACACTGCCACTGCTCATAAGGTGGGTTCTCAAAAAGCCTATGTTGAAAATTTGGTGGAAAAATTCCTAAAAATTACTGTTTTACGAGCGTGCGTTGCGCAGTTCCTACGCACGCTAATAAGTTCATGAATTTTCAATATTTTCACTCCAGATTTTCAACATTGCCATTTTACCACACCTCCTTATGAGTAGTACAGCTGTCATTTTTCACATCTTGCCCAAAACATGTTTCCGCCCATGTAGCACACAATGGTGCATTCAGTGTGTGAAATCAATGTATGGGACACATTAAGAAAATCACAGTGACACTGTTAATGAGCAGAGGTCTTAAAATGGCTATGTTGAAAATTTGGTGAAAAAATTCCTAGAAGTGACTGTTTTACGAGCATGTGTTGCGAGTTCCTCATACTCGTAAGTTTGCAAATTTCAATATTTTCACTCCAGATTTTCAACATTGCCATTTTATTACATTTCCTTATGAGCAGTACAGCTGTCATTTTTCACATCTTGCCCAAAATGTGTTTCCGCCCATGTAGCGCACAATGGCGCAGTCAGTGTGCAAAATCAATGAATGGGACATATTAAGAAAATCACAGTGACACTGTTCATGAGCAGAGGTCTTAAAATGACTATGTTGAAAATTTGGTGAAAAAATTCCTAAAAATGACTGTTTTACGAGCATGCGTTGCGCAGTTCCTATACAAGCTCGTAAGTTTGCGAATTTTCTACATTTTCACTCCAGATTTTCCACATTGCCATTTTATTACACTTCCTTATGAACAGTACAGCTGCCATTTTTCACATGTCGTCCCAAATGTGTTTCCGCACATGTAGCGTCAATGAATTGCAGTCGGCGTCTGAAAGCAATGTTTGGGACAGATTAAGAAAATCACAGTTACACTGTTCATGAGCAGAGGTCTTAAAATGCCTATGTTGAAAATTTGGTGACAAAAGTCCATAAAATGACTGTGTTACAAGTGAGCATTGTGCAGTTTCCACACACCCTCGTAAGTTCATGACTTTGTAATATTTTCAGTCCAGATTTTCACCAGTGGCATTTTTCCACACTTCTTTATGAACAGTACAGCTGTCATTTTGCACAACATGGTCAAAATGTGTTTTCACACTTTCAGCGCAGAGATGCTTGGTCGCTGTGGGAAATCATTGTTCGGGACAGATAAAGAAAATCACAGTGACACTGTTCATGATCGGAGGTCCCAAAATGCCTGTGTTGACAATCTGCTGTAAAAAATCCCCACCCTAATTACATTACGGGTGTGCTTTGCACAGTTTCTATGCACGCTCGTGACCTCACCAGTTTTTTTAATATTTTTACTGCAGATTTGCAACATTGCCATTTTTTACACCTCCCCATGAACAGTACAGCTGTCATTTTTCACATCCTGTTCGGAATGTGTTTTTGCACCTGTGGTGCTAAATGCCGTAGTCGCTGTGCATAAGCAGCTTTCGGCTAACAAACCGATATTGCCACTGTTCATGAGGTGGGGGTCACAAAAAAAACATGTTGAAAATTTGGAGTGAAAATACCAACGAATGCCTGAGGTGTTAGGGTTTCCAACCATAATGCCCCACCCTGTAGAGAATGACAGGCATCAGGGGTGTGACTTGGGATTCTTGCCTGAAATGCTCATACCATTCCACATCCTGCAGCCAGTGAGAGGCATCGAGGTATGCCTTGGACTCTTCGGCCCCAAAGTTCACCCCATTCTCTTATACCGCACCCATCTCACCGTATTTCCTGATGGAATGGGGTGCGCATAAGGGCCAAAGACCCCAAGGCACACCGTGACACTTGTCAGTGTCTGCAGGGTAGGGTGTGGTGAAATGGCGTGGCCGTTATGCCTGATGACCCAAAGGCACACCCCAATGCCTGTCACTCTCTGCAGGGTGGTGGTGGGGTTGGCTTCAGTTCAATACTTCATTGCCGTTCCTATTACACAGCTCTGTAACTTCTTCACTACCACTGCCAGTGCCAGCAAGCAAACATTCGGCATTGCAAATGCTTGTTGTTTCTACAGGGAAGTGGTCAATTCTTACCATCCTTTATCAATGACACCTCTGATCTGTTGAAAAACCTGGAAAATGTTGCATGGCAGGAAGGGTTTCTGTGGCTAGATCAAGACATAAAGGCCTTATATACATCAGTTAGGCATGAATAGGGAACACGGGCATGTAAGTTTTACTTGGAGAATCACCACAACGCTGAGGAAATACACTGTGGATTTTATCCTGACATCCCTAGACTTCATATTAACACATGATGTCTTCAAGTTTGAAAGTCAGTTCTGTCTACTGACCTGTGGCATAGTTTTGGGAGCTGCTATGGCCTCAGGCAATGCCAATTTATATTTGGGCCTGTGGGAACTACAGAGCATTATAAATGCTGAGACAAGTCATTTCTTTCACAAAATAAAATGCTGTTATCATTTTATAGGTGATGTAGCCTGTATCTGGAAAGGAGATCCATCTGAAATTTCGAAGTTCATTGATTGACTAGACGGAAATGATCTCAGCCTTTGGTTCACCTACAGTGCCAGTGTTGATTGCCTTGATTCTCTTGATGTTGGCCTATCTAGGAAAAGTACAGTCACCAACTCTGTACTCTGTGCAGATAGTGACCCCCCACACCCACACACAAGCACTGAAAAGATTCATTACTTATACAGTAGACAGTTCTTAAGGCTCCATAGGAACTGCAGGATTGTCGAACTGTATGATTTACAAGTCTCTGAACTCAAGGATTGATTCAGAGAAACAGGATATGATATTGAGTCACTGCATAATTCAAAACTGAAAATGAAAGCACTGGAACAATAAAATACTGTTTGATACCAAAAAACTTTGCACTGCTAGTAGCAACTTTGGCCCAGTGACTTTTGCAACCGAATATAATGAGTGGGTTGGTCAAACAGGCAACATAATTTATCAGAATTAGCCTATTCTACAAAGTGGCAGGCACGTAAGCCTGGCAGTGGGTCTCAAACCACATACGACCTTTAGTGGAGGCTGTATCTTGAAAGACAATTTGATGTACAGCGGGAATGAGGCACCACAGAACAGACGAGTAATCAGAACTGGCTTCCCAAAAGACTGAAAGGTTTCTACAAGTGCACACACTGCAACATATGCAGGTATGCTGTCATGGGTAATATAGTCACCCATCCAGGAGACAGTGATAGTAACATGGAAATATGGGAGTGTATTACCTGTGACCTGACATTTGTAGTCTATGTACTTTTCTGCACTTGTAAAAATGTTTATGTGGGGAGAACAATCTGAAATATAACGATAAGGATTCAAATCTGGAAGGCATCCAGTTCATGAGCCTTGAATGGATGCTGCCCCTGATAAATGGGGGTGGTGGGGACAGACTGAATTCTCTCTTTAGGAAGGAGAGTAAGTGGATTTTTAAATGGAATGGAATGAATCCCTTAGGACTCAATAACTAGTGGGAACTAAAACCATTTCTGTAAATCTCTGTTGTGCATTTGCACTTGGTTACACTCCCTGTGGGTCAGGGGTCCTCCTGACAATGCCTTAACAGCCCCCCCCCCCCTTTTCTCCAACATACTAATCAGATCAATTTTAATTCTAATATAGTACATTTTTTATGTTATTAAGGGGGTATAGTACTGGATCAACCTACAGTATCTGGGGTAAAAAGAAAACAATCCTGTCCACAACAAAAATTTCCAGATAGAATGTTTTATTGATTGAATGGGTGATTAATTTGTTTATTACCCCTCATGCTAATTATATTGTATTTATATATATCATACTCTGTCTTTTTTTAGATTCTACCTGTTCTCTCTTATGAAGCCTGAAACTACCAAGTGAGCTGATCCCCCTAGCAACACTCAAAAAGCTACAGTTGGAGAGAGCGACCATGATACTCATCACCCCACATTGGCCTCGACAAATCTGGTTCCCGCTTTTCCAACAACTTTCAGTCATGGACTCCATTGCACTCCCCTTTTGCCCTAACCTTGTGATGCAATGCAACAGGACTCAACTTCACCCAAACCTCGGGTCCCTTTACCTTCATGCTTGGCTCCAGAGGACGTCTTCTTAGTCAGACATATGGTATCCTCATCTGTCACCAACATCTTATTTGCCTCCAGAAACCTGCCCACCAGAAAGACCTATATTTCTAAGAAATAGGTGAGGGTGATTGTGGTGATGGACCAGACAGTTTTTATCTTTTTGCTTACTCTGGATTTAATTTATGGTTTAGTTCATATACATGCATTAGCAATTTATTGTACACTACAAACGTAAGCAATCACATCAAACGAATGATCTGAACTGAGCAGATTTTTTACTGTTTTTGCACTGAATTTTTTGAACAAACTCACTTTCTGAATGAATTTGTGTGCATATGGTCATTTGATTTTAAAAGCTGTATACATCACTATTTGCACTAAATAATGAACATGCAGGAGCAGATGTATAAAATGAGAGCCACGCTCCCAGTAAGCCAAGTCCCCTGAGGCAGACTTGTGGAAGTCAAAGCACTGCAGCAATGTAGCAAGTGGCTCCTGCTGTGCCTGTTATTGCTGTGTGAGCTAAATAAGATTTGGAGCACTGTATCTTGCACTTTAATAAAATTAGCATTTTTGTAGCTCACAGAGTCTAGATTGCTCTTTTAAAGGGTTTCTGAGTGCTGCAATATTTTTGGTACTCGTATGGGACTTTCAAAAAGGGGACTTCCACAAAATGAGAGAATAGCATGAAGGACATAGTAAAGGTAGGGGCACAAAAGAAAAGTGGGTAGCATTTAAAAATGGTGATAACAGAAACAACAGATAGCTCCATTTCAAATGTATCCAAGGTTAAAAGGGCTAAATGACCAATGTGGTTCACAATAAATGTAAAGACATTATTAAGAACTAGAAGAAGGACATTTCCCAAGTAAAGCGTAGTCAAAGGGAAAAGGTCTTATTATACACTTCCAGCTGAACTTGCTAGTTGCTCTGTCATACATTGTGTTTCAAGTTAACCCTTTAACTGCTGGTCACTTTTAGTAATTTTGATCCCCTACTGCTGGCGATTTTGTCTGAATTTGAACCCTAAAAGTACAGCCTTATGTATTTTTTTGTGTAAGAGATATCCTAATTTAATTTTCTGTGTATGATGCTAGGATGCATAGCTACACACAGTACTAATTTAGTTTTTTTCCATTGTTAATGGTAAGAGAATAACCTAGTCTTGCATAGTTAGCTAAAATAAAGCTATTTTCGAAAATGTTTTTGTTGTCCTATTCATATGTCATGAGCCAAAGGTTGAGAATAAAAGCTCACAGAAGGTCACATGAAGGTTTATTTAAAAGTCTGGATATTATTTAAAGAAATAAGAACAATATGTCCCTGATATTTATTTATTTGAGCACCTCACTACATCACTGTAGTATGTGTATTTATGGAAAAAATCAGGCAAATTTTGAAATTATTTCATATGCTGAAACAGCACTGGAAGTGTCAAGGGCAGAGGCAAGCAAACCAATGAAAAATGCAAGGCAAGTGTGTGTTGTAGGTGTGGACAGCTGTAAGGGTGATAAAGGCACTGAATATGATAATGTCAGTCAAATAATTTTTTTTTACTGTCCTGAACTATTATTCTTCGCATTATTCTGAAGTGGAAGATGATTCTTTGTCTGGGATTCCATAATCTTTCACTGTGTGGAATAATTTGAAACACCTTCCAGCACAAAGTGGAACATTGCAGTCAGGACAATGGTAACGACTCTCAGATGCTCCGCCACACGATCCTCTTTTACGTTTAGATCTACTGGCTGTCAAGGCACATGAGGCCTTGGCTGAGCAAACCTTGAAAAGTCTGGTCGGGTTCTTCTTTTTTGGCGTAGGAGGGATTTTAGCAGGGAAGTGTCTGCCAGTAAGGCGAACCTCTGTCTCTGCACTCAACACATGTCTTACATTTGCAGTACTATTGCACGGGTAAGCTTCTGCAAGCTGTTCTATAAGCTTTGCAACATATTGATAGTGAGTGCCTTTACCACCTTTGTGCTTGTAGATCACAAATGAGTTGAAGGCTGAGATATCTACTAAGCGGAAAAACATTTTTCGTACGATTTTCTTGTTTTTCTGACACATACATAGTTTTTGAGCATCTGGTCACTAACATCCATTCCTCTCATCTTACTCTTGTACTGCAGTACCACATCTGGTTTGATCTTTGGGGTTCCATCATGCTTGTTGCCACACTACACCATAGCCCCCTGATGCACAGTGGTCAACATGTGTACGGTCTGTGTTTTCTTGGGCCTTGCACGCCACATAATGGCTCTCATTTTGGGACAGTCCTCCGCAACTAGAGAAATACTATTCCCTACATCCAGCTGTGCCTCTTGAAACTGTTGTGGTAGTCCTAATCAGGCTTTGTTGACAGTTCCACAGAACTCGGTTTTGAGGTCTTGTAAGTGTCGAACAAGCTTGGGGCTAGAGTAGAACCTGTCTGTGAACAGTATATACCTCTGACCGGCAAGTTCACCCAATAACTTAATTACAATATCATGTGTTGTTTGCCCTGTCATAGTAGTTGATGCATCATTCCTGACCTCTGCTGTTACTTTGAGATTATTGCAAGCAAGTGTATGAGCATTCAATTCAAAATTTTCTTCAGCACTGTGTGTGATGGTCTGGTCAACTGTAACATTTTGTACATTTTTACCAGCGTGCACAATGAAATTCCATACATACCCTCCCATCCCACCATTATCTGAACTGCTTTCACACAATTCATATATTTTTATGCCAAATCTTGACCATTTCAAGGGCATATATTGTTTGAATCCTAGATGTCCTTTGAAAAGTAGAAGTGATTCATCAATGCTAATGTATCGGTCAGGGGTATATGCTGTCATAAACTTGTTCTATAAGAAATCTAATACACTTCATATTTTCCTTAGCTTGTCTAGTGATTCCATGCATATATCATTATCAACAATATTTAGGAACTTTAGAATGTTCAAGAACCTGTCCCTGCTCATAAGTGAGTATACAATAGGTGTGGCGAGAAATGGGTTAGTGGACCAGTAATCTGACAGTTGTGGTTTTTCCAACAACCCAGTCAACAAGAAAATGACTAAGAAGACATACATTTCTGAGGGAGAAACTGGTTTCCAGGAAGAAGTACATGAGAATTCAGACTGAGTTTCACTACTTAGAAATTGTTCGGCATATGTGTTAGTTTCTGTATAGATTAGTTTTATAATACCATCACTACCATCAAGCGCTGTCTCTGAGAAGAATATTTTAAAACACTCACGTGGTGTTGGGTGTTCAGTCAGAGGCACATTAATACCAGGGACTCCTGTGAACTCGAAAGGTTCTACCTGTTGTTCACTTTCATGCCATATAATTTCAGACATAGTTCTCCGGTTTACCCCTGTAGCACTTGTTGCGAGATTTCACTGGGCTTGTCCACTGACTCTGCCTCTTCCACGGCGTCTTCCTCTACTTTGCATACTTGCTATACCCTTAGACTTGTTGTATCCTATTTCTAGCCCCCTTCTCTCTTCTAATGCTGATTCTGTATTGCTTGAAGATTCCTGTAACCATTTAGTCCCTGAGCTTAGTTCCTTTTCACTGTCCGTGATTTCTTCCATTGCAGTTTGCATGTCAAGGTCTGATTTGGACACTTGCACTGTGATTTGTTCTACCTCAATGGATGTTACTGGCCTGCTCTCAAATGCCATGTCTGGATCTGTAACACATGCAGTGTCTTGTCTGCTTTCATTGTTTTGCCTGCCCTTACCACTTGTACTGTCATTATAACCTTTTGTTACCCTGCCTCTACCCCTTACTGCATTGTGCACTTTGTCAACTTTATTTGCCCTGCCTTGACAAATTTCATTCGTAATGACTGAATTATTTTTATCTTCCCTGCCTCATCCTCTTACCCTTGGGGTGCCAGCATTTGCCTGCCCTCTTCCCCTTACAGTTGTAGTAACTTCATCATTTGAATTTGGCCTGCCTCGTCCTGTCACCCTCGGGGTGGCTGCTTCTGCCTGTCCTCTTCCCCTTACAGTTGTAATAATTTCATCATTTGAATTTGGCCTGCCTCGTCCTGTCACCCTTGGGGTGGCTGCTTCTGCCTGTCCTCTTCCCCTTACAGTTGTAATAATTTCATCATTTGAATTTGGCCTGCCTTATCCTGTCACCCTTGGGGTGGCTGCTTCTGCCTGTCCTCTTCCCCTTACAGTTGTAATAATTTCATCATTTGAATTTGGCCTGCCTCGTCCTGTCACCCTTGGGGTGGCTGCTTTTGCCTGCCCTCTTCCCATTACAGTTGTAATAATTTCATCATTTGAATTTGGCCTGCCTCGTCCTGTCACCCTTGGGGTGGCTGCTTTTGCCTGCCCTCTTCCCATTACAGTTGTAGTAACTTCATTGTTTGCATTTGGTCTGCCTCGTCCTGTTTCCCTTGGGGTGCATTCATTTAATCTGCCTGTATTCCGTGCACTGCTGTTGAATGCTTTTTTGCTGTTTGCCCTGCCTCACCCAGTTGTACTTGAGATTCTGGTATTATAATTAGAAAATAGGCTGTGGACTGGTACCCCAACTTCATTGTCTGAGTCTGATGAGTCAGAATCACTACTTGTGACTCTAGCTGAGTCACTGTCTGCAAATATTTTATCGAGAGCATGACTCACAGTGAACCATTTTCTTGACATGGCCTCAGTATTTATTCCATTTTTTTGTTGAAGTACTGGGAGGGAAATAAAAGATTGATACAGTCACAGGACAATGACTGTTGACTCTGTTGTGCTTGCAACTGAGTGCTGGCAGAATAAAAGAGACTGTTCTTTTTTATGTTGATTGCGTGCATGTGCAAGAAACATGTTGCGGCAGGTTTCTGCACAAGCAGGTTGTGGAGGCGCGGCACTGTTGTGGCCAATGCCCCCACAGCCTGTAAAGGCTTGTCCCACTTTCCCCAATGCCATGGCATGCTGCTGCTGACACTAGTTCAGCCAGCATGCCACCAGCTTGTGAAAATTTAGCTGCTGCAATCAGGGGCTGCCTCATCATTGCAGCGTCAGCCATCCGCTGCAATGAGGGAGTGACCCGTCATTGCAGGGCGGGATCTAGAAACACTGATCTTGTTTGTGAATATGGTGGCAGCTTACCGCCGTGTTCACAAACAATATAACCCCCCTGCCACCATGTTTATTTGCCGACAGGGCCCCCAATCCCCATCGGCTTCAGTGCCCCAATATTTATTTTGCCGATGGGGAGCCCACCCCGCCGGCATTATGTAACCCCCCGCTTTTATTGTCTGCCGACAGGGTGCCCAGTCCTCGCTGGCATAATGTGATACTCCTCTTTGATGTGTGCTGATGGGGTGCCCAATCCCCTGGCCGGCTACTGCTGCCCCCAAAGAACGACTTTTGGTGGCACGCTGGGAGCCCACCCCAGCATGCCACATGCCCCTGTAAAATAAAAAATGGTCCCACAACATCTTTTTTTTTTTAGCCTGTAAAAAAGGAAACGGTCCCTCAGCAGTCTCCCTGCCCCCAACCTGCAACCCGCACCCCCCAACTGCGCACCCCTCACACACACACCCACCCCATACTTACCTCCGGAGCTCGGTGCAATGATCTTCAGTGGACCGGGAACACGTCTCCACTCTTCAAAGCTGACCGCGAAATGAGGAAATGCCGGTAAGCTGCATAATGGAATAAATGTTTTTTTTCCAACTTTAATGCATATCTCAGTAATTTTTTAGAATTTTGGCACCAAATTTTCAACATGGAGTTTTTGGGACTACTCCTCATGAATTCTGGAACTATCATGGCATTAATTGGCCCCAAAAGGTGATTTCACGGTCACTGTGCAGAATCACTTTTTGGGGCCGATTAATGAAATGACAGTGCCAGTGTTCATGAGGTGGGCTCTCAAAAAGCCTATATTGCAAATTTGGTGGAAAAAATCAAAAAAAATGACTGTTTTACTAGCGTGCATTGTGCAGTTGCTACGTACGCTCGTAACTTCACGAATTTGCAACATTTTCACACCAGATTTTCAACATTGGCATTTTTTTACATCTCCTTGTGAACAGTACAGCTGTCATTGTTTGTATCCTGGCCAAAATGTATTTTCGCACTTCCGGCGCAGAATAGTACAGTCGCTGTGGGAAATCAGTGTTCAGGACAGATTAAGAAAATGACAGTGACATTGTTCATGAGCAGAGGTCCTAAAATGCCTATGTTGAAAATTTGCTGATGATAGCCCATCAAATGACTGTGTTATAAGTGTGCATTGCGCACTTTCCATGCACCCTTGTAACTTCGCAGATTTGTAATATTGTCATGCCAGATTTTCAACAGTGGCATTTTTTCACACCTCCTTATGAGCAGTACAGCTGTCATTTTTCACATCCTGACCAAAATGCGTTTTCACAGTTCCAGCGGAGAATAACGTGGTTGCTGTGGGAAATCAGTGTTTGGGACCGATTAAGAAAATGACAGTGGCTCTGTTCATGAGCAGAGGTCCTAAAATCCCTATATTGAAAATCTGGTGATGACACTCCATAACATGACTGTGTTACAAGCATGCATTGAACTGTTTCCATGCACCCTTGTAATTTTCCAAATTTGTAATATTTTCACGCCACATTTTTAACAGTGGCATTTTTTCACACCTCCTTATGAACAGTATAGCTGTCATTTTTCACATCCTGGCTAAAATATGTTTTTGCACTCCTGCCAGAGAATAGCATGGTCACTGTGGGAAATCAGTGTTTGGGACAGATTAAGATCAACCAAGTGAGAGGGGGGAGTGACCGAGCTCAACTGAGCTCTGTCGGGACTGCTGAGGATTTGTTTGTGGGCAGAAAAAGGCCCCACACAAGAGACCAGTACAAAAGGGCAGCCTGCAGCACTGGGAGAAACTGAACGAGAGAGCGAGTGAGGGAGGGGGAGTGAGCAAACTCACCGGAGCATTGTCAGGACTGCTGCGGATTTCTTTGTGGGCAGAAAAAGGCATCAATGTAGGCAGGGGCCCAGTACAAAAGGCCAGCCTGCAGCGGTGGGAGAAACAGTATGAGCAAGTGAGACAGGGGACTGAGTGAGCTCAACGGAGCTCTAGCAGGACTGTTGTGGATGAGGGAGTCACGTGATGCGGGCATGAATAGCTAGTTCTCAGCAGACTCCTTCTCTTGCCCATCATTTTTGCTAAAATCTCGATTTCGCGATATTTTTGTCCTGGTTGGTGTTGTATTGAGGAAGAACTACTGTGTCAGTGCTGTATGGAGGCAGACATGAAAAACAGCCGCCGAAGCACACGCCGCCAGTGACTCCTGAGAAGGCGGCGAAAAAATCAAGGGCCTCGGCCTCTGCGCTAGGTCATGGGGCTAGCGAGGGGAGTGTAGCTGAAGAGCCGCTTACCTTATCTCACTTCCTTGAAGAGATCGGGCCTTTAAAATCGATGATTTTGGAAGTGGCAGGAGAGATAAAAAATATGAATAAAGCGATCAATGATCTTTCGAGGAGAACCACGGATAATGAAGCATGTTTAAAATCTCTGGAAAGGAGCAGGGAGACGACAGAGACTTCGGTGACTAAATGCTACCAGAAAATCCAGAAGCTAGAAGCCAAGGTGGAAGATCTAGAAGGCCGGAGTCGGTGAAATAATGTGGTTTTTATTTTTCTCACTGAAAAAGCTGAAGCAAATGAACCGCTCACATTTGCACAGAGGATGGCAGAAAAAATTGCAGGGCCCTCGCCCTTTGGGCCTAAATATATAGTGGAGCGTGCCCATAGGTCGTTGAGACCATTGCCATCTCCGGATCGCCCACCCAGGCCTTTTATCATCAAATTTTTGAACTATCAAGAATGACAACTGATTATTGGTAAGGCCAAGGAAGATAAAGATATATTTTGGGAAGGGGCGAGGATCAGAGTGGTTCAGGATTTACCATTGTCTGTCAGGCAGAAGCGTGCCACTTTTCACCCACTCGTTAAATGTCTGATCACTGCAGAGGTTAAATTTAGAATGGGATACCCTGCAAGGCTGCAAGTTTCCATAAATAATGGCTGGAAGTCCTTTGAGTCAGTGGACACTGCTACTACAGCTCTGAAAGAGGCTTTTCTGGATCTTTTCAGGAATCCATGAAGCTGATGGGGGACACTGCTACTATAATCATAGAGTCTCCGGATTTCTTAGGCTCTGATTTGTTTCAAATCTGTGGTCTGAGGGAGGTGACTCAGACTGGGACTCTTTTGTCTGCTTGAATTTAGAGATCTAATGACTCTACCGTGCGGTTTGTAGGGTATTCAATTATCCAATTATCGTGGACTAAACTCCATTTGTGGGTTTAATTTTGAATGATACAGTCTGTATGGGATAACACATGTGGGTAGATTGTTTACATCCGACTCGGAATCAATTTTATATGGGGTTCCTGATGTTGGGACTTATTTAAGCAATCTGCTCGGGCATCTGAGCTGGAGCTCGATCTGTTGGAATGCGAGAGGTCGAAGCTTACTGGCTCGGCATCCGACTGGAACTGTTATGTGAACCCTTCAGGACATTTGCATAATATAGATTTTAGTTGATACAGGGTCATAAGCTTTTACGTGTCTCTATTGTGGATATTATAATCTCATGTATTGTCTTTGACCCTTTCCTTATTTTTATCTACTTTGGATATTTTCGAAATCGGGTACTTAGTTGTATTGTTAAATAGATAACTATTACAGGGAGTGGAATTATTTTACCTCAGTAGAAGTTACAACTTGGATCTCTCTCCTTTGAAAGGGATCCATTCTTATCCTTAACTAGGCAGGATTGTTACTTGGGTCATGGGGCCTTATTTTTTTTCCTCTTTGTCCTTTTCTTTTATAGCGGGATTAGACAAGGATTGTAGGGGGTGCTTTCTCAGTTATAGGCGTTTTTATATGTTGGAATAGTCACTGGATGATAGAAGCTGACATCATAGTCTGATATTTTGATTAATGCAAGGAGATTGTTATTAAGGTTGGATATTACGAGGGCGTTGAGGAGGGAGCGAGGTGAGGGGGCTAGGTATCCTGATATCATGGGCCATAGTACGAATTGGTGGGTTTGGGGAGGGAGGGGTTCTAGGGGTTATATAGATCGGGGTCTTGTTGTATGCTGTGGGTGGGGTATATGGGGAGGTAGTATTTTGGGAGGAAGGGGTATTTTGTTTGTTCGGGGTGGGTGGCACAAGGTTGCTGGTTTCTTTTGACACAATGGGATCAAGATATGCATGCTTTGTTTTGCAAGTTTCTAGCTAGGTATGGGGCCTGATACTCTCATTAAGTTTTGCACATGGAATGTGAAGGGGACTAGGCATAAAGTAAAGCAATATAGAATACTGAAATATTTAGAAACAGCTAAGGTCAAGATTGCTTTTTTACAAGAAACCCATTTGTTACACGATGAGAGTAGAGCTTTGAGTAGAATGCAATATGGGGTGGCTTTCTCATCACATGGCACCTCAAAAAGTAAAGGGGTTTCGATTTTGCTTCACAGATCACTTCCATTCGTCCCTGTAAAGGTCATTCCCGATAAAGAAGGTAGGTTCGTCTTAGTGGTTGGAAAGCTGTATAAGAAGGAGGTGTTGTTAGGGGCAGTCTATGGGCCTAATTCTGACAGCCAGGATTTCCTGATAAGTTTGCTTAAGGTATTGCTACCTTTCAATCACCTTCCCATGATTATAGGGGGGGATTTCAACCTGGCTATAGACCCTTTGTTGGATAGGTCCTCAGGATCACACATCCACGCTACACCAGCCTCTCTGTCCCTAACAGACCTATTGGATCGTATAGGCCTGGCAGATGTTTGGAGGGTTTTCCATCCACAAGTAAAGGAATATACCTTTTTTTCTCCAACGCATAAGTCAGGATCGAGAATTGACTATGTTTTTATTTCTCGTTCTTTGCTTGAGGGGGTTACCTATACTGAAATAGTGGCAGCCCCATTGTCAGATCATTTGGTGGTGGAGGTTGAGCTCTCTTTTCCCTCTGTGTTGGGCAAGGGAGGCAGGTGGAAAGTGAACAATCAACTTCTCAGAATGCCCAAGTTAGTTCAGACCCTGGCGGAGCAAATAAAGGAATTTATCTCTCTTAATGAGAGGGAGGGAACCAGGCCGGACATTCTATGGTCAGCGTTAAAGGCCTATATGAGGGGCCTCCTAATAAGTCAGGCCACTAGGAGAAAGAAGGTGAGGAATGCCGTTATGGTAGAGTTGTTGAGGCAAATTAAGGAATTGCAGACAACATTAATTTCTAATCTGCTTGAAGAGATCGAGCTGAAATTGATTAAGACTAGGGATGCGTATCTTAAAATTTTGGGGGAACGGGCCGAATTGGCTATTATTAAAACCAAAGCCATTTATGCTGATCAAGGGGAAAAACCCGGTAAGCTTCTGGCTAGGCGGTTGGCACAGCTAGAAGCTTCTCGGTTAATTGAAGGAGTTTGGTCGGAGGAAGATGGGTCTATTAAGACAACCCCGGAGGATATTGCTCTCGTCTTCCGTAACTACTATGAGTCATTGTATAGTGGAATGCAGTCTCCACCTCATTTAAAGGATATCCAGGAATACCTTGAACGGGTACCACTTCCCAAACTGGAAGAGGCAGACTGCAAATCCCTTACTGCGGAGATTACTTATATAGAGGTAGAGGCTGCTATTAAAGCCTTACCTAAAGACAAGACGCCTGGCGTCTGGATGGCTTCTCGCTCAACTTTATAAAACCTTCTTCCCAGTTAGTACCCTTGTTAACCAAAGTATATCGGCATATTTTATCTGGGGCAGATACGGATAAGTATCTGTTTGAAGCTCTAATTGTGCTAATACCTAAGCCCAATAAACCCCCGGAGAACCCAGGTAGCTACCGGCCCATATCCTTGTTAAATTACGATATAAAAATATTAACTAAAGTGTTGGCTGAGAGAATTAGTATTTTGATGCCAAATTTAATAGGCCCGGAACAAGTTGGTTATATGAAGGGTAGATCCTCATCGGATCATTTTAGGACGTTGTCGCATGTCTTCTCGGCAACGGAAGAGGTGGGTCTCCCCTTGGCGCTGATTTCTTTGGATGCCGAGAAGGCATTCAATAGGGTCCATTGGGCCTTCCTATTCCAGACAATGGAAAAGGTGGGTTTTCCGGGAAAGTTTGTCGGGTGGATTAGGGCTATCTACTCAAATCCGTCGGCGAGAGTGGCATGTAATGGGGCTATTTCGACACCCTTTGTTTTGCAGGTTGGGATGAGGCAGGGATGCCCTCTATCCCCCTTGCTCTTTAATCTCTATTTAGAACCGCTGATTAGGTACATAGTATTTAACCATAGGATTGAGGGGATCAGCATCAGGGGTCAGCTAATCAAGGTCACTGCTTTTGCAGATGACCTGCTGATTTATGTGTCGAACCCTGCTTCTTCAGTTCCAGTTTTAGTGGATGCAATTAAGGAATTTAGCTCATTAGCCAATTATAAGTTGAACCAGGAGAAATCAGTGGTCTTTCCCTTGAATAGTAGGGTATTTAAGAAAGATATCATTAGCCTGGAGCTGGGTTGGAATTCTAAATCCCTCAACTACTTGGGTTTCATTCTAACAAACAATCCGGTTCATCTATGTCAGCTTAATCTAGATGCTTTAATTCGAAAGATAGACCTAGATATGAAAAGGTGGGCACAACTCCCCTTGTCACTCTGGGGTAGGATAAATGTGGTAAAAATGAATATTTTTCCCAGGCTCTTTTAACCATTATCTATGCTCAATATTTGGATTCCTCTGACATGGTTTAATAGACTGCATAAGATGATAGCCGACTTTATATGGAATTTTAAGAAAGCGAGAATGTCGTATGTTAAATTAGCGGTGCCCAAAGCCTTAGGGGGATTGAGGTTGCCACATTTTGAGCTTTATTTTTGGGCAGCACAGGTTAATAAATATGGTAGATGGGTTGGAGCATTGACATCAATTAATAGTAAAGATTATGTACCGCTTTGGTTCAATTTGGAGATTACTTTATTTAAAAAAGTGGGTCTTAATCCTGAGGCCTTGCTTTTTACTCCCCCTAAGCGTGCCCCTTTCTCAAAGGACTCCCCAATAGGAGTCTCTCTAAGGATACATAACCAACTCTGTAGTCATTTAAAATATGATTATTGCAAAGATGGTTATCAACCAATGTTGGGCAAACCTCATTGGCTGATAGGAACGAAAGTTATAGCTAAAAACTGGTTATAGAACTTGTGTGAATGTAGGTTAAAAGACTTGTTAGATGAAGAGGGCAAGCCCAGGACGGTTCAGCAGATACTTAACAAATTTAACTTATCCCTAAAAGAGAGTTTCAAGGTATTTCAGTTACGTCACCTTCTTATTCAAAGAATGGGTAGTAATGGGATCACTCCGTCTGGTATTGATTTTTGGGGAGAGGTAAAGCCCTTAATAGGTATTCCTCATGCAGTTTCAAGAATTTATCAGGTGTTACTGCATTGGGCATTTCTGACAAATTTGTCCCCTCATCTTACTGGACTAGGGCCTTTCCAAATGTTAATTTGGATTGTACGTACATTTGGAAGAGTTGTCATAAATTTTAAAGCAAGACTCTCTCAAATTGGTGCAGTTTAAGATCTGCACAACATTTACTACTCTCCTCAAAAGTTAACCGATATAAAGTTGATGCATGATCCCAGGTGCTATAGGTGTGGCCAAGGGAAGGGATTTGTTTCATATCTTTGGAAGTGTCCAGGTTGCTCCTTTATGGCGATATTAAAGGTAAGTCTAGTCCTTTACTGGGCCTAGAAGAGATGTTTAACCCGGAGGTTTGACTCCTAGGAATAATGTCTGATTTCCCGGTTACTCTGAGGAAATATCACATGTCATTGATCTCTATTACAGTTAAGAGGCTGGTTTTAAAGCATTGGAAGGATTCCACTAGGATTTCCTATTCTGAATGGCTAGCAGAACTGTTGGCTTCTCTGAGGATAGAAAATAGGATAGCTATTCTGCATGACCAACTGCATCGTTTTGAGAGAATCTGGTCCCCACTGTCTATTGCTTACTCATGATTATTGGGGGCATAGGTCCCAGGGTACCGTTTATAACACAGCACCTTGTGTCTGGGGTGGGTTTTAGGGTGTGGGGGTTGGGGGGGAGACTCTTGGGAGGTGGGGGTGGGGTTGAGGAGGTTCATGGTTAAGGTGTGAATTTTCATTGTATTCATTTCCGAGACAATAAGTGTTTGTACACCATGTAAGTTTCTCATGTTTATTGTTTGCCTCTGTATATGGGTTGTATTAAACTCAATAAAAAAGTGAATGGCAAAAAAGGACTGTTGTGGATTTCTTTGTGGGCAGAAAAAGGCACCAATGCAGGCAGGAGCCCCATACAAAAGGGCAGCTTGCAGCACCAGGACAAACAGAATGAGCGCGTGAGAGAGAGAGAGACTGAGTGACTGCAACGGAGCTCTGTCAGGACAGCTGCAGATTTCTTTGTGGACAGACAAAGGTGCCAAAGCAGCCAGGAGCCCCGTGACTGCCGCAGATTTCTTTGTGGGCAGAAAATGTGGCAACGCAGGCAGGAGCCCAGTACAATAGGCCAGGTTGCAGCACCGGCAGAAATGGAATGGGGGAGTGAGCGAGCTCAACTGAGCTGTGTCGGGACTGCTTCATATTTCTTTCTGGCCAGAAAAAGATGCCAATGCAGGCAGGAGCTCAGTACAAAACATAGAAACATAGAAGTTGACTGCAGATAAGGACCGCAAGACCCATCCAGTCTGCCCATTTCCTTTTCTACCTTATAAATGTGCCATCGGCCTTTGCTCTGTCAGTGGCCTATCTATTCGTACTCATTTGTATTGCTCCCTTATGCCTATCCCATGCCTGTTTGAAGCTCTGCACTGTATTCATAGCCACCACTTCTTGTGGTAAGCCATTCCATGCATCCACCACCCTTTCTGTGAAAAAGAATTTCCTCACATTCCCCCTTAATCGGCCCCCCTCTAATCTTATGCTGTGTCCTCTTGTCCTGCTATTTTTCTTATATTTAAACATGTTAGACTCTTTCATCTTGTTAATGCCCTTAAGGTGTTTGAATGCCTCATCATATCACCTCTCTCCCTCCTTTGCTCAAGGGTATACATATTGAGCTCTGTTAATCTGTCCTCATATGTCTTCTGATGCAGTCCCTACACCATTTTGTTGCCCTTCTCTGACTGCCTCAATTTGGTTAATGTCCTTGTGAAGGTGTGGCCTCCAATACTGCATGCAGTACTCCAGATGGGGCTAACTAGTGTCTTGTAAAGAGGGATTATTACCTCCCTCTACGACTTGTGATACCCCTACTAATACACCCTAACACCCCCTAGTCTTACCTTACTGCTTTAGAGGTCTGCTTGGATGATTTCAGGTCATCAGTGATGATGATGCCCAAGTCTCTTTCTTCCTTTGTGACTGCTAGCAACTCCAAAAGGACAGCCTGCAGCGGCGGGAGACACAGAATGAGTGAGTGAGGGAGGGGGAGTGAGTGAGCTCAACGGAGCTCTGTTGGGACTGCTGCAGATTTGTTTGTGGGTAGAAAAAGGCAGCAATACACGCAGGAGCCCAGTACAAAAGGGCAGCCTGAAGTGGCGGGAAAACAAGAATGAGCTAGTGAGAAAGGGGGAGTGAGCAAGCTAATGGAGCTCTATTGTAACTGCTGCAAATTTCTTTGTGGGCAGAAGAAGGCAGCAATGCAGGTAGGAGCCCAGTAGAAAAGGGCAGCCTGCAGCGCCAGCAGAAATGGAATGAGTGAGTGAGAAAAGAGGAGTGAGCGAGCTCAACAGAGCTTTGTCGGGACTGCTACAGATTTCTGTGTGGGCAGGAAAAGGTGCCAACAGAGGCAGGAGCCCAGTACAAAAGGGCAGCCTACAGCACCAGGAGAAACAGAATGAGTGAGTGAGACAGGGGGGAGTGAGCAACCTCAATGGAGCTCTGTCGGGACAGCTGTGGATTTCTTTGTGGGCAGAAAAAGGTGTCAATGCAGGCAGAAGCCCAGTACAAAAGGGCAGCCTGCAGCGCTGGGAGAAACACAACAAGCAAGTGAGAGAGGGGGAGTGAGCAAGCTCAACGGAGCTCTATCGTGACTGCTGTGGATTTCTTTGTTGGCAGAAAAAGGCGGTAACGCAGGCAGGAGCCCACTACAAAAGGCCAGCCTACAGTGCTGGCAGAAACGGAACGAGTGAGTGAGACAGGGGGAGTGAGCAGGTTCAACAGACCTGTGTCAGGACTGCTGCAGATTTCTTTGTGGGCAGAAAAAGCCACCAACAGAGGCAGGAGCCCAGTACAAAAGGGCAGCCTGCAGCACCAGGAGAAACAGAATGAGCGAGTGAGAGAGGGGAAGTGAGCCACCTCAACGGAGCTCTGTCAGGACAGCTGCAGATTTCTTAGTGGGCAGAACAAGGTGCCAATGCAGGCAGAAGCCCAGTACAACAGAGCAGCCTGCAGCACTGGGAGAAACAGACTAAGCGAGTGACAGAGAGGCAGTGAGCCAGCTCAACAGACCAACGCAATCAACATTCAGCATTGACAAATGCTTGTTTTCACAATGCCTCAATATTTATGGAACAACCACATCAGGGACACTATCAGTTTTGGTCAGCAGAGATTTCTCTTTACAAGCACTTCTGTGTAATACAATTTGAAGAAATGCAAGTAATATGAAGAGATTTTTCTCAGACAGCACTGTCCTGTCCTATCAGACTGCACACTGCTCCACGTGGTGCTGTCTACTGAATGCTGACAGTCTGAAATGCAGCCTTCATCTAGGGATACTCAATAAAATCTGACTGGATTTGCAAGAAAATATTTTTTATGATCTTTTCATAAGCACCTCTGTGTGATAGTAGTTCAAGAAATGCAAGTAATATGAAGAGATTTTTCTCAGAGAGCACAGAGTTCTGTCAGACTGCACACTGCTCCACGTGGTGCTGTCTACTGAATGCTGACAGTATGAAATGCAGCCTTAGTCTAGGGTCAATCAATAAAATCTGACTAGATTTGCAAGAAAATATTTTTTATGATCTCTTCATAAGCACCTCTGTGTGATACTAGTTCAAGAAATGCAAGTAATGTGAAGAGATTTTTCTCAGACAGCACTGTCCTGTCCTGTCAGACTGCACACTGCTACACGTGGTGCTGTCTACTGAATGCTGTCAGCCTTAGTGAGTGTGTAAGCAATGAAAACTGTCAGGAAACACACTAAAATACACTTCAGTTTATTTTGTTTTTAAAAAATGCCCTAATATGTACTGGATTGAAGTCTGATTATATTTCAGTCAGACTACCAACGAGAACCAAGTACTCCTTGTTGTCCTGTCTAAAGATAGCTTACAGGACAAAAGAAAGCCACTTTCTGCTCTTCAGGAGTTAAATTGGTGAGCACGTAATTAAAAAACAGTATTTATTTAAATTTTTTATTGCCCAACAAGAGTAGAGAAATCACTTTGGAAGCAAAAAGAACTGCCACACGGAGCTCCAAATTACAGCTTCTCTCACAGCACCTCTCAGAAGTGAATCACGCCAAAGAGTAAAATGACAGCTGACAACCTACACCCTTTGCAGACGTCACTGCAAAGGCTAGGTTGCATGACACATGGCCACATGTCATTTCTTTGTTAGATCACATGTGGCCATGTGTCACACAATAGCTGTCAATAGAAAATTTCACCCAGGGAGCCTGGAAAAAGATGATTCCTACTGAAGCCGAGTATACTCAGCACCCGTGGTAGCGCTAAAGCGGGAGTACCATGAGTATACTCGGCACCTGCTCATAAAGGGTTAATTTGAAATCTTGGTGTACTCAGCGCTAGAGATTGGCAAAGTTGGAAAACTTCACCCCGTGAATTAATTTGCCACAATCCATGAAGTTAATCAGATGGGTGAAGTCCAACTTTACCTTAATCTGGTAATTTCATGGAGCGTGATGGTGTAACTTTGCTGGCGAATTAAAACTTCACCAACTTTACCCCATCTCTAAATTTCTTCTTACACTATCTTGCCCATAACTTCTCCTTACACCTTCCTGCCCATAACTTCTTGCACTCTCCTGCCATTAAACTTACATATCTCTCCTGCCATAACTTTTCCTTACTCTCTTCTGCCCATAAACTTCTCCTTACGTCCTCTTTCCCATGACTTATTTTTACTCTCTCCAGCCCATGACTTCTTCTTACTCCCTCCTGCAAATGACTTCTCCTTACTCCCTCCTGCCCATAAACTTCTCCTCACTCCCTCCTTACCATAACTTCTTGTTTTGTCCTCTTGCCCATAACTTCTTCTTACTCTCTCCAACCCATGACTTCTCCTTACTCCCTCCTACCCATAACTTCTCCTTATGTCCTTCTGCCCATAACTTCTCCTTACTCTCTCCCAGGCACAAATTCTCTTCTATGCTCCAGCCCATAACTTCTCCTCATTTATTTGTATTAACTTCTTCTTGAGTAGCCTTAAGCCCATAATCCTTTCTATTTCCTCCTGCTCGAGAACGTCTTACTTCCTTTACTGTCCATAACTTCTCCATTATCTGAAGTTATGAACAGGAAGGAGTAAGAAGTTCATGGGCAGGAGGGAGTAAGGAGAAATTATGGATAGCAAGGAGTAAGGAGAAGTTATGAGCTGGAGGGAGTAAACAGAAGGCTATGGGCAGGAGGGAGTAAGGAGAAGTTATGGGCAGGAGGGTCTATGAAGATTTTGGGCAGGAGGGAGTAAGAAGAGGTTAAGAGCAGGAGGGAGTGAGGAGAAGGTATAGCCAGGATGGCATAAGGAGAAGTTATGGGTAGGAGGGAGTAAGGAGAAGTTACGGGCAGGAGAGATATGTAAAAAAACATTTTGGGTAGGAGGGAATAAAGAGAAGTTATGGGCAAGAGAGATATGCATGAAGAAATTGTGGACAGGAGGGAGTAAGGAGAAGTTACGGGCAGGAAGGAGTAAGAAGAAGTTATGTGCAGGAGGGCATAAGGAGAAGTTATGGGCAGGGGATTGTAAAGAGAAGATATGGGCAGGAGAGATATGTAAGGAAAAGTTATGGGCAGAAGGGAGTAAGGAGAAGTTTATGGGCAGGAGGGAGTAAGGAGAAGTTGTGAGCAAGAGGGCATAATGAGATGTTATGGCAGGAGAGATATAGTATGTAAGGAGAAGTTATGGGCAGGAAGGCAAAAGGAGAAGTTATGGCAGGAGAGACAT
This sequence comes from Neoceratodus forsteri, assembly GCA_016271365.2. NCBI lineage: Eukaryota > Metazoa > Chordata > Ceratodontiformes > Ceratodontidae > Neoceratodus > Neoceratodus forsteri. The sequence continues at coordinate 1,308,064,091 of CM057456.1, read as the reverse complement.
GTAAGGAGAAGCTATGGGCCAGCGGGCATAAGGAAAAGTTATGGGCATGAGAGATATGTAAGGATAAGTTATGGGCAGGAGGGGGTAAGGAGAAGTTACAGACAAAGTTCCATGATTAGCAAAGTTACCAGCGAGGTTAACCAGGTGAATTTTCAAGCCTATGGGAAAACTTCATGGATTGCTCTACCGAGGCAACGTTGGCAACTTTTCCAGAGCTTTGCCAGCAAATTAAAACTTCACCTCATCTCTACGTAATGCAATGTTTGTAAATGTGTGAGATAGTTGTATTTTATATTTACTGTTGTATGTATTTGTGTACTGTTTGTATTTTTTGTATTGCATGTTTGATCTTGTCACTAATGAAAATGGGAAGTAATGCTTATTAGCTTACAAGTACAAAAAATAAAAAATAAAAAATAAAACATGAAAAAATGAAAAAATGAGAAAGAGAGGGTGAAGTACCTGGAAGCAACAAGAGGTACCACTAGGAAGGTAAGGGAGGCCAAAGTGCAGATGGAGGCCTGATTGACAACAGGGGTGAAGAAAGGGGATTAGGTGTTCTTCAAGTATGTCAGGAAAAATTTAAGGTAAAAAGGGGGTATAGTTGGACTGAAGAGCAATGGGGATGGGACAAGGGGGATAAGGGGAAGGCAGATATACTGAACAATTATTTTGTTTGGTACTTACGAAGTAGAAGGATGGGCCACTGGCAGATTGTGTGGTTAGGAAGGAGGGAGCCAAGGCAAATGAGCAATGGCCCAGATAATGAAGAAAAGGGTTTTGGAAAAGCTAGCAGAGTTGAAAGTAGACAAATCTATGGGACTAGATTGCTTACATTCAAAGATGCTAAGGGAGATAGCAAGCATAGCAGGACTACTAGAAGTTTTCATTAGCTCGCTAACCATAGGGGGTCTGGAGGACAGCTAATGTGGTTATGCTACACAAGAGTGGGAAGAGGGGTGAGCCACAAAACTATAGACCGGTCAGTTTGATATCTATAGTGGGGAAAATCATGGTGTCTGTATTGAGGGAGGACATGGTGGACTCTCTAAAAGGGAACTGGCTGATGGACCCCAGACAGTATGGGTTCATGAGGGGAAGGGCTTGTAAGATGAATCTGGTCAGATTTTTCAGCTGGGTTACCAGAGCAGCAGACAAGGGGCAGGCAATCGATATAGTATGCATTGACTTTAGAAAGGCCTTGGACTCAGTTCTCCACTGGAGACTGGTCAAAAATATTAAGGATCTTGGGATAGAGGAAAAGATAGTGAATTTCTGTAATGATCCAGCTGAGGGGTAGAACACAGATAATGCTAGTCAATAGTGGTTCTCACAGGTGAGGCAACTGACTAGCAAAGTACTGTACCTCAGGGGTCAGTACTAGCATTGGTCCTCTTTCATATTTTCATCTGTGATGTAGGCGAATATGTCAAGGGTAAGATCTGCCTCTTTGCAAAAAACATTAAGATCTGTGAATGGGTACACATGGAGGGAAGAAGAAGGGATCTAGAGGAAGATCTGGGCAGGCTGGAGAGCAGGTCCAAGATTTTGCAGCTGAATTTTAATGCTAACAATTTTAAATTAATGCATATTGTGAAATGGAACCCAAGGGTACAGTATGAAATGGGAGGGGTGGTGTTGGGTAGCACTCCGGAAAAAAAGGATTTAAGGGTGATACCGGAGACCCTAAGAACACCTGCTCACTGCAACAGGACCGTGAGCAAATTAAAAAGAATTCTGGCATGTATATGGAGGGGGATAAGCTGTAGAAGGTGAAAAATGATCCAACCTATGTACAGGTCACTGGTGCAGCTGTACCTGGAATACTGTGTAAGGTAATGGAGCCCACACCTGAGGAAAGACTGCAACAAAGTGGAGGTAGAACAGCACAATGCAACTAAGATGGTGCATGGCCTTGGGGATTTTACACACTAATAGAGGCTGCAGGACTTAAACATGTACACCCTGGAGAAAAGGAGGGAAAGGGGTGACACGATTGGGACATGCGAGTACCTACATGGAATAAATAGAGCAGACACCAAGGTACTATTCTCTGTGAGTTTAAACACTATGATGAGAGGTAATTCACTAAAGAAGGCAGAGGAGAGATTTAAAAAGGACGTCCAGAAGTACGTCTTCATGGAAAGGGTGATAGATAAGTGGAATAAGGTATCAGAAAAATTTGTACAGGCCAAGTCAATCAGCAGCTACAAGGAGGGATGGGTCAGGCAGGTGGCTTTAGTTAGAAAAAGAGGTAACAGAAAAAAAAGGGAAGGATTGCCATTAGGGCAAGGAAGTGTGCCAAGAGCCTTCGTCTGCGATCTGTATCTATGTATGTAAGTCCTTTCTGTCATCACAATACTATGTTACTGCTGTGTGTACCAATACAGAACAGAGTAATGTGGGGTGAACTGATCCACAAAATATGGAGCACTTGAGAGTTATGATTTCCAACCGGATCATAAATCTGTTTCTATTAATTACCAAAGCATGCTGAGTGTATGGATAAAAATTGTACTATTCAGCTACTGTAAGAAAGCCAATGGCTATGAACTAAGTGGTCATCAAAGCGGACATCAGGAAGGATAAAAAATATGGCTGCCTACTAGTTTGGTTTGTTCATTGCAATAATATGGTCCAGCAAATTAAACTATGAAAGGCTAAGTGATACTTAAAACTAAGTTGCCAGGAAGTTTAAGAAAGACTGCTCCTCTAAACTGTGTTTATATGTTACAAAATGGTGCAGTACTATCAGAAAAGACAAAAAGCAAAGTAACAGTCAGAATATCTATGCAAAGAGGAAGTGTAAACTGCTTTCCCCCACTTAGACTTGTTTGAGGTTGTACATGCTTTCCAAGAGAGGAGATGGCAGTAACCTAAAAGTAGTTTAACGTTCAACTGACAGGAAATACAAACATCAGTATTTAGACCTATTAATCATGTCTGTGTGATGTGTTGGTCTAAACCACTTAAAGCTATATGTTTATAAAGGACCACTTGAAAAGTCAAGTGACAACAGGAATAATAGGAACAAACAAAGGGTCCTGCTGAACAGCTGCTGTCTTTATGAGCCTATCTGTAAAAAGAGATTACTCTACGTGGCTGCTCACAACATTGACAGAGACAGATCCACTGTAGTCACATAGATAAGACAAAACATATTACATTTCTTCATAAAATGGTGTCTGGCCAGTTCTGACTCCTCATTGGTCATGATCCTGTCACATAATACTGGGTTAACCTAGCATGTACTCCTGCTCAGAAGACATGATAGGGGTGCATTAATCGACAGAACAACCAGTCATGATCAAAAAGGTTAATATACTAATTACATATCTTCAGGGTCAAAAAGGTCTTAATTCAAATCAAACAACACAGCAACATCAAAAAGAAATGTGAATTAACAAAAAAAATGCCTCCCCCCCACACACACACAGAGCAGCATTGCTTAAGAAGCACAGACTGTAAAGGAAATAACATCCAAACAACTCTGAAAAACATACAGTACTTCCTAATCACAAATCCAAATGCAAAAAACCTCAGTGCTGCTCAGACAAGAAAATACTTTAAACACTTATGTGGGTGTCAAGATGAACAACTCGGAGACTTGTAGGAGGGCAGCAGCCAAGGCCAACAGGATTCTGGGATGCATCGCTAGGGGGATCACCTCCAGAAGGAGGGAAGTGATACTCCCTCTGTATAACTGCTTGGTGAGGCCACACCTCAAATACTGCGTGCAGTTTTGGAGGCCACACTTAAAGAGGAACATTAAACTCCTGGAGAGGGTCCAGAGGAGGGCAACCAAAATGATTTGGGGCTTGGGGGACAGGACCTATGGTGAGAGGCTCGAATAGCTAAATATGTACACATTGGAAGAGAGAAGGGACTGGAGGGACATGATAGAGGTCTTCAGGTACATGAAGGGGGTAAATGGGGGGAACAGTCAGGTGCTTCAAGGAAGGAGGAGGGGCACTAGAGGGTATGGGTGGAAGCTGGAGGGGGGAAGATCTAGGGGAGAAAGGAGGAAGTGCTACTACTGAGAGGGTGGTGGATCCATGGAATGCGCTGCCCAGGGAGCTTGTGGAGGCAGAGATGGGGGAGGGGTTCAAGAGGGGTGGGACAGGTACAGGGGAAGGGTCCTGGAAGCAAAATCCAGTGCAGTGAGAATATCCAGAACTGGGAAGGGAGAAGCCAGAGAAGGCGAGGGGGGCAGCAAGGTCAGCTCCCAGGGTGGGGGCCGACCAAACGAGCAGACACGAAAGACTGTTAGGCCTATTCTGTTGGCATTTTAGTATGTTAGTAAAAACACTAAAACATATTTCAAAACTATGACTCTACACAACAACAAAAACATGCGTATGTACATCACTTAACCATCAGCAAAATTTCAGCATACAGTACATTGCTCTAAAAGTTAATAAAATATCCACTTACCTAGAAGCAAAGGACAGATCAGACTCTTTGCTTGAATCTCATGCCCAGCAGTGTACCTGAATGAGGTCACATGACATCTAATCAATAGCCTAGGCTACCAGGTCTAACTCAGATCACATAGAAAGGACAGAAAGCATAGCCCAGGCTTCAGGCTTAGCCTTACAGATCACATGGGAAGTACAGGAAGTCAAAAGTCAGGAGTACCTATTTAAAGCAACAAAATAACCCACTCCCTTGCAGTGTAGTTTCCCCCAACTAGTGCAGCCTACCAGCTGCACCCTAACCCCTGCCACATATCTAATTATGCTAATGCCCAAAAGGCAATCATTTAAAGATGCAGCACCAAACTGCAACACTACTACACTGCTAAAAAACTAATTACTAAACATTTTATAAATGGAATAAGGCATTCCATTGGAGGATTATACTACATCATTGTACCTCCTGTTGCTTGAAGTCCTGAGCCCAAAGTGCTTGGGACTCCAACCCATCACTCGGTACATTAACATAACAGTATGTATTTATTTATTTATTATTTAGTTATTTATTTCAAAATTTTCACAATGAAATACATACTGAGCTGCTAACAGTTCATTTCCACGTACATCCTGGTGGAGAGAAAAAATGGAGAAGGCTAAACAGTAATAAAAACATTATAAGTAAATAATAAGCCACAACAGGGTGTGCATTATAAGAGTTTAATGCACATCCCAGGGGTGTAGAAAGACACAAGCCCAAAAGTAGAGTGTCCTTACACCCCTGGGAAGTGCATTAAAATCCTATAATGTACACCCTGGAGGGGCTTATTACACTTATAAAATGGCTCAAAGTTTTTTTATTGGGGGAGGAAAATGAGATTCAGCATGTGACCATGCATTTATAGAGATTTAATACACAATCATGTGATGTCTCTCAGCCAGTGAAATTTCTAGATGTTGTCTTGCCATTTTATAAATGCAAATAAATATGAGACATATACAACCATCACTATATTCCAAAGAAGCATAATCATAAATATTAAAGGCAAGTCAGTAAACAGATACATGCCATGAATAAGACATGGATTATATTAGGCTGGGGAACTACTGTATAGGTATAGAAGGAGAATGAGGGGAACATCATGGCCAGGGCCAAACTAAAGTAAGGCAGGAAGACAAGAGGAAAAGGGTCATGGACATTTACAGGCAGGAGAAGAAAAGTTATGAAGAAGAGATTTTAGGGAGAAAGCAGAAGAGGCAAAATGATTTGGCAGGGGAAGGGAGCACCAATGTTTTGGAAAGTGATATGAGAAGTCATACTGTCCAACAGTAGATTTCTTAGAAGAAATAGAGAAGGAATGGGAAATATTGCTGTGGAGAGGGTAGGAAGAAGAAGAGGGAGAGGCTGGATGGGATTTAAGATAAGAGTGGGGGGAAGGTAACTAAACCAAAATTTGGATACAAATGAGGCACAATGGAAAGGCACATGGCATCAAGACTCTCAAGAGAAGGAGGAGAAAGGGCAGAGTAGAGTGAGCAATGGTGGTTACGAGGGGGACAGTCTAAAGTGAAATGACAAAAAGAGTGAAAGAGGGGGTCCAGCCTGGCAAGGGAGGATTTGGGAGCTCCACTGTAGACCATGTCACCATAGTCAAAAAAAAGGAGACTCATGTTTAAAACAATTTCTCAGTGGGCAGGAAGTGGGATATTTGCTTTGTTCCTGTACAATGCACCAAGTGTGGGGTGAATCTTATGGTGCATGGCATCAATGTGCATTGAGAAATCAAGATGTCAATCAAGTCAGACCCCAAGGTACTTAAATGAGGACACATCCTCAATCTTAGCACCATCAAGGGTGTGAAATAAAGAAACCGAAGTAAGTCTGGTTAGCCTCTGTCAGGTGCCAAAAGTCATGGAGACTGTTTGTTTTTTTTTGGCATTCAGGAACAATTGGTTATGCTGGAACCAGCGCTGAATGTTGTCAAAATCCAATTGCAGCTGCAAGGGAAGGACATGGGAAGAGGAGCCAGATGCAATAAGAACTATATCATCAGTATATATATGGATGGATACAGAAGAACAGACAGAGGGGAGGTAATTCAAGAATATTAAAAAGAGAATAGGGCCCGGGACAGACCCTTGAGGGGCACATCAGCAGATGGGGAGTGGTGATGAAATGCAGCTTGAGACCTTTCCTCAAGGTAAGAAAGACATAAACTGACTGAGGAGTCAGAGAGGCCCACTGCTTTAAGCTTGTCCAAAAGGAGGGGATGTGCCACAGTATCAAAAGCTTTAGCAAAATCAAAAAAAATGGTGGAGGTGATCAATCCCTGATCCATATTTGTGAGAACAGAATCAGATGGTCAGAGGAGGGAGGTAGAAGTTGAGTTGGATTTCCTAAAACCAGACTAGAAAGGGGTGAAAAGGAGGAGTCAAGAAAGGAAGACAGTTGAGGTAGAATAAGGTGTTCCTGTAATATAGCCAAGGTGGGAAGGAGAGGGATAAGATGGAAGTTGCCAGGAGAAGAGGGATTGCCACCTATATGGAGAGGTATGACAGTAGCCTGTTTCCAGACATCAGGAACAGTTGCAGAGGAAAAAGAAAGATTGAAGAGTAAAGTAATAGGCAGAGCGATGGCAGGAGCTGAGAAAAGCAGAAGCTTAGGGTCAAGGCCATCAGGGCTACCTCCCTTCTGAGGAGTAAGGGCAAGTAAACCCTTAAGGGAAGCAGTTGGAGTGGTAGAAGAGAAGGAAAAAGACAAAATTGAAGATGGTAGCATGAGGAAAGAAAGGGGGGAGGGAGAGGAAGCAATGAGAGAGCACAGGTAGTAAAGTAGAAGTTAAAACAAGAGGCAACAACAGAAGTATCAGAAATAAAGGAGTGACCAACCTTGAGAACAGGGACAGGAGACTGGGTCTGAGGAGGATAAAAAGAATGGATAATTTTCCAGAACTTGGAGGGGTGATAGGAGTGTGGATGCAAAATACTCAGACTTCTCAAGTCTGATGGCTTTGGTACAGGCATTGCAAAGGCACAGATAGTTGGCCAAAGCAGCTAGGGACCCAGTCATCTTAAATGAATGCCAGGCAAGGTCTCTGTTGTGGAGGCAAGCCAGCACCTCAGTCATTATCCAGGGAAGATGAGAGCCTCATGCTCCATTTTTTCCCCAGAGTTGCATGACAATCCCATACAGCAATAAATTTAGACTAAAAAAGTATTGCAGGGCAAAATCTATAATTACTGGCTGCAGACATAGGAAACCAATCAGATGCCCATAGATCAGCTAGGAGAGAGAACAAGTCCAGTGACCTAAAAGACCTGCGATGGATCAATTTCAGGAGGGGGAGGGCTTTAGGATGATGTATCTTACACACACATTAAACCAGATGATGGTCACTGAGGGCATCAGGAAGGATATCTGCATCCACAATACGGTGGGGATGAAAAGAGAGGACCCAGTCTAACAGAGAGTGACTTAAAGATTTCAGATTTAAACAAGTGGGGTCAGATATCAATTGAGTCAATTGCAGCAACTTTGCATTATGTGACAATTTATTTGCATTGGGGGAGAGCTAATTTATATTAAAGTCACCGAGGATATCTAGCTTACCTCTGGAGATGCTAGAACAGATAAAGGTCGTGGGAAGAAGCTCAGTAAGCATGAGACATACCAGGGCAACAGTAAACACCAGCAATACAGGTGGGACTAGAGAAAGGAAGGGACAGTTTAAGGAGGAGCATCTCATAAGAAGGGGGGGAAGAGACAGCAAGAACAGTCACAAATTGGATTTTGTGGATATGTGGTTATCAAAGTGGATATGTAAACTGCAACACCACCGCCCTCTTCTATGCAGTGTTGCCTGGCTAAGGTGTAGTCAGGGATAGTTACAGCAAAGTCCAGGACCTTAGAGGAGAGACAGGTTTCAGATAAAACTAGTACATCCAGCCAAAGGTTAAGCATGATAGGTTGTAGCTTGTCAGTTTTTGGGAGGAGGCTACAGATGTTTAAATGAGCACCACTCAATCATTTGGGAAGTTGCAAGGGTGAAGTTGTGATGGGACGAGGATTAAGTTCAATGTCACCAAAAGTAGCAAGCCGACAATGAGCTTTAAAAGCACAAGTATGCTGTCTGGCGGGGGAGAATTGATGACAGAGAATAGAGAGAGAAGGGACAGAAGTACCAGAGAGCTTCAAGATGAAGCCAAGGAGCAGGAAGAATTTGACACAAAGGACACATGAGGTAATGGAAGAGGGAGGAGGGTGGGGAGAGTTGGGGATGAGGAGAAGGAAAGACAAAGAGAAGAATGGGGAAGAAACACTAGACTGCAGAAGAGAGAAGACAGGAAAGTAGAGGGTGAGTAAAACAAGAGAAGTTAACAGCATAGTGGATAATAAAGGGAATTATACAATGGTGCTTCAAAATCAAGATATGTGATTGGTTGACTGGCAACTTTACAGCATTGTAAAATTCAACATTACCAATGCAAAAGCTGCCAGCCAGCCACATATCATTAACTGCAAAAAAAAAAATTAAAAATCAGTCCGAGCGCCATCTATTTTCCTCGGTAAATGTTCTACTCGCTCTGTCTGCCAGTCTCTCTTCAGTGCTGTAGAACTTTTCTTACTCCCTAATTCATAAAAAAAATAAAAACACCAATTTGTACAACAAAAAAACCTTTACATTTCCCTACACACCATTCTTCCCGCATACCCGGAACCTAAATACAAAACCACAATCTCCGATGCTGCACTTGCAGCATTGAAGACAGCCCACTCTTTGCCTGTTTCAACCCAACACCTGCTCGCAACCTGTTAGCAAACCTCAGACCCACAATCTGTCAAAAAAAAAAAACCCTGAAGCCTGAAAGCTTGCCTTCTCTCTTTCTCTATGAATCACCAACGGACATTTAATTTTAACACTGCTCTCTCTTCCTTCAGTGGGGCAACAGAAATATTTTAAACAAACAAATGTTCACAGCCTCTTTCGCTTTGTGAGCTCCACCCAGCTAACCTCTCGTTAGCTGTCCATTATACTCCCATCTTTCTCTCTCTCTTCAGTAAAAAAAAACCAATAATGGCATATTACTGTCTTGGGCTGCTCCATTCATGTTAACAAACATAAAGGTCTCCCTAGCAACACAGAACCTCCTTAACAACATAGGACTATTTTTTGTAGAGGAGCAATAAATCCAACAAAAATCATTTCAAATGCATGAAAAATCAACTTTGTCTTCCTTTTTCTTCTCACAAAAATAAATTACATTGTATAATCAGAATAAACCACTCCAGGGTGTGGGTGATGCTTGGGATTTACTCACGCCTGGATGGTTTGGTCTCTCGGCCTGCGGCCTCGTGACCGAACCACGCCAGGCCTGGGTAAACCCAGCATCACTCACATCCTGGAGTGGTTTATTGCTTAAATAAAAATTGAAACAAACTAGGGGAAAAAATTAATAAAAGGTGGAAAACAGGTAAGGTAAAAAGGATGCAACTAAACAGAAAGGGGAAATGAAGTCGGGCCTAGCAGATAGTGAATTAAAAGAAAAGGGCAATACATTCTCACTAAAGGAAGAGAAAGATTAAGGCTAAACATAGCAGTTAAACAGTAGAAACCAAATTGGGAAACAAAAGATAATCACACAAATGATTGTTACAATAATTACATAAGCTCCTCTCTATAATGCCTTATTCCTTACATATCCCTCTGCGCAACACTGTCTGTTTCTTTGAAAAATACAATTGACCATCAACATAAGAACATGCTTGTGTGAGCTTCTTTCTATGATTGGTATAGTCCAGAAACAGATCATCCAACATCCTCTTCAAGGATAAAAAAATGGTAAAACATTGCAAGTGAGTTTAACCACCCATATTATTTTTATTCTAAAAGCAACAAAACTGTACATCAGGTACCTGGTATATCCTTAAGTAATGCCACAACTTGCAGAACATTGACTACATGTATCTATGATTATCTTCTGGGAAGTAGATGCATAGATATGCAACAAAATGCAACCATTATGAACTGTGCTTTTCAATAATTACTATTGTAACCTCTGCCCCAAGGATTGGAACAGCCTGGTAGATGTTAATGCATAGGCGGTGCCTTTATGCCTTAAGGCAGATAGTCGTGGAGTTGTGGCTGGCCCCTTGGGTATGGAAATGGTGAATCCAACAGCACAATGCTTGCAGCTGATGGGATCCTTCCATTACACAGGGTACTAGAACTATCTCTGGGTTCAAAACCCAATGGGATATGTACAAGGGGTGAATAAGAAGCAAATAAGAGGGTGGAGGCTCTGGAGCACAGAAGGGTTCAAGAAATACTAAGCAGGAACAACAGGGCCAATTTGCTGAATGTCTGGGCTGGATTTTCACAAGAATCAGATGCTGATACACATGCATGGTGTACCTACAGTACATCGGCAACTGTCTGATTGTGACTGAGTAGCCCTGTGGCTATTTTCAAAAGATGTACCAGTTAGTGACAAAAAGTCATGATTTGGGGTAAAAATAATTGACACAAATGCATTTTTTGTATATCTTTACTGCAATTGCATCTTTTTCTGGGCACAAAATTTGGGTGCATTTAGATCATGCTATAGATAGCCTGACAGAAACTTCCTGTTTGGGAGCAGGAAGTGAGTGATCACAGAGCCACCAAAGACTCACCATCCTAGAAGGGCAAGAGTAGCTCTCCGTCCCCACCTAGCTGCTGGATGTATGATTCTGAGCAAGTAAGGAGACTACTGAGAAATATAGGAACTTCTTGTCTCAGAACAGGAAGATCAGGAGCTAAAAGGGCACAGAGGCAGTTGGTAAGTAGGGAGAGAAAAAAAAAGAAATAAACAAACAGAGGAAAGAGTAAGTATTCCAAACAACAGTTAGGGGGCCAGAAATAAGACATGATGGGAGTGGTGCAGTGCAGTGGCTGTGGAGCAGCAGTCTTCCAGGAGATGTTCAGAGGATGCAGTGTTGTCCCATCTGCAGGCACCTGTCTGGGCTGAGGGAGGAGGTTTCTCATCTCCAGGCTGAGTTGGCCAGGATTTGTGGGACCTCCTCTCCCACCCAGGGACCACCAGGGTCACTGCCATCACCTCAGAGGTTGCCAAGAAAGAGGAGTGGTTGGACCACAGTGGGCTCAGGAAGAGTGAGGGTGGGGGAACAGAGGAGCATCCCTCCAGTTGTACCTCTCCACAATTTCTATGCCGTTCTGGAAAAGTGTGGTTCCTCTATGGAGGCACCCACAGTGGAGACCAAGGAGGATGCTGGGAACCTCCAACAAGGAACTCATGAGGGGCATGGCACCCCACAGGGGAAGAAAACAACTCCTGGTGGGGGAATCCATTGTTAGGAAGGTAGAACTGGGGGAGGAAGGGTAGAGGGCAGTAAGGTGCCTGCCTGGCACCTTGGCTTGGAGGAACAGGGAACGAATCCTCAGGATTGCAGGAGCAGCTGCACAGGGGAGGGAGCTGGATGTCATTGTCCACCTAGGGACAAATGACCTGGCTAAGAAAGGGATCAGAGCAGTGCAAGAAGCATTTATGGAGATGGGGAGGGGCCTTAGACAAATAGCACGCACGGTAACCTTCTCAGAGGTGCTGCCTGTCTATGGTACGGGTGAGGCTAGGGTGCTCCACACAATGGGATTCAATCAGTGGTTGAGAAACTGGTGCAGAGCTCAGGGATTTGGCTTCATTGGGGACTGGGGGTCCACCTGAAGGGATGCAGGCTTATACCGGTGTGATGGTCTGCATCTGTCCAGGAGGGGAACCAGGATCCTAGGTGATAGGTTTAAATGCTTCATTGGCAAGCATTTAAACTAGTCAAGGGGGGGATGCACTGGAGAGGAGTAGGGAAATCCTAGCCCCCCAAAAAAATCAGGGTACTAAGTGAGGTAGACACCAACATAGAGATGTCAATATGGAGAACCACAGGACTAAATGGAGAAAGTGACAAATGCAATAAGGACAGGGATGAGGCAAAAAGGGGTAAGGCCATCAAGAAATGGAGGCTAATGAGTACCAAAGTCCGTAGTCTGGGCAACAAATTCCCTGAACTGGTGACCTTGATGGAAGAGGGTTGCCTGGATAGCGTAGCAGTCAAAGAAACATGGTGCACAGAGAACCATGGCTGGGATGCTAACATACCAGGGTACACAACCTACAGGAGAGACAGGGAAGGGAGAAGAGGGGGTGGAGTAGCTCTCTATGTAAGGGAAGGGATAACAGCAACTGAACAAAAGAGTCAGCAGGGAGGAGAGGAGGCACTGTGGGTCACCTTAGAGACTGGAAATGGCAACACAATCCACACAGGGGTTGTATGCAGACCCCCATGTCAGGGGGAGGGAATGGACAAGGATATGATAGAAGGCATACTTAGGATGGCAGAGAAAGGGGAGATACTGTTGATGGGGGACCTTAATGTGCCAGATGTTAACTGGAGCAACTTTGCTGCAGCCACATCCAAAAGCAGGGCCATTCTCTATGCCCTTCAGGTGGCATGCCTCAGACAGTTAGTTTTGGAACCTACTCGTGAGGGAGCAATCTTAGACCTCATAGTCTCAAATGGGGACAGTGAGAGGATTTCAGATCTAGAAATGGGTAGCCATTTGGGAACAAGTGAGCACCAAACAGTGTGGTTCATGATAAACTCAGCTACAGAGTCAAGCCATACAAAAGTGAGGGTTCTGGACTTCAGGAGGGCTGACTTCAGCAAGATGGGAAAGTACCTTAGAAAAGCACTAGCAAACAGGCTAGAAGGAGGGGTGGAGCAACAATGGGGAAATATCAAAACTGCCATCACAGAGGCAACAAGCCTTTGTGTGAAGCAAATAAACAAATCAAAACAAAAGAAAAAGCCACTATGGTTCTCAAAAGAGGTGGCGGTGAAGGTTAGGGTGAAAAAGATAGCATTTAGGAAGTATAAGGAAACACAGAAGGAGCAGGACAGAGAATTGTACCAATCAAGGCAGAAGGAAGCAGGGAGGGTAGTCAGAATAGCAAAGGCCCAAACTGAGGAAAAGATAGCCAACTCTGTTAAGAAGGGGGATAAAGCCTTTTATAGGTATATCAGGGAGCGTAGAAAGACAAAGGGAGGAATAGTGAGGCTGAATAGAATGAACGGTGGGTGGGTGGGCAGAGAGAGACAGTGAAAAGAGGATTCTGAATGAATACTTGTTCAGTATTCACAAAAGAGGAGGTGGGGAGGTGCCTAATCCAATTAACAGAAGCACTGGGGTTGATCCCAGTCCTTTCACAGAAGAAAGGTTCTGAAAGAACTTCTAAAACTGAAGGTGGACAAAGCAATGGGGTCAGATGGAATTCACCCCAGAATTCTAAAAGAATTAAGCAGAGAACTAGTGACACCACTGACTATGCTTTTTAACAAATCATGAGAGGATGTTGTGGTACCTGAGGACTGGAGGAAGGCAGATGTAATTCCCCTTCACAAAAGTGGGACCAAGACAGAGGCAGGAAACTTCAGACCTGTCAGTTTGACCTCTGTGGTAGGGAAAGTGATGGAATCACTTCTGAAGAAAAGAATTGTTGAGTACCTAGAGGCCAGTGGGGCACAGGACCCAAGGCAGCATGGGTTCACTGCAAGAAGGTCATGTCAGACAAATCTCATTGATTTCTTTGACTGGGTGACCAAAGTAGTAGACCAGGGAGGGGCTGTGGACATTGACTACCTAGACTTTAGCAAGGCATTTGACACAGTCCTACACAAAAGATTAATAGTCAAATTAAAAAGCCTGGGAGTGGGTCCCAGGGTGGTAGCCTGGGTAAAACATTAGCTGGCCAACAGGACACAGAAAGTAATTGTAAATGGAGTCCACTCTGAAGAAAGAGGGGTTACTAGTGGGGAACCGCAGGGCACAGTAATGGGTCCAGTCCTTCTTAATGTCTTTATAAGTGACATTGCAGAGGGACTGGAAGGAAAAGTATGCCTCTTTGCAGATGACACAAAGATCTGCAACAGGGTTGATACACAAGGAGGCATGGAAAGGCTGAGAAGGGACTTGACAAGGTTGGAAGAATGGTCAGATATACGGCAGCTTGGATTCAATGCAAAGAAGTGCAAAATAATGCACCTGGGAAACAAAAACCCAGAGGAAGACTACACAATGGGGGGGGGGGATGGTAGTAACAACAACAAAAATGGAAAGGGACCTGGGGGTAATCATATCAGATGACCTTAAGGTTGGCAAGCAATGTGAGAAGGCAGTAGATAGGGCTGGGGGGATACTGGGATGTATAGGGAGAGGCATCACCAGCAGAAAACAAGAAGTTGTTATCTCCCTGTACAGACAGTTGGTGAGACCCCATCTAGAGTACTGTGTCCAGTTCTGGAGACCCCATCTCCAGAAGGATATAGACAGGATGGAGGCAGTTCAGACGAGGGCAACAAAAATGGTGCAAGGTCTGCAAGAGAAGCCATATGAGGAGAGACTAAAGGAGCTTAATATGTATACCCTTGAGGAAAGGAGGAAGAGGGGGGACATGATAGAAACTTTTAAGTACCTCAAGGGAATCAACAAAGTCCAAGAGGGTAGCATCTTTCAGAAAAAGAGATGTGCAAGAACAAGGGGACACAATTTAAAGATAGAGGGGGGACGGCTCAGGGGCAATGTGAGGAAGTCATTTTTTACAGAGAGGATGGTGGATGCATGGAACAGCCTTCCTGAGGAGGCTGTGGGGTTAAAACTGTGGGAGAATTCACGAATGCATGGGACAGACATAAGGCAATTTTTTGTGGGGAGTGGGAAGAAATAGGCTGTTGGTTAAATAGGATCTGCAGCTTATCCTCTAGGTAGGGAAATGGGCAGACTAGGTGGGCCAAGCGGTCCTTATCTGCCGTCAAAGTCTGTTTCTGTGACAGCCTGAGTGGATTTCATGCTTGAAAATGCTCTGAAGAAGTGCCGCCCAGCTGGGATGAAAAGTAAGGTTCTCTTTCACCAGTCTATGGCGTAACTGTTGCAGCATTTTTGGGACTGACGTTCTCCTGCTATGTGTGTTCTTTCACCAGTCTTTCAATCTATTATTTGTACTTTTGTATGGGATGTTTGTGCTTTTTTGGAAGAAATGTAAGTAAATAATGTAAGTACTACAATCCTTCTTTTGATTTATTTATATTGGTGAACATGGACCACAAATTGAGTGCAAATGGGATTTGAGAAAGATGGGTGCACCCATTCTACATCTTGCATGTTTGAAAATAGCAGCAGGCAGATCTCAGACAGATTCTTTTGAAAATCTTGTACTTTGGGATTGTTCCACAAAAGTCAGGGATATGTGCAAATGTGCCTGATGAGCGAGTCTCAAAGTATAGACAGACCACAGAAAAAGGTACAAGGTGCAGATATTGTTGTTTTATTCAAAACACAATAAAAAGTATATAACTTTGTCAGATGGCATCAGAATGTTAAACAGATTTGAAAACTGATTTGGCAGTTGCTGTACATCAGTTATAAATAGAAAGTCCATCAATGTCTTTAGCAATCCATCCATATCTGCTTGCTTTAAAAGTTCTTGAAGGTATCAAAATTGTAGACCCCCTTTCTAAGCTGAAGAAACTGATACCTTGCAGCGTGAGGTTAACCTGTTTCACTATTTATTTATTTATTTGCTTTTGGTAACCTAGTAAGTGCGCTCGGCAACATAACCTGCCTATTTTCAGGCATGACCCGGGAGAGTACAATATGTCAATACAGCAGAGTACAAAATCATAACACAGCAGTGACAAACAATTAGAATAAGTGCAGTGGAACTGTCTACAAAAATACATTGACAGAGGACTGCAAACGAGGATAATACAAAACATGGATAACAGCAAACAGAGTGAAGTTATTGCCGCAAGCCATTAATAATAACAGGCAGTAGGCAATCATAATAACTGGTGATGCCCAATATCAACTCGTTTTCAGCAACTTTCAAAAGTCGTATCAACCTGCAGGTTGATACAAAAAACTCGTATCAACCTGCGGGTTGATACGACTTTTACATCCTCACACCGAGAAGCATCACAAACAAATCAGATGGTTAATGGCAGCATGAGATGGTTCTCCAACAGTAAACACACACTCGCAACCTTCACATCACTAAAAATCAAATTAAGTGATCAGCAACTCCTAATCAAAAAGGGAAACACATTAGAAACATAGAAACATAGACTTTGACGGCAGATAAGGGCCACTTGGCCCACCCAGTCTGCCCATTTCCCTTCCTACTGGATAAGCTGCAGATTCTAGTTAACCAACAGCCTACTTCCAGCCACCTCCCACTACAATTGCCTTGTGTCTGTCCCATGCATGTTTGAATTCCCCCATTGTTTTAGCCCCAACAACCTCCCCAGGAAGGCAGTTCCATGCATCCACCACTCTCTCCATGAAAAAAGATTTCCTCACATTACCCCTGAGCCGTCCCCCTCTATCTTTAAATTGTGTCCCTTGTTCTTACACATCTCTTTTTCTGAAAGATGCTACCCTCCTGGACTTTGTTGATTCCCTTGAGGTACTTGAATGTTTCTATCATGCCCCCCTGTCCCTCCTTTCATCAAGGGTATACATATTAAGCTCTCTCAGTCTCTCTTCATATGATTTCTGATGCAGACCCTGCACCATTTTAGTTGCCCTCCTTTGGACTGCTTCCATCCTGTCTATGTCCTTGTGTAGATGAGGTCTCCAAAACTGCACACAGTACTCCAGATGGGGTCTCACCAACTGTCTGTACAGAGGGATAACCACTTCCCTTTTTCTACTTGTGATGCCCCTTCCTATGCATCCCAGTATCCCCCTGGCTTTCCTCACTGACTTCTCACATTGCTTACCCACCTTTAGATCATCCGATATGACTATCCCAAGTCCGTTCCATTTTGTTGTTGTTAGTACCTCCCTGCTATTGTGTACTCTTCTTCTGGGTTTTTGTTTCCAGGTGCATTACTTTGCACTTCTTTGCATTGAATCCAAGCTGCCGTATATCTGACCATTCCTCCAACCTTGCCAAGTCCCTTCTCATCCTTTCTACCCCACCTTGTGTATCAACTCTGTTACAGATCTTTGTATCATCTGCAAAGAGGCATACCTTTCCCTCCAGACCCTCTGCAATGTCACCTATAAAGATGTTAAAGAGGACTGGACCCAGTACTGAGCCCTGAGGTACTCCACTAATGGAGAACCATTTCGTTGCCGCCCTATTTATGCAGTTTATTTGTGTGTCATGAACATTCATCCCGACACATTGAGATAATGTAACAGCGCTGGGTGATTGGTTAAGATGCAGCTAACATTTTTTTTTGCCCCAGTTATTATAAAAAATAAAGCATATGTAGGTGGTTGATATGGATATTTTTTAACACACCCTCGTTGTGTGATAACGGTGACCTCGAGCTTAAGCTTCGAGGTTTACATATTATCACACAACTTGGGTGTGTAAAAATCCATATCAACTGCCTATGTAACCCCTCACCCCTGCCTTTTTACTAAAACGACAGGTGGCATGCTGTTGGCGTTGGCAGCAATACCTGGTGGGGACCTGGGTTCGGGGAGGATGAGGTTACCTGGCACAAGGGACCTAGGTTTGGCTACTCTGCACAGGGGCACCCAAGTAAATCCAACTACAGGAAGCAATAACTGTAATGTCCAGAACCAGGATTGGGAATTTTCAGTGTGGCTTTTATTCATAAACTAACTGAACATAACAAAGCATAGATGGACCCCCAAGGGGTTACGTTTACTGTAAATGCAGATAGAGACTACAAGGCAGTCCACTTGAAGAATGAACCCATTTATACTGTTGTCTGGCTCTGGACCCACCAGGAACTCAGCCCGGACTTGCATGCACTTTGGATACACAGCCCAACTGGCCCGGCTCCCCTGCCGGCCACTTGACTGACGGTCCATTTAAAGAATGGACCCAATTTACTTGTTGAGACTCCCATCAAACAAGGAGAATGATTTCCCAAACTGTGGCTCCCCATACCACTTAGAGTCTGCGACTGCTAGAGATATTTTCCAATTTGCGACCCATTTCTGGGTACCTACCTCATCACTAGCCAGGCGCATGAGGCAAGTAGCAATCACAGAAGAAATCCGTAGAGGTGGACCTGGTTACTAAAGATGGGGAGTGTTCCCACCTCCAGCTCCCATAGCCCATACCCGGCCATTTCTCTGGACAAACAGAAACTTAAACTTTGAGATGTAGATTAAACGGTGGATGACCTGTAGCACCCCCTCTACAACATTACTTGAAAACCATTCAGACTTTAAATTTTAAACTACTCCATTTGTTTGTCCTAGTACAATAGGCCTCCCAAATAGTAGTTCACATCCCAGCTTTTCTTCATATTTTCCAAACTGAAGAAACATATTGTTTGCCCTCTCAAATAGAGCAAAACACTCACCCTTTCGTTGTAGGTGCCCCACAGGCGAAGTACCACTTCTTTCACTGTTATAAAACCAGAACAGAAACTGTAAAAAGGCAGCTTTCTTCTGTAGTGGAAATTAGGGGATTGCCCTTGGAATCCACAGAGGGACTTCACTCCTCCCCCCCCCGAGGGAGGGGGGCACTGAGACCTGGACAGCGGTCTCCACCACTTAAAACTGGACTCTAACTTTCTCCCAAGGAGGTAAACAGAAAACACTTCCTTTCTGCTTGTAGGTAAACAGAAGACTTCCTTCTCCCTAGGAAGTAAACAGCAAACTGACTTTGAAAACTCCCAAAGTTCTAACTCACTTCCTGTGCTGCAGATTCCAATGTGTCTTATGCAGCTGCAACAGTTCTATGGTGATGTCATCTCTCAGTCTCAGCTGTGACTGAGACAGAGTGAGACAGTGTGAAACCCATTTAACTGGAGTTTCACAAGCTGCCTTCCCTGCCTACCACTAGGTCTTACTGGGATTCTAGTAACCCCAGGTAACAAGGGGGTTACACCTACATATGCATTATTCTCTATATTCAGGAGGCCTAGCTGGGAGCGAGCAGTCCGGTAGGCACAGCTAACCGCAGATACCCAAAATAACATGATAGACACATATATCAGGCCTAGGGATGATAGGTTAGGTCTCTCTTGCTCCCAGCATCTTAAGCAATCTACCCATACTTTACAGAGAGTTCAGCGAGTGTCAGGAGCCCCCCTCCTCATCTGTAGCATTCATTTTTGTTTTTTTAAATCTTTTATTGGTTTTCTCTTTTCATTGCACATATATTTTATCAATACATCAGTCACTTTCAAACTTGCAATTTCAGCAATATTAATGTATTGAATTAGATCTAGCAGAAAGTTCCAAGCTGGTGCAATTACCCCATGGAGATACAGTCTATTGGCCAATCATAGTAGAAGCCTGGTTATACTACATACCATTCAGTTTCTCATGCGCTTGCTCTTACATTAGGCCAGCCCCTGTGGTTCTTGTGCCTTTTTTGAGGCTAGTTGACTCCTATTCTGGGTGATCATATGTGACTTCATTTATCCAATGTTTGTATGTTTGCGATTGTTTGGGACATAGGTGTCCCCCACCCATCTCTAACCCCACTAATTACAGTGGATGGGAGGATATGGGAGAGTTGGGAGTTATGTTATGTGTGGGTTTCTGTTACTTGGGGAGAAAATATTCCTCTGGAATTTTACAGTATGCTGACAATAAGTAGTTTCCCCATATCTGGTAGAATTCTGTGAGCCTACACCATGTAGCAGAGTGCACTGACTTTTAGCTCACTGTATTTCCCAGCTCCTGTAAGCAATACTGACCCTGGGTGCCTCTTGCTCTTGCCAGTGTCTGAGTATAACTCTCTTTGCTGTGATCAGAGCACCCTCTATCCACTTTTGTTGTTTTGCCCATGGGCCTGTAGTGGTGGTGGTTTGATGGTGTTACCTCTTAATACCTAGCATGACCAGAGTGGCAGTAATGTCTGTTTACAAGCAGTGATGTCTGTGTAGATGCGCTGCACTTTGTTCCAGTGTGGTCTGAGCTTTGGGCTGGACCACAGTAGCTGTGTGCTGGTGCCTGTGGCTGTCCCACATCTCCAACACAGGTCATTGGCCAGCAGCTCCCATTTATGCAGCTTCTCCATGGTTCTATGTTATCCTTGGTGGATTCTCTGTTGTGTGAATCAATTTTTATAGTACTTAACTCCTGAGGCTAAGTTCTTCAGACCTCTGACACTTTGTCCACACAAAGTCGGTCAGCTGTATCTGGAAGTCCTTTATCCATCTGTCTCTTGTGGAGGCTAGTGGTTTGGGGCTCACCTTTATGAGCTGTCCATGTAGATGGCCTGCTTTGTGCTGTGCTGTGAGGGCTGTGGATAGAGCAGTGTCAAAAAGAGTCAAGTTTGAGAGGCAATATCTTGGTCCCATCATTGGTGAAAAGGTGTACCTAATCTGGAGACATTTCCAGTGGTGTTGCTTTGGCAAATCATATTGTGTGCTGAGTTTTTGAAAGGACTTCACAACTGCTCTCTTACCCTCGATTAGGTTGCCCAGAGACTTGATTCCCCTTTCCTGCCAATCCTTCCAATAAACAGATTTCCCCTTATTTGTATCCTAGCTTGTGCTGAAGGTGCCTTGCTGGGGATTTCCCCATAGACCAATATGTTAACTTTGCACATTGTCATCAAGACAAAAGAGAATAGCTTAGGGTGTGGTGTGTGATTAGTTCTTTGGGTTCAGTACCAAAGTAGAAGGTCATTACCAACGAGGTTTACAGGTGGCTTTCTTCACAGATGATCCACTTGCAGCTGCCTCGCTCTTGGGGTTTCTTCATAGCCTTGGTAAGTTGGTGGATGGCTTGCACTACTCTCTTCAGGCCATAATGTGGCAGATGAAGTCTTCCTCTAGTTAATTCTTGCATTAGTTTTTATGGCTTAGCCTCCTTGCTCCCATGCACCAAAAGACATTTAGCATATCTTTATGGAGTTTCACTATAGTCTTTTGATCATTGGTAATTGGGATATTGTCCAGGATGATTTGTACCATGGGGGCTACCATCATTTTTTATGCATGAGCTCTTCCTCAATAGGACAGGTGTAAGTGGGCTCACCTGACCATCTCCATCTCAAGGGTATTCTACAAAGGTTCCAGATTCTGCTTCCCTAAATGGGTGATTTTCCATGGTGAAGGGGTTCTCTAGTATGCTGCTTTGGGTTGTGGTTAGTGTGGGCAACCTTAGGCAATCCATAAAGGCATCCATCTCCCCTTTTGTAGGTGTGTCTTTCACACCTTCTGTCTCGGTCTGCTCCCTCTGCTTCTCCTCTAAGGGCCTCCTCGCAATTCCAAGGACGAGGTTAAAAACAGCAGGCAACAGAGTGTTTATTGTCGCCGCCCTGTCCTGTGGAATTCGCTGTCTCCAACTATAAGAGAGGCCTTCAGTTGAGGTTTTCGAAGCCCGCCTCAAGGTCTTCCTGTACAATCAGGCCTTCCCGGACTTTGTTTTATAATCTTATCTGATACCTCACTTTCATGCTTATTTTTGTCCCTGATTGTATATCTACTGCTGAGTATATTATTTAAAAATGTTATAATAATGAGTTTTAGTGTAACATATTTATTATTAGGTTCTATACTGTGGTGTTATTTTTATATATTTTTATATTGTTGGTGTTATCTGTATTTGATTCTAATTGTATGGTGCCCAGATCCTCTGGGATGGGCGTCTTTTTAAATAAAATTTGCCTTGCCTTGCCATTTATAGAGCTTAATGTAGAAGTTCAAGAATGCATTGTTTATGCCTGCACGGTCTTTGATCATAGAGCTGTCAGCCCTTTAATGCCCTGGATTCTCGATTTCTGCTGTCTCTTCTTTAACTGGTGCACTAATAGTCGGCCTGGTTTCTCACCAGCTTCCCAGAAGGCTTGATGGAGTCTAAACAGAGTGAACTCTGCTTTCTAGTGAAGATGCATGTTAAGTTTGAATCTAGCAGCTACTATCTGGGCCAGGAGGTCATGATCTGAACACCCAGTCAATCTGAATTTATCTTCCAGGACTTTTAGGAGCTTTTCTTGCTCTTTAATGTCCTTTTCTATGGCTCTTTTTACCCATGAGGCCTGAGCTATACATTTGCCCTGCATAAATGCTATACCTACATCCCACCTTGTAGCAGCTGATGTATCAGATGGCTTGCTCTGGATAGCTGCTTATGAAAGACGGGGTCAGTTACAAGTGAGATGTTTAGCCTCCAGCAGATCTTGCATGGCAGGACCTAATCTGGGGGAAGCCATGAGAAGGAAATTGGACTTTGGTCTGAGATGACCGTTGTCTCAACTTTGGCTATGTCTGTATCTGCTATCTAACTGGTTGGTAGTAGCCAGATATCGATTCTGGAGTAAACCTTGTGGGGCTTCGAGTAGAACATGTAATCCCTACCATGCACTTTGACAAGATGCCAGATGTCTACTGTACTGGTCTCCTCCATCAGATCCTGCAGGGCAGCTGAGGCTGGTGATCTCATTTCTCCTGAGGGTTTACTTCTTTTTTGAGGAATTCATTTTTGGTTCCAAAGTGACAGAGTGGATGGGAGAATCTAACTTCCATACCTCATTACCTTGGGTCCCTCCACCTTGCATTCTGTGTTAGTACAGTGGTGTATCTTCCTGCCGTTTATCTTTTATCAGACCTTGGCAAGTATAGGCAAACTAGGTCTGTAACTTAAGGTGTGAAGATGTAGATATTAGTCCAGAGAGAAAAAGTGACAATTAAATGAGCACTTATTGGTATTCATTCTCCTTGGGGGGGGGGGGGGACTGTCCTGCCATCAGTACTAGTGGCATGAGGCTCAGCTTCCCTCCTACCCACAGGCAGAGGAGATGCCCCCTCATACCCATGGGTCCCACCTTCTCAGTCTGGGGGGTGGGAGAGCCATCTGCCAATCAGGCATTCCCCTTGGCCATGCAGAACTATACCAATATGACTTGGCCCGCAGGGGATGAGAGCCAGTGTCCATCACCTCTCCCTGCTTCGGGGTGCATTGTAGAGGCTGTGCTGATCAACAATGGCCCCATCAGCCCACTTGCCTGCTCCTTGCTGCCAGTTTGGAAGGAATGTCTCTGCCCATTGGGGCATGCCCATAGAGTACTCACTCTCCTTGCAGGTGTGATAAGCACGGGGTGTCTCACGGGGTGTCTCCCTGCAAGTGAGAATTAGTAACTCTTGGGGGAAGACATTCTGTCCCTGCTTGGTGATGCCTATAGTAGAACCAACTGGGCGACTGTGACAAGAAGGCTGCTGCAGTTGTGAGTGGTTAATGTGCATTGCCTCCATTGTATTTGTGAATGACATTTACTTAGTCAGGTGAATTGTTTGCCAGCAATAGTGTATGGATTGCCCAGGTTAGTGAACCTCACCTTGCTCAACCCCTGTCTTAGGAGCAAACCCTCTCCCCCTCCCGGCATGAGTGTCTGGGATCCATTGTCACCAATCCCCAACCCTCCCATGTACTGACATGGGTTAATGCATGTCCCAAGCTTGGTGTCCCCGCAACCTCAGGACAATCATGATTATTTTGTTGCCCCTTGTGAGGAAGCCCCAGGTCTGAAAGTTTGCCTGTCTTTGTAGAGAGAGGTGGGAGGAACCTATGTCATCCCAGTCCATTAGCTTGGGGGGGGGGGGGACACTCTCCTTGAGAGTCTTCCTGTCACAAGTATATGCATCCAGTGGCTGTGACAGACTGAGATACAGTCCTAATTACTGAGTCACCAGTGAAACCCTGGTCTTATAATGCTCGACCCTTGATGTCTCTTTACCTGTACAGTACTAGTAGCTGGGACCTGGGCCTCAACCAACAGGATTATGTCGAGTCTCCTGTTATCTCTAATCTGGGAGGGAGAGGGGCTATGCAGTGTGGCTCTGTGCATGGTGTGGATCATTTGCACCATTGCACCTTCAAGAGGGAGCACTCAATCCATTGCTAGTGGGCATGTCAGGGGTAAGCCCTCACATCCAATCAGTGCCTGCCAGGCATTGACAGCTCTTGTCACATCTTTCCCACCCTTCCCACCGTGCTTCTTTCCCACCTCCCGACTGTGAGATCTCAGCCCTGTCAGAAATGATAGCCTCTCTCCTTTTGATTGCAACTGCTAGAGTTTGGCAGCCCTGCCCTGGCAATGCAGTGGACAAATGAAACCTCAGGCTCAAGGCATCCTATTGATTAATTGCCTCGCAACCATGCTCACTCCCATCTTGAACTTTTCCCTCAGCCAAGTAGCAGCTAACTCAGGGGCTCTGATTTTTGCTGTAGGAGAGAACCATTACAGCCACATTGAACATGGTGTCAGGAGTATCAACAGCCTTTTCATACCAGTGCTGCCAGAGAGATGGGGTAAGGGGGGCTAACAAACCCTACCACAGGGTCTCTATACCATACTAGTGAGAAGTGAATAGGAGAAAAGATCAATAAATCCACATCAAGAACTA
This sequence comes from Neoceratodus forsteri, assembly GCA_016271365.2. Lineage (NCBI taxonomy): Eukaryota > Metazoa > Chordata > Ceratodontiformes > Ceratodontidae > Neoceratodus > Neoceratodus forsteri. The sequence continues at coordinate 1,308,039,275 of CM057456.1, read as the reverse complement.
AAGCAGAGCAACTTTCAAGTACTGTAAATATGTAATGGCATTGATATTTAAAGGATACATGCTGCCAAGTAAAGTTCAAACCATGGGCAGTTTGAGTCCATTTTGGGCTGCTTCACACAATTTTGCAAGTTCAGGTGCGACTTTCTCCCCTTGGCCTTGAAGATGCCCAGTCTGGGGTATCTTTGGATGAGTCCCCACCCACGGCACCTCCCAATGTACCACAGTACCTGGTTCAGCAACTATATCAACTCATGATTGATGTTGGCCCCAGGTAGTGTTTCTGGAGGCTTGGGCTGCTGCTACTCTGATGGTATCAAGTCTGCTTCTTTAGTGGCATTAGTTTTGTTTTGTCTAGTCCTTTTAGGTGCAGGCTCTCCCACAGTGTCTGAGCTGTTTGATGATGATTCCAACCCTCTAATGCCAGCCCTCTTGGTAGTTGCTGCCAAGTCTTGAAGCCTCTTGCAATCCCTTCCCCTGGATCATTTTGTCCACATAGTCTGTCAGTTCATCTTTGACAGCTGCTAGGGTATGGGTGGGTGTTTCACTGAGGGTCTTGGGAGCAGCTGCAAAAGGATGTGGGATGTTTCTTAGAGCTGTCATTTTTCCTGAGAGCTGTATGCGCCTGCACTTTCTCCAGCCACTGTCTCTGTGTGTAGTTTTTCACCTCTCCTGTTGGCTCGAATGTGTTGGCCACTCTGTTTTGCACAAGTCTCAGTTTGGCCAGGTACTGCAGTTGGTGTGGGACCCCTAGTTTCTGAAGCACTTTCCTCATGGTAGTATATTCTTTCATCCTGGCTGCAAGTTCTGATGAGTAGTCATTGAAAATGGAACTCTGATGGCCTTCCTAGGTTAGGGGGACCTTTTCTCTTGCTAGTGCTAGTATCCTCTCCTTTTCTGGAAAGTGCAGCGATCTGGCCAGCATTGGTCAAGGTCTGCCACTAGCTTTAGGTGGTGGTGCCAATGGCCAATGAACCCTCTCTTTTTCCCAGAGGGTGTCTCCAGGCATGCTGGAGTATTTTCGGCAAATTTCTCTGCAAAAAGAGTGCAACATCCATCTTTTCTACTCCTTCAGGAAAACTGAGGATCTGAATATTATTCCTCTGGCTCCTGTTTGCATCCTCTGCCATATACTGGACCTGCTCCACCAACCACTCCTGCTCTTGAATCCTAGCCTCATGTCTTACGACTTTATTGTTGATGTAAGAAAGAGAGGTGCCCATGTCTCTCTGATTATTCTGTAATGTTTGAACTTTTTCTTACAGGTTCGTCACCAAGTTCTTGAAGGAGAAGAGTTCATTTACTACTTGCTTGATCATCCCCTTCAGTATCGACCAATCACTTGCCAACATGGGTGCCTCTGGAGTCACCACAGTCACCATCGAGCTGCCGAGAGAGAGTTTGTGGAGCACAAATTTCAATTAATGATAACTTTTGACAGAAAGATCCCAGATAAGAACTGAAAATTAATTTTGTGTTAAGATTTAGTGTACTAACGAAATCCTTACTTAGGTACCAATGTCTCGAAGTCTGATTTGGGGTGAATTTGGGTTTTTAAAATGGCCTCAAGATCCTTGGTTTAAGCTGCCATTAAGTCACGTGGCTCATGCATTCCAATGACTTTTTATTGATTCCTGACCTTTTTTTCTTAAAATACCACACTATATTAGCTGTCCTTCCTAAGGTAAACAAGTAAGCATGAAACAACTCTAGTCCAGGCTTCTGCCTTCTGGGTTAATTTATTCTTTTAACAAACTCCTAATTTTAAGAAAAAACAAAACCTGCCTCCTGTTCACAGCCTAAGGAAGAGCTCACATTCATTTTATCAACTCCCAATTGTACAATTACAGGCATGGTAAGTCTACTTACATGGAGGGGTCACGATATACTCAGCAGGGAAGAGAAGGAAAAAAGAAAGAAAAACAAAAGACAGCATTAAAAGCAAGACAGGGAAGCAGTCACTTGATGGCCCTATACGCTCCCAAACAGATGACCCTGGATCAGAAGCAAACTCGGGAAGTCAGGGACGGGGATAACGCTGCTGCTCAGCAGCACTCCTAGCCAGGGGAGGGTGGCATCCAGGTTCCACTGATGTAGTGGCCACAGTTCCACGTCAATACAATGACAGCATCAGTATCAAAACCCCTGACATCGACAGGAACAATGCCAACTGTTGGCAGTGTTCCTGTCAGGAAGTAAATGATTTTTTGTGGGGGGCTTTGCCCCCCGCACCCCTCCATCTCTAACTAACCAACTCCAAGTCGGAGTTGGTTCATGGTGGGGGAACAACACCAGCAATTGCTGAGTCAGCAGACGATGGACCACCACAGTGACCAGCTGAGATTTGTCACTGTGGTGGAGTTCACTGTCATATTGTTGTTGTTGTGGTATGCTACCAGCGACCACTGTGGTGGGCGGAGGCAACTTGTCTCCCTTGCAGGCCGTCGCTATGTGCGTGTGAGGATCCATGAATGGGGACACAAGATCTGTGCCTGGGTGCATGGAGGGAGGGAGAAAACAAAAAAAAATCTAGGTCTCTCTGCTGCCATGCATAATGCCCCCCCATGCTCTCAGGCCCCACACTGTTCGGATCCTCACCAGTTGGACAGTGAGGTGAGCAGCAGTAGGGGCTGAGGGTGGCAGAACATAGGGCCCAAAAGTAGGTAATAAGTAGTGGCAGCAGGGCAAAAAGTTATATAGGAAAAAAGCATGACAGGGAAGTACACGAAAAGGAGAAAAGTATAGGGAATTTCATCAGACAGCCTGAGAAGTCAGCGCCTAGGTCCCACAGGAATATGGTTGTGCAACCAATTTTTTTAAATGATAGACAGGGTAGGACATGTAAAGGATAGGACAGGATGGAACAGAATAGGTTTTTAGCAATTCTATTTTTCCTTATGTAAGCCCCCTCTGGGAGCTTACTAAATTTGTCCCTGTCAGGATGCCTGCCTGGTCTCCATGTGCCCCCTGCTGGTCAGGGTGCTGCAGAAGCTGGAGGGTATAAAAAAGGAGGTAGGAGTTAGAGACGGGGAGAGCCCTGAGAAGGAGAGAAGAGAGCGCACTGCAGCCTGTTTCAGCTGTGAGGGCCGAGGTTCAGGAGTGGGGCATTTGCCATCCTGGCCCACTACCTTTGAAGACAGGTGGTATGTTAGCGAATTGTTCGGGGGGGCACATTTTTGTGATGTGACAGGAGCCTAGGGGAAGAAGAGGGTTCCACCTTGTGTAACTCTAGCACCAGGGTAGGACAGCACAGTGGAACTCGATGAGTGTGCCTGCAGCTAGGGCGCACTATGGCAGCATGTCTGGTGCATGGTCCGGTGGTGGTAGCCTGGATCATGGTGGGATAGTGGTGGCAGTTCTATCCCATGGTCACCCTCCGGTGTGCAGCACCATAGGGAGTCAAGCTGGAGTGACTGGGGTTAGGGAGGAGGTTGCAATACAGCCGGGGGAATCAGCCTTTTCAAGCAGCCCCCATGTGTGGTAGTCCTTGGCCCCTGCCCGGAGTGCCCAGCAGGTCATCTAGCTTGGGTGCTGGCTCCGGTGGACTGGTGAAGCCACTGCAGTTGTGGAAGGTGCCTGGAGTAGCCCCACCATCTGTTGATTAACATGCCGCAGGTGTACACTAGGCCCAAGGTTGTCAACAGATATTGCCAGGGAGCAGAAATAAGCAAGAAATCCTCACCTAGGCTGCTCTCCGGGGTGCTGTGTCTCTTGGGAATGACTGACGGGAGAGGAATTTTTCCTCAGGAAATCTAAGGTTTGAGCAGGAGTGGGAAAATGGTGTGCTGCAAGGAGGTGTGGCAACATGCACCTCAGTGAATGAAATATGTTGCTGCCATCATGGATAGGAGCCTGTTTTGGATCCAGTGAAGTTATCCTTTAAAGAGCCTTATTTGGCTCCTGGAGATCTGCATAAAACATCTATGCAGAGTTAATACTGCTAGAGGTGGTCCCAGACATCCAGAAATGTGCCTACTGCAATCCAATTTATGTGCCCAGTTACGTGGTGCCATGGAGCTGATGTCTTAAGCTTTTGGATCAAATAAAATTTTTGTTGTACTTTATTCCTGTAGTGGACAATGGACTAATTCTATCTCTGCTGGGAATCTGATAACTAAGTTTTCCCCCTGCAGATGCCTGCACCCCTGAAAGTGAGTGAACTGCCTGCACTCCTTGTGTACTTTCCAGTGGAACCCAGGTATGAGCTTTATTTCTGTGACTTGTTTCTGGCTGCAAGTACCCCCCTTCCAAGTACCATCTGCATACCCCTAGACATCAGGAGGGGGGGCTTGTCCTGACCCTGTTTAAGAAAGTAGAACATATTCTTGCCACAGAGTGCAACACCTGAGTGTGTGGCATTCACAGCCCCTGCCCACTGATGTCTGCATGTGTAGAGCTACATGGAGTGGGGGCTCATGGGATATTATAGTCCTCCAAGGAAGGCTCCATCCCCTTTGTGGACACAACGTGTTTGTAAGGTACAATGAACTGTGCCACAGTGACCCCTAGCCCTCCATGTTAGTTGCATCAGTGGAACCAGGTAAGTCCCAGAGAAGTCTAGTGTCAGGGCCAAGGGGACCATTCCAGATCGGCGCTGGTTGAAGAGAAACTGGGACAAAAAGAAAAGATGTAAAAACAAACTGGCAACTAGCATCCAACTAGCCCATTTTGGCCACTTTGTCAGTGGCAGTTATCCTCCTGTGGCTCCCTGGCACAAGGTCAATTTTTTAAAAAGGTAAACAGTCCTTTAGAGTCAGAAAGGGGTCTAATCTCAGTCCTGCATCAGTAGCATGGCAGCTGTAGTTAACCATTTTCATCCTTACTGTACCCAAGAAGAAGTAGTGCTGCCTGTGCTGCTCCTGGTCCCTTGATGTAGTTTAGGGGCGTAAGCTAGGAAGACAGAGTTTGTCAGTGGCTTCCAACCATGAAGATGCCACATGCAGCTGGGCAGGTTATGTGCTGGGGCTCCTGAGCAGGGAGCTAAAAAGGTGAGAAAACTGGGAGTGGGGTTATAAATGCAAGCCTATTCCCACATAGTGAAGTTACAAAACCTTTTAAGAATAAAGCCAAATATGTCAGTCTGCCTTTAAAGTTTTTACGGTTATAGATGGACATTTGGTCTTTTTTCTCTGTATTGTCTACATTTTTATATTTCTATTTAAAAACATTAGATAGCCACAATAAAGCAGTTTCTGGTTGAATTAAAAGGCTTGCCTGAGGTTTGATGGACTGTAGCAACCAGCATACTTCTCAGCCTCTCAGCATTAGAAATCATAGCACTGACCTTCAAAAATCATAGCAAAGGGCCAGAATGTGTAGCACTTTCTTATTTTAAACAATAATATGTCTACAAATAGTGGGCCCATATATAGTAGTTAGTGATAAGGAATGTTTCTATCAACTTAGTTCAATGATTTAATAGTATATGTGTCCATAAATAGCTGTAATACAGTATTATTACAAACATCAGTGAACATATGCAGAGCAAAGGTAAATTTTAATGTGAAAATCATACCGCTATGCAAAATTCATAGCAGTTGAGAGGTATGGCAGCCAGCCACCCTCCCCCTTAATGGGCTATATAAAGCAGCTTCCTCCCCCTCATTTGGCTGCTCCAGTTCTTTCTCTGTTTCTCTCTCTCTCCTCCCCTGCTGTTACTGCTTTCAACTCAGTTCATTTGGGCCTTTCTGTTGGTTTTTGCCTTTGGCACTTGTTTGGTCTGTGCCTTCAGTAACTTTCTGGTTAATATGTTTGCCTTCTCTGGCTGTGGCTTGTGCATTCTGCTTTCTCAAGGGCAGCAGCCACTTCAGTTGCTTTCATGCCCTCATTTTACTCCAATGTTTACCTGCAGTGTGTTTTCAGTGTGCCAACTCAATTCTATATCCTGCCTCAGTCATGCTCCTCTATTTCGTTTCTGATTTCTCAGCCTTTTTTACCTGTGTTCATAACAAGCACTAGCAATGTTTTCACTGCAGTCCCTCTGCCTGACTTGCATTCCAATCAGCAGCTGCCAGCCAATTTGCACTACTCTTCCCAGCCATTCATTGGTGCTTACTGCTTAACCAGGATGGCACTGCAGACATCACAGTAGGCAGTCCCCTAGGTATCAGTGATCACCCTGTGGAAAGGTTTAACACTAAGATGGGAATAGAAGTAAACTGCATGAGGATGAGGGTCCTAGACTTTAGGAAGGCTGATTTTGAAGAAACGTGAGAATGTCCCAGAAACTGCCTCATAGGAGGAGATTACCAAGGAGGGGAAGAGATACAGTGGTGAAAAGTAAGGGATGGCATAATTAAGGCAACCAATCTCTGAGTGAATGGAGTGAATAAACATAGAAGGGGAAAAAAAAGACTTACGGTTCTCTAGGGAAGACGCCAAGGTGCTGAGTGAAAAAAGGGAGGCATTCAGGAGGTATGGAGAAATGCAGAAGGAGGAAAGCAGGGAGGTACTGTACACCAAGTAAAACAGAAGGAGGCAGGAAAGGCAATGAGTGGAGAACAGACATAGACAGAGTAAAGCATAGCCAAAGGAGCAACTAAAGGGGATCAGACTTACTACGGGTACATAAGTGAGATGTTGGAGAGACTGTGTGGAAGAGGATCAAGAAAAAGCAGACATCCTGGAAGTATACTTCTGCTCAGTCTTCACAGAGGAGGGAGGGGGGACAGATCACCAGGCAGCACAAGAACAAAGTGTATGTGAGTGGGGGGGGGGTGAAGACAAGTCCATTTTCAGAGGAAAAATTCCTGAAGGGACTTGCAGCTCTGAAACTGGGCGAGGCTATGGAACTGGGCGATATACACCCACCCACTAAAAGAACTCAGGGAGGTGATAGCTGTCACATGGATGGCCTTATTCAACAACTCACTGGAAACAGACTTGGTTCAGGAGGACTGGAGGAGGGTGGACATTATCCCTCTCCAGAAGAGCAGTAGCAGGGAGGATGCTAGCAACTATAGTCTGGTCAGTCGTATATCATTGGTGGGGAAATAAATGGAAACGTTGTTAAAGGATAGGTTGGTAGAGTATCTTGAATCCAGTCGGCTACAAGACCAATGGTTGCATGGATTCATTGATTGGTGGGGGAGGTCATGCCAGATGAATCTGATTGATTTCTTTGACTGAGTGACCAGGGAAATAGATATGGGAATGTCAGTGGACATGACCTACCTGGACTTTAGCAAGGCCTTCTGCACTGTTCTACACTGGAGACTGATAAAGATGTTGAGTAGCTTAAGAGTGGAGTCCAGTGTGATGAATTTGGTAAGGAACTGGTTAATGGATAGTTGACAGAGGGTGGTGGTTAGCAGCATTCACTGTAATGAGGAGAGAGTGACCACTGGGGTGCTACAGGGTTCAGTACTGGGACCAGACTTGTTTACTGTCTGTATACAGTATGTGATATTGCAGAAGAACTGGAAGAGAAAATGTGCCTTTTTGTAGATGATACCAAAATCTGCAATAGGATGGACACTCAGGAAGGAGTGAAGAGAAGGCATAGGGACCATGGAAAATTCAAGGAGTGGTCCAGAGAATGGCAGCTGGGGTCAATGCCAAAAGTGCAGAATCATGCACCTAGGGCATAAAAAATACAGGAGCTGAGTATAGTATGAGGTAGGTACTGACAGTGACTTTGCAGCAAAGGGACCTTGGGGATATCACATTTGATGACCTCAAAGTGGTAGGGCAATGTGACAAAGCAGTGGGTAGGGCAAGTAGGATTCCGGCATGCATAGGGAGAGATATCTTCAGCAGGAGTAGGGAGGTGGTGTTGCTGCTGTATCACTCACTTGTGAGACCCCACCTTGAGTATTGTGTCCAGTTCTAGAGGCCATACCTCAGAAAGGATGTAGACAGGGTGAAGGCAGTCCAGAGGAGGGCAACTAAAATGGTGCATGGTTTGCATCAAAAGCCCTATGAAGACAGGTTGAGGGATCTCAACATGTACACACTGGGAGAGAGGAGAGGAGAGTAAGAAAGGACATGGTAGAGACCTACAAGTACCTCATGGTGGTGAACAGAGTGCATGAAGGGAGTCTTTTTCAAATGAGAAAGAACACCAAGACCAAACAACATGTGATGAAGATTGAGGGGGAAAAATTTAAGAAGGATGTGAGGAAATAACCACTTCACTGAAAGAGTGGCGGATGCCTGGAACAGACTGCCAGCAAAGTGGTAGAGGCAAAAACAGGGGACCTGAAGCATGCATGGGATAGACTTAGGGGAATATTATTTAAGCAGATATTGAGAAGGAAGGAGCATCAGTGATCAGTTTGGGTCTGCAGAGACAAACTAGGCAGGGACCATACTGTCAGACCGTATGGGCCAAGCAGTCCTTTTCTGCTGACAAATTCTATGTTTCTGTGTTTCATTCCTTCAAAACCATTCAGCCATCCTCACTGCTTCAAAATTTTCCCTACAGTTGTGGTTGTACTACAGCTTCCTGTAATTCCTGTTTATGGCTGGGTGGTCACTATGATAATGGCCTTTGATATGCATTCCTATTTTTAGTACCTTGTCATTCAGTTCATTTACTATCATACCTGTCATTCTTCAGCTGTCCTCACTCAATCCAATCCAATCCAATCTATCATTCTCTATCATTCATTCCCTTTCCATTATCATGCAGTCAGTCCATTTCTACATCATGCCATCAGACCCCATGAACGCATTCCTACTAGCCATTATTATAGTCCCCTTACCTGCTCACCCACTCTCCTTGAAGTCCACATCTTGAGGTTGAGTTCCTCACTGTATGGGGTCCTTTTCAGGCCATTTGTGTCCTTTGGCACCTCTCGGGAGTCCTACAAGGTGGTGAGAAGATCCAACACACTGGGAAAGTTCAGCCATGCAGACCCATGGTCATCAGCACCTCATGTTGTAGAATTTAAGGTTTCAGCTGCCAGAGGATGGGGCCCTAAGCCCACATGGATTCCTTTAGCTGTGCAGGCCATGTCAGCAGCACCTCTGAAAGCTTTTCTAATAGCATCTGCCAAGGTCTACCTAGTCTTGTTTCGTATCCCCTTCCTTTAGTTTCCAGTCAAGGTTAGGCCTCCTCACAGCCCGGAGGCTGGGTGCTAGACTTTCAGCAGTTACTCTCTCATTCGTCCACTCTTTTGGGGGAGGCCCTCTTTCATGAGGTACCTCCTTTGGCTTCGAGAGCCACTTATGGTACTCTCACAACATTATCCTGTTAGAGGGCTAGAGCGAGTTATGGCTCCAAAATCTTACACCAAATTGGAATTCTAAATTAGTACAATGGACCTAATAATAGTAGCCACGCCAGGAAGGATGGCAGCTGAGGCCATGGATCCTCAGAGATTTCCTCCACCATTTTTTTTTCTCTTCTTTGTGCCAAAGACCATAAAGTATTTGTCCAAGACCATTTACCCAGTATTAGAATTTCTGCTGTGAGTTAGCGGCCGATGGTGGCTCACCTTTTCCTACAATCCTGCCATTATTTCTCTTCTCTGGAAGCCACACCTCAATCTACTAATACTCCTCACCTGCTGTCAGCTGTCTCTATCATCAGTTAAACAGTAAATATATTAAACGCTTTTTTGAATGAACAGACTGGGAGCCAACAATATGGATAGGTACCTAACTGTATGGATTTAGATGCTTCTTTTTGAATAGAAAATACATGTATTATTTCTGAATTGTTGCACAATTATTCATTTAATATGTATTTTCTCCTTCTATTCTCTTATTAGACAACAGCAACAGTGCCCCTAAGCCTTGGAGGAGGAGACAATTTTTGTTAAGACCTTGTGAGACCAGTTTATACTACTAGCAGAAGTGGTGTACTCTGTTTCATAGTTCTTTTACTAAAATTCCTTTGCTGAATAAAAGTTTTCCACCCTGATTTCCCTGGATTGTTCACAAAAATCCTTTGCTGTTTGTATTTTGGTACCATTATTAGGTTTTGGTTTTTGACCTTCTGGGGGTTCTTTTGACCTCCCAGTTTCTGTGAACCTCTAATTGTCTTAATCTCCCGGGTTTCCCTATAGGTAGTATGGGTATAATGTATGAGTATGATAGCCTCACCTCTTTTTTAGCTCTAGTTTCGACCTTTTCCCTTCCCCCTGCCCCCATCCTTGTTTTTTGCTTTCCCTTTCTTCATTACCAGCCCCTCTTCCCTCCCTCCTCCTTCTTTCGCTGTGCTGATAACCCTATTTTTTAACTATTTGCAATAAAGCAACAAGTTGTCATTGTTATTTATCTTGATATATATGTCCTTCAAAGGGTTCTGTATACGTTTTTCTGGGTTGGCTGTGGCTGATAAAATTTTGGGACAATGTGTATTAAAGTAACAAGCTTTCGCTTGCTATTATCTTGATTTATATGTTCATTTATGGGTTATTTATGTTTTATGTTCACTCCACTTGTACTGTCAGTTAGAGACTAAATAAGTATGAGGGTACTAACATAAATAAAAATACTGTATGTACAAACAGTACAAACATTTATAGTGTTTCTTAAGTGGAGGAATAATAATTTTTATGTTCCTTGCACGTGAGTAAGAAACATCTTGCGGTAAAACGACATTTCAGAGATGTGTCATGGACATGTCCAATGCAGAGCAATCTACAGTGGGCTCATCCCTGACAGACCAATGAGCATGCAACCAGACTGTGATACTAGTTAAAGTTTCACAGCTGGAAGCCATTTACTAGTTGAAAGAAATGAAGCGCTCCAATGACAGCGCTTCAGTTCTTTCATTTGTATAAAGACAGTGGTGAGACTCAAGAACCAGCAGCTGCATCGGTATTTGGGAAGGAAATGCTTAGCTGCCTAAGACCTTGCTGCTTGCCCCCCTCCCTCTGGTTTTGTGCTGCCTGAGACCGAGTGCTCGATGCAGTTGTCAGTCCGCTCTGGGCCGCCCACCACTCTGCGGTCCTTCAGTGAGTGATAGTCAGTGCATGGAAGCAGAACCAGCAGAGACCCAGAAGGGCCAGTCGAGGTAGGTCAGTCTCACACTGTCAGTAGCAACCAGGCCAGCCACAGCTCGACTCGGTCTCTCCCAGTCTTGGCTCTGCCAGCATTCCCTACCTCTCCCAATCTTGGCTTCAAAATCCTCGCCCATAGCAAACCCCAAATAATTCCAAACTGACATTTAAGACTCTCTTGGTCCATAACCCCAATCACAGTTGTTGTGTTTTCACCACTATAAGAATAAAGAAAAAAAGATGTTCAGTACCATCCTTCACACTGAAACCCAGCTCCGTAACATTGCTAGGCATCCCCGACCATCAGGAACAGCAAAGCCCTGAAACAAGGCTTCAGTTTCTTAGGTCTTCCCCTACTAATCCCTGACATTTAATTGTTTTGTTTGTTACTTTTCAATTTAATAAAATATCCTGTATCAACCTCTGCAGCCTTTTCCTGCTCTACCATAGGATAGCATAAATATGTATGCTTGTACGGCATGCCACCCCATAGGAGAAATTGCCAATTGGAGCGCAACACATCCTCACCCAGTTCAAAGTAAATTCAGTTATCTACTCCAGCTGACTGTAAGGTTATCCCCAACTTTCTGACAGCATTGGCGATAGTTCAAGAAAGCAGTGACCCATGGTGTGTGCTTGTCGCAATGGAGTCCTCCCCATTCCGGCAATCCATCCTGACATCTCTGTGCACTGTAGTGTTTCAAACAATAGTGGTTACTACTACATCCTGTCTCTTTTTGTGGCACAGTGGGTATATATTGCATTTCCTAGGGTGCCAAATGTGTCTGGAGAAGGGAATTTTTGCAAAAAAAAAAGAGGCTTTGTATTACTAGCGAAAACTTAGGTAAAAACGTAGCCTTTAATTTTAATGGATGTAAGTTTGACATCCTGCATTTCAGTGTTGATGATTAATTGTATCCAAGAATCTGTAGTCAGAGTGAAGATTTTTTTATTTACTACTACTACTGCTACTATTGCTACTAGATAAAGACGGCTTGGCCCACCAGACTGCCCATTTTTCCCTGCTTACAGTGTCACCACAGACTCTAATAGATCTCTGGCTCTTTCCCCATACTCTCTGTTTCTGCTTTTGCTACTGTAGTTTATCCATATTAACCTAGTTTCCTTTTAACTTTACCAAATCTGACAGGACACTGACTCTTCCTCCATCCGATAAGTATTATTCTATGCCTAACCTGTCCTTTCCACTCTATTTACTCCCTAAGAACTGCAGAGCCTTTGTGACTTTCCTATATTTTATTTGACAGGTCCGATAGATGTCATCCCTTCAAGTCCTACTTCTAGCTCCCTATTGTCAGAAAGAGACCCTTTACATATTATTTACACTTGCTGGGTTTACTCTAATGGTTCTACAGAGCCCATTACAGAGTGACTGTGTGTGTGTGTGTGTGTGTGTATATTAAGGTTACTCATAGCGCTGCAGTTTTTTTCCCTATAAAACTGTTTGCCTTGGCCCCCAATGCAGATGGGCTCTCAGTCCTGCCCTTCTCTCTTCCATCTGGCTCTCACCTCCTCTGGACCCCCTGAACACAAAGTCCTTCCATGGACTGACCCCCTCCCGGGCAGTGCTAAGAAGGGAGAATCGTCTTTCCTCCATCAGATGAATCCCATCCAGAATTGGCCCACTGGTTCATGTGCTGGTGGGGGTTGGGGGAGCACAGGTAGTTGTGCAGTATGTTATGAAGCCTGCTCCAACTATTCTTCCATTTTCTCCCCTTGGATCCCGACATGGCACACACCATGCAAGGAAACATTCGGCATTGACAAATGTTTGTTATATGTGCTGTAAATGTCATGAACTTTATGTACTATCAGGGGCATGGTGGAGGTTTTTAACTGGTATATGTTAATAGTGTTAAGGCACAGTGTCACTTTAATTATTTTAAATGTGTGTAATTAAAGGAAAACTACACCCTCATATTATGTAAATTTTATTTGTTTCCTTTTCAACAGACAACTCTTTTCCTTTTGCTGATGGAGACATATGTGTTTGCTTTAGTTTGTTTTCACTGTTCATACTAGTCCCCTGTAATGATCCTGGGGGGTCCATTTTATGGTTGTTGAAATCTCATTGTCCATGAAACCTGCGAAACCTGTCACATGAGAACATGATGTCAAATCAACCATTAACACCATGTATCTCTATGCTGAAAGTACAAGTATCTTGCAAAAACCCTCTGAAAACACACAAATTAAAAGCAGTTTAATGGGGAAAACCCTGTATTACAACTCCTGCCTGCCCAGGAGTTGATCAATATATGGGAACTACAGGTAGCTGAACACAGAAACCAGGAAGGGAAACACGGCAAAGACCAGACTCCAACTCCAACTACAGGCAGTGAAATTAACTGCAACTAAGGGATGGACTAGGTCCTCCAAACAAGGGAGCTAGGTTTAATACATAGAAACATAGAAAGTGACGGCAGAAGGAGACCATACGGTCCATCGAGTCTGCCTATAAGCCTATCCCCTTCCCTTAACTGCTAGTCAGTGTGGTGGTGCCTTTGTATCTCTCCCAAGCGTTCTTGAAACCTACCACTGATTTTGCCCCCACCAATACCTGAGGAAGGCTGTTCCATGCCTCCACCACTCTCTCGGTAAAGAAAAACTTGCATGTGTTACCTCTGAATTTGCCCCCAGCTTCATGTTGTGCCCCCTAGTTCTTGTGTACTTTCTGACTTGGAACAGTTCTTGAACCTGCACCTTGTTTATTCCATTTAGAAACTTGTAGGTCTCAATCATGTCTCCCCTCTCCCTCCACTGCTCCAGTGAGTACATGTTCAGGTTTTGCAGAAGTTCTTCATAGGTTTTTGTTCTGTAGGCCGTGTATCATTTTTGTAGCTCTCCTTTGCACTGTCTTCAGTCTGTTGATATCCTTTTTTAGGTGTGGTCTCCAGAACTGTACACTGTACTCCAGGTGTGGCCTCACCAGAGATCTACAGAGTGGCAGGATGACCTCCTTTGTTCTGCTGATGATCCCCCTGCCTATGCAGCCCAATATGCCATTTGCTCATAGTGCCACTTTCTTGCACTGTTTGGACATCTTTAGGTTATCTGTTATAATTATTCCCAGATCCCTTTCCTGTTTGGAATATTCCAGTTGTACTCCTCCCAGGTAGTAGTCTTCTTCTGGGTTGGCCCTTCCTAGGTGCATGACCTTGCATTTTGCTGCGTTAAATACCACTAGAGGCAAGGAAAAGCAAAGATCAACGACAGCTCCAAGGAAGAAAACTAAGAGAAAAAAAACAAAACAACAAAATAAAACTTTTATTTCCCAACAAATTCTTTTTTTTTTTACACTTTTTTTGAGACAGCATCACTCAAGCCCAGGGGAAGCAATAATATCCCACAAGTCAGTATGGATATTAGCGGCTGCCATGGGTGTGGAGCACTCTTCCCCAGAGGACTTCTCTGGAGAGTAGGGCATTGCTCCATATTTAGGACGCTAAACAAACTAAAGGAGCAGCTGAGGGCAGCATGGATTGAGATGTCTCAGTTGCAGCACGGACTTTATTGGAACAGAAATTGGAATTTACACCCTCAATTTCCACAAAAGCAGATCCCCCCCCAAGAAGACCACTCCCAAATAGATGATTCAGTCCAGGGGGATGGAAGGTAGTGAAGAGAGGAGGAAGTAAAATCGGCAGAAGGGACCAGTTAAACCCCAAGACCATCCCAACTGCAAATCGTTTTACACCTTCATCAGAAGATCAGGATCACAGTCACATGGAAGAGAACAGCAAGCCAGTAGAGGGGACAGGGCTGTGCTTGGAAATGACAAACAGCGGTGACAGAATAAAGTACAATAAATAAAGGAGTAAGAAAGTACTCATTGTGGGAGACTCCATGATAAGGGGACTAGAGACCCAACTGAATGACAGTGGGCAAACAGAAGTCCTAATCAAATGCCTCTCAGGTGCCTCAGAGAAGTGCAGTACTTATTTCAGCAGTAGTGGAGAGAGAGGGAGATGGCCTGAACATCCTGATACACCTTGGGATGAACAATCTGGCTAATCAGTCAGTAGAGGAAGCCAAATGGAACCTAATGAAACTAGGTGAATGATTGGCAACTCAGTCGACCTCCCTGACCTTTTAGGTTCTTCCAGTGAGGGGCAAAGGTGGAAGCACAGACAGAAGCAGAAGAAAGGAGACTGAAGAGTTCAATGTATGGTTGCAGAGCTGGTGTCATGAAAAAGGGTTCCACTTCATAAGTGCCTGGGGAGACTTCTGGGCAAGGAGGTTCCTAAGATATGATGGACTGCACTTGACCAAGGAAGGAGTAAGAGCACTGGAACAGAAGTTTGGCATCAGCATTGGGTGCTTAAACTAGGAGGGGGCGTGTTAGAGGCTAAAGAACCTATCAAAGACACTTTAAATGAGAGGGATTTAGCCATCACTCCCCCACAAATAGAAAGTACACACAGAAATAGAAATAAGGCAAACAGGGGTAAAAGAGAAGGAAAGACGAAGGTCAACTCAGCAATTGGCGGTAGAGAGGGATACTACACATGCTGGTAGAAGGGACAGGAGGAGTAAAAAGGGTGAGCATAGAGACAGGAGGGGTAAAGGCAAGAGGGGAGATAACATAACTTGGAAAGCCATGTGCACGAATGCCCACAGCCTGGAAAATAAAATCCCGGACCTAGTGGCCTTAATGGTAGAGGCAGATCAGAACGTTGTCGCTGTCACCGAGGCATGGTGCATGGGAAACCATGACTGGGACATGACCATACCATGGTATATGCTATTCCGAAGACAGGGTGGGAAAGAAGGGAGGAGGAGTGGCTATCTATGTTAGGGATGGAATTCAGGCTACTGAGGTTCACGGAATGCAGGAAGGGGCAGAGGCACTGTGGGTCACCCTGGAAATGGGACACAGCACTGCCATTCATACTGGGGTGACCTAAAGACCACCTGCACAAAGGGAAAAGATGAACAGGGTCCTGGTGGAAGCCATCCACAAAATGACAGCTAAAGGGGAAGTATTGCTGATAGGAGACTTCAGTTTGTCCGATGTCAATTGGAGCACTCATGCTGCAGCCACAGCAAGGAGCAGTGACATCCTAGATGCCCTGCAGAGGGTGAGCCTCAGACAACTTGTGGTAGAGCCCACACAGGAAGGAGTGATATCGGACTTGGTGCTCCCCAACGGAGACAGAGTCACAGAGGTAGTAGTAGGTAGCCACCTGGGGTCCAGTGATAACCGTACAGTGTGGTTCAATGTGAGGACAGTAAACCAGTAGAGCCACATGAAAGCATGGGTGCTGGATTTCAAACGGGCTGACTTTACAAAGTTGGGTGAATGTCTCATGACAGCCCTGGTAGGGAAGGAGGAAAGAGGGGGTGTAGAGGAACAGTGACACATCTTAAAAGGAGCCATAGCAGAAGCAACAAGTCTTTGTGTCAGGCAAGTAAGAAAAGCAAAGAGAAACAAAAAAATGCTATGGTTCTCTAAAGAGGTGGCCAGAAAGGTGAGAGAGAAAAAAGGTTAGCTTTCCAGAGGTGCAAGGAGACACAGAGGGAGGAAGACTAGAGATTGTATCTGGAAAAACTAAGAGAGGCAGAGAAAGCAGTCAGGGGTGCAAAAGGCACAAACAAAGGAAAGAATAGAGCAGGCAATAAAGAAAGGGGGTAAGACAGGAGTGAAAAAAGGCCACAATTATCCCTCTACATAAAAACGTGAGCAAAGAGAGTGCAAGCAACAACAGACCGGTAAGCTTCACCTCAACTGTGGGCAAAATAACGGAAACCCTTCTAAAGGAGAGGATTATATCCTTTCTCTAAGAAAACAGCAAATTAGACCCAAAACAGCATGGCTTTACCATGGGTAGATCATGCTAAACTAATTTAATAGACTTTTTCAACTGGGTAACCAAAATAGTGGATCAGGGGGGTTCAGTAGATGTAGTATACCTGGACTTCAGCAAAGCCTTTGATTTGGCCCCACATAGAAGGCTACTAAATAAGTTAGACAGCATGGGGGTAGGGTAACAAGTGGTGAACTGGATACGGAGCTGGCTTAGTGGAAGGACCCAGAGGGTACTAGTAAACGGCTCCCTATCAGAAGAAAGGGGGGGTAGATAGAGGAGTGCCACAGAGGTTGGTGCTAGATCCGATATTCTTTAATATTTTTACTAGTGACATATCTGAAGGCCTGGAAGGTAAGGTGAGTTTGTCTGCAGATGATACAAAAACGGGCAACAGGGTAGACACTCCAGCAGGAGCAGAAAAGATGAAGGCTGACCTAAGGACTCTGGAACTATGGTCAAAAACATGGCAACTAAACTTCAATGCAAAAAAATGCCAGATCATGCACCTTGGAAGAGGAAACCCAGGAGAAGAATACTACTTAGGAGTAAAACTGAACTCCACTAAGCAGGAAAGAGATCTAGGAATAATTATAATGGATGACCTAAAAATGAACAAGCAATGTGAAAAAGCAGCACTAAGGGCAAATGGCATGCTGGTCTGCATAGAAAGAGGGATTACCAGCAGAAAAAGAGAGGTCATCCTGCCACTCTATAGATCACTGGTGAGGCCACATCTGGAGTACAATGTCTATATCTGGAGGCCGCACTTTAAAAAAGATACACAGACTGGAAACAGTGCAAAGGAGAGTAACAAAAATGATACAGGGAATGCATAGCAAAATACATGATGAATGGCTGCGGGACCTAAGCATGTATTCCCTGGAGCAGCAAAGGAAGAGGGACACATGAAAAAAACCTTCAAGTTCCTAAATGGAATAAACAAAGTACAGGTTCAGGACCTTTTTCAGATCAAGAATCATACCAGAACCAGGGGGCATGATATGAGGCTGGAGGGGGGCAAATTCAGGGGCAACACACACAAGTTGTTATTTACAGAGAGAGTGGTAGATGCATGAAACAGCCTTCCACGGGGAGTGGTGTAGGTGAAAATGGTGGGAACTTTCAAAAATGATTGGGATAGGTACAAGGGTACCATAACACTGAATAGCAGTTGGGGGGGTGGTAGGAACACTAGATGGGCCGTATGGTCTCCTTCTGCCATCACTTTCTATGTTTCTATGTTTCCAAGACCTTTTTTAGGTATATTAGTGAAAGAAAAAAGTCCAGAGGAGGGATTGAGAGACTAAAAGGGGAAGAGGGGGTGTGGAAGGAGTCCTAGAAGAGGCAGAAATCCTGAACAAATATTTTTGTTCACTATTTAGAGAAGAAGGGTAAGGGGAGGGATCACAGCTAGGGGATAGAAGCACCAAGGGAAAACAGGTGAACACCAGTCCATTTACAGAGGAGAGAGTCCTAAAGGAGCTAGCAAAACTGAAAGTAGACAAGGTAATGGGGCTGGACGGAATACATCCTAGAATACTAAAAGAACTCCAAAGGGAGCTGGCAGCACCTCTGACAGCTCTGTTCAACAAATAAAAAGAAACAGGTGTAATTCCAGAGGGTTGGAGGAGGGCGAATGTAGTCCCTCTCCACAAAAGTGGGAACAGTGAGGAGGCTGGCAACTACAGGCCAGTCAGCCTGACCTCAGTAGTGGGGAAACTGATAGAATCATTACTGAAAGAAAGGATTGTAACATATCTACATGACTTCAGGATACAGGATCCGAGGCAGCATGAGTTCACAGCAGGAAGGTCTTGTCCAACAAATCTGATAGATTTCTTTGACTGGGTGACCAGGCAAGTTATTTAGGGAGGGGCAGTGGATGTGGCCTACCTGGATTTCAGCAAGGCCTTTGACACCGCCCCACATAGAAGGCTTGTAAACAAGTTGGGTAGCCTGGGACTAGGGACAAGGGTGGTAAAATGGGTCAGAAATTGGTTGAGCGGTAGGACACAGAGGGTGGTGGTGAATGGAGCTCAGTTTGAGGAGAGGGGGGTGACCAGTGGGATGCCACAGGGATCAGTATTGGGGCAAGTCCTCTTTAATGTTTTCATAAGTGACATTGCAGAGAGGCTGGAAGGGAAGGTATGACTCTTTGCAGATGACACTAAGATCTGCAACAGGGTGGACACTCCGGCTGAGGAGTGGTCAAGAGTGTGGCAGCTGAGATGCAATGCAAAGAAATGCAAGATCATTCATTTGGGGCACAGAAATCTAGGAGAAGAGTACAGGATGGGAGGGGAGGTTCTGACATCCACAAAACAGGAAAAGGACCTTGGGGTGATTATATCCAACGACCTAAAGGTGACCAGACAATGTGAGAAGGCTGTAGAGAAAGTCAGGTGGGATGCTTGGATACATAAGGAGGGGAATCACCAGCAGAAAAAAGGAGGTGATGATGTTGCTGTACAGATCACTGGTGAGACCTCATCTGGAGTACTGTGTCCAGTTCTGGAGGCCACATCTCAGGAAAGGCATAGACAGAATAGAGGCAGTACAGAGAAGGACAACTAAAATAATGCAGTGTTGCATCAGAAGCCATATAAAGAGAGAGGGGAGATACGACAGAGACTATCAGGTACCACAAGGGAGGAACTGAAAAGTCCCCTTTTCACCGGGTAGCATGAGTAGGATACTATGGAGTGATTTGAAGTTTGGAAAGTTCATTCAGCATCGGAATCAGTGTGTCTGGGAGTAGTGTGAGGGGAGGGTCGTCTGTGTGCCCTGGGCTGTTTGATTATCCATTCTCTGTGACCAAAGGGGAGTTGCCCTTCGAACACTTGGGAAGTCAGTGGTTTGTTTGGGCAAATCCTAAGCCCTCCACAGGACTCTCTGGTGGGATTGTCCCCTGGGGGACTGTAGTTACAGGCAGTGGGGAGGTAGGGGAAAGTGTGAGTAGGGTGCACTTGAAAAAGGGAGGTAGGGTGCACTTGGAAAAGGGAGGGGGTCCCTTCCTTAGAGCTTGGTTTTACACACCCCAGTTCACTGTTGTATTTTTGGATGTTGGGACTGGAAGTCTTGCTTTTCCTCTGGTGACTGAGGATTGCCCTGCTGTGGTGAAGATTTTGGAGCACTGTGGATGATTGGACCCTTTATATCCTTTAGAAGCTGAATGTGACTTGACTGTACATTAGATCTATGGCCTAATATTAGTGAAGGTCCCTTGTGAAATTTATTTTATCTCTGGCCTCTTGTTTTCTTGCCGGTCTTCCCTATCCCACTACATGAGAGGTAGTGGGAGTAATTTTGACTGTATTGAACACTGGTCTGGAGTGGTGAGAGGACTCTGGTTCACTACTTTCCTCCTCCTTCTGTGTGAGAGGCAGTGGAGGTGACTTTTCCTGGACAAATCAGTCTGGAGTTGTGAGAGAACTCCAGGGTGTCACACTCAATAGTTTTCTTTTTATGATCCTGTATAAATGTGGTTGTGAGAGAGCTATATATTTTTCTTTTTTCTGTTTAAGTCATTGTAGGGAGTGCTGAGAGCCACCCGTCAAGATTCATTTTATTTAGTTTTTATTAAAAATTAATTGATTGGAGAATTTATATAGTTTATATAATTTATACAAATTATTTTGCTTTTGTTGTTTTAAGTTTTTAGGGTTTTTGGGGTATTATTTATGTAGTTTTATTCTATTGGGTGTATTGTGACTATTTTAGGGTAGCTATTTATAATATAACAAAGTTAGACTCTTTTGTTATGGAGCTTTAGTTTTAGTTTGATGATTATTAACCTGTGGAATATGTCTGTCTGCCCCCCCGATCTTACGCTATTCATCCTCCTCTCTCCATGCCCTCTGCCCATTCCCCCCCCCTTTGTCCTTTTCTATCTACCAGTGCTGTCGTGCATTGGGTATTTTACATAGGAGGGGTGGTAGTGGGCGAGGTAGGGGGCGCGGACATTGGTGATCGAATGAGCGGATCTCCCGCATAGGGCTGGTTAGGCCTAGGAGACGCCCTCGGGCGAAATGTTGCCTGGAACGTGGTGCTCCCTGTCTAGTCCCCATACCCAAGGGCACCATCTTTATTGATGGGCAAGTAGTTGGGACAGCTTGTGAACCCCGTCCAACTTGGGCGGTGTTATACAATGCCAGATCTATTAAGAACAAAACCGCAATTATTGCAGATTTTGTTGGAACAGCTGTCCTGGCTTGCATCACCGAGACCTGGCTGGATGAAAATGCCAACCCCACTTTGGAAGCGGCAAGTCCAGTGGGGTACTCAGTGATACACCGCCCGAGACTGGACCACGGGGGGGGGGTTAGTGGTCTGTTTCAAGACTGAGTTGGGCCTCACTGGTGTACCAGTAGAGGTAACTGAATCCTTTGAATGCACTGTGGTAGCTGGTGTGGGCTGCAGGATAGCTCTCATCTACCGTCCACCCAGAGACGAAAAGCGATTCCTGCAAGAAGTGGCGGACTTCGCCATCCACATGGTGTTGGAGTCGCCCAGACTGATGGTTCTGGGCGACTTCAATGCTTGGGTCGACGACGAACTCTCACCTTTTGGACATCACTTCCTCCAGCTGATGACATCACTGGGCTTCACACAGATTGTTTCCTCAGCTACCCATAATCATGGTCATTCTTTGGATCTCGTTTTCCTCCTGGGGATTGAGGCCTCCAATTTGGGGGTGGAACCTGTCGGTTGGTCCAATCACTGCACCATGAGGTTCAATTTCTGTGCCCCCCTTTGTAGGTCTGCCCCTATGGAGATGGTCAGTTACCGCCCTTTACGGTATGTGAGCCCTGAAGACCTGGTGGTGGTGATTGATCTCTCGGAGTTCCCTGATGCCAGCTCAGGTCCAGAGCCATTGGTCCTGGCCTATAATAAGGCCATTTCCTCGGCCTTCAACCTGATTGCTCCTGTCCGAGTTTATCCTCTCCCACTTTGCTCTTGGCCACCTTGGTTTGATGGGTCCTTGAGGGAGTTGAGGCATTTAGGACGAAGGTTAGAACATCGTTGGTGGAAATCCGCCCTGGAGGTTGACCATCTTAGTTTGACGGAGCATTATCAGACCTACCAATCAGTGATCTCCCATAAGTAGACAGAGTTCCTGTCCAGGGAGATTGCTGTCACTCAGAATCGACCAGCTCAGCTCTTCCGAACTGTGGACAGGTTGTGTAACCCAGCCTGTCTGCAGCTCCGTCAAACTTTTTCACAAATGGAGTGTGATTAGCTTGCTCGATTCTTTGCGAATAAGGTGGCCAACATCAGGTCGGAGATCCTCTTGACTCACTCTATGGGGGATGCTGTTGGTCGGTGCTCGGTCACTACACCTTGTACTTCCTGGAGTTCCTTTGATCTGCCTGAGTTCGGGGATATTATGTGGATTGTCCAGGGGATGTGCCCTACCTGCTGTGGTTTAGATCCTGGCCCAGCTTCCCTGATTTTGGGCTGTTGTGATATCATTGCCCTGGTTCTGGCTCAGATTGCCCAGTGCTCCTTGGAATCAGGTGAGTTTCCAAGCTCCCTGAAGGAGGCGGTGGTGACACCCCTCCTGAAGAAAGCTTTGTTGGACCCGAACAATCTAACTAACTACAGATCTATCTCAAACCTTCCCTTTATAGGAAAGGTTATTGAGAAAGTAGTGGCAACTCAACTGGAGAACCACTTGACCATCCATAATGTCTACGAACCTCTCCAGTATGGTTTCCGAAAGAGGCATAGCACTGAGACTGCTCTGGTTCGGCTGCTCAATGATCTCCTGATGGCGAGAGATTGGAGAAACCGTTCCATTCTGGTACTCCTTGATCTTTCCTCAGCTCTTGACACTGTAGACCATGGGGTGCTACTTGAGCGCCTGAGGTCCATCTGTGGCCTGACAAGTACAGTCCTCAGGTGGTTTACATCTTTCCTAATGGGCAGAACACAGAGTTGTGTCGGGGATTTTTTCTTCTGACTCACTTCCTCTGTCCTGTGGGGTCCCTCAGGGCTCGGTGTTGTCCCCCATGTTGTTTGCAGTGTATATGCTACCCCTCAGAGACATTGTAAGATGGCATGGGCTGAGGTTTCACTGCTACACTGATGATACCCAGCTCTACCTGTCATTTGCCCCCAACCAGGTTAGTGCTCTCTCAGTATTTAATAACTGCCTTGCTGAAATCCAGGACTGGATGAATTCGAGCTGGCTAATGTTGAACACAGGAAGGATCGAGGTTATGGTCGTGGACCTAGGTTACAGGATAGAGGGGTTGAGGACTGATCAGCCCTCTGGATTAGTTCTGGGGGGCTTTCAGATCCTTACCTTAGAACAGGTGTGTGACCTGGGAGTGGTACTTGATGATGGGCTGATCCTTCACTATCAGGTGTCAGAAGTCATCAAGTCTGCCTTTTACCATCTTAGGAACATTACCAGGGTCAAACACCTTGTTCCATCCAGCGATCTGCCTGTGTTAGTCCACGCCTCTGTGACCTCGAGCCTTGACTATTCCAGCTCCCATTACTTATGGCTTCCTGAGGTTAATATCCACCGCTTGCAGCTAGTGCAGAACACTGCTGCTCGACTGTTGACCTGGGTGTCTCGGAGGTCGCATATTACTCCTGTGCTACGCGATCTGCACTGGCTGCCAATTCAGTAGCAGATCACCTTTAAGGTAGGTTTATTGACCTTTATAAAATGGGTAGGCTAAATCAAGCACTGTGATTGGCTAGTTACCCATGCATGAAATATGTTCCATGCATGGGTAAAAAAAGGGTCTGGCAGTAAAAAGGCTGAAATCATCAAGCCTTAGAATGTTGGCATTTAAAAATGCCGCCATTGTTGTTTCCTCGCTAAACGCAGTTCTCCCATGGCTGAACCAGTTCGTTCACACAGAGCATTGGATTCCAAAGTGAAATGCTGGTTAAGCCTTTGAATGTTTGGGTCTCACAGCAGCGTCCTGGCCCCACGAACCGGCCGCACCTACACAACCCATTTCGCAGGAGATCTCCCCGGTGTACTGTCGGACAATCGCTCAACATGTCACCCCTTCACGCTGTTGCTTCCAGGCTTTCCTATGTGCCCAACTCGGTCTCGTTTCTGTGCTATTTGCCAGTCTCTTCGGTGCCCCTTCAGATATATTTCAGCAGGAATCTTTGAAAGTGTGGCTCCGTGTGTCACACACATGCACTTAAAAGTGCTGAAGGTTTTGTGCCCCGGAGCCTATAGTCCGGCTGAGCAGCTTCGGCATTTGCTTTCAGTGTTTGTTGTCCTGGCATTTTTTTTCTCATAAGAGTAGCGGCATGCTGTGGTAGATCCATGTCTTTTGAGATTTAACTGTTATTTTTTTTAGCCACAACAACCAACAGGTCAGAGAAGATAGCCAGTCTGGGGAGGCTACAAAGCTGCTAAAGTTATTTTACTACAACTATTAATCCTAATGTAGGACACATGTCCTAAAGTAATTACTAAACACAAAGGCAGAAGGAATATTTTACTATAAATACATTGTTACAGTATTTCAGTGTATTCATATGTAAATGTCTTTTTAACATACATTTTTTTTTTAAAATAAAGTAGCCCATTTTAGAAGTGCAATAAGACACTCCATGTGGTCATGGAACATATTTTATCACACGCCAGGCAAAGGCACTCGGCCAAGGCCTCGTGCCTTATTACGCCCCTGGCCGTGAGGTAAAATATGTTCCATGCACACCCTGTCGTGTCTTATTGCTTACACAAAGCCCTACATGGACTTGGTCCCGACTACTTGAAAGAGCTTCTGATTCCCTACACCCCATGAGACAGCTCCACTCGGCTGACATGGGGTTGATGGAGATTCTGAGGGTACTTTTGAAATCTTCTGGGGCCCGTGCATTTATGTTCGCAGCACCCACCCTCTGGAATTCTCTGCCCCATCAGCTTCTGGAATGCGCGACTGTGGGGGGCTTTAAACAGGCACTTAAAGCTTTTCTGTGGAGTCAGGCCTACCAGTGAACTCTTACCATCCGTAATTGTTGTTTTATATATTAATGTAATTATTTTTATGGAATCATGTTTTATTATTGTAAAGCGCCTTGGTACTTGAAAGGCACTTAAAAATAAAGCTTATTATTAATAATTATTATTATTATTATTATATTAGGTGCAAGAGGGAAGCATCTTTTAGAGAAGAAGAGATTCAAGAACAAGCGGACATGGGGGCACTGTGGAATGCTTAACATGGTGGATGCTTTTTCTACAGCAGCAGATCGAGCTGACTGTTAAATAGAATATTTCTCCTCTTAAACTGTTCTAAACCCTGCACAATGACTGGCATCTGTTTCCTGAATGTCTCTGGACTGTCATTATGGGACCAAAAAAGGACAGGCATGCAGCGCATAACCTCGATGCCTACATCTCCTCTGCGGCTGGCTCAAAAACATCTGTGAGTGGGCCATCTACACTAACTAACACAAGGGCTGCAGATACCCTGAATCCAGAGATCATGGCCATGCTGGAAAGAAATACAGAATACAGGGGAAGACACTAACCGGAGACTAGTTGCTATGGCAGCTCAGTTTACTGACCTGGAGAGTAAGGTGCAGAAGAATACTGCGCAGCTCTCAGAGATTCATTCAGAGTCCAAATGCCAGCGAGAGAGATGCAGTTTTTGTTCGGGACTTCCATTTTCTTTGCTTCAAGGTGGAGTCATTGGAGAATGCCCAGAGACAGACGAATGTCCACATAGTTGGATTTCCTCAGAGGCTGGTGGGTAAAACAGAACTGCTGGCAGCGGTACAATGCTTGATCTTTCAGGATCAGGAACTTTTGTCTCCTGACTCTGATGTCAATATACTTAAGGCCTTTGCCATCCCTATCAGACCTCAGCCCAGAACCACCACAAGAGAACATCCGCTCACTGCCATAGTGACGCTGTTGAGCCCAGAGGCTCGCATTCCTTTGCTCCAGGCTGCCAGATAGAAGGGGTATCTTATCCAGGAAGGCAGTAAAATTGCATTGTTTCCAGACATCTATTCTCAAACACAACAAAAGAAAAAAGCCCTGCAAGATACCAAGAAACTTTTACTGGCCAATGGGTTTTCTGCCCAACTTCAATTCCCAGCTCGGCTTCATGTCAGGTATGAGAATAAATCTCATATTGTCATGGATCCTGAAGCAGCAGCCGTATTTGCCTCAAGAATTTTAGAAGATCAGCATCCCAGTAAAGAGAAAGAGACTGATGAGGACTCTGATTTAGACCCTAATGACTGACAAGTAACTCTCTGGGTTAATGTTCTCTAACTCATCAGTTATTTTACCTGCATACAGTTTTGAGGAGTAACAGTTTGGATTGAATGGCTCATGCTGCTTTGTAATATTTCTATTATTGTTCTTCTGCTTTGTTTCATCGTGTTATAGCTCTAATAATATCTTGCATGCAGTATTTGCATGATTAAGATAACTGGCATACTGGACTCCATAATATTGTTGGAGTTTAATTAGCTCCACTCAATTTGTGAACTGTGTTTAAAGTTCCTTAGAATAACCTGTTTCCCTGCTAGCCATCTGGTATGTGCATAAGAGCAGGAGTGTGATTT
Source organism: Neoceratodus forsteri (assembly GCA_016271365.2). Lineage (NCBI taxonomy): Eukaryota > Metazoa > Chordata > Ceratodontiformes > Ceratodontidae > Neoceratodus > Neoceratodus forsteri. The sequence goes on along the minus strand of CM057456.1, from coordinate 1,308,012,934 downwards.
AACTTAATTGAGCCCAGAACTTCTGTTTGCTTTCCTTGGGGGCTCCACTATGTGAACTTCAGTCTCCCTCACCATTTTTTCTATCCTGCGAGGGGCAGGAAATTTTGGAAGATGTCCTTCTAGTTACTGAGCAGGTGAGAGTGGACTTTTCTACATAATTATCTTGCTGGACTTTAAAGCCTTGGTCATATCTGACAGAGCGGGTTGAATTAAGGGACTCATACTGATTTATAAGCTATACAGGTCTGACTCTGTACCTTATTGTTTTCCTCTGCTCTATATAAGGCCGACTTTTGCTGGTGTATGAATATAGTATTTGCTGTAATTCATAAAATGCTATAAATAAAAAGTACAAAAGAACAAAAGGACATGATATGAGACTAGAGGTGGGTAGACTCTTGGGAACCATGAGGAAGTATCTCTTCACAAAAAGGGTGGTGGATACGGTGATCAGCCTCCTGGTGGAGGCAATGGGAGCAAAAACTATGGAGAATTCAAAAATGCGTGGGATAAACATAAAGGAACACTAACAATAAGGAAGAAAGGATAAGCCACAGGTCAGGTAGGGAATGTGGTTTAAGCACTGAGTAGGAAAAATGGGCAGACTAGATGGGCCTGGCGGACCTTATCTGCTGTCAAATTCTATGTTTTGATGTTTTTATGTAACTCATATAGTTTGCAAAGCTAATTGAAGGTAAATGTGGTGTAACCCCCCCCCCAAAAAAAATGGTGGTCATACCTTGGGTCGTCTCCATGGGCACTGCGTTGCCCTCTGTCTGACAAAGATTCTGGCTTGGAATTCTGGTGGTGATCCTGGCTAGTGTCCAGTGATGTTAAAATGTGTAGATCCAAATGTAAAGTATTGCTGTATTCCTAGTTCCTGCACGAACATGCGAATGACTGCCATGCATCATGCATTTAAGAGGTTCAGCCTGTATGTACAGTGTATAGCCTGTGCTGGGTCCCAGGAAATCAAAGCTCATGACTGGTTAGGCAGTGCTCCAATGGTTTCTATTGTACAGTCGCTTACTACTGTAGATGAAACTTTGTTGAATGATGTAAACATTTATTTCTAAAGCTAAAGTGTTGTGTGTAAAATGAACGTTAACGTTTGGGACTGTTTAGATTTTACTCAGCCAGTGGCCATGTTGATACTTTGACCCTGCTGATGAGCCAGTTGGAACTCAAGGGGTCATAAGTAAGCAATAAGACACGAGGTGGTGTGCATTAGACATTTCTAATGCATGGTCAGGGGTGTAATAAGGCACGAGGCCGCAGGCCGAGTGCGTTTAGCCCCTGACTGTGCTTTAGAAATGTCTAATGCACACCCCGAGTGTCTTATTGCGCTTATAAAATGGGGATCTGCATTTTATATATATGTAAAATTAATATTTGTTGCTTTAAATACTGAAACAGGTAACTCTTGTATGTATTTTGACCTAATATAGTTCCTCCGCCTGTTTGACAGTGATGTCATCTTTTCTTTTGCTCTACTGTGGCAACCATACTTGTATTTAATAGCATCCCCCCTCCCACATAGTTTGGAGTGCCTCCATCCCACACAAAAATCCATTGTTACTTAAAATTAGATCGCCACTTTCCTCTTGTTTAAATTCATATTATTTTTTTTTAACCTCGTGAGCGTTAGTAGAGCAAGTGGCGGCGAGTGCAGACTGCAGTACATACCGGGTGAAAGTACGAGGAACTACTGACAGCTTTACATGAGGACAGTCTACTGGCCACCAATGGCAGCAGTGTTAAAATCAAACAAATTAAATTTCTGCCTGCTTTTTATTATTTTACATCTCTTCTCTGTTCTCTGCGAGCAGGTAGTGGAATGGGCATCTGAGAGAGAGTGTGCTAGTGAAAACATGAAGCGTGAGGTAAAGCAGCATGGGCAGCATGAGGGGTTGAAGTCAGAGCGAGCTAGTGAGTGAATGTGAGGAAGTGGTCAGCTGAGCATGTGGACCGAAGACCCGGAATGTAGCGGCGAGAAAGCAAAGCTTAAAAATGTCAATGTGTGGCACTGAATTCCTGTTTTTTTTATTTGTTTACTAATTGCCAGCAAGGGATAGGGAGCTGTGATGTGGTGTGGCTCAGGTTTTTATATGAAAATGTTCTCGTTAAGTTATGAGAAAAAATGGCGGCATTTTGAAAATCAATGTTCTAATGGCACATTGATTTTTATGTACTATGTCCAGTTCCAAAGCGCTTGTTTTTAACTGTGCATTAGACAGATCTAATGCACAGGTAACAACCAATCAGCTTGTGGGATTTTCCCTTCCTATTTTATAATTGGTCCTTTTACTATGGCTTTTGGGAAAAATGTTGAACTGTATGCTTGACACCCATTTTAACCAATCAGGATGCTAGAACTGTGACTGACAGTCTGGGCAGCCAGCCAGATTACTGGCTTCCCTTTTCAGTCAGTTGAAAGAGATTCTTGAACAGTCAGTCTGGCTCAAGCTTTCAGCCAGGGAAGAAGATCTGTACTCAGCTCGGAGACTTTGTGGAGAGGCCTTTTTACCTCTCCTCGGACTGAAATCCTGTGTGGATTGTCTGAAACTGTCAAGTGTTGCAGATAGTTTTCAAAGTCTCTAAACGGGAGAGAAAGAGTGATATCTGCTGAGCTGAGCTGAGGTTTCTGCCTCTGCCTGAAGAATGTCAGTGAATCTGAGAACTGCTAAACTGTATCTCATTGTGAGATTTTGTTTGCCTCAGGGACTGCTGTCTAAAACTGAAAGCTGAAGCTATCGTAATTGTCTCCTGCCCATTTCCCAAAGGGGAGAACTGAAATGTATTTCTGCCAGCTTACACACCGCAGACTGCAGACTGCCAGCGGGTAAGCTGTGTGGCCTAGCCAAAACTGTGTCAGAACTGGTATGCCATTCGCACAGCGAACGCACAATGGTGAAATACCTCACAACAACAATCTTGACAGGTTTCGAGATTGTAGCTGTGAGGGACCCTAGGGTGAAATGTTGCCCTTTTGCCGTCTTTGGCCCCTCCCCCCATCTAAACAACTCTGACTCAGAGTTAGATATCTAAAGGACGGGGTGTGGGGGCACAGCCCCCTGCATGGGTGGTTCAGAGGACGCAGCCCCCCGCATCGAAAACACATAATTTCTGACAGGTTAAATTTCACCTGTTGACATTGGGGATCTCGCCATGCCGAACTTCGACAACACAGTTGTCATTTCAAGGTGCCTTCCTCAAGCAACTAGACATGGAACCAACTCGGCAGAAGGCAATACTGGACCTTGTGCTCACAAACAGGGACAGTGTGATGGGGGTAACAGTGAGGGAGCACCTGGGGAGCAGTGACCACTAGTCATTATGGTTTGAAATCACAGAAGGAGCAGAACCAAACCACACAAAAACACATATCCTGCATTTTAGGGGGGCAGACTTTGGGAAAATGGGGAGATGCTTGAAAGAGGCATTAAGGCGAATGGGGCGGGAATCAGGGGTTGAGGAACAATGGGCAGTATTTAAAATTGGGATTACAAGAGAAACAGAATTATGCAGGGGTTTGGCAGTTGAAATTCAATACAAAGAAGTGCAAGATAATGCATATGGGGCACAAAAACCCTGGCACAATATATCAGTTGGGGGGTGAGGATATAGCATGCACCAAGCAGGAAAGGGATATTGGGGTTACCATCTCTAATGACCTCAAGGTAGAGACACAGTGTGACAAGGCAGCAGGTAAAGCAAATAGGATGCTGGGATGCATAGGCAGGGGCATCACCAGCAGGATAAGGGAGGTCATAATTCCACTATAGAAGACAATAGTGAAGCCCCACCTGGAGTACAGTGTACAGTTCTGGAGACCTTACCTACGTAAGGACATAGACAGGGTAGAGAAGGTTCAGAGGAGACCAACAAAGATGATAGATGGATTGCATCACAAGTCCTATGAGGACAGGTTGAAGGACTTGAATATGTACTCCCTGGAGGAGAGGAGGGAGACAGGGGATATGATAGAGACATTCAAGTATCTTACAGGGAGGAACAGGGTGCAGGAATACATTATTTCTAAGTGAAAAAGATGTTCCAGGACTAGAGGGCATGAGATGAAGTTGGAGGGAGGATGATTCAGAGGAAACGTGAGGAAGGATTTCTTCACAGAACAAGGGGTGGACAAGTGGAACACCCTGCCAGAGGAAGTGGTGGGGCTGAAACAATCACGGGATTTAAGAATGCATGGGATAGACATAAAGGAATTCTGGAGGTCAGGGGTGAGGGGCAACAGACTTCTAGGAAAACATAAAGTGAACTTACAAGCTCAAATGGGCAGACTGGTTGGGCCGTAGGCCCTTATCTACCGACGCTGTCTGTGTATCTATATATCTATGTATCGGAATTTGAACATGTGATGCCAACTAACTTTCCTAAAAGACTTGCTGCCTATAAATCAAAAGCTGCTAAAAGACCAGTTTGGGGAGTCAGCTCCTGCGATGATGATCATCGTGGGTTGCAGCTACCCTTGGGAGGGATGCCGTGATATAGGGGTGAGTTGTGTTAGCCCTGGTCCCTGTATGCTGGACTTTGCCAAGAAGGACGAAAACCTGTGGCCTGCTGCCAAGAACCAGAGAGACAAATCTGATTTCAAGGGGAATCAGCCTGGCAATCATCCCAGATCCCGAATTCCTGGTTCTGTGAGTACTAACAGGGCTTGTCCCTGCAACATAAAATTAAAAGTATCTTTATCATCTGTTTTGCCTTCTAAGTTCAAATTAGTGTTTAGACTGTTTTGCAGGCCATCAGGCCTGAGGATTACAATTTTCTGTTCGTTCAAAAGCTTTCCATTTATGTTGCTACAGAAAAGGTAAAAGAATCAATAACAAGTTTTTTATTTAAGGGCCCCAACCAGCTGCAACGCCCAAGGCCTGCAACTAATCAATCACCAGGTACCCAGTAGTAATAACTGGACTGTCCAGGGGGTTAAATGTATTTGAATGTTTTACAAAACCAAATGCATTGCCTTAAAGCTCATCTTGATTTACACCCCCTTCCCCCTGTTCGAAATCCCCCAAATGAATCAGTTTTGTTGTTTGAATGCTATACCAGGTCATGAGCATATTATTACTAAGTGCTAGGTTATTCAAAAAAAATAAAATGTACATTGTTGTTGCTATATATCTTTCTTTACAGGTGCACAGGGTGTGTCCCAGAAGTCCATACCCTGCTGGTAAGTATGGTTGCTGTGAGCATATTATTAGCACTCGCCACTAATTGTACCATTGAATGCAAAGTGTTTTATGCTATTCCATGTGTGAGACCACTGGTCAAGGCTGTGGGTAAGTAGAAAATCCTAGAGAATTGTACTAGCTTGTTATTAAACCCTTACAGAAATATAAGTGTGCATGCCACATGCTTAATTGTGCAATGTTTGCATGCAGTTCGGATACACAAAGTGAACTGATGCAAGCCAGGTCTAAAAAGCACATCAGGTTCGCATGCTGGAAGCTTGACATGCATGTAGCAGGTAAGCTGATGTGAACATCTTCTAAAAATCACATCAGGCTGGCCTCGTGATGCGGGTGATAGGAGATGGCCCTGGCTCCTGTCCGGATTCGCACCGAGCCGGGATGTTAGAGATGGCGGCTGGTGGAGGGGGTGGTCATGGATGCATTGCTCTTTGGTGGCCCCTTGCAGCCGGGCTCAGCATCCTGCTTTGTTGCGTGGGTGTAAGGATGCCGTGGCTTATATCCCAATGGGGCAGGGAGAGTAATATTTTAAAAAAATGGCCACCCATGCTAGCTAGATGATGGCGGCATTACCTCCCCTCGTCACGAAGCCAGGAAGCCCCGAGCAGCCCCTTGCTGCTGGATGCAGATGCAAGCAGGTGCCTACTGTCACCTCGATCTCCCCTCTTGGTTTCACCATGGGTAGTGGGCCCCCCCCCCAACAAAGGGATATGTCTGGACAGTTGGATGGCAGATGAGGGAGTGGCAGATGGCGGAACAGGGAGAGCGGTGGGGTGTGTGAGCCGGCCACCCCAAAGGAGTGGGTGGCTGGGCTGACTTGGGGATAAAAAGATGAAAAAAATCTCATCAGGCTCGTGTGCTGCACACTTGACATGAGTGCAGCAGTTAAGCTGGTGTGAACATCATTTAAAAATCACATCAAGTTCACATGTTGCATGCTTGCCATGTGTGCAGCAACTAAACTGGTGCAAATCTCATCTAAAAAAACAGATCAGTTTCTATTTCTCATACTACTGCTAGCAATTAGAGCCATTAAAATTTCTTTTTCATTGATTTCAGGCCCATACGCTGGTCAGTAAATGGGTGGGGGGGTTCTTTTTTGGCCAAGGTGGAACTGCGGCAGCACAATGTGCTGACATTATCTAGGTTTTTACTCCATTTTACTGGGGGAAATTGTTCAGCACAGCTTGGCTTCTGAGGACCCAGGTATGCATCCTTTAATTGCCACTTAGTAAGTGTGTATGACTGACTCAGCAAATCAGGTAACATCCCTTTTCCATGGGAAAATAAATTTATTACCTTTTTTAATACAGTGAAAATGTGGGCCTGTGGTGCTCTGTTTAATATCCTCAGTGTACTGTTTCACATGTCTGTTTTGAAATAGTCAGGTATTTCCTTATTTGGGGTCCCATGTTAATGCTGCCTACAGTGTTGGAAATGCAAAAAATCAAGGTGTGAGCACCTCCTTTGATGCTGGGTCAATTGTACCTGACAGGGATCTGTGTTCATTGCCTCCTCATTATGTGTTCTTGCATTTTTCCATTTCATTAAGTCCACTTTATCATTTATGCCTTAGTGCTCTAGTTTTTACATAGGAACAGACCTTTCCCTTTTTGCTCCTGAAACTGAGCTAGAATTTTAATTTAACTCTTGGCAATGAGCCCCCCCCCCCCATGTCCACCACTGACTGCCGTTTTCCCCACACAATATAATTGTTTTTTTGTTTTGTTTTTTTTATCACAGCTGCTATTTTTGCTCTCTGCTGCAGCATTTTCTGACTGAGGCACCCAGTCACTGGCTCTGCCCACCCAGAGAGCTGGGCAGCTCATAACGCACCCAGGAGGGTCCGGGACGGCCATCTTGCCATACCACTGGTGGGCCCCCTATGCCCTGCTAGCCAGAACAGCCCTGAACCCTCCCCGATGGGACTCCACACCAGTCCTCCAGGCATCGCAGAGCATGGTCATTAAGCTGCATGGTAGTGCTCAGCTGTTTTTCCTCCTTTTAAGCCCCACAGGAGCACGGACATGCAATGACATCTAGGCACAACGTGCCGCTGTCCGCCGCTCTCCCCCCTACATACACCAATGCCAGCAGTACCCCCAGAGGTCACTGCAGTGCTGTGGTTCCTCCCCATCCCACCCCAGGACTAGGAGAGCAGTCTGCAGATGTTCAATCCTAGTCCTCCCCTGCCAACCCCCGACAACCAGGGCTCATTCCCGAACCCGAGTCACCGGCGTGACGGTGGGTGTGGCGTTCAGCACCTCAACCCTCAGCGCCACCGGGTCGGCATATTAATTTTTTATGTAACCCCTAGGTGGCGCTACTCCAAGGGCTACTGCCCCTTTTGCCTGGCCACAACAAGGTTACTTTACAATGGATCTTATCCTAGATATTATATTTTTACGGTGCCTCCACTCAGGTTTCAGCTTTAAGTAGGCTAGTGTGGAACCTTGTACAACCTCCAGAGCTGCTGTACCCACCCACTGTAACCATAAGCTACGCCAACACATGACACAATAACCTTCCCCACATATCAATATAGGATGCCATTTATTAACTGGATCCTAATAATATGCTCATGACACAGGCATCTGCAAAAACAACAATGAACAATTTATTTACAGGGGAAGGACATAGAAATGGGGAAAGAAAGGAGTAGAAGTTAGGCATTCAAAATATTTACATTAGATTAAATAGTTTTAAGTTTGTGCTGGTGAAACCCTCCAGCTGGGCAGATAAGTTGTATTTTTAAATCAAATTGTATTCACATATTGTGTCAACCTCTAAGATGACCAGAGCCCTGGCTAGCTAGCTAAACTGCATAAATCAGATGACACAGAAGCATTTCTCTTGCCCAAACTGGTACCAGTCCCCAACCTTCAGTATGAGACCCTGCAATCCCAACCTTAAACCTGGGTACCCAGTAATCACAGTTCAGAAATTATGCAGGCCTGATGAATGGTGCAGCTGTATGTTGGGCAGCTAGATTAAGTAGATTAAAGCTGGACTTGAAAACATTCAACACTTGAACTATGTACAGTCTCTTTAGAGGGTGCAGGGGAGGCCCTGCATTTTGAGATTGGTACTCCTATGTCTGGGCTAAAAGCACCTTTAGTGTGACCAGACAGTTACCTTTTCCTTAACACATTTTGCATTTTCTGAACATCCAGCACATTTATAATGGTTGCACATTCAGCACATTTAATACTGCAAATTCTTCAACCATGGGCAAGCATGGCCACTATGGTTTCAATGGGTACTTGTTCCCTAGGGCTAGGGTGACCCGGTTCTCCACATCCAATCCGAACAAAATGACTTCTACCAATACCATTTCTTTCACTTTAGTAATTTGAGCAATTACAGCAGTTCTTGCAAACACAACTTTCAATGTCTCAGTCCCACGTGGTAAGTGGCTGGGATTCACAGCTTCCACAGGACATCTTGACAACACACGAACAAAATATTGGACCTCCCAGGCAAGGTAAGAATGAGCCCCGGATCTGAGTGCTCCCCTTCCAGTCCTGTAGGCACTTTAGCAATTTAAACACATCTCTGCACATTTATATAATTTAGACCACTCCGAGCCCCTTAACTCATATAGGTCCACCCGTGCTGGGCAATGATTAAATGATTCAGTTGCAGGGTGCAGACCAATGAACAGTTCCAAACAGTTAGCAAGTCTCCAGGGCATTGGCAGCCCCAATAAGCTCTCTTCTTTACTTGCACTGGGGGGGTACAAGTTTACTCACTCAGGCATCCTCATGGAATGGATCTTCTGCATCTAAGGATTCCAGATTCCTACTTGCCCTGAGCGGGCGTTATGGGTAAGCAGCCTCGGCGCGGCTCTTCTTTGGCTGCCGCTGCACCATCTGCTACTCTACCTCCTGCTTCCCAGACCTACTCTATACTTCTACTCTTGCTATTCCTACTTGCCCTGAGTGAAGGCTACAGGAAGCAGCCTTGGCGTGGCTCTTCCACTTTGGCCATTGTCACCGCACCATCAGCTACTCTGCCTCCTGCCTCTTGGACCTACTCTACACTTCTACCTGTGCTGTGTATCTATGTATTTTCCCTGTCTCTACCCATCATCCTCTGTTACCACCTCTCTACCTAATCACCATGTCATTATCAGGGTCAAGGGCTCAGTAGGTTGCATGTTCACCTCTGTGACCAGAATATTGGAAGGTCATATGTTCTAGTTCTACACAAAGAATCTGGGCTTCTACACAATACTGACACTGTAGTGCAACATCAGGGCTTGCCGCACTGTTGAAGTGACATCTTGATTAGAGTGAGACTTCTACTTACCAAGAGAATTACCAGACTCCCTTTATAGTACAGTGGGTAGGAAATCCTGTTAAGTTTGAAAATTGCACCTTTAAATATCTGTGTAGAGTGAAAAAGGAAATAGTGATGTGGCTCTGCAAGCCTATAAACAAGCAAAAGGTACAATTTTCTGCCTTCTGAGGAAGTGTGTTAGGATAGAGGATTTTGTTTGTATTTAACTTTAGAAAGGTACTACATCCTGATATGGGTAAAGCTACACTAATATATGAAACTCAGAACTGCTGTTTATTCAACAGGACAAAGCAAACAACCCCATAGATGGTGCAAGTTTATTACAACAGACCGAGCTGTAAATGTAATGTGCCAAGTTTTGCACTGTTTGCAACTTTCATCATGACCTCTTGTCTGTGCCACTACATGACTACCGTGGGCCTTGATAAAGTGGCCTGAGGGCCATGAAACATTGGTCTACATGAATAATACTGTAGAACTGAAACGTAGCGCGTTCGTTTAATTTAGTGGTCACTGTCCTGTACTTCCGTATAATAAGTCTGACATAGATAACTAACTTAGCTGTTCAATTAATGTAGTGGGTCTCTTTCTACAGCGAACATAGTAAGACTTGTTTTACAGTGAAATAAGTCAATTCTACAATAGGTGGCAAAGCATATCATATTAAAAATGAAATAGTCAATTTAAACCAAGGAGTCTGAGTTCGCCTTGCCTTTGTAAGACAATGGTTGTGTCCACCGAATTTATTTCCCTTGTTTCCACAGGAAGATGTGAGCACAGGAGATAGAACAGAAAAGATGTATTGCTACTGTATACTGTATATTGTAGTACCATGAGAGTACTTGCCTTTGTGAGTATTACATTGTTTCTTATTAAATTTTTAAGCCAGGAAAAAAATGTCAGCCTGTCGGTGCAGCGGTAGTGCTACTGCCTGCAACACTGGTAACCCGAGTTCAGGAACCAGCACGTGCTGCCAGGAACCAGTCGGGGGGAAGAGGACTGAGCATCTCAGGGGATGCTGTCCTCTTCTGGGAAGGAGGTTCACTACCCCTGCTGCAATACTGCCACCTGGGTGACCACAGGTGGCTGTGCAGCTCAGGGGCACTGTGGGAGTGGAGGACGCCACCTGAGATCTGCAGTGGCAGCATGTCTTGCGTACTCATGCTCCTTGGACCTCCATGTGTGCCAGTGTCCTCGGGGGTGGGAGAAAAATTGGAAAAAGACCCTGCAGCTGGCCTGAATAAAGCCTCCGGTACCATGACAAAGGACCAAACCTGGAAACCCATGGCCATAGTCTGACAAAAGTTTGGGCAGGGAGGGGGGAGGGGGGTGTTCTCTCCCTCCCCACCCAGAGGACAATCTGAGGCAGTGTGGAGACAGAGTACCGGGGTAGTATGTTAGTACGCCTAGCCAGAAGTATCTTGGAGGACCCTGAGTGAGTGGCACAGCTGCGACATAGAAGGGGGCATGATAAACAGAGAATTAAAAAAAAATAAAACGGAAACAATGATTAGGAAAAAGTCCTTATTTTTGTCTAGTAATGGTATACTTAAGTGTTGAACAGGGCTTGAGATGCAGATAAAGGGAAACAATCTGAAATTTAGAAGGAATGGACTGTAATGAAATAGAAAAATGAGCACTGGGTTCGACGCACAACTAAATGAGTCAGGTGCTGAAGTGAATAGAAGCATCAAGGAGTAACACAAAAGTGGTCCACTCACTCCACTACAAAAACACTGCAAAATAAGAAACAAGGCAACATTGCCAAAAGTATCATATGGTGACTGGGATTTTCAAAGATGGGGACACAGCACTCGTATCCTTTTTTCCTGACGTGTGCTATGTCCCTGCAAATGCATCAAGATGATTGTAGACACATTTCAAACACCCCAATACATTTGCAACATTTGCCATTTGCCAATTTTTACAGTAAAAAAAATATTACCCATGCATCTGTTTGAGACACATGCATCATTTTCAAGGCACAAGTTGAGGCATTCGTACCCAGAAGTCAGTCCATCTTAAAGGTGGTCTAACTATCAGGGCAGATGTCAGACAGTCACATCCATAAAACAAATGCGGCTATCTGAAAATCTTGCCAAGTATGTTAATTGCAGCTTGGAGAGTAATGAAACAATAAATCTCCCCAGCACTTCAAGCCAGGAATGACTCTTCATCAGGGGGTGATATACTGCATTGTTTCTTGTTTTGTCATATTTTTGTGCTCAAGTGACTAGAGACCCTGTTGCACAACTCGTAAGAGTCTACACCTTCATCCTTCAGAAGAGAACTAAAACTGAGGTTCTCACTTCCCATCAGTGGTGGCTCTCCAAGTGGAAGTTTAAGACCTCCCATACAATAATACTTTTCAAAGGAATTAGGTATTACCCTGGTACCCTGGCCAGAACTCTTTCAAATACAATTGTACATGGGATGTGATCAAACACGTAAGGAAGACAAGTGGTCCACTTTACTTGTAATGCTCCAAATCTGCACAAAAACCTCTCTCTTCACGACTCCATCTGTCATCAAAATGAGAAAGTGTTGTGACTATTCCTTAACGGAAGAAACACTAGCATATTCCAATGCTCCTCCAAGTCATGATCTCTTCCCAAATTAACTACCAGTCTGACTGGGATCCCGGGCTCAGGTACGAGCCTTTAGTCCCAACAATAAAGGTTAATGCTTGGAGTATTCAAGTGCTTTTCTTTTTTTTGAATGATCAGTGAGTATTCATACGTGGCACCCCTGGATACTTATTATTCATCTAAAAAGGACTATAAGAACTAAAATAATAATAAAAAACCAAAACTCATTAGCCCTTTCTAAGTGGCCAAACCTAGTCATGTAGACAGCCCGTTCACCACACCACACCACCTGTCCTCTGTCACCCATCTTTCCACACAGATTTTGTTTCAAAAAATGTTGCTTTGCTCCTGGTATGGCACAATCAGCATATTTTTATAGCACCCCCCCCCCAACCTGACCTCTCCGGGCCACAAAGTATCATTTATATCCAGGGGGACACCTTTCTGACCCTAACCCACAGCAAGCCTTTGCATAGTTATATGTACAGACATCTGACTGTAGCAGAATGGATATGATGTTTGAGGGGAGCTGTCCACATGATTGATAAGATTAGGCACACTATCAGCTCCTGGCACCATTCCACTCTATATCTTGGTTATAGTTCATCTATCTGCCCCCCTTCCCCACCCACAAAAGAGCTCTGTGTGGGCATATGGAGTCATGAAGGGTGGAAGATGACTGGGGTGGGGAGAGATTTACTTTTTTTTTTACTTTTTCATTTTTTTTCCAACTTGAGGCCAAATATCCCAAATAATGAAAATGAACCAATAAATATTCTTAAGAACTGAATACCTCATTATTCAGGGGTATGCAGAAATTAATATATATATATTTTTTTTATTTATTGAAATGCTTCACCAGGAAGGCATACTGAACAACAAGTTGCTCGCCTTCGTCAAACGTTTGGGTTACGATTGGATGAAGAATTAGACATGCAGTTTAACATTTAACATATCTGAGAAATTAAACATTCAATTACATTTGTAACAAGACATACAGTTAAGAAATGTTATAAATAATCATACAGTCGCATTTGTGACTCACCCCCCGTAGAGACTGTACACATTCCACTAGGCTAGCTAGCTGGTCAACAGTGTATTAACTTTGAAGAAATGCTGGTTTACATCTAGATGTCAATGCCATCTGATTATGAACTGCTTATTTTAGGAACCATTGCTAAATGTTGTTGGCAAGTTGTGAGTTGTAGCTTTGTGACAATGAATATATTTACCTCGGAGCTCATGCTGGATTTTCTTTAAAAGAAGTGCAATGAGCACTGTGTTGATGTAAGCATTAAGCCGCGACGAAGGAGGCTTCTACTGTGGAATTAATGCATGGTTGGGGGGTTGTGGCACAAGGCCGAAGGTCAAGTGCCTACAATCACCCAGCCGTGCATTCATTCCACAGTAGAAGGCTCCTTTGGAGTGCCTTAATGCGCTTGTAACATGGCAAGCGCTGTTAGGGAGTCATTATTCTTTTTTTTATAAAAAATAGAAAGAAAACATTGTATTTGGTTAGAATATTTTGCTCTTCAGAAACACAAGACGTCAGAAACAGACCAAGATTTAGTATCATACTTATGCTCTTAAACATATAAAGGCATAAACAACATCTGCAGTCTGCTACAACGCATTTTACTTGTTTTTGCAGATTTCTACACGGCTATTTTAACGCTGTATTCCTCGAGATTTCAGAAATACACACTTCTCCACAGTGCTGACTACTGCTGCACTGTATGCTGGGATGTATAGACTAGGATATTTGCATAGCTACATTACAAAACTCAGAAAAATGCTACGGTTCTATTAACAGGAAACTAGTTTTTTCCCCTAAACACAACCGTAATTGGTTTAAACTGCACCCATTTGTTATCCAGGGTCATTTTACACATTTAAACATTGCATCAAAGGAAACATATTGCTAACACAGGTTGCAGTTCCATAAGTGAGACAACAGTGGAGGCTATACACTGCATGGCAAGACCCATGTCCCCCACCCCATCACTAGGAAATCAGTGCCTTTGTCAGCTCCTATCACAGCTCCATTTCTGGGCTGCTGGAGTAATACTATGTAGCAGAGAAAACTTACACATTGGGAAAAGCCATCCTTGTGTGTGAGCGGAGGCATTTCAGGGGCTTTTGTATGAGCTTGCTATATAGCTGGTGTTTCTACCTCTTCCTTCTTGCCTTCTTCCCCTGCTCGCCCGCTGAGCGCTGACAAGTAATGAATTATTTTCAGTTGAGCAGAGGCAGTGCGAGGCTGACCACACACTGAATACTGCTGCTGCTGCTTCTCATACCGGGTTGTAATGTGACACAGCAGACTACAGTTGTCTCAGCAGTGGCTTGCCTCAACATTGGAAGAACTTGATTCAAAGTTATGCTGCTGTCACCACGGTCTGAAATGACAGCTTTAGTGCAACAGCAATGGGCCACTGGGTGGGTGGGTAGCTGGGAAATTCCAAAATGCTTTACTGCAAATCTGCTGCTCGAAACTGACTTGTGGTAATGCACAGTAATACCAGTTGGAAAGGGCATTACTTGAGAATTAATATCGTCTCCAACTTGTATCATGTGTGCTATTCTAAAAAATCAGTTAACTCGTTTTTGGAGTTCTGTATATTGCCATGTTACAAATGTTTATAAACAATACTAATACTGTTTGTAAATATCTACAATGTTCACTGTTCACAGCGACTATGCTTTAACTATTTCTGTACAGTAAAGTCTGCAATTATGTCATTTCAGAAGTCACTGTCTGTGTCTTTTAATCACAGAAACCTTTACTAAAGTGTATTTATTTATTAAAAAAAATACCAGGTAAACAGAGGAATTAAGAAAGAAAATCATTTACAGACGCAACTTAGGGTGCAAGGGACAATCAGGAAGTAAACAAGATAAATAAAGCAAAACCTATTGAAGTACTGTATATGCAGATGATAAAGCTGGGCGTTTTAGCCTGCAACCGGTATACATAATGTTGTCCTTAGATGTACGGTTACAGAGATACCTGCATCTGAAATAATGCTTGATTTTCTTCAAAAGCACTTTAATACTGCATTGATGTGTCCACAAACAGTGATGATGTTGTTCATAAAAAATGTTTATAGACTCAAACTGTATCAGTGCCTACAAAATCCATGGCTTTCACAAAAAAATAAAAAAAAAATGTTTTAATCATGTTTTGCATACATTTCTGATTTTTGTACTTTAGCCTAGTAAAGGCAGCAGTGCATGTTATGGTGAACATTTTGAACCACACTTGTGTATTTTACTTTGGATTGCCCCTTATCTCCTATACGATATCCCCCCACCACCACCATTTTGAATATGATTTAGCACTTTTTAAACATTTGAAATAATAAAAGGAATGGTCTTTCTAATCTCGCCATACCCACATTTTTATCATTATTTGCTGCTTTTTTAACTAATTTCCCTATAAAGTCAGTGAACAGTGTCTGTTGCATGCTAGTTCATTTTTGTAACAAGAACAGTGACATTGAACAATGAATGGTGTTCAGAAACAGCTGAAAATACTAATAAAAGTCTAGGAAAACAATATTTTGGGGAAGGCTCCTTTTAGTATTTCACATGTTAACAAGATGTGGCTGGTGCCAGCCAGGCTGGTCTTACTTTTCGAAATTGTTATCTTGGCCTTACTGTCTCGCCAGTCTCACTGTTATAACTTCAGTTATATGAAGACCGCATCCAACATCATCAGCTTTACAGATTTCTTGTGTAGAATGGCCACAAGGAGGGCTTTGGCCCAGCAGCACTGCTTTTCAGTAATGCTCGCTTCACTGTACAAAGTGGTTCAGTACCTCCCAACCCCAAGCTATGAGTTTCACACACACACCCAGCCCCAAACTCACTTATAGTCCCCACTCCATAGCACCACTTTACTGTTTGTCTCTGATAGCCCAGGTTGGGTATTGGACCTGTCAGGTAGTCGGGGGAGAGGGACAGAGTTTTTGTTATTCCCTGATAGGCCAGGTTGGTCATCAGGCCCATCAGGTAGTTTGGGACATGGAGACATATTTTTTATTTTTTTATTATTCTCTGACATGCTGTGGTGGGACTTAGGATTCACCGGCTTGTTGCGGGGAGAGGGATAGCTCTTTTTTTTATTCATTTCTGGTCCAGGTTAGGACCTGGACACATCAGGTAGTTGGATGGAGGAGGAAGGAAGGATTTATTTAGTCTCTAACAGATATTGTTGGACATGGGACCCATCAAGTAGGTGGGGAAGGGGAATCAGATTTGTTTTTTCCCCTGAGGAGCCAAGTTGGGCACTGGACCCATCAGGTAGTGTTTTGGAGAGGGAGAGAGTTTTTATTTCTTGGCAGAACAGGCTGGACTCTAGACCATTCTGCTGTGCAACAGGGTGGGTAGAAGCATGCCCGGCAATGTGATCCCCATGTGCATTTTAAGAAGAGTTCAGAGCAGAGGCTGAGCACTAAGAGAAGGAAACAGTGAGAGGGGGAGACTTGGACAGTGGAGCCGGGATCCCTGACGCTTGGAGCTACAGCTTCAGAGGTGTGCGCCATAGGTCTCCCAGGGTCCATTCTCCTATGCTAGTGCACTCCGGGCTGTAGCAGGCAGAGATGCCTTATCAGGCTGGTAGCAGCAGCACTGAGGTAGCAGCCCCAGGCCTCTCATGCTATGCTTGAGCCCCTCACTGTGACCTAGTAAGTAGACATGCTTAGGAAGAGCAGTGTTTCAGTTCTCCACCTATTCCACTTCCGCTCACCTCTTTGCTGCTGCTTAATATGTGGGCTAACTTAGGCACAGGATCCAACAGTTACCTGGAGTTAGGTGGAGAAAGTTTATTTTATTCTCTGATGAGTCGAGCCTGGTTGGGAATTGCACTGGTAAGATAGTAAGGGAGGATGATGGACATACTGTATATATATTTTTTTTTTGTATTCCCAGACAGGCGGGTTGGGCACTGGACCTGTCAGGTTGTTGGGGAGGGTTAGATTTTTCTTTATTTCGTGAAGGGCTGCATTGAACGTCAGTCCTGTCAGGTTGTTAGGGGAGGGTTAGATTTTTATTTACTCCATGAAGGGCTGCATTGAACTTCAGTCCTGTCAGCTTGTTGGGGGAGGGTGATGTTTTTGTTTTTTTATTCCCTGACATTTCAGGTTGGGTACCAAACCTTTCATGTAATTGGGGGAGTCAGACAGTTTTTGTCTTTTTTATTATTTCCTGATGGACTAGGTTAGGCACTGGATCTATCAGGCAGTCTGGATGAGGAGGACAGATTTTTTCAATTCCTTGGCGGGCCACATTGGGTACTGGACTGATCAGGTCCTTGGGTGAAGGGGGGCATATTTTTTTATTCCCTGACAGGTTGTACTACATACTGGATCCATCAGGTAGTTTGGGAGAGAGGGACATATACGTTTTTTTTGTATTTCCTGAAGGGTCAGGTTGGGCACTGGATCTGTCAGCTTGTGGGGGGAAGGGGGCTGATTTGTTTTATTCAGTGATGGGTTGGGCACTGGACCCATCCAGTAGTTAAGTGATGGGAGGGGCAGACTTTTTACTCCCAGATGGTCTGGGCACATCACGGGACCCATCAGGTAGTCAGTAGAGGGGGACAGACGTCTCGTGCCAGGGCAGGTGCCAGAAATTCTGTTCTGTTCTATTCTACATTCCCTTCCCTACTAGAATGGAACTCCCATGCCTTGTAAAACACTTTGGGTTACAGTGTGTATGAACGTCATTGTATAAAACCAAATTATATGCAAGCAATAATACCCGACAGGTTGGGTGGAATTGGGAAATACCAGACCACCCAGTGGTGTAATGAGGACGACGCCACAGGGAGAGGGCAGGCCTTATAGCCCCAGGAAGGTCCGGTATTGCCTAATACCACCCATCCTGGAGGGTATTATTGCACTTAGAAAATGTAATACCTGTGCCATTTTATGTGATAATTCAAAATTTTTAAAAAATGAAAAAAAAAAAAAAGAGTTAAAAAGTTTGTAAAGGTTTTTGTTCTGTAAAGTAGTCCCTCCACTGTTACATTTACTAGTATGTACCAGCACAGGGCACTACAGTCTGTTACAATTGTTTCTCTTTTTTTATTACAGAATTCTTTTTATTTATTCAATATAGTCACATCTCAACAGTTGTACATATATTTGCATTACATAGTGGCAAATCTTAAGTAAACCAGGTTAACATTTCTGTAACTGATTTAGATAACAGTTCTCATCCAAAAAACCAACAGAAGAGAGGAATCGGACATTACGTCAGTTAACTACATGTAAGGCTTGTAGGAAAAAAGGGGGAAGGAGATGCTTAAGGCAACCAACTCCTCTGTAGTCCAAATTACCCCACTCATGTAATCCAAGTGTAGATAATAATCATTATTAAAGTATTAAAGACACCAGAGAGTGGTAGTGAGCTATAGAAAGGAGAGAGAGGACCTAAAAGGTGAGAAAAGGTGCATGAGAGCCAAAGATATGACAGTTGCTCAGTCATCAACTATATAATATTCTGAAGCGAACCATTCTGTATCCAACCCTAGAACAAAGCAGCCGCCTTACTCCAGAGGATTGTTCAGGGGGGAGGAAGGATCTTGCATAACGAAGAATTGAGGTATGCACCCCATTTCTGATGATTTTCGGTAAGTTTCCCTTTGCTGACATACGCGAGTCTCTCATAGGTTGCCAACCGAGCCAAGGCCGAATGCCAGAGGGAGATAGGTGGGGGAGACACCTGTTTCCAAGATAGTAGCAAGAGCTTCTTTGCTTCCAGAAGGGCTACTAATAGCCATTTCTGAAGTGGTTTAGGCAGGTGGGCCAGTGGGGCATAATCACCCAACAGTATAAGAGGATCAGAAACATCCACAGGTAGGCCTAATATCCCGGAGCAATCCATTGCAATGGGGGACCAGAAGGATATCAAGCATGGACAAGCCCATAATATGTGGAGAAGATTTTGTGGGTCGTGTTGGCATCTCCAGCACCTTGCATGGGGAAGAATGCCCCACGCGTAGACGACTGCTGGCTTGCTATACCACCTGAGAAGAATTTTGAGTTGTATTAGTTGGCTTCGAGCATCCTTGAATGTCGAGTGAGCTAAGTGCAGACAACGGGACCATGTTTCGGGAGAGATGGGGGTTTAGAGATCGTTGCTCCATGTATCTCTGCTCAATTCTGTGTGGTCCGGCTGTGCCTTGCGCCATGTGTTGTAAAACTGTCCCGTTAACCTGGAGAGGATGCGGCCAGATGTAACTTAGAGATCCAGTGCCATTTGGGGTCTGCTAGCTGAGTCCCACCGACCAACAGCACCACACTACGGAGTTGCAGGTACCTCCAAAAATCCTTATGTTGTAGGGAATACCGGGCCTGAAGCTGCTCAAAATACATCAATGTAGATGAGTTGGGCATGTACATGTCCTGGACAAGGTGTATCCCCGTACTTTCCGAGGTCGGCCAGTTCAGAGGCTCATTATCTATGTTTAGGGATTGGTTTCTCCATAGTGCCATGTACCATAAAGGCACGGAGCATGTCCCTTTCGGAGTGTTTGATGCTGCCATAAGCCTATGCCATGCTTTTCTAGTCTCAATCATGCTCGGGGTGAGGCCTTTTACATTGGTGGAGGTGTTGAATAACAGAGTACACAGGGGGCATGTTGCAATAGTTGAGATTCTAATTGGACCCAAGGAACTGGAAGGAGTGAAGAGGGGACGAACCATTTTGTGGCTTGTGATGCGATATAAGACCAGTGGTAACCCTGCAGCCACGGAAGTTCCAGACCACCTTTAGTCCAGTGGGCCCGCATTTTACTACAGCTCCATCTGGGTGTCTTACCTACCCAGAGGAAGAAAGATATCAGTTTGTCTAAGGGATAGAACACCTTACTTGACAAGGCAATAGGAAGATAGTTAAGGAGATATGCAACTCTGGGGAGTAACATCATTCTAACTGCAGCCACTTTACCTAATAGAGACAGGTTGAGGCAGTGCCAGCGACTTACCTCGGTCGTTAATGGGGATAATAGGGGCCCGAAGTTTTCACTTTCCAGGAGTTTCCAAGAGAATGGAATAGTCACACCCAGGTACGTGAAACTATGGGGCCCAGGTCAGATCCAGGCCTTGTATGCAGGAGTTCGTACAAGCTTTGTTGAGGGGGGCCACACTGGTCTTCTTCTGGTTAATATGTAACCCTGACAATTGTGGAAATTCTCCCAGAGTGTCTAAGATAGGGGGGAGGTATTCTTTTGGATGGTCCAGTGTTAAGAGCAGATCATCTGCATACGAAGCTGTTAGGTACACTTGCTGGCCAATCTGAATGCCTGTAATGCCATCAGTGGCCTGTAGTTTCCGGGTTAGTGGGTACAAAGCTACCAAGAAGAACAGAGGTGATAACGGGCAACCCTGCCGTATACCCTGCTGCAGTGGAAAGGGTGGGGAGATATCTTGGTTGGTTAGAATCCTCGCAACAGGGGTATTATATAGCACACTGACCCATTGTCTGAAATACAGACCAAACCCATACAGCCAATTTCATGAAGGTATGGCCACTCCACTGAATCAAAGGCCGTAGAAAAGTCTACTGCCATTGCTGTTAGATTGTAGAGCCAGCCACTTCAAATCCAAAACCAGCCTGATGTTGTCCACTGCCGCCCTTCCCTTGGTAAAACTGGATTGTGAGGGATGGACAATATGTGGGATAGCCTCCATCAGCCTGGTGGCAAGCATTTTGGCAGCAATTTTATTATCAACTGAGAGTAAAGAAATTGGGTGGTAATTGGCACAGTTGAGAGGATCATCTGATTTCTTTGGTAATAGAGTGATCAGTGCCTCCCACATGGTAGGGGGTAGGGAGCCTATCGCATGAGCCTCAAGTAGCACCGAGAGGAGAGGGGCACTAATCTCTGTACTCATGACCTGATATAACTCTGTGGTCATGCCGTCTGGGCCAGGTGATTTACCTTTAGCCAGTTGGTAAAGCACCATCAGAAGTTTTGCTTCAGTGAAAGGCTTATCTAGTAGGCCTTTAACATCATCGGGAATTTGGGGGGATTTAGCTAAAGCGCAGAAGTCAGCGAGCTAACCTTTTTGTTGGTTGGGATCTACAGAGATATGAGATTGGTACAAGCACTGGTAGAAGTGCCGCATACATTCATTGACTTTTTTAGGGTTTGCGACCACCGATCCATCCATATTTCTTAAGGCATGGATACGGGATGCCGCTTGTTGCTTCCTTAGCTGAAAGGCTAGAAGCTTGCCCCCTTTGTCTCCCCCTTCCCAGTGCAAATGCTTGGATCTAATCAGGGCCCACTCAGCCTTATGAAGCAGTATATTGTTAACATGATACTTCAATCCAACAATCTCCCGGAGGAGTACCTGGTCAGGTGACTAAACAGTAGAAATTCTAAAGCTGGTTTCCAAGGAGGATAGTTTGGCCTGCAAGTCATTTAGCTCTGCTTTTCTGAGCTTATTCTTGTGTGCTGAGTAGGCAATAATTCAGCCTCTCAATATGGCTTTGAAAGCCTCCCACACTGTGGCTGCTGAGGTGTCTGCAGCCCAATTCAGTGAGAAGTAGTCCCTAGCCATGTCCTGTACCATGGTTTGAAACTATGGTTCTCGGAGCAACATGGGGTTACAACGCCATCTCATCCCCGACCTGTTGCAGCCCTGAGGGGTGTACAGGCATGACACCGGGGCATGGTCCGAGACTAGGATTTCATGAATTCTGGTACTAGTAATGTCGCAGGCTGCAGAGGCATTAGCAAGCCAGTAGTCAATCCTACTATACGTGGCATGCACTCATGAAAAAAAGGAGAAGTCACGCCCTGTCGGGTGGTCTCGGCACCACACGTCAGTCATTCCCCATTCTGTCATGACCCCTTGCAGTGCCAATACTACTTTTGGGTTTGTTTGAGGAGTAGGCTTAGACTTGTCTAAGAAAATTTTGAAGGTACAGTTAAAGTCTCCACCAAGCATAATTGGGATTTGTGGGTGCCTGTCAGCTAATGTGTCCACTGCCTTGTTTAGGTCCATAATAGTTTCAGAATTATCGATGCTGGGCCCATACATGTTCCCCAATACCACCCGCCCTCCAGGATGTGAAAAGTGGACCACTATCCATCGGCCCTGTGTGTCAGAGAGTGTCTGCTCTTGCACCCAGGGGGAGTTTTTATTAACCAAAATGGCCACTCCTCTAGACTTGGTTGATGCCGAGCTAGTCATCACATTACCCAACCAGGTCCATTTAAGCCATGCTACAGTTCTTGCAGTGAGATGACTCTCCTGGATTAGTGCAATATACGCCTGCAAGGAGCGTAGATGTTATAGAACCACAGCACGCTTAACCGGGTGGTTTAGTCCCTTCATATTCCAGGAGACTAGTGTTAAACCTACGCTGGTATTTTGCATGATTGTTCCAAATTTGTACAGAAAGTATAGGTACTCACCACTAGAATCCAGAAAAGATAGAAAATCAGGAGTAGGTAATTTACCAAGTTCAGGAGAGAGAAGAGCAGTTGCGTGGGGGGAGAAAAGAGGTTGTCCAAGAACTGGATATAACTGTGTTAGCCTGGTGTAGAATAGAACAAATAGGTTAAGGCACGATAATCAAAAGACAGTTTCTACACCCCCAAAGGGGATACATTATTACAATCTTTAAACAGTAAGAGTAAGCAGACTATACTTAAGTAAACAAGTTTTAATCTAAAGGTGAGTTTGTGTATGCGCGAGGTGCAATCCTCTGCTCAGTCGAGGAGGTGCACTCAGCCACGCTGACGTATCACCTGCATGGGGAAAAATGGAAATGAGCCCAACACACAACATACTACTCCATCCCCAGCTATACAACCTGAGATAGATTTCCAGGAAGAAATAATGGGGTTTGGGGGCGGGGGAGGTGATTCTAACATCGTAACCCCTCAGGCAATGGCCATTGCCAATAGTGTCGGTATAACCTAGAAATCGTCCGTTAGCATAGTGGGCAGGGCACAGAAAACTGCAATCCCACGATGCTCACATCCAGCCCATAGTGCCGGCCAAAAACTAGACACACCATTAAGGTGAAGGGGGATCAGACTATAAAATAGAGGGGGGGTTAACTTCTCAGCCAGGGGAGAGGCCTTCTGGTCTTGACTTTTACAATCCCAGGCCCATCTGATGCCATGGGGGGGGGCTCCAAGGCTTTCTCTCCCAGGAATCATTCCCTGCTGCCCATAGTACCCATAGAAAATAAGACAGTAAGCAGACTTATTATAATCAGTCCTTCAGTGCTTGCCCTTCAGGCCCAGCCGATTTCAGTACACAAGGAATGTCTTGAAATAAAGCCGCTGCGAAAGTTAACAGTCCTGGTTTCACTGGGAGTTGAGAGAGATCCTGACTGTCTACTGTGTCACTTACAGAGTCCGCCCAGGTTGTGGGTTCCATGACTTCCATAAGTAGTTCATCAGGAATGTCCTGTTCTGTTTGATAACAAGTCTCTGAAAACTCATCTTTGGTCTGCTTCTCCGGCGGAGCTTTCCCTGGGCTCTTAGTAGGAGATCCCTGCTTGCTTACCCAGCGCTGGCATATTCAGGACATCTGGGGTGCTCCGCGCCTGGGTAGTGGGGGGGGGATGCATCACTGACTGGCCACTTGCCACATTATTATCTACTCCAGCCCATTCAGGGTACGGTGGAGACCTGGGGGGATTATTAGAATGCTGTGCTGTCCTGCTGAAATTAAGTGCTTCCCTGCAGCTCTCTCTGAAGGAGGGGTTCCTTCTTTCCCTTGTTTGTGGTTCCAGGGCCCAAAGCTTTCTGGGAGTTGTGGTGTGCAGCAACAGATGCGGCCAATGCCTGGATGCCCATTCTACGATCTCTTGAGGGCTCTCTGCTACTATGTCCCCGCCTGCTTTAGATACATAGAGGTAAATTAGGTTCCTAAACCCATATTTAAAACCACATTCTGCCAGCATTTTCTTGAGGGGCCAAAAGGCTTTTCATCGAGCAGCTGTCTCTGCCATAAAATTCCTGAACAGTGAGATCCTAGCTCCTTGCCAAGTCAGGTCTCCTATGTCACGGGCCACTCTCAGGATTCTCTCTTTGGTAGAGTAGAGTAGAAGGTATGCTATAATGGGCCTGGGTGAGAACTGCAGAGGATGAGGACTGCTGGGAACACGGTGAGCTCTCTCCACTTCAACAGATCCGTGCCACCTATCCCCTAGCACTTGGGGGATCTCTTCATTCAGGAATCGTTCTGGGTTTTGGCCTTCAGCACCCTCAGGAATACCAAGGATCCTGATATTGTTGCGCCTCCCCCTATTTTCTTGGCCTTCTGCTCTTTTCCAGAGTACTGCTAGTTTTTCCTTGTGCTCCTGTATCTGTTGAATAATTTTTGCATGGCCGGCTTCTAACTCCTCTGTATGCTGCTCTGCAACATTTAGCTTATCACTGAGCACTCGTACTTCAGCTACAGTCCCAGATAATGTTTCTGAAATAGAGTCAACTCTCACTAATAAGGTTTCTAGCTTTGAAGTAAAGTGCTGTAAAGAGGCACTGAGGTCTGGGGGACTGGTTTCTTTAGTGGGTGTCCCTGAACTGTGTGCTTCCCGATTGTGCGAGGCCATTCTCGAGTTATTGGGCTTCTTGAAATTCTTCCGTAGGCTTGGGATTAAGAAATTGCTCCCTTGGATGTCGCTTAGCTATAGATGGTGCCAGATGCTTCAGTAATTCTGACACAGAGAGGAGTGTGGTGCCCGCTATGCTAGAGCGGTGCTGCAGGGCCTATATGAAGTAGGAGCAGGTCAAATGCGGTGGCAGTATTGATGTCTGATTGCGGACAGAGAAGTGCAATAAAACCAGCGTCGCACTAAGCGGGGAGTCTATGAATCCATTCGATCACCATTAGGGGGGTAGAAATCCCTGGATACCCGCACATCAACATGGATTCGGCAAGCTGGGGATAGAGCCATCGGTCTAAGCAGCCATTTTCATCGGCGTCCAAGCCATGCCCCGACAATTGTTTCTCTTTTCTGCTCCTGTGTGCGTTTTCCTCTTGTTCCCCTCCATCACACATGCGATGGCCAGTGTTCAGTTTTTACATTTTAATATATGAACGGGATAAAGGAAACAACTTTCAATGCAGCTCAGGAAGATTACGATGTTAAACAATTGTAAGGCAATGGCATGTCATGTCAGGGAGTTACCTCTTTGAACAGTAATGTTTGCAGGTTTTGTTTTTCTTTGGTGATATGGTGCTTGCAAAAGACATTTTATACTTTTAAGTTGGCTGTCTTCTTTTTCATGGCATCCATTACCTGAAAGTCAGTCACAGGACGAGGAGAGAAAGAAGCAGGCATCCAGGTGATACACAGAGTAGGAGAAGGTGATGGATCATGCCTCACAGATTTCTGAAGTACTACAGCTTTTTTTTTCCTAAACAAGAAAAAGAGAGTGGAATATGAAGCTGTGAGACTGACAATAGAGTGGGTTCTGGTGGTTTTGTAGTAGCGCTAGGCATGCGACATGCTAGCACTACAACTTCGTAGAAAAAATTACTTCCTTTTCAGCGCAAAGTAGTGTTACAGTACTGCTCTTAGTTGCGGCATTTTTGGTTTCATTTTGGTTTTAATATGTAGCTTTTTAGTTACATTTATATAACTTAAAGGAAGACAGATGAGGGTGGGGGTTGGCTCACCACCAACTTGCCCGCTAAGCAAGCAAAAAAATGGCAGCAGATTGACTTTGAAAATTCGGGGTGCCCAATGATACCTTGAGTAATGAGGCACCCCGAATTGGCACTTGTTTTTCACTGGGCTCTATTGAAAAATAAATGCATGCCTGATCATGGCTTTCAGCCAATCAGCATGCTTTATTTTTCAAGCCCATTTTCTAAGATATTCTACAGTCCATGTGCTACCAGAATCTAACTCCTGTGCTTTGTAAAGCAGTGGACCTGTCAGAGTTGTAGAGAGAGGGACATATTTGTTCTTCCCCATATAGTTTGTGGGAAGGGGGGTCAGATTTGTTTTTATTACCTAGGAGGTAAGGATGGCAAACTAATGATACTGACACCTGCTGTTTCTTGATTACTAACACAATATCCCATGTCATATCCCATATAAGGGCCAGGCCATGGGGTATGTTGCTTTCATTGTGCTAAGACTGCTTCTATGGCAGGATCTACATTCCTGGGTTAGGCATCATCCAAAACCAATCAAACTGTGCCAATGCCAAATGATTAGGAGAGGTTGAGGGCACTGAACATGTACTCCTTGGAACACAGGAGACAAAGAGAGAAAGAGAGGGGGGACATGATTGGGACTTTCAAGTACTTGAAAGGGATAAATAAGGTCAATAAGGAGAATCTCTTTAAGCTGAGTGGCAACCATAACACAAAGGGGTACAGTCTTAAGCTGGAGGGTGGGAGGTTTAGGAGGGAGGTCAGGAAGCACTTCTTCACAGAGAGGGTGGTGGACACTTAGAATGTGCTACTGGAAGAGGTCATCTCGTTGAAGACAGTGGGCAGCTTTAAGAGAGGCTGGGACAGGCAAGGGGGAAGGTAAGGATCATGGATAGGGAGGATAGGAGGCGTGGGGAGGGAGAACAGGGACATTACCTCAAACTGTTGACCCTGCAATACAAGCAGACTTGATAGACCAAATGGCCTTCTCCTGCTGGCTTCTTCATATGTACGTATGTAATATAAAGCACATCTGCCCTTAAGTACTAGATTCTTAGATTAATGCCATTCCTTGCCTTTAGCTCAGAAAATAATCTTTCATAACCTGATTGTGTAGCTGCGGCAATGTCAAAATAATCTTTGTCACTTAGATCAGGTAGCCACTGTAAGCATCCATGCTTAAGGTTTTCTTTAAAGAGCAACTGTGCACTTCAGCATATGCTTTCGTAAATAAGATGTTTCAGCTGTTACAGTTTACTAGAGAATACATTCTTTTTCATTTTAAATGTTCCTTTCCAAGATTTACAGGACATCTTGGTAGTCCATCTAAAAAGTCTGTATAGAAAACAGTTGAAAACATTCGTATCTACCCTGTTAATCTCACAGTGACTTTGTTTATTACATCACGGTGCTCACCATAATAACAGACTGTGATGTCACAAACAGCAATTGTTTGGTTAGCAGGGGAGAGTCAGATACATTTTGAAAGACTCAGAGAAAAAACTGCTGTGTTATCTACAATATTTAGTACACCAATGGCAGGGGAAATTAAAAAAAATAAATAACTAGAAAACAATAAAATTAAAACATAACTGGTATAAATCTAGTGCTTTTAAGCTTTTTATTATAATGTAAAGGCTATCGCCTGTAGTTATGTGGGGGAAGAGCTCCTCCCCCACATCCTATTTAAGTAAGCAGGCTACATCCACTCTGCGTAGAGTGAGTTGCAGTCACTGACGTGCCATTGCTGGTTCCATGGCTGCTCTCCGTGTTTTGGCCTCCGCAGTCTGTTCTGTCTGGCTTCGTTTCATGTGGGCTCCCAACTCCCTTCCCTCTGTTTTGTTTTCTTTCATCTGTGTGCTTTCTTTTTTTTGGGGGGTTGTGTTTGCGCCCTACCTTGCTTTATGTTTCCTAACTTTCTCTGCCTATGCTCCTTCCGTTTGTCTGCACGCTGTATTGCTGTCTCCTCCTTCCTTGAGCAGCCTGGTTCCACGCCTCAGTCCTTCGCCACCTTTGTTCGCCTTTTCCTGCCGTTACCGGCTTGCAGCTTCCTTTCAGTCATGCCACCACTGCCTCCGGGGCTCCTGACATTCCCGCTGCTGCCACAATTTCCTTGATTGCCTCCTTCTCAGCGCCATTGCACCTGCGCTACCCAGTCTGTTTGCTTCATCGTTCTCTTGAATTCTGACAACTTGAACTTTCGCCTATGGGAGCATGCAATGTAACATTCTTTCACCTCTAGGAACCGTGCTGCTACCCGACAGTTAGTATGCTCCGTTCGACTTACTAAGACATACAATTCACTTGGGCCAGCCTGCAAGCTTATTCTGGCAGCATATTGGAACCGCATACATATGTTTTAAAAAAAATTCTGTTTCTACACTGGGAGAACAAGATCTGTTATTACTCAGTTGGGCCATCCTGTGAGCTCTGAGCAGTGCCTGGATAGATCTCTGCACTTACACCTTCTGGGCTTTGACAGTCTATTACTCATGTTATTGACTAACTGTTCTAACATGTCCTGCTTCCTTAATTGCTTCTACAGCAGCAACCCTGAGCTAGCTAAGGTATGGAGTGGGCTACTGTCTATCTCAGATTATTAGTATTATCTCCTGCACAAGTCCAGGTCACCTTGCTCTATACATTTGCCCCTGTCTTGCAGGATGCATCAACCAGCCTTCCTAGGCAGTACCTACATTTGAATTTATTACTACTCATCTACCTAGTGTTCAACATTCCTGTGAACGTACAGCAGGCATAACCAGATTCTCAGAACTCTATGCCAATGCACTTGCTCATCATATCTCCTCATCCCCAGTCCATGGATCCTTACAAGCAACGCCTCCCTCCATTACTTACTTTGTCTGCCTGCCATGTTTTAATTGCTTAAGTCAGTTCTGACTTGTTCATGCACTCATTTTACTGGCTGACCTACATTTGGTCCAGCCACGCATGCTTGGCTGCTATACTCTACCTACCACCAGCCAACCAACGTGGGGATTGGCTGCTCATGCTAGCTTCCATGAGGCTAGCTGCCTCTCTTTACTTACCCTACCAGCTGACCTATGTGGGGTCCAGCTGTGCATGCTAGCCAACGTGGGGCTAGCTGCCTTTCTCTACTTACCCCACCTGCTGACCTACGTGGGATTCACCTGTTTATCCTACTTGCATTCGAGCCTAGCACTGGCTTACCTTTATGGGGCTTCATTGCCTCTCTTTACTTACCTCACCAGCTGACCTGCGTGTGGTCCAGCTGTGCATGCTAGCTTACGTGGAGCTAGCTACCACCCTGTACTTACCTTACCTTACTAGCAGATCTTGCCTGATCCAGATATATGCTAGCCTTCTTGGGTTTAACTACTACTCTATTTACTCAGGCTGACATAAGCAGTTACCGTACCTCCTACAGTCCATCGACTGACCTACACGTGGTCTAGCCGCACTTCCTATCTTGTTGGGCTTAGCTCCCTTTCATTCCATGGATGCTTCCTATGACGCTCCTTCATTTATTCAGACTTACCTTTCCAAATCATGCTTCCTACAGCTTCTGCTTCTATTGGACTATTTCTGGAGTACACTAAGATATTCACCTCAATTCCCTTGGATGCTTCTCACCAAGCTATTGCACCTCCTTCGGAGTCACTATCACTATCTCTGCCAGAACTCTCCACTGAATGCTATTCCAATATTGCCTTCCTCTGTTTAATCGATCCCTAAAACATTGATCTACATTTTTGGGATGCTCATTACCTCTGGTCCAATTGCCAGTTCATCCACCCAAGTATCCTCATTGCAATCCTGTCCCACCTCGATCTTCAGGATACGACAGTCTACAGCACCTTTCACAGCTTTCAAAATTCTGCCTCAATCCATATTACTAATCAGCACCAGACTGACTAAGGATATGCTACCATTTGCAGTACCATTTATAATCTATTCCTTACTACTTCACTGCTATTTCTGCTTTCATGCAGCTCGACATTACTTTATCTACCAATGCTTTAGAACTTGCCTTGCCTCGTCAGGCCAGAGGTTCACCGCATTGCACTTCCAAGACATGCGCCCTATGGGCTCCGGAGGTCCCTCAATTTTATATATTACACCTTAATCATTTACTCCATGACCTGCTTCACCATCGGGCCTGGGGGTTAACTACTTCTACTCTACACCTACCTTGCCCAGCTTCGGGGCCCGAAGGTTCGCACATTCTACTATATGCCTGCCTGCCACCATGTCTGTCAGCCTTAGGAGCTCCATTCTACTATGGAATCTCATCCAGGATCGTTTAGCCATATGTCATCTGTTCTTTGAATGCTTCTGCCTTGCCGTTTCAGTCATATGAATTACTACTACTCCTCCTACCAAGATTTCGTTGAAATTATCCAAAAGACCTTAAATTTCAAGATTTGTGCCCTATGGCTTCTTGGACCTTGTGGCAACACTACTTTATTCAACTTCAGCCTCTTCAGTCATCACCATTTATGACTCAGAAGCTCGACTATTTATGCCTTGTCAGACTATTCTTACAAGTCAGTTCTAATATTTGTACCTTTCTAGCTTTGGACCATATTTATCTCCATCATTACACAACTATTTGGATCACCAGATGAAGCTCTTCGATTCCTGAGCTTTTACCATTTCTGCCTGCCCCTCACTGTATACCTAACATAATCTATGCAATACTACTCCTCTGCTACTACGTCTGCATCATGCAGCTTTACTTACTACTACAACTGACCTATGTACAGGTCCACTTCTTTACACTACTTGTTCATATTACCTGCTTCGCCCTTACAGGGCCTAGAGGTTCATCAAGACAGATTCCCTATTCTACAACCTACTTCCCCCATTGGGATCCGGAGGTACATTTAACTTATGTCTACATATTCGCATTAAGATCTATACCTAATTCACTTACCTACTTCCAATCCAGATCAGAGATTCCAACTGCTCCGCACTCTCCAGATCATGCAGCATGCGCCATTTGTATGCTTCATCACCAAAGCCTTCAATAGCAAAGCTTGCCAAGAGGAATACAAACTACCTTCCTCCTACACTGGACATGGACACCTAGCCTTTAGTTACTGATGTTCCTTGCAGAAGCTGTCCTCACCTGCTGGAACATTTCACCAATGTAACTTCGACACTTTGAATTATCATTATCGACCATGGATTCCAGTCTACCACCATTCTGCTTCAGACATCGATTCTCGGACTTGGATTTGCTAGAAGGATGCTACATTCACCAACCGGAATATTCTGTACTTATGCAGCTTCACTTCACTGGATCAGGATCTTGAACTTTGGACCTCGAATTAGCTTATATTGTTAATTAAGATTATTTTCCCTTAGTATTCCCAGAAGGACGGGCAGGTCAGTAGCCATGGGTCCTCAGAGGTTTCCCCCAAAGGGGAGTTTTTCTCTCCTGCATGCTACTGGTCACACTCTCCAGAGTTGGAGGAGATAATCGTTTGATATTATTATTGTTTTTGGGGGGTCTCATACTACTGGACTAAGCATTCTTTACAGTGGGATACAGAGTAAGGCCAAACCAATACCAAGTCATAACACGTTACTCATCAGCTCAAGCATCTAAGCACCTTGCATAAGACTATCCAGCTCACTTGTACTATAATCGCTGACTGTATAACTATGTTCAGAGTACCTAAGCACTGATCAATTCAAACTGCTAAATATCTGATGAGCATTGTCCTACTTACTGATCTGGCCTCTGTATCTAAGCACAATCCTATATTATCCAATTACAGTACATAGCACAAGCACTGAGCTGTGAACCACACATAATAAAGAGTTGCTCTTTAAATTTAAATGATGAATAGTCTTGAATAAAATGGTTGCTTATGTCGATGCTCAATGGATTCTTATCACCATAAGCTGCCATATCCATTAGGATATATTTATCTTCATTGGGCTTTAGGCCCACCGGCTGAGTCATAGCACTATGTCATAATCCAATTGCTGGTACTGTTGGCTCCTAAGTTTTTTAAGGACAGAACCTTGTCCCCACCACATTGATATGGTCTCAAATTCACCTATTGCATCAATCACTAAGACACAAGCATCATCCAGTGTAGATGTATAATATATGACACTGGCATGGCTAAGATGGCGTGGGGCATAAGAAACAACTAAGTACGCATATATTCCATTTCTTAAGATATTTTTTAATGTTATGCTGCTTAAGATTAAGTCCTTGCCCTGCTTGAAATTGCTGTAGCATCTTTAATCCCACACATTAATACTAACAGATATCTGGTTTGCCCCATCTCTCAGTGTAGTTAACTAGACCATCACCCAGACTGGCATCATTTTTACACCTGCTGAACCTTTATGAATTGCCAGCATGCCACATCATGGCTGTTGGTACTTATGCACCATGTGATCATTTGTAGATATAGGGGATATATAATAGCCTGACTCAAAATATGCAATTTATCTTCAAGTGTGAGGGGGCAGGACATGACTCATGAGTGACAGAGCCACGAGTGAGTTATGAAAGTCCTGCCCACTTACAAGTGAAAATAAATTGCCTATTTTGAGTCAGGCTATTGTATATTTGATATATACTGTACAACAGTAGTTTAGAAGTTATATCTTTTAAATCTGCAGTTTATTTAAAAATGTTGCTGCTTTTCTTTGATTTTAACTGTTTGCTTCAGTGCTGCACTAGGCATTGTGATGTCATCAGCATTGTAGAAGCTGCTGTCTGATTGGTTCAGTATTCCACTGTGATGACAGTAACTTAAAAGATATCCATTGTGACAGCAGTAACAATGATATTTTTTGATATCTTGCTGTTACTGATGTCACCAACTAAGATATCTTTTTTATCTTGTCATTTTCAATACCACTCCTGCTGTATATAAACAGATCTTGTTCACAAAACTGATATGTTTGTGTTTGCGCAAAGCAAAAATATTGCTGTGATACTGGACTTTTTAGGTGTGCCACTGTCTGGTCCAATACAGCTCAAGCTGCAATGGGCTCGACTGTGACAGTCCAATGATTAGCGAGGCTGCGCATGACACAGCTCTGCCAGTTGATGGGCAGAAACTTTGTGTACAGTACTTGAAAAGAGGTAGCTGCACCTATCAGACAATGGCTGTCTTTCTTCATCTGCATGATGCTGCCCACCAATCAGAGGAGCAGCATCATTATCAGAGAAACTGCATGACATCATTTGAGAGGAAAGCCCCAGTCACATCCTCCTGCATTAGAAGCTCAGCTTGGATGATCCTGAATGGTGCCATGCTCTGCAGCCAAGGGAGATCAATGTATGCACTGCACAGATAATTGCACAGTGGATTGATGCCTGCACCAGCCAGCACAGCACCAGCACCAGCAAGTAGTGCGCTGTGCCATCTCAGTGGATTAGAGGAAACTTTTCAGTGAAGATTGCTATGGTTTTAAATTGCAGAAGTAAAAAAACAATGATCAAGGAAAGTTTTTGAGAGAGTGGGCGACAATTGGTCAGTGCTACTGATGCCAGCCAAGCTCCGCTGTTGCTGCTGTTGCTGTGTTCTTTCTTGTGCTGCTGCTCCTCCTCCTCACTGCAGATCCCTGTGGCAGGAATCTTGTGGAACTGCTCTCCAGATCCTGGCCCAATTCGCCCATTTGAACCCTGAACTCAAGTGATGCCAATTCGCTGCTCTGTTACCAGGCAGATTATGGCAATGAAGGCACCTGCACAACGCATTGGGATTCTGCTGGCCAACATCAACATCAGCTCCCTGTTCGATGACATAAGTAAAAAGTAGCCACTTTTGGAGGGGAGAGGCTGTCAGCTTTTTAGACTAGATATCTCACATTCATTTCCCTCTACTAACAGGAAAACCTATGTGTAGCAACTAATACAGGTTCCTTGTCCGACATGTCAACCTTTTTTTAAATGGGCACGGGATGGCCCAGTGGGATTCCTGTTGCAGCAGTCAGGTGGATCCCCACTCATGTATACACTGGTCGGAGGTAGCGCAGCACTGAAGGCAGGTGGATCAACCTGTGCAGGTCCTCTTCTACCCCAAGACATGTATTACAATCACACGCCTTAAATCCCAGTCCTGCTTGTTGAAGTTATAGGGAGGAAAGTGACAACTTGGGGCTCGCTTGTGATGAGGGACTAACAACTGTCTGGGGGGATAGTACTGCAGCCAGTGATTTTTGAACAAGTAAGAACTTTATGTTCTCAGTCCCTTTTTAAGTTTTTGATGTACTGTTGCTGTCCTGAGTTTTAATCCCTACTGGTCACAACGTTTCTGTGATACTACATTCATCATGGGTCATTCAGATTAACTTACTCTCTTACCCAGGTTGGCCCAGTGGTGTGGTGGGCTGAGGTGCTGACGCCTTACCTCCTGCCATGCCGGCTACTCATGTTTGATGATGAGCATGGGTTGCTGAGGGTCAGCTGGGGGGAGGGTTCAGCGAAGATTGAGCAGCTGCCTGGTAGCTCTCATCTCCCGGATCGGGTAGGTGAGCCATCCTGGCCTTCGACTACCACCACGTAGACGTGTGATGGTAGTGCGGGTGATAGATGAGGGGCTAGGTGCAAGGCCAGGTGGAGGGATCATGGCCATTCAGGCCAGGGCAACATGCTCGCCTCCATGCACACGTATGTCCTTGCACTGGGACTCCAGGGACATAGGGGAGGAAAACTTGTTGAAAAATCCACCCACAGCGACAAGTGATGACCGCCCTTAGCAAGTTCTGCACCAGTGGTCAGGCACCCACTGAAGCACTGTGGTAGAGGACACTGTGGCAAAGTAAGTTCTGGAGGAGCAAGGAGATGGGGCTGGAGGGAGGTCTGATGGGTGACACCACAGGGTGCCGTACAAACGTATGAAAACGCCAGCAGAAACAGGCCTCACGGTCTATCAAGTCTGCTTGATTGTGCAGCTAGCCCCTCAATTTGCAGCTGCCCCACCCTCCCCATCCCTCTTCAGGCTGGCAGAGAAAGGAAAATATAGAAAAAAAACTTACCCTCCTACCCCACTGAGCCACTGATCCGTCTAACCTCTGAGTTCTGATGTGTAGCCTGCCTCATTTCCTTAATTTAGATTGGGTCTGAGATTGAGTACTCTCGTATGTGTTGTCTGCAATGGCTTCAGCGGCACTACGAGCGAGCTGAGCAGGTTAGGGAATCCAGAAAGTGTCAGTAGTATAACAACAATGTTGCTATCAAGGCAAAATGTCAGTCTGGACACGGCAACACAAATTACACAATGCAACACCTGCTCATCACATTATAGTATTTATGGTTGTTTTCAATTGACCTGACTGCACAGGCATGGTACTGTAGAGCAGTTTGTTGTTTCTCTCTGTCCTTTCATGAGAGACTTGGATACATCAACAATTGTGCATTTCTAGTAATTTACAAAATCTCCTTCCTGTACTTTTCACTGCCACTCTTAGACAGTGTGCCACACTTTCCAACATGTCTACTTTTTGATGTCTGGGAATAATTGCCATTAAATAGCTGTTTGCTTAACTAATGACTGTCTTGTATGGCTTGCCATAGAACTGCACTAAAGGTTGGTGATAGCTGTAGCTTTTGCAGTTGAAGCACACCAGAAATGCATTTTCATCCACAACAGTTTGTCTGCATACCGTGTGCTGTGATGCACGTAGCTGATTGAGGTTTTGCCAGCCATTGTAGGATATGCTGCAACTCCTACTGATAATAGCAGCCTAATCACAGAATAGTGTAGGAGTAGGACTCATTTGCCTTGTGGCGTTGTTTAACAAATGTCAGACTTGGTGCGTGGCCAGTGAAATCCCCTAGACTTGTGTAACTAGTTTTTATGTTCGTGATTGCTGTTGTACAAAGCCAGCCTATTGCTGTGATACTGGATTTCAGAGGTGTGTCACTGTTGGGCCCAATGCAGCTCAAGCTGCAAAGAACTCGACCCTGACAGTCCCATGATCAGTGAGGCTGATCATGATGCTGCTCTGCCTACTGACGGGCAAAAACTTCATGTAGGTGACAAGAGGTAGCCGCACCTATCAGACAGTGACTGCCTTCCGTCATCTGCATTATGCCGCCCACCAACCAGCTGAGCGGCGTCATTATCACCTTACACCTGCTTTCAAGTCTTCTGTTTTTGAAGATCCCCTCACAATTCTAGGCTTTTTCTTTTACCTTCTCCCATATCTCCCTGTGTAAAAGCAGGACTCGGTAAACAGCAATGCAAGAGGTAGACATTTGGCGTTGACAAATGCTTGTTCTTTTTAACTATGCACATCAGCATTATAAACAGGATCACGGTCGCTTAGATGTCATTTTCTTGGGCCATTTGTTTGCTCTTGACATCGCAGTCTGTTGCTGTGAAAATGACTACAATCTGACAAGCAGAGGGTTGTCATGTCAGGTGCAGACGAGCAGCCAGAACCAATAAAGTCAAAGGGACAGTATTTCTGTTTTCATGTTAATTGGTTCATGATCATGAAAGAAAAGAATATGCTAGGAACAGCAAACATTTAAAAGATAAGATTTTTTTAAAATTATGCTTTACTCACTGGTTATGTTGGAAATGTTAAGGCCGGGGAATGCTCACATCAAGATTGGTGTAGAACTCTCTTTTCTAGGTGGTGGAACTCTCCTATACTAGTCAATGGAAAAGATGACAGAGGTGGCAGAACTGTCATACAGTTTTTTAAGAGATAGAGGAAATGAGTTCCAGTGGGCTCCTGTTAATTTAACCCCTGCTTTTATTGACGGTTCCCCTGGGACATCGGGGCACTTTTGCTCTACCATTTTAGCACCGGGCCAGCAAGCTGCCAAGCAGGTTGTAGAGGTGAAGTGCCAGGGAAACGTGGCATGCCCTACATCTGCACATCCCCCCCCCAGCCAACCTAGGATTAGCAGTGACAGAGGCTGTGAAGTCAGTCTCTCCTCTCATCAGGTAGCTGGTAGAAGGGTACAGCACTGGTGGAGACCCCTTTTATGAGGGGATGGTTCCATGTAAGCAAATAATATTATAAAGTGTCTTGGGAGGTTTGGAGACTTGATTTGTAAACAGTGAGGCACATGCCCAACTCTTCATACTTTAGTTAGGACTGGAGGGACTGGCACACACTGCCTGCAGTTGACACTTGAACAGCAGTATGAAGTATCAGTCGGGCCTGGCCACCTCTCCCACAGTTCTTTTCTGTTATAACACAACTCATACCTCTCTGCTGCTGGATCACAAATCAGGGACAAATGCCCTTAATTAGGGATCCCATATATACCTCGGCTGGGTATTGGAATATCTGAAGAAGACCTACTATAGACTGTTACCTTAATGTTTGCCATGACACATTTGAACTGAGTGATTTGTGCAGTCAGGGCTAACTTTAGCATTGTGGAAACTATGAAGTTGCCAGGGTTGTGCGAGTAATACATATTAATTCCCAACTGTCATGAATAATAGACTATTCATTATAACACAGAAACAGAATTTCATGGTAGATAAGGACCACTTGGCCCACCCAGTCTGCCAGTTTTTCTCTACTTACAGTATCATCACAGACCCTAATCAACCTCTGGTCTTTCTCCCTCTGCCCTTCCTTTCTATTAGATTCCCTTAAGCCAGTCCCATACATTCTTAAATCCCACCACTCTTTTCACCCCTGCCACCTATGTTGGAAACTGTTCCAGGAATCCACCACTCTTTCTGTGAAGAAGTACTTCCTCACATCTCTCCTGAATCTACCACCATCCAGCTTCATAGCCTGTCCCCTTATTCTTGAACTCCTTTTTTTCCTGAAAATACTTTCCTTCTGTACCCTATCTACCCTTGTGATGTATTTAAAGGTCTCTATCATATCCCTGCTTCCTCCTCTCTGCCAGGGTGTACATATTGAGGTCCTTTAGTCTCTCGTCACATGATTTTTGCTTCCCTCCTCTGTACTGCCTCCACTCTGTCTATGTCATTCTGGTGATATGGTCTCCAGAAATGGACACAGTACTCAAGGTGGGGTCTTACCATTGATCTATACAGGGGCAAGACCACCTTCCTCTTTCTGCTGGTGATGCCCTCTACCTATGCACCCCAGCATCCCACTAGCCCTTCCAACTTCCTTGTTGCACTGCCTGGCCACCTTTTGATCATTCAATATGATTACCCTCCATTT
Source organism: Neoceratodus forsteri (assembly GCA_016271365.2). Taxonomy (NCBI): domain Eukaryota; kingdom Metazoa; phylum Chordata; order Ceratodontiformes; family Ceratodontidae; genus Neoceratodus; species Neoceratodus forsteri. The sequence goes on along the minus strand of CM057456.1, from coordinate 1,307,975,053 downwards.
TTTTTTCCTGCTTGTTGGTCACCAATACCATTCCATGCATTTTGTACTGCACACCTGAGTTTCTTTTTTTTTTTCAATTCAAACTTTATTCACCACATTTTCCATGATACAGGAGGCAGTAATAATCATTTGAACCACAGGTTTTCAATACAATCCAATACTGCCCCAACCCCGCACAGCGGTTCATTCATATACAGTTGTAACAAGCTGTCTGTGTTAACCTAGGATAAACTAAGGTAACAAAATCAACTGCATATTATTCCCTAGCCATCATAATTAGAGTGTGAAGGGGATCCCAAATAGTCTTATATCTATGCAACCTATTCTGGAGGCTTGCAATAGCCTTCTCTGTGCAAAGATTTGCTAGGATCTCGTGAGTCCACTCCTGGTATGTTGGACAAGTCTCTTCTTTCCAATGCCTAAGAATAATTTTTTTGACCGAAAGTGCCACCATAGAAATATGAAATCTCCGGATTCTGACCTTTATGGAAGACAAATCTCCCAGAAGGTAGATATCAGATGTAAAATAGTCCTGTAATCCCAATAAAGGATCCAGGTTAGATTTAATTAGCTCCCATAATGAAACTATCCTGAGACACGACCAAAATAATGAAAGAGTGATCCTGCTTCCTGGGAACACCTAGTGTACCTGTCCATGTCGAGAAGGCCCCATTTCACCAGTTTGACTGGTGTATAATACAAATTATGTAAAATGTGAAATTGCATAAGACGTAATCTGTTTTGGGATTTGTATTTATGACAATACATCCAGAGAACCGGCCAATTAAAAGTATATTGGGGAAAAAATGAAATCCAGAAACTAGTAGGGCCATTACCGCACCCGAACCGCCATTGGTACAGCACTTGATATATCTTAGATATCACGCCTGAGGAGCCGAGAAGAGAGAAAAATTCAGATACCAGTGCAAAGGCTGCTGGGCCGGGAGGAACGGTACCAAAGACCGTAGTTAACAAATGCCTCAGTTGAATCACCCTAAAAACCTGAGAAACTGGAATATTAAACTTATTAATAAACTCGGTAGATGAAAGCCAAACCCCAGTCTCATCCAAAAATGAGGAGACTATCCCATCCCCTAACTGAGGCAACCATGAATGGGAAATTTTATGCTTGTTTATGGTAAAGGCCGGGGAATTCCATATAGATTGAGCAAAATCATTACTTTGATTATATCTTAGGAAAGAACACAGTTGCGAATGAACTCTTATTGAGGTCATGATAGTGGGGCATTTATTAACATTCTGCAAATGAGAAACTTTGAGATAAAACATGGTCGAGGGGTCCATGTTCATAGATTGGATGAAGTCTAATTTGATGTTAAGCCAAGCCGGTCTCAAGTTTTCCAGGCCCGGCCTTACCCATCTCAGGTACTTAGCCAGATGACTAGCCCAGTAATAAATTGCCAAATAAGGAATCTGCAGACCACCCTTGTTTTTGGGGGCAGCTAACTTGTAGTATGCCAACCTGGAGGTCTTATTAGACCAAATAAACTTGATAAAGAGTTTATGCATTTTCTGAAACTAGGATAAAGGGATAAATGAGTTAAGGTGCGACAGAGGATAAAATAAACGGGGGAATATATTCATCTTTATTATATTAATGTGACCCCATAGAGATATTGGAAGCTTGTCCCATCTCTCTAGGTCTTGTGTAATCGCCTGAGAAAGAGGCTCTAGATTTTCTTTAAACCACAGGGAAGTGTTACGCGTTAACTTTATGCCTAGATATTTAATACCCCGTGGTGACCAGTATAATCCCAGAGGGGTAATATCTGACTTAAAAACCTTATGATTAAGAGGGAAAAAGGATGTCTTATTGGGATTTAGCTTATAATTCGAAAAATGACTAAATTTTGTGACCTCCCTTAGCATATTCGGAATTGATTTTACCGTGTTGGCCAAATGTGGGAGGAGATCATCTGCGTACGCTGTTATTTTCACTACCTTATTCCTGATGGGAATACCTTGTATTCCCTTATTGTTGAGAATATACTGGATAAGGGGTTCCAAATAAAGATTGAAAAGTAATGGAGAGAGGGGGCATCCCTGTCTCATACCTGACTGCAACGTGAAGGGTTTAGAAAAGGCCCCACTCCCTGAGATCCTTGCAGAGGGAGACTGATTTATTGCCCTGATCCAATCTACGAACATGGAAGGGAATCCAAATGCCTTAAGAGCTTGAAATAAAAAATTCCAATTAACCCGATCAAATGCCTTCTTGGCATCCAGGGAGACCCGTCCCGCAGGAAAGATAGCATCCCTGGACTCCGAGAAGACGTGCGAGAGGGTACGCAAGTGATCTGAGGATGAACATCCCCTCATAAACCCAACCTGAGACATACCGATCAGGTCTGAGAGGACCAGGGTTAGTCTATCTGCCAATATCTTTGAAAGAATTTTAACATCCTGATTCAACAGAGATATTGGCCTATAGCTCTGAACCAAATCTGGATCCTTATCCGGTTTGGGTAATAGAACTATCAGGGCTTCAAACAGATGTGTATCTGCCACCTCTCCGGATAAAATATGGATGTAGAGACGATACAACACTGGTAGTAATTGTTCTCTGAAGACTTTATAAAATAGAGTGGAAAACCCATCCGGTCCCGGGACTTTATCCAAAGGCAGATCCATTATAACGGCCGCAATTTCTTCCTGCGATAAAGGAGAGGATATAAATATCTTTTGGGAGTTAAATAATGAAGGAAGATGAGCTTCCCTTAGATACTCCTCTAGCTCATCTATGGACAGAGGACTATCCATATCCCTGTATAATTGCTCATAAAATGTAGCAAATTCCTGCACCATCTCTGACGGGGATACCCACAGGGTCCCATCAGACTGTGCCCTGACTGGGGGTATAAATCTTGCCGATTCTTGTTGCTTTAGGTGTAGAGCTAATAAACACCCCGCTTTTTCTCCCTGATCTGTAAAACTGGCCTTTGTATGGATAATCGCCAACTCTGCTTTCTCCCTTAGCAATCCCAAGTATCTATCTTTAGTTACTAATAATTTCTGTCTCTCCTCTTGAGAAATTTTATTTGGCTGTATAGTTTCTAATTCCCGTATTTGAGACAGTAAAGACAATAACTCTGCTTCCTGCGCCCTCTTCCTCTTTGTAGCCAAGCTAATGAGAATGCCCCTTATATAGGCCTTAAAGGCTCCCCATAAGATGTCCGGCTTTGTGCTATTTATTGGGTTGGTGGAAAAAAAGAAATCTATCTGATCCTTCACCAATCCACGATACGTTTCATCTTTTAATAATTGTTCATTTAATTTCCATCTGGTCTCTTTCTTGGGAATGTTAAGGAAAGCCAGGTTACACAACACCAAAGAATGATCCGCTATAGGACCCGGCTGTATCAAGGCAGACAGTATTCCCGGCAAGAGCGCATGAGAGACTAAAAGATAATCAATGCGAGACTGCGTGCCATGGACTGGTGAACTGAAAGTATATTCCCTGACGTTGGGATGTAAAACTTGCCAAACGTCACACAGCCCGCGTTGGTCCATCAATTCCTTAAATTCCCTATGCCCAGGGGACAGTCCTCTCGACCCATTGCCCGACCTGTCAATGTTAGGGTCAGAAACTAAATTGAAATCCCCCCCTAGAATAATGGGAATAGGGAGTATGGGAAGAATTGTGGTGATCAGCTTCATAAAAAAAGTGGGATCATCCACATTTGGTCCATAAATGCTGCCGAGCAATAATGGCATGGCTCAAATAGTACCCTGAACTAAGACGTACCTGCCCCTCGGCATCCTTGAACACCTGGGAAGGAATAAATGGAATGTCTCTATTACCCAGTATCATGACCCCGCAACTGTTGGTCACCCCAGAGGCATTGAAGACCTGTCCAACCTGTTGCCTCCTAAGTTGTAGTGCTTCAGAATCTACCAAGTGAGATTCTTGTAAAAACGATATCTGAGCATGCAGCAGGCTCAAGTGCTTAAGTACCTGATATTGTTTAGACTTTTTCCTAATCCCCTTCACATTCCATGTAGCAAGATTAATATTGTGAGCCATCTATAATGACAGGTATGAGTCCAGATAAAGCATAATGCAAATATTACCACTATCAACCAGATAACCCTGTTCCTCTGAAACTGCTGTAATTCTCCCACCCCCAACCCGCCCATCTCTATCCAGACTGACCCCCACCCCAAGTGACCCACAAACAGAACAAAACATTAACAAACCCAGAAAAATTATTCTTAAACCCGCCTCCCTAACCCCCAATTGTTACTAGCGACGCTCAGCAACACCCTGCTTCCTACTCCCCAGTCCCCTGACTGTCTGCCCTCAAACCTTGTAAGGTTTATATAAGCCCCCTATTTAATAACAAAAAGGGGAGGTGAAGAGTATTCTATGTTGCAGTAACGGCCTGTAACGTCGCCCGACTATCCATCCCTGGAAATCATTGGGAGTGACGCTGTGTTAGCAAGGCATAACCGCTAGGAACACCTAGAGTTTACTAACTCATGTGCCTTGCATGTTAAAAGGAGGCACAGCATGGCGGGTGATCGTGAGAGCAGGCCAAAATGATGTATTCCATCTCCCATGCGGGTCGCTCTCTCCGTAGGACTCGTTGGCCCCATAGAGACAAGTCCCACCACTCCTCTTCTAATTATGATGCCCTTGCATCAGGAAAACCCCCCTATCACAGGTCCTTAAGACCGCTAGCCCTTGCTACAGAGAACACAAACTCCCCCCAGTGTTACCGGTGCAGAAATGCATGCCAATACTCTGCAAGAGAAGAACATCAATACACATACATTATAGCCCCCAAATTATAGGTGTTAATACCCTGCGAGGTATAACCATAGGCCTTTACCAGGTCCAACCTTGTCACACTCCTCCTTGGGGGGGGGATTAGGTAAAACTGATGCTGGAATTTTTCTCCCCAAAAATGGAAATCTAATCATTAAACACAATGCTTAAATAAAACACTAGACCCAAGCTAAACAAACATCTGCATCCATTCACATTTGGATTATTCTAATAAAGATAAAGTCCCTTTTCTGCCCTCTAAACGGGCTTTAGCAGTGCGAGTCCCCAGAAGTTCCTTCAAATGGCTGCCCACACTTTCCACACCAGAGCTCTTCTTGTCAGGTACTTCAAAGGCCTCTCATGTATCCCTAAAAAGATCAGGCAGGGACATTTTTAGACCAGCGAGTGCCACCTCGGGATCTTCATAAGTAGCCCAGGAACCAGCCACCTGTACCTGTAGCCTGGCCGGGTATCCCATACGAAATTTCAGACCAGCAGCGATGACCTTTGAAACTACAGGGTGAAATGCAGGGTGAAATGCAGAGCATTTCAGGTGTACCGAGCCCGGTATATCTTGCGCTATCCTGAGCTTGGCTTGCTCCCATCGGACTTCCTGAAGTTCTCTTACTTTATACAAAAAGTGTTGCCGCTCCAAAAATTTATATATATATATATATATATATATATATATATACTGTATATATATATTTGGACCCAAAGGGAGAGGGGCCAGCAATCTTCTCTGCCAACTTCTGGACAAAAGAGATTGTATTCTGACCCTCTTCTCCCTCCGGTAGCCCGAGGATCACCACATTATTTCTCCGGCTACGACCTTCGAGTTTAGCTTCAAACTGCACCATTCTCTGGTGCATAGCTGCCATCCCAGGATCAAACCTTTCAACTTGCTTCTCTAGAGAGGAGATCCTGGCCGAGTTATCTGTGGTAGCCAGTGTAACCTCTTCCAGCTTTCTCGTAAGCGATTTGATTTCTGATGCCATTTCTTTAATCTCTTCCCAAAATGGTTTGAACTTCTCCAGAAATCTACTTAATGTAAGCAGCTTCTGATCAGCGCTTTGATTCAAAGCCTCTGCTTTCTCAGCTCCACTCGAGGTCCAGGATTTTTTCCGGGCCTTCTCCGGAGTAACAGGCGGGGTGTGTTTTTGCTGCTGTTTCTTCATATTCACCTCCATTCTCACTCAAAATCACACAGCAAGAGCACCAAGTGATAAGAAAACAGAATAACTCAAGCTATTAGGGTTTGAGGCTGAGTAAATACACAAGATAATGTTTTTAAAAAGACGGGAGGCTGGAGTTATACAGAGGAGCTACTATCCAGTAGCTTGCATCACGTGGTCTCCCTGCACACCTGAGTTTCTTTGTCCTAAGTGCATTATTTTGCACTTTGTCACTTTGAAACCCAGCTGCCATACACTCAACCACTCCTTGAGCTTTCTCAAGTCTCTGCTCATCCTCCCCCCCCCAACCCGGAGTGTCCACCCTGTTACAGATTATGGTGTCATCTGCAAAGGGGTAGACCTTCCCTTCCAGCTGCTCTGCACTATCACTTATAAAGACATACAGAATTAGTTAGTTGCCTTATTGGTCCTTGTAAGAACAGATCCAGAAACAGATGGTTTGATACCTTTTATTAGACCAACATAGATGTTACAAAAGAAAACAGTACTTAAGCTTTCAGACCAACCAAGTCCCTCCTCATAAGCTTATGACAGTTGTGTAGAAAATCACTTTCTATTAACACCCAGATCATACATAAAAAAACTGAAAGAATTCTCATTGGTCTAAAATACCATTTTTAAACCATAACAGAGGTTTAAATACAAGAAACCAGTTTTAGTCAGCTAGCTGGCTGCTGAAGCACTTCAAGGTCAAATGTCAATAAAGGCAGATAAGAAGAATCCTTCAAGGACCAGACAGTTTCACTTACTTGACATAATGAATGAAAATAGTGTTATGAGAATACAATCTTAATTAAACACAAGACATTTAGATTTAACACTCAAGTACATGTTAAAAATGTGATTGATTTTATTCAGATTCCTAGACTGTTACTCTCGTTGCTCACGGGACTCCGACCTGGAACTAGGCAAAAAAAAATTTAATATTGACTCTGCAGGAGGGAACAGTATTTTTGTATTGTTGCTGTCTTTATTTTTCTTTCTTTATTAAATGTTAGGCCTGTAATGGGGTCGAAAAGAAAAGCAACAGCATGGAGCCACTGAGAGCCCAGTAGGATAACATTTACTTTTTCTCTTTCTTAGTACTGCACAAGTACCTCAGCTTTATGGGTTTTTTTTTGTTTTTTTTTAATTAAATTTAGTATGTTTTCTTCTCCCTAAGAAAAGATCTTGCGCACCGGAGAGTCACGGAGGGGCTGACAGGCTCAGCCATTAATCCCAAATTTACTCCCAATGACAGTAGAAAGAATATTAAAAAAATAACAACAGTAATTAATAAATAAATATCAAACTGTGCTCCTCATGGGAAGGGAAATTGTATTTTTCTTTGGCCAGGAGTACTGGGGAACTTTATTTCATTTTTGCCTAATCTCATGTGGCACAACTCCTGAAAGCCCGTTTGTGACCAAGCACTGGCACTGGTGCGTGGGAAAACAAATGGCGCCTGAAATTCACAAAGGTTCCCATTGTTTCCATGTGTGATCCCAAAACACTGTATACAAGTTTAAACAACTAAATTAGCAGACTACAGTAGATGTCCTTAGCTATACAATGAGAAAACGTTAACCTAAGAGCAATTTCTACTGATAAAATTTACTTCCAACACACTGAACATTGCTGTAAAATCAAATCCCCTTGCCACTATTGGCTGGTTTGTTCACACAGGAGAATTGATCGACTATAAACCAAAGCAATCATCACATTTATTTATTTAGGAAATCGGAATTACAACCCTTTGAGTCCATAGACTCGTTTCCAAAGGCTCCACGTCAGAATAAAACATAGACATTCATACAGTAGATACATGGAATAAATGTGGGCGAGCAATCATACAGAGTATAAATACAATGAGCACTGGTTAATGCCTAAACATTTGGTAGCTAAAACAGGGCAGAGCTATTAGCATGTTTACCTAATGAGCAGTTAAGGCCTATACAATTGTAGCTAAAGCAATGCATGATATGAGTTGGCAGTAAGCCGCCTTAGGGAGGCCTTGTCTTATACATAATACAATGCATTCATAGTCCAGTGCAACTATATCAAAAAAAAGTATGACAAAAGCATAACATAGCAGTTCACAATAGGTCTTAGGAGGTTGCTACTAAATACATTTAAATAGACTCTATTTCATTGTATACTGCTGGATAATAGGCGTACTTTCTATACTTAATAAAGTAAACAAAACAGACAAAACACAAGTTACCCCAATACATACTGTATATACAAAATAAAATCTGTGAATAATCAGTATAACAGATACCCTAAACTGCAAGCAAAAGATAAAACTCAGGTGATCGCTACTATAATTGCAATCACCTATATATCATAAACCAATCAATTACATTTTGCTGCCCAGTGATAGTTCAGTTTCAGTCACTGCCTTTCTTGATGAAAAGAAAAAGGCAATTGAAACTGATGAATGGCAGAGCCAGTAATGCAGGACTGTTTGAAAGTCGTGGTATTTGGTTAGGTTGGTTAGGAAATATAAGCTCCAGTTAAGCCCCACCGTGCCTCTCTGGGGATCAGTCCTGCTACTGTCAGAACAAAAAAAATATTTTAACTAGTTTCCCTGGCTCAATGCAAGACTGAACACGCTACAAGTGGAAAATTAATAAATCATGTCCCCTACTAATAGTGCCCTTCTGGGCTGAATAACAGGGTGGGAGATTATTTAATTGTTTATTTATTTATTTATTACATCCACAGACTACATCTGGCCACAGCGATCCATGGAGGAGCTTCAGTTAAGTAAAGTACGGACGGGTTTTTCATCTAGAGTGGGTCTTAGCCCTGAAGCAAGGACATTGATTAATTAATGTATGATCCCCACTCTGAGTATGGATGAATGTGCGGTGCAGCGGGGGTCTCAGCATGGTGGGGCATAGCAGTGTCTTAAAATTGAAAAAGGGCAGCAGTTGTTTCCCTATTCTATATGTTTTTTATGTATTGAAACAGGACATGGAAGGACTGCAGTTGTCAGACAATACTTTTTTTCAGTGCCTCTACTCATTCGGTGCCAGTCGCGGTATTGCATTGCAGCCATGTACTGCCGCTTGGATGGGGGTTGTGTAGGGGGGTCTGTATGCGAGTGGATCAGGTGGGGTGGCACTAGACCACAAGGGATAACAGAGGCAGGGGAAGGCTCAAGGCTCTCAATGGGTCTCAGCACATATTCTTTGGTAACATCTGCAGTCTGCAGCTACTTCTGCAGTTGGGTACAAGTTCTGCGGTCAATTTCAAATTCCCTGGATATTTCCATGGTTGGCTGTGGCCATGGAACCGCGGAAAACCAGAGGCCTTGGCTATGACCAGGGCCACTAATTTATGTTTTTGTACTAGAAAAAAGTTAGAATCACAAAATTTGACTGCACATTGATAAAATCATAGAATTTCATGGAATTGGATGTTTTATGCCAGAACAGTGAATCTGTATAAAATTAATTTAGCTATAAATAAATAAACAAGCAAATAAAATGCTGGGTGCATAGCCAGGGGGATAACTTCAAGGAGTGGTAGCAAGGAGGAGGCAGGGAACTACAGACCAAGTCAGTCTTACCTCAGTATTGGGCAAGATTATGGAGGCAGTCCTTAAGGAAAGGATTGTGCAACACCTGGACTCCATAGGAGCACATGATCCAAGACAGCATGGATTTACAACAGGAAGGTCCTGTCAAACTAATCTCATAGATTTCTTCGACTGAGTAACCAGAGTGGTGGACCAAGGGGGAGCAGTTGATGTTGCCTACCGTGACTTCAGCAAAGCTTTCGATACTGTTCCACATAGAAGATTGATTAATAAGCTGGGTAGGCTCGAGGTGGGTCAGAAGTTGGTCAACTGGGTGGTAAACTGGTTGACGGGCAGAAAACAGAGAGTGATGGTAAACAGTATACAGTCAGAAGAGATGCAAGTCACAAGTGGGGTACCTCAGGGATCAGTCCTGGGGCCAGTCCTCTTCAATATCTTCATCAGTGACATTGCAGATGGACTGGAGGGTAAGGTTTGTCTGTTTGCAGATGACACCAAGATCTGCAACAGAGTAGATGATCCAGATGGGGTGGGAAGAATGAGAAGAGATCTGGATAAACTAGCAAAATGGTTGGAAGAGCAGGAATTGGAGTTTAATGCAATGAAGTGCAAGATCATGCACATAGGGAAGAGAAACCCTGAAGCCACCTATAGGCTGTGAGGGGAGCTGCTGGCAGTCACAAGGGAAGAAAGAGACTTGTGTGTCATCATCACCGATGATCTGAAATCATCCAAGCAGGCCACTAAAGCAGTAGGTAAGGCTAGAGGGATGTTAGGGTGTATTAGTAGGGTATCACAAGTTGTAAGAGGGAGGTAATAATCCATCTTTACAAGACACTGGTTAGGCCCCATCTGGAGTACTGCATACAGTACTGGAGACCACACCTTCACACGGACATTAACCAAACTGAGGCAGTCCAGAGAAGGGCAACCAAAATGGTGCAGAGACTGCATCAGAAAACATATGAGGACAGATTAATGGAGCTCAGTATGTATACCCTATAGCAAAGGAGGGAGGGAAGGAGAGAGGTGATATGATCGAAACATTCAAACACCTTAAGGGCATTAACAAGGTAAAAGAGTCTAACGTGTTTCAATATAAGAAAAATAGCAGAACAAGAGGACACAGCATGAGATTAGAGGGAGGCCGATTAAGGGGTAATGTGAGAAGTTCTTTTTCACAGAAGGCCTACCTCAGGAAGTGCGGATATGAATACAGTGCAGGGCTTCAAACAGGCATGGGATAGGCATAAGGGCGCAATACAGATGAGTATGAATAGATAGGCCATTGACAGAGCAAAGGCCGATGGCACATTCATAAGGCAGAAAAAGAAATGGGCAGACTGGATGGGCCTTGCGGTCCTTATCTGCCGACAACTTCTATGTTTCTATGAGTACAGAGGTGCTCCTTCCTCTGTATAATTGCCTGGTTAGACCAACCATGATTACAGCGTGCAGTTTTGGTGTCCTTACTTAAAAAGGGATATTACTCTTCTGGAGAGGGTTCTGAGGAGGGTGACCATGATGATGCAAGGACTAGGGGAAAAGCCCTATGGGGAGAGACTGTAGGAGCTCAAACTCTACTCGCTGGAGAAGAGAAGAGACAGAGGGGATATGATCAAGGTCTTCAAATATCTCATGGGAATGAACAGGATAAGCCTTGAGGGGCTGCTTCAGCTGAGGGAAGTAGTGGCCTCCAGGGGACACTCAATGAGGCTGGACGGGGGGGAGACTAAGTGGGGAAACAAGGAGACGCTACTTCACTGAGAGGGTGGTGAAGCCCTGGAATGTGCTGCCTGTGGAATTGGTGGCTGATACAACTGTGAAGGGGTTCAAGAAGGGCTGGGAAAGGTATAGGGGGAAGGTGCATCCCAGAGCCCCACTGGGGGTTGGGGGTGGGAGACCTTGTAGAAAGGGGAGGTTATAACAGTGCCCTAGGTAGGCACTGATCCACAAGCAGACTCAATAGACCATAGGGCCTAATCTGCTGGCTTTTTAGTCTGTTTGTAAAAATCATTACCTGTACTATTTTCAGTTTACTTTATTTAACTTGCTGTATATTTAGCTTTTATAATTCTACATTGTTATAAACATAATAATAAGATAGACAATAAAATCCAGATAAAATCCCCAAAATAGACTAGTAATCATTAGAAGAGATGGGAAAAATCAAGGAACTACCCTTTGTTCAGTACTTAGAAACATAGAAACATAGAAAGGTGACAGCAGGGGACCAAAGGTCCATCAAGTCTGCCTGTGAGTTCCCAAGACCCTAGGAGATCCTTTGACCTAGCCAATACTTTTGCCTGCAGATTTAATTCAAGCATACTCTTTATCCCAGCCTCGTTTGAAGGCTGACAGTCTTAACTCCCACAACATCCGTGGGCAGCCTGTTCCATGGCTCCACTATCCTTTCTGAGAAACAGTGTTTCCTAAGATCCCTTCTGAATTTCCCACCCCTCAGCTTCCATCCATGCCCCATTGTGTTTGAGCTGGACACCCTGGTGAATAATTCAGAGTAGGGCACTGAATTAATTCTCCTCATGTACTTGAAGGTTTCTATCACATCCCCCCTTTCCTTCTTGTTTTCAGTGAGAACATGTTTAATGCCTCTAGATGCCCTTCATACGATAGGCCCTGGAGCCCCTGTATCATTTTGGTCACCATTCTTTGTATGGCTTCTAGCCTGTCCCTGTCCTTGTTAACATGTGGGCTCCAAAACTGGACACAGTATTCCAAGTGGGGTCTCACTAGAGGGATCTGTTCAGTGGCAGTATCACCTCTCGATGCCTATGCTCGAGTTCCCCAACATTTTGTTGTCCCTACTATATGCTGCATTGCATTGGCTGACTTGTTTTAGGGTATCACATATGATAACTCCTAGATCCCTTTCCTCTTGTGAGGCACTGAGCTTGACCCTGCTGAGCCAATAGGCTGGCCTCAGGTTATTCTTGCCTAGATGCATCACTTTATACTTCTTGGCATTGAACTTCAACTGCCGGACACTACAACATTTCTTTCAACTTTTCAGATATTTCTGTAGGTTCCCAGCTGCTTTCTTGCTGTCCACCCTACCGCCTAACTTAGTGTTATCTGCAAACAGTGCAATTTTGCCCTGGATACCTACTTCTATTTTCACTGATGAAAACATTAAACAGGACTGGTCCAATGACCGAGCCTTGAGGAACCACGCTCATCACCTCTCCCTCCTCTGACTTCTCCCCATTGACAACATCCCTCTGCTTCCTGCCCCCAGCCAGTTACCCACTCACTTAACAATGCAATTTGCTATGCCCAAATCCTCTAGCTTCTTCGGTAGGTGGTTATGTGGTACAGAATCAAAGGCATTGCTGAAGTCGAAATAAAGGAGATCCACTGGATGGTCCCTATCCATTTCCTTAGCTACCCAATCAAAACATTTTATCAGGTTTGTTTGGCATGACTTGTCTGCCGTGAAACCATGTTGTTTGCCATTCTGAAGGCCATTTTTACTCAAGTATTGCACTAGGTCTTGTTTAATTGGGACTTCCATTTGTTTTCCTAACACTGATGTGAGGCCAACATGCCTGTAGTTACTGGCTTCTTCCCTGCTTCCACCCTTATGAAGAGGCACCATGTCAGCCCTCTTCAAGTCCCTTGGCATGACTCCCGTCTGAAGCGAATGGTTAAACAGATGCACCAAGGGATCCGCTAACTCACCTGCCAACTCTTTTAATATCCTTGGTTATATTCCATCTGGTCCAGGAGATTTGTCTTGTTTCATATGCTCAAGCACCTCCCTAACCCTGCCTGTGGTAATAATTGGTGTTTTCATTTGTGAAACACCCCTGCCATGCACTGTTATGCCACTGTCAGGCAATGAGCCACTGTGTTCCTTGGTGAACACTGAACAGAAGTATGTGTTCAGAACAGTGACCTTCTGTCTGCCTATCCCCATCTTTAAGTCTAACTACTCTTCTCCCTTTCTTTCTCTTCTCTTGTAAATACCCGAATAATTGTTTGTTCCCCTCTTTGACTCCTTTTCTATCTGAAGTTCTGCCTCCACCTTTGCTTGCTGCACTGCCAACTTAGCCTCCTTATTCTTCTGTACATAATCTTTCCATAGATCATTTCCCTGCTTCCTTTTGAAGTTGAGTAAGGCCTCTCTCTCTTGGTCCTAATGGCTTTTTTAACTTGACTAGTGAACCATATGGGGCATTTGTGTCTGTTCCTTTTTGTCACATTCTTTACGCATATCTTGGTGGCCTCTAAGATGATTTGTTTAATTGATCTCCAAATTTCTTCCACTTCTAACTGCTTGTGTATCTTAGTTTATCGCTGACTAGATCCCTCATTTTGTCGAAATTAGCCCCTCTGAAATTTAGGACATCTACTCTGGACTGAGATTTGACCTTCCTCAGGGATAATTCAAACCAAACAGAGTTGTGGTCACTGTTAGTCAGCGGCTCCACAACCCTGACTGCCCTGAAAGTTTCTGAGTTGCTGAGAATCACATCCAAGATAGTGTCCTGCCTAGTTGGATCAGTGACTAACTGCACGAGAAGGAATCCTGTAAGACTTCTACCACAGACTGATTCATAGCTGATCTAGCCATTGGATGCCCCAGTCTACATCAGGCATGTTTAGGTGCCCTACCACCACAAATTCCCCTTTCAGTGATACGCCTCTGATTTCTTTCAAAAGCTCCCTGTCCTTGTCCTCCACTTGATTCAGAGGCCTATATACCACCCCGATGTGGGTACTCATCCCTGAGGTTGAACTAAGCTGTACCCACAGGGATTCCACCCCTTCTTTAATGCAGACAACGCATGCTGTTGCCTTTGTTCCCTTTAACATAAAGCGCTACCCCATTCCCCCCCCCCGGCTCTTCTCCTATACGTACTGAAGAGCACATAACCCAGAGCTGAGAGATCCCAACCATTGTTTTCTGATGCCAAGGTTTCTGTGACGACCACCAGGTCCATATAGGACTCTTATTTCCATGCCTGAAGGTCACTTATCTTGCTACATAGGCTTCTGGCATTAAGAAACGTCCCAGTCCAAGAACCAGGAGTTGAAGTGTTTCTTCTACCTGCTGGTCTGTTCCTCTGTTTCCTGCTTTCTTGGTCCCCTTTCCAGTCTTTTGTAGCCTTTTTCTGCTTACTGTGATTGAGTTTGTGGTGCATTGTAGTAAATCTTAATTGTGGGGGAGTGGCGACTAAGTTCCCATCTTCTATGCTATCGCTGATAGTTTTCTTAGCACCATACTCCCCCTTGCACCTGCTTCACCAAATGTCCCTGACTTCACTTCACCAATGGCCTCACTTCACATAGTTTTCACCTGACAAAATGCTCTCCTTCACCCAATACGACACAGAAAAGCTCGGGCACTCCACCACATATTACGCTGCACACCGAAATGAATTTAAAAAGTTTTTATTCCACTTAAAGGAGCCTAATGCATTTCTGATCCTAAACCAGACCCTTTTTCAAAGGCAGAATCAATAAAATGAAAAGATCCATGGCTTTATAAAGCCTGCATACTATGGTATCCTAAACTGGATTCAGCTGCAACCATTTAGTCAATCATTATATCTACACAAACCTAAGAAGTAAGTTGCGGAGAATAACACATACATACTATCTTTATACAATCACTAAAAATCTTTTAAGTACAATAGTTCATTTTAATTAAAACACACAATCACAAAACATAGTATTGTAATAGCTAGAAGGCTAAAAAGTAGAGCAGACGAAATAGCAAGACAAGGTATTTTAAATGCAATTGGAGGGGGGGGGGGAGACACAGTATTCACAAAGCAGACCAAAGTGGAATATAAACCCTATAATTCATATTATCTGGTTTCCAAAAATGGCTTAATCTCAAAACAAGTATTTAAACTGGGAGATTTGTATGCTTGTAGGGTAATTATCCAGAAGGTTCCCCGTCTCAAAACTAGATTATTATAGTTGCCACCCCGTGGATTACTATTAACTTTATCTATTGCCCAGTGCTGGGTAAGTTACTTTTTCTATTACTTTCTATTTCTTTTAGAAACTTGATCCAGTAAGCACTGTGCAGTCACTAGCAAGGATGGAGAAGTACTAGAAAAAGTAATACACCTGACAGTTACAGCTACTTATTTCTTTTTGTACGAAAATAATAAAAAAACTATAACAGATGACATTTATTTAAAAGTAATAGGTTAGTTACTAGTTACTTTCAAATGTAATCAGTTACAGTTATGTATTACTTTTGTATAAAAAGACATAAGTAATTGTAACTGTAAGGTGTATTACTTTTTCCAGTATTTCTCTATCCTTGCCAGTGACTGCAGAGCTTTCTGGAACAAGTTTCCAAAAGTAATCGAAAGTAATAGAAAAAGTAACTTACCCAACACTGCTATTGCCATATATTCAAAAGCATGTAAATCACCATCTCTACTCTTACTAATATGTTGTGCAGTGACATATGTATTATCATGTCGTTCTATTGCTCTTTTGTGTTCCCCAACTCTAATTTTAAAACAGTGTGTGTTTTTTCCTATATAAAAGGAACCACAGGAGCAAACAGCTAAATAGATAACACCAGGCATAGCACGTGTAATTAGTTATCTAATCTCATATGTTTTCTTTTTTTTGAAATTCAAAATTTTTATTGTTTTAGCACAACAACAGACATGTAATACAGATGCCAAGGCAGATCCAAGACAAAACCTTAACAATAATCAGAGACATGACCAGATCATGTAGCAAGTTACCCAAACCCACCCTACCCACCCCTGGAAGGTGCCACTAATTCCAGGTTAACCCTGAAGAGAAACTATCTATTGCCATGGATCAGTATGCAATAGGATACAGTTAGCCACATAAAAACAAACCATAATGATCCCGTCAGAGGAATCCAAGTAGAGAGTTCAATGAAGGTATAAAGCGTATAACTTGCCCCATTTTTTATGAAAAGTAGGCATAGCGTTTCTGGAACTAGCTATTAGTCTTTCCATCTTAAAACATAAGGAGATTTCCTCAAGCCAATCACTATAGGAGATGGCCACTTGGTCTAGCCCATGGGTTCTCAAATGGTGAGGTCAGCCTCCCTTGGGAGGCCCCAATCTATTCCAGGGGAGGCTCAAGCATGTCTGAAAAAGTACTGTATTTAAATTTTGAGTTTAATATATTTTGTGTGAACAGATGATGCAAACTGAAAGAGGATAATAGTAGGCGAATTTAATGTATGTATTTACTAATAGGTGACAGGGAAGGTGAATGAGCCAAGGCTCATTTCAGGTGTACCCGGGAAGGGAAGGAGTGAATACATTTCAAAGGTAACTTCAAAACAGTCAAGAAATACACAATGAACAATAGTGCAAACACATATAAACAATAAACTATTAATGAGTGGTGGTAATTGATCAATTTGTAGCATGATGGCAGAACAGCCCAAATAAAGGGTTGAGCATAGAAGTGCCAACAGCAATAGCAGGAAGGAGAAGTAATCCCTGAGAAGTTGCTTAGGAACAGGAAAGGATGGGAGAGGCAAAGTATGTAGGAAGGTTATTTCATATAGAGAGGAAACAGAGAAAGTAGTCTGATCCATGAAGGTACTGCAACAAGGGTAACAATGGTTCAAGAATGAAAATAGTAGAATACATAGGTTGGCCTGTATGGGGGGTTACAAGTTGAATGATACCAATTGTTTAGTTTATTTATTTATTATTCAGATAACACCCTTGAGCACAGGCGCTTTTTTTCAAAGGTTCCACGTCAGTATAAGATAAAGAACTGTATGTGAGTCAAGTACTCAAAAGGGTTTCAATTTATTCATGGTGTACTGCGCAAAGCACAGTATGTTATTTTTCTTTGGGGAGGCCCAAGATTATTTCAATTTTTGGGGGAGGCTCAAAATCTTTTCCATGGATTTGAGGAGGCTCACTGTGACAAAGTCTGAGAACTATTGGTCTAGCCAATGTCGAAGGACTAGCCTTTTGACTGCCATTGAAATTATGGCCATGTGGAATTTCCGTTCTTTAACACTAATGCTCGAGTACAGACCAATTACACAAATTTCAGCTGTGAATAGTTCCTCCAGACCCAAGATCGGATCCAAACTATTACGAATTGCATGCCATAATGGGGCAACTTTAACGCAGGACCAAAATATGTGCAGTAGGTTCCCTACTCCCATACCACACCTTGTACAATTATCAGATTTTAATCTGTCAAATTTAGCTAACTTTGCTGGTGTGTAATACATATTATTTAAAATGTAAAACTGTATAAGCCTGTTCCTATCCATAGTAAGATATTTATACATATCTCGCCAAACCTGATTCCAAGATATAAGAGAGTCAGGTACGAGAGGAGCCCATACATTGGAACCTGCGAATGAGTTGGGGAATTTTGTAAGCAAGAGATAATTATATAGCCGAGCTATGCTGTGGGGTTTTGTAACACAGATCCTGATTTGTTCCAGGAAAGGCCTAATTTGAGAGGGTATTCTCACCAACCCGAAATAATCTCATATGTTTTCTGTGAATTATCCACTCTAAAGTCCTTCCCAGTTTTGTTGTATTTATAATAAATGCAATTATTGCATTTATAACAACCCATAGGTCTAGTAAGCCAATGGGCAGTCACTTTCTGACCCTGAAAATGGCTACACACCAGACGATCTCTTAAACTAGGTGCTCTCTTATATGAGAATCTCAGTTGTATGTTGGCTATATCTCTTAGATTTTCTTCTGCCATTAAGACACTCCAATGTTTAGTAACAATGTCTGCAAACTCTTTCGACTGAGCTGTATATGTCGTGACTACCTTCATTCTATTTTTGTTAGACACAGAAACTTCAGAATTTCTACTTCCTTCTTGTAATAAAGATTCCCTACCTATATTTAGAAAATGGGCATCAGAAATCCCAGGCTCTGATTGGCTGATAGCCCTGACAAGGTGGGCGTCTATCAGGCAATAGAGCCCGGGCATTAAAAGTGCCAGCTTGGCACAGACCTAATCACACAGATCAGTATGCAAAAAGAACTCTCATTTCAAAATGCCGACATTTTTATTTGCTGCTTAGCGGGTGAGTTTACAGCCTTCCCCTCCCTGAATCCAGTACTATGAGCCAGAATAAAGTAATAGCACATAGCAAAAAAGTAAAGGCACAAATCTACAGTTACAGCGATCGCCTGCATTCACTGTCAAAAGCTCAACAGGCATCAGGATACAGGCGTATCTTTCTCTCTCTCTCTCCCCCCAGGAAGCCGGCTGCCGGCGGCTCAATTTCAACACGCAAGCCGGCAGGACACCCCCGGCCCCGAACTAGTCAGAGTAGCAGACGGACCCCCGAAGGTTGCAGCCCCACACACACCAACTTGTTTCTTGGCAGCTACTAACTGTTTTCCTTAACAAAACAGATCCTTCATTCATACCTGATCATGCTGTTGCCCAACGGCTCGAATGCGGGCAGTAGCGCTAATGCCATTCTTTTAAATTGACGGCAATACTGCTCCCGATCCCCCTCTAACTTAAAATTGTACCCCTCCTGTCTGCTTACAGGCCTATTTGTAACTCCTCCAGTTCCTTACCTCTACCGAGAAGCTACACCTAAAGTTGTGGCTCTGCTGCCTCACGCTGTATAGTTGCTTCCGGGTTGACAGAGCGGCTTAACTGTAACAATGGGGGTTAAAAAAATGGAGAGACCAATAAGTTTGTTTTTGGCAGGGGTAGTCTTTTTTTGGAGAACGGGTAAAATCACTTAAGGGAGGAACCATTCTTTTAATGTACTGCCACCGTAACTGCAACTGTCCCCGACATAGCCAGTGTCCCGCTAGTCCTGGGTTTGCCTTCTGATTCACCTTGATGTTGAAAGAAAAAAAAGCATGACTGAAAAGGCTTCAGCATTTAAAAACATTACCGCTGCTTTGTTACCTCCCTGCACACTACTGTCCTTCCCCTTCCTGATCCTAAAGCAATCTTAGCATCTATACGGGGACGAGCGACTACACAATTAAAATGTACGCTGACTGTGCAACGTCGCATCAAAATGAAGAGCAAATCCAATAAAAAAAACATTAATGTACCCCTTTTAAAAGAGTTCATTGCATTTTTGTTCCACAGCTTGCTCTATCTCCGTGTCTGTGGGTGAGAGGATAACCATGACAACTAGATACAGATCTAGACAGAAAAGTCAGAAGCTCAAAAAAAGGTACTGTAATGCAGGTGTAGGAACTACTTTATTACAGAATAAATGAAATATCTAAATGTTTTAACATTTGAATATATAATTATGCCTTTTAAACAAATACTTTACAGTACCTATTTTTCTAAGCGTTAAAGGCCAGAGTGGGCGATTAGTTATATCGATCTTCCAGGTTATGGCGTCTCTCGCCTGCGCGCCGGGTCTTCACGCCCCTGGGCGGTCCGGTATAGCACAATACCGCCCAACCTGTTGGGTATTATTGCTTACTTTGTACAGCCTGCCTAGCATTGGCTACTTTATCAAAATAATACCCTCTTTCATAAAATCTCAGTTCCAGTTCATCTGCTTTCTGTTCATATTTGTCATTATTAGTACAATTTCATTTCATTTGTAAAAATTCCCCCCTAGGTATATTACTAATAACATGTTTGGGATGGCAACTAGATGCCAAAAGGGTAGTTTTGCCATAAACTGGTTTTCTAAAAGTTTCCGTCTCTAAAGTTTGACCCTCTGCTGATCGAGAAATCATTAAGTCCAAATAGGAAATATGTTCCAAGTGACAAGTATGAGTAAAACGTAGATTAATATTAGCACTGTGTAAATAAGATATGAATTCCCCCAATTCTAATTCAGAACCATCCCAGATAAGCAACACATAATCTATATAACATTTTCACATAGTTATCTGTGAAAAAAATTGATTTCTAGCAGTCATAAATAACATCTTTCTCCCAAAACCCCACATACAGATTTGCTACAGAGGGTGCACATGTCGAGCTCATCGCAGTCCCCAAAATTTGTTTGTAAATGCATTTATCAAACAAAAAAATGTTATACTTCAGAATGTATTCTAATAATTTTAACAAAAACTCCAAAGATGAAATATTTTCATTTTCTCTTTCCCTCAAATAAAAGGCCATAGCATCCAAGGCTCCCTCATATGGAACATGGGTATATAGGGCCTCAATATCTAAAGTCACCAATTAAGATGTTTTCTTCAAAATGTTATTATCCAAAATGCGTAAACTATCCTTAGTGTCTCTCACATAGGATGGTAAACATTCCACCGGGGGTCTCAACCAGGAATCCAGATATTTGGAAAAAGGTTCCGTTAGGGAGCCCAACCCATTAACTATTGGGTGCCTCGGAGGCCTCTCTCTTGAGACTTATGCATTTTAGCTAATAAATAAAACATAGCCATCGTCGGAAAATATGTAATTAAAAAGTCTCACACCTTTTTAGAAATGATTCCACTGTTATATGCAGTATTAACAGTTTCATCTATAGCATATTTAAAATCAGCCATCGGATCCTGATCAACTTTCTCATAAAATGAAACATCCTGAAGTTGTTGCAAAGCTTCTGTGACATATTCTGATTTCTTCTACAATACCACTGCACCACCCTTGTCAGCCAGTTTGATAATAACATCTTTTTTTACTTCGGAGAGCTGAAAATTGCATCACACTCATTAGTACATAAATTATTATACTGGGAAGCTGGTAAATTATGTAGCAAAATGTCTAAATCCTTTTCAACCAGTTCTTTGAAAACAGTCACTGTGTGGTAGGGAGGGGGCAGAAAGTAGAAGGTGGTCTAAATGTTTCTATATATGAAGCATCAATCACGGAAAGTGTTTAATTTTTCTTCTTAAAGAATGCCACAAGATTTAATTTGTGGCATAAAAGACGCAGATCAATAATACTTTGAACATAAGATATCTTTGTCATCGGAACAAAATTAAGACTTTTTTTAAGCAGATTTGTCTCTGCATCTGTAAGGGTACAGTCAGTCAAATTAATAATTTGTTGATTGAAATGGGGAGCAACACTCACCTCCTCTGACCCCGATATGGTCGTCTGTTGTAAGGCTGTTGTCTGTAATTCTGGTGCCTGTACCCTATTCTTTCTCCTCCGCCTGCCCCTCCTCGTCCTCTTCCAAACCCTGTTCTTGGGCATGTCTCTCCCCCTTGATGATTCAAGCATGGACTTCTCCTCAATTCAAAATGAGTTTGCTGTGGGGGCTGTGGGGCCTGCTGCTGTGCCAAATGACCACCTTGTATTCTGTCCTGATTGATTCCTCGTTCTAAAAAAGAACTTTGTTCACCTTCCTCACTCTCCAGTTTGTTCTGGTCTGTGCTGAAGTTGAAAGACACATTTTTATTGTTTTTCAAAATACTTTTCTGAGGTTTCTCTTTCCACGTATAAACAATTATTTTCAAAGTCCAGTTTATCCCAAGTAAATTTTATTTGTTTAGTATTTTTCAGTTCAACATCTAAACGTTTTATTGTGTCTTATACATTTTTAAGTCTATCAAATTCAGCAACGTGCAGTGTGTGTAATCTCAAAACTTCTTGTTCCTGTCCTTTAAAATCCACCAAAACTATTTGTTCTTTTTCTTTACTGAATTTAATAATCAACGCAATTAATTTAAAACTTGCTTCAGTAAGAATCTGCTCCCATTCAGACATAAAAGTTACACTATCTGTTCCATATGCTGGTTTTAAATCAATCCTGAAACCTGTGGCCCCACTTCACATAGTTTTCACCTGACAAAATGCTCTCCTTCACCCAAACAATATGCTTAGTAGCACTTTTACAGTGAAAGTTTTGGCAAAGTGCCACTATGTCTAGTTTCACAAACTCCTCAGAATGTTTTCTATTTAAAACCAAAGTCTTTAAAACTTTAATCTACTCACACAATGTACAACATTGTTCTTATTGTTCCTACCACCTTGCACCACCCATACCTTATAAAGAGAGTACCCTCACCCAGCCAGCATTTAGCAGCCACCTCCATCCTTTCACCTGAGAATGATGTACTCACCTATAGCAGCACTTGATTGGGTGACATGTGGCCAATCAGGTGTTAGTGTAGGTGAATGCATCATCTTTCATTCATTCTATAGCGAGACTCTGAAGAGGGAGGGCATCTCACTGTAACACTAGAAGGTTTTCTTTTTTTAGAGGTAGACTAATATG
The DNA here is from genome assembly GCA_016271365.2 of Neoceratodus forsteri. NCBI lineage: Eukaryota > Metazoa > Chordata > Ceratodontiformes > Ceratodontidae > Neoceratodus > Neoceratodus forsteri. The sequence goes on along the minus strand of CM057456.1, from coordinate 1,307,952,383 downwards.
TTTGATAATTTGGGGCTGGAGGGGGGATGGAAGTTGGGTTTTTGAGGGTGGGTAGGGTGGAGTTCCCTACATATGACTCAGAAGGACAGGCACAGGGTGGGGACAAGGTTGGTGGTGTCTGTGCATTTCACAAACAGGAAGCAGTTGGGGGGGTAGGAAAGCCAGTTATATATGTTTTTAACAAACATTGATGGGGCTGTGGGGAAAGGAGGGAGGTGGGTGCACAAGGTAGGTGGGTGGGGGTACTAACCTTAAAAGGGACTGAGTGTTTAGAGGGCAATTGGAAATCATTTCAAACAGGTGGTGGGCACATAGTAAAGCTTTAAAAACATTTTTTATAGAAAAAAATAACTTCTCTATGCTGGAGTAAAGTCAGGAAACTTAGCCTTTGCTATGCATAGCATGAAGTTTCCATTTTGCACCACCTTCTCTAACAAAGTAAAATGTTGCTGCTTCTCTAATCCCTAATGCAAACTTGCCAGACCCCCAGCTCCATTCTGACTCCTCCCGTTCCACCCCACATTCTGCTGTGTGCCATTACCTGCTAGAAAGAGATAACCGAGTTGGTTAAGCAGGGAGGTGTTAGAAAAGGTGAGGGTGAGAAGAGCAGCTTTCAGAAAATGTAGGTGCTTCAAACGGGGGGAGGATAGGGAAGAGTACCTGAAGAAATCAAGGTAAGTGAGCAATTAGGGCAGCCAAGGCTTTGAGGGAGCTTAGGCTGGCACAAGGTATCAGAGAAGGGGGAAAGGATTTCTTCAGGTACATAATGGAGAGAAGAACTACAAGGATAAGAGTGTAAGGATCAGGAAAGATAGAGGGTGGGCAGAGAAGGGGGAAGATCAGGCAGAAGTGCTCATTGACTACTTCTGCTTGGTGTTTACTAGGGAGAAGAATGAGTCAATACTACAGGGATGGGGGGGTGGATACATGGGGGGTGGGGTTAACGGAAGGGGAAATCCTGGTGAGCAGGGTACCGGAAGGCCTAAGGGCCCTGTGGGTGGATAAGGCGCTTGGCCCAGATGGCATACACCCCAGGGTTCTGAAGGAATTGGCAGAGGTCCTGGCAGAGCCACTGGCAGGCTTGTTTAATACTTCTCTGGGAACTGGGTGTGTACCTCAAGATTGGAGGATGGCGCATATGGTGCCCCTCCACAAAAGTGAACCCAAGGTAGAACCAGACAACTATAGGCTAGTTAGCCTTACATCCATTGTAGGGAAGCTAATGGAGACTATTCTTAAGGAAAGGCTGATAACCTTTCTGGAAGTGAATGGTCTCCAGAACAATAGGCAACATTGGTTTGTCTCTGGCAGATCCTGTCAGACCAACCTGGTTGACTTTTATGAATGGGTGACTAAGGCACTTGACAGAGGCCAAGCGGTGGATGTCACATATCTGGACTTCAGCAAGGCCTTCTGTGCCACATGAGAGACTGATTAGCAAATTGGGATACCAAAAGGGGAGAACGTGGTGGATTAGGTCAGGAACTGGCTGCAGGACAGGCAGCAGAGGGTAATTGTTGGGGGGGGGGGCACTCAACTCCAAAACCTGTAACCAGTGGAGTACCACAAAACTCGGTACTGGGCCCAGTGTTGTTTGGCATTTGTATTGCTGACATCTCATATGGGATATAGAACAAGATCAGCCTTTTTGCAGATGACACCAAAATTGGTGCAGTGGTGGATGACACAGAAGGGGGTATGGGCTACAGGGTGATCTGACAAAGCTTGAGCACTGGTCAAACACAGCAACTGGGGTTCAATGCGAAGAAGTGCAGAGTCATACACTTGGGAGCAAGAAACCCAAGGAATTGTTATCAGCTAGGGGGGGTTACAGTTAGCCACTACAGAGGAGGAGAAAGATCTTGGGGTGGTGATAACAGGGCAAATGTACCACTCAGCACAGTGCAGGAAAGTGGCAGCTAAAGCTAATAAGATGCTGAAGTGTATTACCAGGGGAATCACCTGCAGGAGAGAGGAGGTAATACTGCCATTGTACAGGTCGTTGGTAAGGCCACACCTGGAGTACTGCATGCAGTTCTGGTGCTGTTACTTAAAGAAATATGTAAACTTGCTGGAGGGAGTCCAACACAGATCAATCAGGATGATCCTAGGACTGGAAGACAAACCCTATGAGGAGAGGTTGAGGGAGCTCAATGTGTACTCCCTGGAGGAAAGGAGGTATAGAGGGGACATGATAGAAACCTTTAAACATATGAAAGGCTTAAACAAGACTGGTACAGAAGGAATTCTTAATTTAAAGGGTGAGTGGGATGCTAGAGGGCACAGTCGGAGTTTGGAGGGTGGAAGATTCAGGAGGGAAATGAGAAGACACTATTTCATAGAAAGGGTTGTGACAAAGTGGAATGCACTGCCCGAAGAGTTGGTATCCTTAAAGTCGGTGGGCAGTTTTAAGAGGGCATGGGACAAAGTCAGGGGGAAGGTGTCCAAGGGGACACCAGGGAGTGGTGTCAGCAAGCATGGGCATGAATTCAGATATGTGGGTAGGGTTGGGAGGGGCAGCTGCAGAGTAATGGCCTTCTAGCAGCAATTTGAACAGACTTGATAGACCATCTGACCTGAATCTGCTGGCAGTTTTGTATGTTCATATAGGGGACTAGCACAGATTAAAATACAGGAGATGGAGAGGGAATGAATCAATGCTGTCCTGGGCTGGCCTATTTGGAATTACATTTGAGTTTCTTTTGTATTACAGTACTGTATGACACAGTACTGTGATACAAAAGAAACTCAAATGTTTATTTATTTATTTATTGAAATCTCGGATTACAAATACTTTTGAGCTAGGGGCAGCTCATTTCCAAAGGTTCCACGTCAAAGGAAAGGGTTACAATAAGGTTGGGAGGTATAGACAACATTCATGGTATCAACCGTGGTACAGACAACATTCACGGGTATCATCGGAGCACAGCAAGTCAACTGGTAACTAAGTGGGAACAGTGCTACACACTCAAGATTACATGCAAGCTTAGAAAACCATAAGGTACATTTGAAGCAACATTGCTAATCAGAGGTGGGGGGAAGGGAAGAGTAAGGAAGAGGTAAGGGAGAAGAGAGGGCAGAGTCCAGGTAGAGAAGGAAAAGAAAATAGGGCAGCCAGAGGCCTTGTCATAAGGTGAGAGTGAGAGGGAGGGGAGGCTAAGGTGGGAGAAGGGGTAAAAGACGGGAAAAGGAAAGCAGATGAAGGGGAAGAAGATAAGGGAGAGTGGGGACTAGAGGGGAAGGGGGGGGCTCAGTGGGATAAGAACAAGGAGGGGTGAGGTAAGGGAGGAGGTGGCAGGGGGAAAGGGGAAATTGTTCTGCCAGGAGAGGTGAAACAAAACAGGAAGCCAAGTAAGAGCTGTGATGTGATTCCAAACAGGCCAACCCAGCCAAGTATTTAGTCTCTCTCCATCTCCAGTCTTTTGGGTTTGTCTAAGCCCCCTATCTCTTCTTAGCAGGCAATGCATACAGTGTTCCTGCATATTACCACTACATGTGCCGTGGCAAAACAGTATTAACAGAGTTAGAAAGTTAACTTCCATTATGAATGCCATTTTATTTGTGGGGGGGGGAGTGAAGATTTAAAAAACAAAATTCCAGGGGTGGCGGCTGCCATTTGCAAGTTTTTATTTATTTATTTAGTTTTTGTTGACCGGGTAAGTGCACTAGACAAATCCTGCCTATTTTCAGGCAAGACCCGGGGGAGGGGGATATAGACGAATGGCAACTGACCTTGAACCAGATTAAGCTGTTGGTGGTATTTTTAGTGAATGAGGGAAATTTGGCCAGGACAAGTTTGCCTAGGGGTGCCACATACCCTAAGGCAGTCCCTGCTCGATACCCTTGGATGCACCCCATCTGGTCCCATTGCTTTGTCCACTTTCAGATTAAGGATTCCCTTCCGAACTCTCTCCTCCAAAAAAGGACTATTGTCTACCCCCCCCCATCTCCTTTCACTTTTTTTGTGACCCCTCCCCTTCTCCTTCCTTTTTGAATACTGAGCAGAAGTATTTGATCAGGATGTCTGCCAATTTCTGGTCTCCCTCTGCACAGTTCCCCTCCCACCCTCCTTTCCCTCTTTAACCTTACAATCCCTCTCCTGGTCTTTTTCTTTTCATTTACATACCTAAAAGATGTGTTGTCCCCTTTTGTTACCATCTAGACTATTCTCTCTCTGCCATCTGTGTCTTCTTGCTCCTTACTGCTTTCCCTGCTTCCCTGTTTCCCTTGATATACTGCCCTATTCTCCTCCCTCTGCATCTTCTTACACCTTCTGAATGCTATCCTTTCAGCCTTTACCTTCTCTGCCACCTCTTTTGAGAACCATAGCAGTCTCTTTTTCCTCTTGATTTTGCTCACTTGCTTGATGCAGAGGTTTGTCACCTTAACAATTACCCGTTAGTTTTCACCACTGTTCCTCCCCCACAGGTCATCACTGACTTTCTAAAATCTACTCTCTTGAAATCCAGAACCCTCGCTCTTGTATGGTTTGATTCCACAGTCACCCTTATATTGAACCATACTGTATGGTAATCACTGGTCGCCAGGTGGACTCTCACCTTGATGTCTGCAATATTATCCCTGTGATTGAGCACCAGGTCCAGTACTGCTCCATCACGAGTAGCTTCACTGACTAGTTGCCTGAGGAATGCCCCCTACAGGGAGTCCAGTATGTACCTGATCCTAACTAAAGCCACAGCTGGAGGTATACAATTAGGTGGGCACTGCAATTAGGGCAACAAGAAAAAGCAGTGAGTGACAGGGGCGTGCTGGATTTTGCAGCGCCCTGTAATTTATTTTATTTATTTATTAGATCATCAGTTTATAGACCTTTGAGTCACAGACTCATTTACAAAGGCACCTCGTCAAGAGAGCAATACATCACAGTAAACAAAACAGTACAGTACATAACACTTAGACTAAAAAGGCAACCAGTGTTACAGGCATTCACTGGTGGTACACACTTCATAATAGGTAGATCACAGTAGTCATAATATAGGTACACGAGTACCACGTCAGGTAGCAAACAGAGATATTTTATTACATTAGTCAGCAGATGTTGTCTGAGATGTATTCATGACCTTTTCACTGTCAACACTGTTCTCCTCCGGTCCACTCATGCATGGACCCAGAGAAGATTATATTTAGTGTAGAGGACTGCGGGGGGGACGGGGGGCAAAGTCCCTCACAAAAATGAACTCTTCTCTCCTGCTGCCCCTTATCAGAGTAGCTGGGTTGCAGTGGAATGTAGGGCCATGGTCGATGTGGGTGACATTTTTCTGGCGCCATAATTTGCAGTGACCAGATTCATGTCGCAGCACACTAGGTGAACCTAGCTGGGAAGATTCAATCTACATCTGGCAGCTTGAAGTCCCCCACCAGCAGCACCTCCCCCTTTTCTGCCATTATGCCAATGGCTTCCATCAGCACTTTAGCTCCTCCCCCTTGGTGGAGGTCTGCATATCATGTCAGTGTGAAAAGTGGCTCCATTCCCTGTCTCTAGGGTGACCCACATTACCTCTGATCCCCCTGTATTCCCTGTATCTGTATTGCTTTTAAGCTTTCCTTCACATAAAGCACTGAACCCCCTCATTTCCTTCCCACCCTGTCTTTCCTGAACAGAATATAGCCTGATATGACCATGTCCCAGCCATGGTCTTGAGTGCACCATGACTCATAATGGCCACGATATGCAGGTCGGCCTCTGCCATGATGGCTTCTATGTCTGGAATATTATTTCCTAGGCTTCTAGCATTCACACACATGGTCTTCTAGATTTTTTCGCACTCTGCTTGTTAACTCCCCTTTTTTCCTTTTTGCCTCCTGCTACCCCATCTCTTTTTAATGATTTTGTTTCCATCAGCTTTTGTTTCTATCATCCTGTTTCCATTATTCATTTGAAACCTAGGGGGTTTCTCTTCCTTTGGGTTTTCCCTGCCCTCTACTTCAGCTTGTGGGGGGGGAGCAGCTTCTGCCTCCCCAATTTCTTCCATAACCCCCTCAACTAAGCAAAATTTAAACCATCCATTATGTGGATCCAAATAATGAATATTGGGTCCTGTTTGAGGTACAGTATAAGGTGCTCAGATTATACAAAAGAGTTAATAAAGCCCCTTTTCCCACTCCCAAGTGGCCCGGGTTAATCCCATGGCTCTAGTCCATGTCAAGTCATCTCTGTAGATTTCAGTACTGGAATCAGTCCTTTTCAATGCCTCCATGATTGACATTGCAGAATAACTGGAAGGGAAGATAATATGCATTTTTGCAAATGCCACCAAAATCTGTAATAGGATGGACAATCAGGAGGGAGTGGAAAGAATGCGTAGGAATCTTGGGAAACTCAAAGAGTGGTCAAAAGCATGGCAGTTGGGGTTGAATGCCAAAAAGTGCAAAATCATGCACAAAGGGCATAGGAACCCAGGAACAAGTACATGATGGGGGGGGGGGGGGGGGGGGGTTACTGGCAGCCACCAAGCAGGAAAGGGATCTTGGGGTTATCATATCTGATTACCTCAATGTTGCAGGGCTCTGTGAGAAAGCAGTGGGTAGGGCCAGTGGGATGTTGGCCCAGGGATGCATAGGGAGAGGTATCTCCAGCAGGAGGATGGAGGTGGTGTTGCCACTGTATCACTTGCTTGTGAGACCCCACCTTGAGTATTGTGACCAGTTCTGGAGGTCACAACTTAGAAATGACATAGATAGGATGAAGGCAGTCCAGCAAAGGGCAAGTAAAATGGTGCAGGGATCGCATCAAAAGCCCCATAAAGAGAGACTGAGGGATGTTAACATGTACACCCTGAAATACAGGAGAACGATAGGGAACATGACAGAGACCTACAAGTACCACAAGGGAGTGAATAGGATGTAGGAGGGGAGTCTCTTTCAAATGAGAAAGAGCACCAGGACCAGAAGGCATGCAATGAAGGTGGGAGGGGGGAGAATTTAAGAGGGATGTGAGGAAGTACTTCTTCACTGAAAGAGTGGTGGTCACCTGGAATAGACTGTCATTGGAAGTTGTGGAGACAAAAACTATAGGGGGCTTCAAGCATAGGCGGTGGAGCCAGGGGGTCAGTGGGATCAGGCAACCCCTCACTTTTGTAGCTGAAGGGTGAGACATTGAATTGAACAGTGCCTGGGGCTGAGGTGTTCTATGCAATTCTGCCCCCCCAAGCAATTTTTGGTACACTTCTCCGACACTGGCTTCAACCATGCAAAGGATAGATGTAGGGGAATATTAGCAAATAGGTAGGGAGAAGGGAGGGTCACCAGAGATCAGTTAGGGTCTGCAGAGATAGACTAAGCAGTGACCATCTTGGTAGACTGGGAGGGCCAAGCGGTCCTTTCCTGTTGACAAATTCTATGATTCTATGTTTCCTACCATGTTCTCATATATCCAGCAGTATATGTGGCATTCTGCCAGCTCCTCCCCCAATATTATCTTTTTAACCCACCCACCCACCTCCCTAATTCAATCTCCCCAGCACTATGGCAAAAGCCCAGATGTAGTAATTCCCCCACTCCAAATTACCTCTGATTCAGTATGGGGGCAGTAGCTGAAATCTCAGCAGTTCAGATAGGTCCCCCTCTCTGCAACACCACCTGACAGTTCTGTGGTACGCACAGAAAAAATGGATATTTCACCAAATTTCAGGCATTCCAGGTTGTATCTGAAAATATTTATTTATTTAGCTTTTGTTGACCAGGTAAGTGCACTAGACAAATCCTGCCTATTTTCAGGCACGACCCGGGGGAGGGGGATACAGATGAATGCCAACTGACCTTGAACCAGATTAAGCTGTAATAGCCTGTAATAGGCAAATGTCTGCCTAGTACACCTTACCCAGTCAACAAAAACAAAATAACAAATAAAGCAATGTGTAACAAGTATTTTGGGGTCTTGAGTATGACTACTTTCTGAATATTAGTCTGAAGGGTCTCACAGACACCTATGAGCTGCAGATGGACCCTCAGAATACTAAGTATCAGATGACCAACTAACTGCACTTCTTCCTGGTTTTCCATGGCTCTCTGCCCACTGCTTCACATATTGTGTTTTCTTCTGTGTATTTCTTGGTCCTTAAGGATGACATCATTCTACTTCAGAGGAGTTGCAAGAACTAGTAAGAAACTCAAAAAGAACGAGCAGACAGGTGGAAGCAGCTGCAGGGATGCTTCTTGTGCTCTTCATTCTTGTTATGGGGTCCTCAGCAAGGAGGTTATCACAGGACCATAGATTGCTAGGACCTTCGCTGCTAGCAGGCAGTTTGCATTTTCATAAGTAAGTGCATTTTATTATTTTTTTAAGCACAACAACAACATGGGCCATTTTTCTTAACAGATGATTCCTTAAGAAGAGCTGTGGTTAAAATATTAGTTCTAATTGTATTTTCTGTTTTCATTTTGCATTTAATTAAATCCTTTTACAATTTTTTGTACTCCCCATACTGGAGCAGCACTTTGCACCAGATGAACCAGTCAAACAAAATATTTGAGTATGGCCCCAAATGTTTTGCGAGTGTCTGCAAGAATTGAACACCTGCAGTGCGAGGTGTTCAATTCTTGTTGTTGTTGTCATTATTCTTTTGGTAACTGAGTAAGGGCCATGAGGCACAAGTGTTTGTTTTCAGGGGTGACCCAGAAGAACTAGGGAGGTTAAATGACTTGCTCAGAGTCACACAGTATGCAAGTGGAGGTTGTGAAAATCAACCCCAGGTCTGTTGGATATACAATGGTTGTTCATTGCTTGCTACTGTATCCTATAGGCTACACTGATTAATTCTTCAGTTGAACCCCAGTGTAAACTGAACTTGCTGTTCTATTTCCCACACAACAACATTCAAAGTAAATAAACAAATAGTGCCATCCAGTCCTTGGCTTTGGTCACCTTCTGCTTATCTAACTGTGCAGCAGTTAAGCTAGCAGTAACATCTGTCATACTGGAAGCTGCAAACATCCTGTGCTGATCCCGTAAATGTCTCATTCTCATTTGGCAGTCCACCAGCACTTCTGCAATGGATACTGGGTTAAATATTATTTTAGCCTTTTTGCTGCTGACTCCTGGGCATCATCTGCTATTGTCACCTCCAGAGATTCTGTGCTTAATGGCCGTACTATCTGTACTCTTTCCTTAACTGCCCCCTTTGCTCTAATATACCTGAAGACTTATTTATTAATATGATCCTTGAGGAGACCTTTGTGTACCAAGAGATGATCTGTTCTGCTAATTGGGCTTGCACCAGTGTGGGTGGTTGGGCTCCTGTCCATTCCAAGTGAGCACCTTGAAGAAAACCTTCTCCCCAAGCAGCAGCAATGTGATGAGTGGGTCTGACTATCCACCAGTTAACCAAGTAGTACCCTCCCCCTGATGGGATCCCAACTGGAATTAATTTTTTTTTCATCAGTTTGAGGAGCCCTTTGGGTACCTTACCTTGAGGGGTCAGGGAATTTGTGCAACTATCAGTCTCTCACTAGCACAGAGCCTCCAGCCCTGTACTTATTGAAGCAACACAAGAGCAATCCACAGGTTGAGGGAAACCAACAAGAGGTTGTATTCCACTGGGCATCCTTAGGAGGTGTGATGACCAGACAACTCTTGCTGGTAGTCTGAAATATTTTGTCAAATGTCAGTACCTTCTGCAGCAGTAGGGTGCCAGGAGGCAGTGATCAAAGGTGAGAAAACTGGCCTACTTGGAAGATTCTCAGCAACCTAGAAGAGTTTCTTTAGTGTGGACTTTCATTATATTGACTTCCTGGAAGGAGGATAAGTTTATTAATCCACAAAGGACTCAGAGATAGGCTGTCTCAATGGTAGTTGCTACCTATCCGGTTTTTGACTGGATAATCCGGTTATCAGGATCCATATCCGGTCATCCAGTTTTGATTAAATGCAGTCCATTTTTTGGGCCATTTTGAGTACTCATATACTGTTAAAATTGATATATCAAATCATTCACTGTTTTGGCTGCATTGCATGTTCAATTTACAAAGAAATTCTGATATCACAGTCATTCAGACCTGCCTTTGTTTGTAAAACCAATCTGTCTGGGAGGTGTAAAGTATGGCCATTGAGATAATTCACAGTAAATTAACCTAATCTTTTCCACTCTGAATTTTAAGTATGTTTTTTTACTGCTATGACAGGAAACAGCTTTAACACCTTTACATGCTCTCATGTGTTTCTTTTTAGGAACTTTTACACACAGGTTTCTGTAACGGAATAACTGTTCGGAAACAGTATTCGATACATCCCTTGTGTGTAAGTGCATCTGTTCCATTCCTTCATGAGCACGTTAATTGCAAACGCAATTTCTGCTTTTTTTGGCCTAGGCTCATGTGTTCTGTTTTGACTGGCTGTATAAAACAGCCAATCCGGTAACGCTGCAGAAACAGCCTATAGAGAGGCAAACTCTGTGGGGGAGCTGAAACAAATGGAGGCAGGGGTTGCCGGAATGCCCGTGAAGTGTAAAGGGAACACAGAACACAATAGAGTACAATGGCACTACACAGGTAATGCTTGCTCCGTTTCTAAACCCTGTGTATAAAAGCACCTTTTGTTTGTCCTATATTCTGGCATACTTTAGACCATTAGTTCTTAAACTTTGCCATGGTGCGCCTCCCTAAAGCCATGGAAAAGATCTTGAGCCTCCCCAAATATTGAAATATTTATTTATTTAGTTTTTGTTAACCGGGTTGGGGTAGGTACACTAGACAACATAGCTGCCTATTTCCAGGTATGACCCGGGAGATTACAACAAAGGGTGCATAGACAATAGTAGATACAAGAAAATATCATGGGAACAAGTAGAAGTCAGGCATAGTACACTTATACAACATTTTTGGCAATGACAGTACATTTGGAGGAATCTATATGTAGTAACAAAACAGAAATATATGTGCAAATAACTAACAGTCATACAACTAGTGAGTAAGTGCTAGAAGAGAGGAAATAACAAGATTTCCAGGCAGATTTGAGAGTAGTAGAGGTTGCAGCCAGTAGGCAACTAGGAGGAACCAGTACAGGAGTGGGTGGATAGAGGACAGGAGCAGGGTTCAGAGCTTAGAAGAGCCATACAAAGCTCCTGTTTGAAGCTATGTGGAGAAGGGGAGATTCTTAGATTCAGTGGAAGGGAGTTCCATAGTTTAGGGGCCCAGCTAGAGAAAGCACTCTCCCCCATTTTGGTTTTACATCTCGGTTGGACAAGAAGGGATTTGTCAGCTGATCTCAGTGGGTAGGCAGAGGTCACAGGTTTGAGCAGTAGAGTCAGTTTATCAGATATCTGGGAGGAGATTATATTCTTTATAAAACAGTAGGAAGTAAACTGTCGGAAAGCTAAGGGGGTAAACCATCCCAGACTGGAGTATAGTGTGCATCAGTGAGTACGTTTGGGCAAAGACAAAAAAAAATGGCAAATGCTATGGTAGCAGACATCCCACTTTTGGAGGAGTCCTCCAGTAGTTGCTATTAAGGCTATTAACCCATACACCAATTTGGGCCTTAGGATCCCCTGTGCAATGGTCATCTTCACCATGGATGTTAGGCTATGTCTCACTTTATATGCCAGTCCAAGTTGGATATTGACGGATTTAATGACTGAGACTAGGTGCAGGTCAAAATCCAAGGCAGGATCAAGGGTTACTCCTAGGTATTGAAAAGAGGTAACTGTGTTGAAAGTAGAGCCATCAAGCACTCTGATACTTAATGGTTAGGTGCAGGACCGAATTTCTGAACCTGAACCGAAGAGCATAGTCACCGTTTTATTTTTATTTAAGACAAGCTTGTTTTGCAATAGCCAGCTCTGAAAGGTATTGAAGTTACTATTGAGATTCAGACTGATATCTGAGAGGTTTGAGGAGGATGAGTAAAGAACAAGATTGTCTGCATATAGCAGACCTGAGCAAGCACCAGTGAGCAGTGGGATGTCATTTATGAAGACTGTAAACAGGAGAGGACCAAGAATCGAACCATGGGGCACCCTGATCCAAGTAGGAGCAAGAGGGGACTAAGCATCTCCAATCTGGACAAATTGTTGCCACTTTGAAAGATAATTTTAGAACCAGGCAGTGACAGAGGGTGAGAAGCCTAGGGATGACAACTTTGATAGGAGCAGCAGGTGGTCAAATCTGTCACTGCCTGGTTCTAAAATTAAAATTATCTTTCAAAGCAGCAACAATTTGTCCAGATTGGAGATGCTTAGTCCCCTCTTGCTCCTACTTGGATCAGAGTGCCCCAGGGTTCGATTCTTGGTCCTCTCCTGTTTACAGTCTTCATAAATGACATCCCACTGCTCACTGGTAACATCAACAAAAGTAGCCCCAGTGAGAGAGCCTTTGTCCATAGCGAGTCTGACATCATTTGTAAACTGTGTGAGAGCAGTAGATGTACTGTGCCCACAACGGAAACCATGTTGGATAGGGGTGAGGAGTTTGAAGGAGTACAGGTAATCTGAGATCTGGGTAGCAACATAGAAACATAGAAACATAGACTTTGACGGCAGATAAGGACCGCTAGGCCCATCTAGTCTGCCCATTTCCCTACCTACAGGATAGGCCGCAGATTCTAGTTAACCAACAGCCTATTTCATCCTACCCCCCACAAGAATTGCCCCATGTCTGTCCCATGCATTCTTGAATTCTCCCACAGCCTTAGACCCCACAACCTCCTCAGGAAGGCTGTTCCATGCATCCACCACCTTCTCTGTGAAATAATACCTCCTCACATTGCCCCTGAACCGCCCTCCTTCTATCTTTAAATTGTGTCCCTTTGTTCTTGCAAGTCTCTTTTTCTGAAAGATGCTACCCTCTTGGACTTTGTTGATTCCACTGAGATACTTAAAAGTTTCCATCATGTCCCCCCTCTCCCTTCTTTCCTCAAGGGTATACACACTAAGCTCCCCCAGTCTCTCCCCATACGGCTTCCCCCGCAGACCCCGCACCACCCCAGCTTCCCTCCTCTGGACTACCCCCATCCTGTCCATGTCCCTGCGGAGACGGGGTCTCCAGAACCGGACACAGCACTCCAGACGGGGTCTCACCAACCGTCCGCACAGAGGGACTACAACTTCCCATTCTCTGCTGCCGATGCCCCCCCCACACATCCCAGTATACCCCCAGCCCTCCCCACTGCCCTCTCACACCGCCTGCCAACCCCAAGGTCATCCCACACGATTACCCCCAGGTCCCCCTCCCCTCCCGTTGTTGTCACTACCTCCCTACCCACTGTGTACTCTTCCCCTTGGTTCTTGTTTCCAGGTGCATTATTCTGCACCTCCCTGCATTGAATCCCAGCTGCCATACTTCTGACCATTCCTCCAACCTTGCCAAGTCCCCCTTCATCCTTTCCACACCTCCCCGTGTATCAACCCCGCTGCAGATCTTTGCATTATCTGCAAAAAGGCACACTTTTCCTTCCAGTCCCTCCGCAATGCCACTGATGAAGACACCAAAAAGGACTGGACCCAATACTGACCCCTGCGGCACCCCACCAGCAACCCCTCCTTCCCCAGAGTGGACTCCATCCACAACCACCCTCTGTGTCCTGCCATGCAGCCAATGTCCCACCCAGGCCACCACCCTGGCAACAATTTTCTCCAGCATTTTAGAGAGGATGGAGAGGATGACAATAGGGTGGTAGTTATCCAGGTTAGTGGTGTCCCCCTTTTTGTAGACCAGTACAACTCGAGCAATCTTCCAGAGGGAAGGGACATGTCCTATAAAAAGAGACAGGTTGAAAAGTCTAGTCACTGGAGAGACCATAGACGGTGCAACAGTTCTTAGGAATTTTGGTAAGAGCCCATCTGCCCCTACGGATCCAGCAGGAGAGATGGACTTAAGTAAGCATAAGATTTCACTCTCAGAGACTAGGCAAAAGGTGAAAGATGGGTTGGAAGGTTTAAGGTTATCCTGCGGAGTGACAGGTAAAGGCCCAGGAGGTGCAGTATAGGAGGAGAGGTCAGTGAATCTGGAGTTAAGAGCCTTGGCGATAGTAAGCAGGTTATTGCAATTACAACCATCCATGACCATATCAGAGATGGTATTGCACTTGTTTTTCCCTATGATAGCGTTAACATGACTTCAAAAACCACAAGAGTCACTGACAGAGGTACTAAGGAGCTGACGGTAGTAATTGCCCTTAGCAGGTCTGATGGAAACTTACATAGGTTTCGCAGTCTTCTGTACACCGCAGTCTTGGACCTCCCCATAAAAAAATAATATCTTATTTGTTTACTATTTGTTTATTAAAAATCTAGGAATTACAATACCTTTGAGCCAAGGCTCTTTTACAAAGGTTCCACGTCAGGAGAGTACAAACATGTTAAACAAAACAAGAAACATTTATGAAAACAGGCATTAAGCAGTATTCGACAGTTCAGGTATGGCAACATTGACAGTAGTAATAAACTTGAGAAACACATTTGGGGTCATTGCAAGAATTTAGAGGGAAAACAAAGGGTGGAGGGGGAGAGAGAAGAAAGGAGTGGAAGTCGAGAAGAGACTAGTGCAGTTCACGGCTTTGTCAAGTGATCAACACAGTACCTCAGGAATAAAATGAAACTCCTTTGAATAGTTAGCTCTCATTTTATACAGCTTATTGCACCCCTCCTTGTACCCCCCTCCACAGGCCAGCCTACTTGCTCCACTCTTTTGACTCTCAAACCTTTGTTACCCCTTGCTGCAGTGCCTTCTTTGGTCAGACTGCTTTCTCTGTCTGTTTTCCCTCTATCTGGAATAACATTCCTACCCACCTGTCTCCCTCTTTCCCTGCTCTTAAGCATTATCTCAGAGATCCTTTTGCTTCCTCCTGCTCTTGCTCCTACAACGTCTCTGCTTAAGCTTTGTATTTGGGTTGCTCTGCCACCAATCTAATTTGTCAATTGTTACCTCTCATTATTTGTTCATTGTTCCTATTTATTTGTACTATTGTTCATTTTGTATTGCTTTGTTTTGTAGTTTCCTTTTGAATTTTATTCACTCCCTACACTTCCCAATGTCCACTTGAAATGAGCCTTGGCTCAGAGTGTCTTTCCTTGTCACCAATTTGTAAATAAATACATAAATCCACCTACTATTATCCTTTTTCAGATTGCCTCATCTCTTCACACAAAATACCTAAAACTCAAAATTTAAATATAGCTCATTTCAGACTTGGTTGAGACTCTCCTGGAACAGGTTGGGGCTTCCCCAGGGAGGCTGGCCTCACCATTTGAGAAACCCTGATCTAACCTTTATTGCCTTTATCACTGCATTTGCTCTAAAATGTTTGTATTACCTGAACATTCCATGATATTAGTTACACTTTTACAGGTCATTCCGATAAATAGCATGGAATAGTGTGTCTAAAATTGTGTAACATCTTAGAAATATGAAAAGAAACAGCAGTAGATGCTGAGGTAAAGAGGAACACAGTTCAGTATTAAAGGTGCCATAAGCATTGATAATTAAGTTATCAAAAATTGGTCAAAGCATCAGAATACATGACTGACATGGAAAGGAAAATGGAATAGTGTTTAACAGAGGCCTGAGCAATAAGCTGTGGATGAGCTTGGCACATCCAGCAGACCTGAGTTTGATTCCCTTAACCTCCACTTACATGCTGTGTGACCCTGAGCAAGTCACTTAACCTTCCTGTGCTCCTTAGTCACTCCTGTAAAATGGGCTATGTGGCTTATGGAAGTTAACCTGGTTGCAAAAGAATAAAAATAAATAACAGAATAAAATAAATCAAATAAATAACAGTAAAAAAAATATTTCCCATCACTAGTAATGTTTATTCCAATATTACAAATGGCTTTGGAGAAGGAGCGATACACTCGCCAGTCATAAAAAAAGGGTGGGGCCAGAGGCAGAGATTGGGATGTGGTTTAGCATCCATTTTTTACCTCATCCAAAGGTGGTGACCCTACTCAGTGACATCTGAACACATACGTTGAGATGCTAAATAATCTGTGAGAGGAAGTTGGGGCCCTGAGACATCAAGGACAGATAATATGGCAGGTTAGACATCACTTAAAATCCCAGTCCTGAAGTGGTTTCAGCCAGTGGGATGACCCTGGGTACAGAGAAGTGACATCACCAACTCGTCCAACTAAGGCACCAGGGAGAAAGGAAGAGTGTATAAATGCTAAAATTCCTGTGTGTCCAAGGAGGGAGCCAGGCTGTGTTCTACAGAAAGAAGTTGAGATAACAAGGCTAGTGGATAAGGAGGTAAGAAGACTGAAACTTGAAAGAAAGATAGAAGCATTTACTTGCACAAGTGAGAAAGTTTCTTTTATAGTCCCATATGTGTTCTGTTGTTTTACTATATGTAAATAGTGTTATACTGGATTATTACTGTTGTATTTACACAACCAGTGTTTATTAATAAATGAGTTATTTTTCCAAATTCTAGAATAACTGATTGTGACTGCATCTCTGAGGGAAGGGTACCGGTATACAAAGGGTGTATAGTAAAAGGTTACTGAGAGAGTAGAATGTGTCCTACCCAGAGCAAAGATCTCATCAGGAGGCGACTACAGTGTAGAAGGTGGTTGAAAAGGGTGATCAGAGCACCAGGATCTGAGTTCTTCCTAAAGAGGGGACCTTGACAGTGGTGACGCTGGTGCACATGGTCTTTGTGGCAAAGGCCTGAGAGAGAGAAAGAGGATCACTGGGGACTGCGGGGTGCTCTGACCATCACATATGCTGGCATTGGTGAGGATGAGAAAGTGAGACTTACTTGCGCAAAGCACAGTTTGTCTCTCTAGTACCTAAGGGGGCAGTCACAAAATTAAGCAGTATTCACCTGTACCCTCCTGGGTCATGCCTGAAAATATGCATTTCTATGTCTAGTGCACTTACCTGGCTATCAAAAAAGGAAATATTGTAAATAAAAATAAATAAATAGCAGGTCTATCCCAGGAGGCTATGGAGAGGTCCACACATCTGGCTTCCCAGACTACTTGAGACTTGGGGCTGTTGGTCAACTTGGACAAATCTGAACTGGTACCGAAGCAGGCAATAAAGTTACTACGGGCAGAACTCACCTTCTTTTGGGCTAAGTCCCACATCCCTGTAGACTGGGCATTGGATCTTACTTCCTTTGCCCAGTCATTTCAGGTTGGGCTCTTACACCCTGCCCAGGATTTCCTGAGGCTGCTGGGATACATGGCATCCCGCATCGGTGTGGTCCATTGGGTCCACTGACAGATATGCCACCTCTAGTGGGAGTTGAGCCGTTAGTGCTCCCAGCACCTAAGACACTTTGACTAGCCAGTCACCATGACACAGCCAATGTGGGATGCCGTCCAGTGGTAGGTAATCCCAGAACACCTGGAGGAAGGAATCCCATTTGTCTGCACATAACCTACCATCTTGCTCATTATGGATGCATCTCTTGTAGGATGGGGAGCACATCTGGGGGCCACAGATCCCATGGATTCTGGTCACCTAGAGAGTCCTGTCACCACATAAACTTGCTGGAGCTCCATACAGTGCACTGGTATTAATGGCAGTCACACCTCTAATTGAGCATCAGGTTGTGCAGGTCCCGGCAGGAGTTCAGTTAATTTATTTTTTGTGGAAGTCAAATACTTCCATGAGTCAAAATCTGGAAGGCGTTTCAATTTTCTGGAAGTCAAAATACTTCCCAGATCCAACAAATGTGAAAGACAGTATTCTAAGAAGGATCAAATTATGGATATTAGTACAAATATTAGTATATTATATTATTAGTGGTAAAACACAATTTAGTTTAGAAAAATCCATATTTTTTCAGCTTCTGTGCCTTCAGTTTTGGAAGTCATCCAGTTTTGTTTTCTTACATTTGGAAGTCAATGACTTCCTCCCCCTTTATTTTGAAAGTTTATGCCTTATTTTTGGGAGTCAAATACTTCCAAAATGGAGTTAACTGAAGTCCTGGGTCCAGACAGACAGCGCCACGATCATATTCTACCTGAACAGGCAGGGTGGAACTCACTGCCTTCCCTTGTAAATATGTAAGTAAGTAAAACTTTATTTGCTTAGCGCCTAAACCTGGAGGCTCTGGACACTTTACATAGAGGTACAACATTTAAAACACATTTCAATAATTACAATAATTTAAGTCAGAGTCAGTTGAATAATTCTTAATAAATAATAAATAAAAACTCTAAAACCCCTTTTAAAATACTATTAAAGATAAAAAGCTTGCTTAAACATGTGTTCTTTGAGTCTCTGTTTAAAGTTCTCCACAGAAGGAGCTTCCTACATAGATACATAGATACATAGACAGTGTCGGCTGATAAGGGCCTATGGCCCACCCAGTCTGCCCATTTGAGCTTGTAAATTCAGTTTATGTTTTCCTAGAAGTCTGTTGCCCCTTACCCCTGACCTCCAGAATTCCTTTATGTCTATCCCATGCATTCTTAAATCCCTTGATTGTTTCAGCCCCCACCACTTCCTCTGGCAGGGTGTTCCACTTGTCCATCACCCATTCTGTGAAGAAATTCTTCCTCACGTTTCCTCTGAATCATCCTCCTCCCTCCAACTTCATCCCATGCCCTCTAGTCCTGGAACATCTTTTTCGCTTAAAAATAGTGTATTCCTGCACCCTGTTCCTCCCTGTAAGATACTTGTATGTTTCTATCATATCCCCCTCTCTCCCTCCTCTCCTCCAGGGAGTACATAGTCAGTTCCTTCAACCTGTCCTCATAGGACTTGTGATGCAATCCATGTACCATCATTGTTGCCCTCCTCTGAACCTTCTCTACCCTGTCTATGTCCTTACGTAGGTGACGTCTCCAAAACTGTACACTGTACTCCAGGTGGGGCCTCACTAGTGTCTTGTATAGTGGAATTATGACCTCCCTTTTCCTGCTGGTGATGCCCCTGCCTATGCATCCCAGCATCCTATTTGCTTTACCTGCTGCCTTGTTACACTGTTTTCCTACCTTGAGGTCATCAGAGATGATAACCCCAAGATCCCTTTCCTGCTTGGTGCATGCTATATCCTCACCCCCCAACTGATATATTGTGCCAGGGTTTTTGTGCCCCATATGCATTATCTTGCACTTCTTTGCATTGAATTTCGACTGCCAAACCCCTGACCATTCTTCAAGTTTCTGCAGGTCCCTTCTCATTCTGTCTACACCCTCTGGTGTGTCTACTCTGTTACAGAGCTTTGTGTCATCAGCAAACAGTGAAATTCTGCCTTCTAGGTCCTGCACAATGTCACTGATGAAGATGTTGAATAGGACCAGTCCCAGCACTGATCCCTGTGGTACCCCACTGGTCATTCTTCCCTCTGTGGAGTGACAGCCATTTACCACCACCCTCTGTGTCCTGCCACCCAGCCAGTTTCCTACCCACCACACTACTGTCCTGCCCACACCCCATATTCCCCAGTTTGTGTAATAATCTTCTATGTGGCACAGTGTCAAAGGCCTTGCTGAAGTCCAGATAGGCCATGTCCACTGCCCTCCCCTGATCCACCTCCCTAGTCACCCAGTCAAAAAATTCAACGAGGTTGGTCTGACATGACCTCCCCCCTGGTGAAACCATGCTGCCTTGGGTCCTGTAGTCCATTGACAACCAGATGTTCCACCAATATCTCCTTCAGTAGTGCTTCCATGATCTTCCCCACTACCGAGGTGAGGCTGACTGGTCTGTAGTTCCCTGCTTCCTTTTTGTTCCCACTTTTGTATAAGGGGACTACATCTGCTGCCCTCCAGTCTTTGGGTACCTCCCCTGTTTCCAGTGATCAGCTAAACAGGATAGCCAGAGGTTCAGCCACCACCTCTCTTAGTTCTTTAAGGACCCTGGGGTGCACCCCATCTGGCCCCATTGCTTTATCAACTCTTATTACTTCCACTTCCTTCAGGACCCTTTCTTGTGTAAAGGGACTTGTGTCCATTTCTGCACCATTCTCACCCCTTGTACTCCCTTCAGACCCATTACCCTCCTCTTCCTCAGTAAAGACTGAGCAGAAATACCTGTTCAATATGTCAGCTTTACTGTTGTGATCCTCCACGGCCCCCATCTTCCCCCTTCAGTCTCACTATCCCTCCCTTTGCCTTTCTTTTTTTCACTTATGTACTGTAAAAGGGTTTTGTCCCCACCCAATGATTTTGCAATGTGTTCTTCTGTCTGAGCTTTGGCTTCCTTACTGACCTCCTGCCTCCCTTTGCTTCTCCTGGTACTTCTCCCTATCCCCTTCTGCCTGTGTCTTTTGTATTGCCTGAATGCAATCTTTTTGGCTTTCACTTTCTTTGCTACCTCTTTGGAAAACCATAATGGTCTCTCTTCCTTTCCTCTTGCTAACCTGCTTAATGCATAATTATGTTGCTCTTGTAATCTCCATTTTAAATACTGCCCACTGTTCCTCAACCCCTGATTCCTGCCCCATTCCCCTTAATGCCTCTTTCAAGTATCTTCCCATTTTCCCAAAGTCTGCCCCACTAAAATCCAGGATACGTGTTTTTGTGTGGTTTGGTTCTGCTCTTTCTGTGATTTCAAACCACAATGACTGGTGGTCACTGTACCACAGGTGCTCCCCCACTGTTACCCCCATCACACTGTCCCTGTTTGTGAGCACAAGGTCCAGTATTGTCTTCTGCCGAGTTGGTTCCATGACCAGTTGCTTGAGGAAGACACCCTGAAGGGAGTCCAGGATAAATCCTTTAAAAGTTGTGGCAACGAGTTCCACAGGACAGGCCCAGCAACTTCAAAGGCACAGTCTCTGGATGTCTTGAGCCATGCTCTTGGAACCATGAGGAATCCCTCCATGGAAGAGCAGAGTGGCATATCAGGTGGGGTGGACAGGTGTCAGAAGGTACAACAGATAACCAGTGCCTTACAGGTGAGCAAGCCCATCTTGAAGGCTATTTTCCACCTGACCAGCAGCCAGTGCATATCATGCAAAACTGGGATTATATAGACCTGGGAAGGCCTGTAAACAACCTGCCTACAATGTTCTGTACTAACTGCAGCCAGAGGAGGTTACCCCCACTGAAGCCGTAGTAGACAGCATTGGAATAATCAGTCTCGATGTCACAAAAGCATGCACTAGTGAGGGCAGATCATCAGGTGGGATTAAGGGTTTAATCTGGGTGACATTTTTCAGATGGTAGAAACTATTTCGGATGATGGAAGACACCTGAGCCTCAGGTGTCAATCTGTTGTCCAGGATGATGCCCAGATTTCACACCTTATTGGTCGCCACCAGTGAGGTGGCACCCAGAAACAGCCCTGTCCCTGCTCCAGTAGTGACCTTATCCCACTGATGACCCGGCTCAATCACCAGTACCTCCGTCTTGTCTGGTTTGAGCCTCAGCCAGTTAGAGGACATCCAGTCCTGGATCTCAGATAAGCATTTGTTTAGCATGTTCACAGCATCCGATGTTCCGGGGTTAATGACATATACAGCTGGGTGTCTTCTGCATAGCAGTGAAAACCCAGACTGTAAAGCCTAATGATGTCATCCAGGGGAAGCATGTACACCGCAAGCAGCATGGGCGACAAGATCAAGCCCTGAGGGACTCCACAGGTCAGGAGCTTTGGGCAGTAGGAGAAATTCCCCATCACTAACTGTTGTTTCCTGCCTGTCAGGAAGGACTCAAACCAGCTGATGACTTTGCCAGTAAGTCCATGAAACCCTCTATGGAGATCATGTAGCACCATGTGGTCTATGCTGTCAAAAGCTAAGGAGAGATCTAGAAGAACAAGAATTGACTTTTCTCCTCTATCTCTCGCTCTGAGGAGATCATTCTGCACCCTAACTAATGCTGTTTCAGTGCTATGCTTTCTCCAAAATCTTGACTGGAGTGGCTCGTAGATGTCAACAGTCATCAGGTGGGCTTCGAGCTGCATAGCCACCGCTCTCTCCACTACCTTCCCCAAGAATGGAAGATTGGAGACAGGTTGGTAATTTGCTAAGATGTCAGGGTTAAGTGATGGTTTCTTCAGTAGGGGCTCCATCAATGCCTCCTTCAAGGCAGCAGGGAACTGCCCCTCTGAGAGCACACACCGGACAATCTCAATGAACAGTGGACCAATGGATTCAACACATCCCACTAGGAGACACGTTAGGCCGGGATTCAGCTCACAAAAAGTGGGTCGCAGCTTCAAGATTACCTCGATGATCTCAGATACCCCCACCAGCCGAAACTCTTCCTAACCAAACTGAGTGCCTATGTACATACCAGACTCAAAACTGCGGGATTGATCATGTCCCACTGGAGAGATCCCAGTCCTAATGGAAGACACCCTGGCAGAAAAGAACTGAGCGAACTTCATGCACTTAGCAACTGAAACTGCTCTTTTTGGCTGCAGACAGACTGGATGTAATAACCTGTCTACAGTCCGAAAGTACAAGACCTGTCTGTTCCTTCTTGCAGTAATCTCCCCTGGACAGGAACTCTGCCTTCTTATGGTTGATTGCCCTTTGATACTCACTGTAGTGAGTTCTCAAAGCCAGTTTGTCATGTAAGGAACTGGACCTTCTCCAGCAATGCTCCAACTTCCAACCCTTGGTCTTCATCTCCTTGAGAGCCCCATCAAACCACGGGGATTTCAAGTGAGAAAACCTGGGTCATATACAGATCAGTGCGACGTTCTTGAGCACCTTGGTGGCAGCACTGTTATATGCTGCCACCGCCTTGACCAACCCCTCCACACATGCAGCACTCACACCAGAAAATTCCAATACGGACAACAGTCCTTCTGGGGACAATCCCCTCAAAGCACGATAGCGGACCATCTCAACAGGGAAGGACTAATAGGGGGCCCTGAACAAAAACTCTACCGTGCAATGATCTGACCAAGAGACCGGATCAATCTTAAGATTCGTGATCTCAAGCCCCAGTGAGAATACTATGTCCAAGGCATGGCCATGGTGGTGAGTGTTGGGAGGCCTGCCACACCTGGACCCTTGTGTGCATCTTGGGTACAGATCTCCTGGTGATATATGTCATAGGAGAGAACAATCAGCTGGCACACACTCTCAGCTCAGTAGGGGAGATATCACATGAGTGGTCTCTGAATCAGGAGGTGGTGAATCACCTGTTCTCCCATGGGTACTCCTCTGGTGGATCTGTTTGCCTCCTGGGAGAATGCCAAACTAAGGCTGTTTTGTGCCCACCCTATAGTATGGAACACCGTTGGGGGTTTCTTTTGTGAGACCTAAATCCCAGGTCTTATATATGCCTTCCCTTCCTTTCCTTTTATCCACAAATTCATGGTGGAGGCCCAGAAGGGCAAGGCATGATGATCCTGATAGTTCTAGACTAGCCAAAGCAGTTCTGGTACCTGGATCTCCTCAGCCTCAGCAGCAGACCTCCATGGAGACTGCTTCTCCACCAAGATCTGCTGATCAGTCTGCAGGGGATGGATCTGCAGTTCCTGCACCTCACCGCCTGTTCCTGAGTGACTAGAATTCCAGGCCTTGGGTCTCTCGGATGATATGCTCCACACTGTGGAGGCTTCCTGAAGGGAGTCAACTAGCAGATGCTATGCCTTTAAGTAGAAAAGATTTTCTGTTTGGTGTCAGGGCAAGGAGTTTGATCCCCTTGGTTGCCCTGTGGCCAGCATCCTTTCCTACCTCTGGTCCCTTTCCCAGCTAGGACTGTAGGCGACGACCCTTAAGGTGCACCTGGCAGCCATCTCTGCTTAATGGGTGCAGGCTGGTAAGCTGATGGTGTCCCAGGAGAAGGTGGTTGAGTGCTTCTTCAAGGGCCTGAACCACTTGTCCCTTCCAGTTTGTGAACCACCTCCACAGTGAGACGTACTGCTGGTATTGGCTGTGCTCATGGGCAAGCCTTTTGAGCCAATGCTCAGGTTAGAAATGTCACCCCTGTCATGGAAAATGGCCTTCCAGGTGGCCATCGCATAATCCAGATGGATTGGGGAGCTCTGGGTGCTATCAGTGGAATCTCCTTATCTGGACTTCCACAGGGACAAAGTCATCCTTTGCCCCAACCCGAAGTTGCTCCTGAAGGTGGTATCAGAGTTTCACCTTAACCAGGTGATTAACTTACTGGTATGTTTTATCAGCCCTTCTTCAGAGGCTGACCACAGGCTCCATACCCTAGACCTGAGGAGAGTGCTCTCTTATTATGTGGAGTACATGCTGGAGTTCGGGGTCAGACTTGCCAGCTGTTTATTACTTGCACTGAAGCTGCGTCTGACAGACTGGCAGTAAAGTGCATGATTCCAAGGGGGAATCACATATTGCATCAACCTCTGCTATATGTTGGCATGTAGGGGGCTCCAATAGGGTTTAGGACTCATTCCACCAGACACACCACTGCCATGGTGGCTGCTTCCATGGATGTCCTTGTCTAGGAAGTCTGCAGGGCTACTACCTGGAAGTCAGCACACACCTTCATTTCCTGCTACTGCATCCACCTTGAGTCACATCGGGATGCTGAATTTGGGATCTTGGTTCTCCAATCTCTGTTCACCAAGTAGAGGTGCATGCTTTGCCCCCCACCTCCTGAAGAACTGCTAGGAGTCTGCCAGAGTATGGATAGTGAACCATATCCACATCCCTAGAAAATTAGGTTACCCACCTGTAACGGTATTTCTAGAAGTGATATATGGTTCACATCCACACAACCCACCCAGCCTCCCCCGGCAAGTGGCACACAGAGAGTAAAAATTAAGTAAAATGTTATTTATGTAGCACTCTTTCCCTGAGGCTCAGGGCACTTTAGAGGATTAGGACAGAACCAAATAAATACATTTCAAATTCACTTAAAATAATTAAACATACATTCACACTTACAACTGTGTAAAACGAACACATAAAAATAAAATTAATTAACATATAACAGCCAGTGTAAGATATAACCAATCCCTCTCACAAAGAGGGTGAGCAAGAACAGGAGGAAAAAGAAGCCACTATGGTTCAGCAGGGAAGTGGAGGAAAGCATGAGAGCTAAGAGGAGAGCCTTCAGGAGATTTAAACAACTCAGGGAGAGAAGGATTGGGAAGAGTATCAGGTAAAGCAGAGGGAGGTGGGCAGGGAGGTCAGACAAGCAAAGGCGAGAACGGAGGAGAGCATTGCCAAGGTGGTCAAGAAGGGGGACAAGACCTTGTCCCCTTCTTATTCCTTGGCTTCTTTTCCTCCTATTCTTGCTCATCCTCTTGTGCAGAGGTCTGTGCCCCCACAATGGCTCCCTTTATCATATCCCATATCATCCTCCTCCCCAAGCTTCCCACCCCTCTACTGCCTGTTGAGCATATTCTCCCATCCTTCTACAATCCACTAGTCTGAAGTCAAGACATTCACCTTTGTCCGTTAATAGTGACCATGTGCATACTGTGCGCCTCCAGGTACCATGGTCACTTGTACCATGATGTCCTCATACATTATTCCTATCCTGTCACTATTTGTTAGCACCAAATCCAACACCGCCCCATCCCTAGCTGGTTTACTGACCACCTGTCTGAGTAGGGCAATTTGAAGGGAGTCCAGAATCGCCCTGTTTTTGGGTGATGCTGCTAACAGTGTGTCCCATACCACATCTGGCAGTTTTAGGTCCCCCATCAGCAGCACTTCTCCCTTAGTTGCCCTCCTTAGGATCTCTTCCTAGGATACAAATTATACAGTGAGGACCGTAAGGAAGGGAGGGGGGTGGGGTGGCAGTCTATGTGAGGGATGGGATCAAATGCACGAGGGATGAGGGAGAAGAAAGGAGAAAAGAGGCAATCTGGCTGCAGCTCCTAGACACAAGGGGTAGGAAATTGAGGTTTGGGGTTGTATACAGGCTGCCGTCCCAGTCTGAGGAGCTTGACAAGGAGTTAGCAGGACAAATCAAAAAGGTATGTAGAAAAGGGAAGGTAGTAATCATGGGGGATTTCAACTTGCCGGGGATTGACTGGATCACTCCAGTCATCTCCAGTGCTAGGGAACAAGTGCTCCTGGACATGATCCAGGAGGGTCTCATGACACAGTTGGTTACTGTACCTACTAGGCTAAAAAACACTTTAGATCTGGTATTGTCGAATGGGGAGGCAGTGAGGAAAATTAAGGCAGAGGACCCACTAGCCGATGGCGTTCACTAAACGGTGTGGTTTAATATCACGATGTGTGGGGAGCCAGAGAAATCACTCACTCGGGTGGTAAACTTCAGTGGGGAGGACTTTGGAAGGATGCAGAAAGTACTGAAAGGGAAACTGGAGGGCATAAGGCAGGAGATGGATGTGGAACAGAAAAGGGATATTATTAAGTGGGGGGTTACAGAGGCAACAGAAGCCTGCACCAAGGCACAGAGTAAGAGGAGCAGAGCAAGAAAACCATGCTGGTTGAACAGCGAGGTTGAGGAGGTGGTGAGGGCAAAATGAGTGGCGCACCAGAGAACAGAGAAGGAAGTGGACAGGGAGGAATATACAAGATGGTCCAGGGAGGTGACCAGAAAAGTGAGAGAAGCCAA
This sequence comes from Neoceratodus forsteri, assembly GCA_016271365.2. Classification (NCBI taxonomy): domain Eukaryota; kingdom Metazoa; phylum Chordata; order Ceratodontiformes; family Ceratodontidae; genus Neoceratodus; species Neoceratodus forsteri. The sequence goes on along the minus strand of CM057456.1, from coordinate 1,307,925,999 downwards.
GGCCCAGAGGGAGCTGAGATTAGCACAGGGAATTAATGGGGAGGAGAAAGACTTTATCAGATACATCAGGGAGAAAAGGAAGCGCAAGGAGACAATAGTGAGGATAAAAAGGGGTGGGGAGTGGATGGAAAAGGGGGAAGAGCAGGGAGAAGCACTAAATGAATACTTTTGCTCAATGTTCACGGAAGAAAAGGGTGGACCGCTACCAGCATGGGCTGGGAGGTTGGGGACAGGGGGAGAGAAGGCAACAGATGGAAGAATTAGAGGGACTGAGGGCACTGAAGGTAGACAAGCACTAGAGCTGGATGGTATTCACCCCAGGGTGCTGAGGGAGATGGCGGAGGTGTTGGTGGAGCCACTGGCAGATCTGTACAGCACCTCACTGGAGTTGGGATGTGTGCCACTGGACTGAAGGATGTCACATGTAGTGCTATTACACAAGAGCGGGCCAAGGGATGAACTGAGTAATCATCCAGTAAGTCTCACCTGCATAGTGTGCAAACTCATGGAAACGATACTAAAGGAAAGAATGGTGTTGTACCTGGAGGACAATGGCCTACAGGATGTGAGGCAGCATGGGTTTGTTTCAGGGAAGTCTTATCAAATCAACCTCATACAATATTATGACTAGGTGACAGGTGAGCTGGATAAGTGTCATGAAGTGGATGTTCTTTACTTGGACTTCAGCGAGGCTTTCGATTCAGTGCCTCATGGGTGGCTTGTGGGAAAGCTAACTGGTGTAGGGGTATGGGCAAAAAATGATAAACTGGATTACAAGCTGGCTGAGTGTCAGGCTGCAACAGGTGGTGGTGAGAGGGGAGTTCTCAACTCCAAGGCCGATGATGAGTGGAGTGCCACAGGGCTCTGTGTTGGGGCCAGTATTATTTGGGCTCTTCATATCAGACATTGCACACATACTGGGTCATAATGTCAATAGAGCACAACACTATGCCGAATCCCGGACCTGTGCACTCTCGTGTTGGACCCTCCCCAGTTAGAATCCTAGTCAGAGTGGTCTGAGGGGTGCAACCCCATAATGGGGTATATGGGGCAGAATCCCACAGGAAAAAAGATACCAATGAAGCGCGCAATGCGCTTATGCCGAACGGCATTCTGCCATGCACGGTTTTCACCCCATGCCCATTGCACATGGGGTGGTGAGCAAGCTAAGTCTGTTCGCTGATGACACCAAAATCGGAGCAGTGGTGGATGGAGAGGAGGGATGGAAGCAGCTTCAGGGGGACCTACGCAAGCTAGAGGAGTGGTCAGAGAGATGGCTACTGGGGTTCAATGCAAAGAAGTGTAAGGTTATGCACTTTGGGGTGAAGAACTCAAGGAGAGAATACTGGCTGGGGGGGAGGGTTAAGCTGGGGATCACTGAGGAGGAGAAGGACCTAGGGGTAATGATAACAGGGACCATGAACAACACTGCCCAGTGCAGGAGAGCGGCTGCAAAAGCAAACAAAATGCTGAGGTGCATAGTGAGGGTTTTTTCGTTCAGGCGAAGACAGACGATCTTGCCCCTCTTCAGGTCGCTGGTAAGGCCGCACTTGGAGTAGTGTTTACAGTTTTGGAGGCAACACCTAAAGCATGATATCAGGCTACTGGAGGTGGTGCAGAGGAGGGCAACAAAGATGATATGTGGAATGGAGGGGAGAGACTGTGACAGCAGGCTGGGAGACCTCAATATGTACACCATGGAGAATAGAAGGGACAGGGGGAATATGATAGAGACATTCAAGTATCTGAGGGGAATCAATAAGGATGGGGCAGATGGGATCTTTAAGTTAAGGAGGGGGAGGGTCACCAGGGGGCACGGGCTAAGAATAGAGGGGGGAAGATATAGGAAGGAAATGAGGAGACACTATTTCACAGAGAGGGTGGTAACAAAATGGAATGCCCTACCAGAATGGGTGGTATCATATAAATCTGTGAACAGCTCAAAAGGGCATGGGACTGGGAACAGGGAAGAGTGAGGGTGGGGAGGTGGGGGTGGCAGTGGGATGACAAAGGGAGGGGGTGGGGCAGATGCAAACTAGGGGTGTTGGCTGCACACTCAAACAGACTTAGATCCTGCGGGTCATAATGTTATGCGCTTAATAGCGTGCGGCGTGACCTTACCCGATCTCGCGCCTCCGTGTTGGATCCCCAATGGAGTTAATAGACTTCTGGGTGAGGAGTCAGGGGATGCAGCAGGCCCCTGTATCGGGGGTGGGGGACAGAGCCCCCAGGAACAAAAAGAAATAAACAAATCGCTAACGCATTAAGTCGCACGGCATTTTGCCGTGTGACATTTTGACCCCATGCCGACTTAGATAGACTGGGTGGTCTGTTTCTGTTGGCACATTCGTATGTTCTTATATTCATCATCTTGTTGTCCACCATTTCTTGCTGCCATGGCTGCCTGTATACCACTCCGAGCGCATCACCTCACCCTGTGGTCAACGAGACCCATAATGCCTCTCTGTACCCCCACCTGCCCTGTATTTCTGTTGCTTTAATCCCCTGCCTCAAATAAAGCGCCACTCCCCCCCTCTGCTTTTGACCCTGTCTCTCCTAAACAGCGTATACTCCAGTATGTTCATATCCCAATTCTGCATGCCATGACACCAAGATTCAGTGACTCCCACCAAGTCTAAGTCCACTTCGGCTATGACTGCTGTCAGGTCTGGGACCTTGTTTCCCAGGCTCCTGGCGTTGGTACACATGGCCTTCCAGATTCCAGCCTCCCTAGTACCCTCCCCTATCTTGACACTCCTCCCCGTCCTGACACTCCCTCCCATAGCCCCAACTGGGTACCTTATTTTCTGGGGGGGGACTGAGATCCCCCCTTGTCAGCTGTGCTGTTTGGTTTAGCTTGCAGCAACCCCCCAACTCAGTTTAAATTGAAGTGTTTTTTAATGAACTCCTCTAGTTTCCACTTCAGCACATCCTTACCCTCCCTATTTAAGTGTAGCCTATCTGGGGCGAAGAGGCTTTCATCCTGTCATGTTGTCCCCCAATCCCCCACCAGCCCAAAGCCTTTCTGAGCACACCATCTAGAAAGCCAGCTGTTGAACTCTGCTATCCTCTGCTTCCTGTCTGAGCTAGCTCTCAGAACCGGCAGCACCTCTAAGAATGCCACGGCTCTAAATCTCAGGCTGCTGCATAACCTTGCCAGTGCTCTAAACTTTGCCTGCACCTCCATCAAACTGTGCCCCATAAGGTCATTCATTCCCAAGAGGAACACCAGGTAGGATCTCTCATTTTGTTGTTCCCCCTAGGAGAGGATGTGACCATATCACGGAGGTCTTTGTTCTACCTGACTCCCTGAGTGACCACTCCCCAGTTATGTGCACCTGGTCCAACAAGTTCACAAAGCATTCACCTCAGATCACCAGAATTCGCATGCGAAGACCCAGTCTGCTGGAATATTTCTGACAGCATCTAAGGTTAATTGATTGGTCCCCTCTCGATACCGCCAGAGATAGTAACCTAGTCCTAGATTACTTCTGCTCAGTCTTTACAAATGCTGTGATATTTTCACCCCCTACAGCTCAAAAAAAGTAAAAGGGGGTCAGTAACCCTTGGATCTCTGGAACCCTAGTCGACTTTATGCGACTCCGGGACAACATCTGGCATAGGGCCAAAGCATCGGGGAATACAGCTGACCTCACTGCCTACTAAACAGCCAGAAATAAATGCACAACACTTGTCAGGCAGGCCAAGGCCTCCGACTACAAAGACCTTCTCAACAGGAGTTGGGGAAATGGAAAGGAATTCTGGAACTCAGTGAAATCTCTTACAGGCAGGACCACCAAGGCACACCCTGATCTTCTAGTTACCCCATCAGGAACACACCAGGATCCAAGTGACATTGTGAATGCATTTAATACTGCTTTCACTGACCTAAGTGCTGTGCTCCCCAGGGAATACCTCCCCTCCACCCAGCCTGGACAGCCCCCTAACTTGAGCCCGCCTCCTACTACACCCAGTGGCCCACCGCCTTTCTACTTCAAACACCTCTCCAGGCTTGAGACCAAAATATACGCCAAGCGGTACTGGGCAAGACTAGGATGGGAAGTGATGCCATCGACATGAAGCTAGTAGCCCTAACACTAAATGAGCTAGCTGGACCACTTACAAAAATTTTTAACACATCCCTATGAATGGGCGTATTCCCAGACAAATGGAAGGCAGTGCACGTCACGCCGGTCCACAAAAGTGGAGACCAAGCTTGCCTCTCTAACTATCGCCCCATCTCCATTTTGCCACCTCTCTCCAAAGCCTTGGAGCATACAGTATCTGACCAACTTACTGAGCATTTAGAGAAATACAACCTACTAAGTACGCAGCAGCATGGTTTCCGTAAACATCACTCTACCCAAATAGCCATGATAGACTACACTACACAGATCTATGAGGCTCTGCATAATGGAAGGGCAGTAGGATCTATATTCATTGACCTCAACAAGGCATTCAACAACATTAACCACCAACTCCTACTAGAGTGTCTCCTCTCCATAGGCCTTTCATCTAACACTGTTACCTGGTTCTAAAGCTACCTCTCACGTAGAACACAATGTGTGAAGATCCTTAACATTCTCTCTGAGCCTAGAGAGGTCAGCCTTGGAGTCCCCCAAGGCTCCATACTGGGTCCACTCTTATTTAGTCTATTCATAAACTCACTACCTGTTGCCTGCCCAGCAAAAAGTGTGCTTTATGCTGATGATGCGGTCATTTCTGCATCTGGTAAGGACATCACCACTATAACCACTGACCTACAGGCCAGTTTTAAATGACTCCCATCATAAACTGTTACTCAGCTACAAAAAAAACAAGTGTATGCTCTTCATGGTGCTACAAAACAGGAAAAAGCATGGGCCCCCACACATAACAAGTCAAAAAGGTGAGCTGCTAGAGCAGGTCAGCATTGTCAAATATTTTGGACTATACCTTGATGACACACTCCTTCACAGCGCACATTGAACATGTTGTCAAAATAGCTAACACCAAACTGGGAGTTCTCTACCATCATAGACACTCTATGCATCTGGAGGCTCTTAAACTGGTTATATGCAGCTCTGTGTTATCTACCATTGACTATGGTCTAGTGATCTATGGTGCTGGCTTTGACACCGCCCTGAAGAGGATCATAGCCCTCCTCAACAAGGCCTGCTGCCTGGTCCTGGGTGCTGACTATCAGACGCATACATGCACCTTGTATTCAGACACCGGTTGGCTTCCTCTCCATCACAGAATCAAACACCAGGCTTGTCTACTTGGGGAAAAAAGCATTGCTTGGCCTTATGCCTGAGTCCACCTCCAGACTATATAACTACACCCAACCAACTGTGAACACCAGAAGTGCTATCAAAGGAGTGTTCCTAGTGCCTTTTAAGCGTACCACACTCGCACAATGATCCCTCTCCTACAGGGTTCCTAAATGGCTTAATGACCTACCTACTGAACTCCTTGGGTCCAGCAAAATCAGCCATTTCAAATCCGCACTCTGCAACCTGCTGGCACGTGAGACCACCTGCAACTGTTAGCCCTTATCAATGCCACCGGAGGACCTCCCACATTCCCCAGCACCCAATACTGCCCTGAAGAGCTCCCTTCTCCCACCCACCCACCCCACCTGACAGTGCCTTCCTGGCTGCACCCCCAACTTATATCGTCCTTGTCCTGGATCTGTCTAGACCCTCTAATTCCACTACACGGCAATTCCTCACTACCGCAGACAGGTGGCTGCTTTGGCCATGCACTGTCTAATCGCTCTGCCCAATTTAAAGCTACCAATAGTCTCTATTTTCCCAGGACAGTCCCTATTTTAGGCAGCATGTCCCAGTGTCCCCACAAGTTTTGCAAAATGTCACTTTTGTCATGGTTTTTGCTTACTTGTCCCAGTTTTGTCCCTTTTTTTTTTTTGACTGCTAATCCGTGAGTAAGACCACTGTGTCAGCACCACTGTGGCACTGCTTGGGCTGAACAGCAGTTTGCAACTTTAACCACTGGGCCTGTGTTGCACTGCAAGCATGTCGGTGGGAGCACAGTAAAACATGTTCCTTCCGGTTAGATTGGACTGGGTAGTAGTGCAAACAAGAACACGTGGATGTCTACCTGCCAGCAGCTGAGAGGGACTCGAGATAGAAAAGAGACTGGCAGCAGTGAACTAAGGTACCCGGATCTGATCAGCTGTAGGGAATTGTGTGAAAACAATCTGGTGTGGTGGTGGGAGTCACTGAAGTGAAGTTTGCTCAGCAAATGAGGGGAGTGTAAGCAGGTTGGATGGGATTGTCAGGAGAAGCAATACACGCAGCTCGAATGTCTGATCACAATTTAACGCAGGTTGGCTTCTAATGCCTTTTCTGTATATCATGATTTGGAACTTGCTGCAGCAGAATGATGTATTGTTTTAATCTGGATGTTTGCTACTGTTGTTACTGTGGGGCAGCATGACCAGAGCAAGAGGCAAAATTTAATTGATTGTATGCAGCATTGTCTGTGGCGGTGCCCATGGGAGTGACACGGGCAGGGGGGGTCATGGTCAGGATAGACCATCCCAGTTTTAGGCCTCAGAAAGTTGGTAGCTTTAGCGGGCCCCTGTTGCACTTAGAAACCTATTCATTGCACTTAATAACCTGTATTTTTTGTTATGTAGCCACCAGCTGTTTCACTTTTGTATGTTTATTGTTGTCTAGTGTCACCCTTGTTCCTCTTTCTGTACAATGTTTTCACTGATGTAACTCAATGGCTCTGTATTGTGTCACCTGACTTAGAACCTTTGTAAATGACCCTCTGTCTCAAAGGTATTAATCTGAATCTTAAATAAATAAATAAACTAACTCGTAGCTGTTATGCCTGGCAAGCAACTAACCCAGACCTTACCTCCCTTACCCACTTTACCCCCTCCAAGCTAATACCTCTAACAATGGAGTCCCCAACAATCAGGACCTTGTCCTCCATCCTTCCTGAACTGGATCCAATCCCTGCTGGCTCACCTGCATCCTCCCCTTCCCTCCCTGCATCTTACCTCCCCACCCCTATGTCACCTTCCCTAGACTTGGACTCCTTCTTCTTTGCCCTCACAGTCTGTCCCCTCCAGAGGCTACCCTCTGGACTCCTACCAGCAGTCCCACTGTCCGCAGTCCCTCTGCTCCCCTCCTGCCTCACATACCCACTTTCTGTGGTGAGCTCCCTTTCCTGTCGCTGTCATGCCCTCTTCTTCCTTGCGGCAAACTCCTTGTACTGCCATTGTCTTGCCCTCTCCTGCCTCGTGGTTGTGTTTCTCAACACCTCCTCCCCCACCTCCTTCTCCTCTGAGCCTCGTTTAACACCAGTGAGATTTGTCGATGGGACCCCTGGCACCCTACCCTCCCATACTGGCTCCCGCTCTTTGTCTCTGCCCATGGCCCCCCTCTGCACTTATGGTACCATTCTGTCCCCCAGTGCCCTGCTTGGTTCTCTGCAAGCCTGACACTTTGGTACCACTTCCCCTTCCCACCTGGACCTGTTCCCTTGAATGTAAACTGGCTCCCATAGCCATTACCAGGTCACCACTGTCCTGAGGTGACTCCTCCTTGTGCTCTCCTCACCATGATCCTTGCTCCCAATGTCCCGTCTTGGTTGATACTGTCCTGAAGTGACTCCCTCAGTGTGCTCTCCTCCCGTGATCACTATCTGCCAGCACCCTATATGCCCCCTCCGGGGAAAGGATTTCTGCTTTCCCATCTCCCAAGAGCTTTAACAGGCCTGCCCCATCTGCTCTGATACTCCTTAGCACAAACGTCCTCACTCCCATCCTCATCCTGGGTCTGTAGCTCAGCAAGCCAACTTTTGTGCACTATGTCCCCCAACTGCCCTTCCTTTATAGGGGCTCCTTCCTCCTTCTGTTCCATGAAGTTGGTGTAAGTCCTCTTGCCCCTAACCAGCTTCTATCCCTCATTCTCTTGTATCCACCCTGTGCTGATCATAGGCCCATCCTCCATCGTGCCCCTACTACTCCACTCTGCCCACCTCTCTCTGTTGCCTACTGTCCCCATCCGACCCTTACTTCTCCCAGTGCAGCTTGCTAGCCCCCTGCCACCTGGTACCTCACTTTGATGTTCACCGCCATCCTCATTTCTACCTCGTCCCCCATTAATTCCCCTCCATTCTCTTCGACTACCCCTTCACCACTCCGGTGCCTCAAGCATCCATTGCAAGCCCTTTATTTCCTTCCTAGTCAGTGCCAACTGTCTGCACACCATACAACCCCCCCAACCTCCAAGCCATGTCTAGCACCATGGCTGACCCACACCAGGTACACCCACAGCCCTACCAAATATACCCCCTGTCCTTGTTGTTTGGGGTCCCGGCTGCCATCCTTGGTCCCTAAAGTTCCATCCCCAGCTGTTATTTTGCCAATAGCTCCTCCCCATTTGTCCCCATTTACGGTTGACCATGACAGCCTTATATCACTGATGGTCACAGAGGAGGTATCTTGGGGAGGGGGTGAATCTCTACTAGCTGATACCAGAAGTGTCGTTGAGCTTGCTGGTCAGTATGGTTCTAGGTCTCTTAGAGGACTTTGTTTGGGTTCAATTTACTGCCTGTGTACCATGTCAGGCTAAGTATCACAGTGCACCAGTTTAAGCAGGACTGCAGAGTTAGCGAAGTGGCTAGTGTTATTGCCTTTGGTGCAGAAGGTCTTAGGTACGAGCACAAGGTGGGGCGCCTCAGAATTACCTATGATATCATGGTTGGGACCCACAAATCTATTAAAATATGAGTGCAGTAGGTCCGGAAGATGCAGAGACAGCAGGTGTAATCAGATGGCTCACTAGCACCTCCCAGTGGCCAGCTAGTATAACCTGCAAACAGGAAAATGGGGACTTAGAAATTTGCTTGACCAACATCAAGTGTTACGTGACCCAGTACACCAATAAATTAAGGGCCAACCCAGGGTGGGAGGGGCAGTCAATGTGAAGCTTCGACGGGCAAACACTTTGCAGGTGTTGCTTGATGCTCTACCTTCTTGTGCTCCCAAATGCCAGCCACCAGCCACTTGCCTTGGGGGGGTGTCTGCTGCACACTGCTGCACACAGTGGGAAAGGGGGGAATTTGTGCAGTGATTACCTGAGGAGAACAAAAAGAGAGAGCGAGAGAGAGAGCTGGGCATTAGCTGCTACACACAGAGCTCCAGCTACCGGCAGAAAGACTGCGAGATGGACTGCGCATGTGCTGAGTCCATTCCCAGACTCCTAAAATGGCAAACTGGTCAAATTCATAGAACACAAAAATCAGGCAAAAACTTCAGCTTAACACAGCACAACTAAGGTCTGAATCCCTGTATAACTCATCTACAGCTTGCAATACTGGTAGTCGCTAACTTCTCTGGCTCTGAGATACATGCTCAATCAAGTATACAGCCCCACAAATCTAACATAAAGTAACCCCATAATTCAGTACAAACACCATGCTTGGCTGCAGTCCCTAGGGAAAGAAAAAGAGTCTCCATTGCTGGGCCGACAGAATATATTTATAAGTCCACTATGCAGGTGTTGCTTCATGCTCTGTCTTCTTGTGCTGCTGCTTCTGAACACTGACCACCAGCAGCTTGCCTAGGGAGGGTGTCTGCTGCACACTGCATCTCACAGTGGGAAGGGGGGGCTTGTACAGTGATTACCTTCTTGTGCTGCTGCTCCCAAATGCTGAACACCAGCCACTTGCCTTGAGAAGGTGTCTGCTGCACACTGCATCTCACAGTGGGAAGGAGGGGCTTATGCAGTGATTACCTTCTTGTGCTGCTGATCCCGAATGCCAACCACCAGCCACTTGCCTTGGGAGGGTGTCTGCTGTACACTGCAGCTCACAGTGGGAAGGGGGGCTTGTGCAGTGATTACCTTTGTGTGCTGCTGCTCCTGAATGCTGAACGCCAGCCGTTTGCTTTGGGAGGGTGTCTGCTGCATACTGCAGCTCACAGTGGGAAGGGGGGCTTGTGCCTTGGTGTAATAAATGCATAACACAAATGGCAGTCTCAGCACAGCTGATGGGGTGGGGTAAATTTAGACACCACAATATAAAAAGGATACAATAAAATTTTCAAAGAAAGAGTCATTTTTCAGGTACGATCAGAATTGGGGCTCTATTGAAAGAATACAGTGTCTAGAGCTTAGCCATGTTGATCCAAAATGAAAATAAGTGTTTCAGCATTGCTGAATCAGACTTTGAAAAGTAAATCCATGACTCCAGCTTTGCCTTTCTTTTTTTTAAACTCAGGTTTATTAAAGGTAAATAAGTGTTTCAGTACAACCACTACATGTTGTATGGCACATAGAAGAGTGTTTTACATAACTTACACATTACCCATGGTTTCCATTTACATAACAATAATAATACCAAAGTTCTTGACAGTGTAATTATTCTCACCTGAGTCAATTATTGTTGTAACTCCCCTACAAATGGGGGTTAACGAAAAGTCTTCCTTGAGCTTGCCTAAATGCTCACAGCCAGGCTGGTGTTCTGTGTTTTAGCAGATTAAATGTATTGCCAGAGAGTGCCTGTATAGCCTCTGTGTACTGTCTCTTTAAGAGCTGCCTGGATTGCAGTCTTAATCTAAAAGGGAGCTCTGTTAGAAGATGTGCTTATTTGCTGATCATTTGTTACAGTAGTAATAATATTGCAGTTTGTTCTAACCTGCCTTCTTTGCAGCAAGGACTGTTCTGTTTATCTCCATCAACTTGGCCCAGGACTGTCAGAATGGGCCAATAAATACTGTTGGGATTCTAAAATGGAGCCTGCCTACAGGGGCTTGGTGAGGTCAAAACTTGTAGGAATTGTAGTTTTTACATTTTGGCGCGTAAAATAACCTGGAGGGGGAGTCCTTTTTGTGACTGACAGACAGATCAGCCAACCAAACATTTTGGATCTTGGGGAAATTCCCAAGATGCTTGCAGCTAGTTTCAGTTCTGAGTTGGGAAGTGAAGAGATAACAGCTTGAATGATTCTAGCAGCAGCCCCAGCATATATTCACGTGGGAGAACTGTGGAAAGGCCTGAGTTTTGGATTGCATGCCTGCCTGTTGTCCCGGAGAGGGAACTTGTGCCTTTTTCGGACTGAATCTGAACTTGGAGAGTGAAGTGAGCCACTGAATTGTGACCAGGCTTCTACCTGAAGAAGACCGAAGATTTGCTGAATGCAATCGGCCTGTCTAGACTTCCAGCCACTTCTGAACTCCTGTATTGTGCAGAGACTCTGTAATTGCGACCGGAGAGCCTTTTGCCTGGTACAGTGAAATTTCCTTACACGTGAATGTGTTGTGTGCTTATAGTGGGTTGTGATTTGGTTCCCCACTGTGGTTTGAATTGTGTTCTGCTTGCTGGAAACTGCATTAGAATTTCCTTACGTGTAAATGTGCTGTGTGCTGCTAGTGGGTCATGATTTAGTTCCCCACAGTGGTTTGAACTGTATTCTGCTTGCTGGAAGCCGCATCCAGCCCCACGGACTGAATCCAAAATCATCTCCATTGGGCCTGGGCCTTGCCACACTGGCCCAGCCTGACTACCCGCTGCACAGAGAAAACCATCGATGAGAGACCTGCCTGGGGATCAGCCCCCCTGCTCAACCCTTGAACAGGAACGATGCCTTGGTGATTCATGTGGGCCCCGTTTCTTCCGGCACTCCAGCTCAACAACCTGCAGTCTCTATTTCATCCTGCCTGTGTCCAATATTGGGTATCGTGAGTGAACATCAGGGTAGCTCCCTGCAACAACAGCTAAATCTAAAGTGTTGTCATCTGATTGTCTCGTTGCCTTTTCTTTCATGAACTGAGCCCTCCGGCTCTGGATTACAAGTAGTGTGAGTTGTGCATGTTGCTTTTCTTCCATCACAGGGCCCCAACCAGCTGCAACATTCTTGGCTAGCCCACCATTTTCCTACCTGGGTACCCAGAGTATGTGACTGTGTGGGGACTTAACGTGCATGCATAACTGTTTGATTAATATAGCCGTTAAGCCAATCAACCTGATTATGCCCTTTCCTTGTTCAAGTCCCCTGAATAAATCAGATCTGACTTTTTTGCTGCATTTAACCTGACTTTGGTTCCAGTTTATGCCAAGAGTATTGTACTGTTGCTATTTACTGCGCATTACCTTGTTTTACAGGGGACCACAGGGTCAAGCTAGAGGAATAAGCCCTAGTGGTAAGTACAAACAGTGTGGGTACTGGTATGGTGTACAAGGGGTACTGTGAAAGTGATTATCGTATATTGCTCAGGCCACTAGAAGGGAAAGAGGGGGGTTACAGTGTCCCGGAAGGCTGTGCCCAGGTTAGTTTGACCATTACCAACCCTGACCTCCTGGTGGAGGCACCAGTTTCAGAACTCAGGCCCCTTGACCTGCTACTAGCCGTGCAGGCAGGGGTAGTAGCCCCTGGGATAGCGCCACCTAGGGGTTACATCATTCTTAAACATTTGTGGTGTACTAGAAATGACATCTTCAAGACTTATAACTTTGTAAACTTGAACAATAAAACCATGTTGTGGTCATTGTAATTGTCTTGCGTCATTATTTGGAGGACAACATTGGTAATAGTCAACAATTAAACTAAACATACTACTTGACTGTCTATCCCCTTAGGGCTTCATTAAATAACCAACATAAAGCTTTGTCTTGAGGAGGGCGAGATGGGGAACCTGAAAGACCATATCACCGTGGGAGAGACACACACCACCCAACAGTTACCAGAGTAGGACAGGGTCATGGGGGGTCCGCCCATCCAGGAAGCCATACCCCTTACATGGGAACCACCAAACGAAAATCCATCAGCCTCTTCCTCTAAAGCATATGTCTCGGGAGGAGGAGGAGAGTGCGTGCCTCCCAGCCCCTCCTACACTGCTGCCTCATATGTCTCCCAGACTCGCCACAATTCTCCAAATTTCTCCAGAGTGAGGCATAGGTCTGCGGTGATAAGGTCCATTGCATGGAGCTCTTGGACTTTTGTATGCCACTCAGAGATTGTCGGGGTTTCCCCCATGAACCAATGTGCTGTGATTCCCTTCGTAGCTACCTAACAAAGTGTTCTAAGCAGCCTCTGCTGGGGTAGGCTCCCTAACCTGGGAACGTGCTTCCCCAAGAACAGATGTTGGAAGGTAATGGGGATGGTCAATCTCCAGATGCTTTCCAGTGCCCCATGGATCTGGGACCAATACACATGCAGGTGCAGCACCCCCAGAATATGTGGTAGAGTGAACCCACTTGCCCACAGTCACGCCAACACAGTTATGAGCCCCCGAGTTGAAAATGTTTAGTGACTGTTGGTGTATAAAAGTATCGAATGAGACACTTCCATCGGAATTCTCGCCACGTGGGGGAGGATGTGGTTCACCACCCTATCCTCCACATGTAGTCCCACTTCTCCCCACTTATTGAAATCTGTGCGTCTTGCTCCCAGGCCTCCCATATCACCTGGAACTCAGGATGATGCGTGCCCTGCAGTATTTTGTATTCCAAGGCAATGTTACCCCATCTGCCCACCAGCTTTACTGCCCAGTATAGGAACTGCTCAAGCTTTGTAAGATCCTGGGTGACTAGGGCACCTCTCCCCTGCATCTGGAGGTAGTGGCGAATTTGCAAGAATCAAAAGAAATCTTGTTGTGGGAGGCCAAACTGCTGTAGCAGGTCTGTGAATGAAATGCAGACCCCATTATGCATAAGTTGTCCAAATGTAATTAAAGATTTGCGGGTCCACCTCTTAAACCCTATGTCCTCCCACAAGGCGGTAAATCCTGGCTCTCCTATTATGACCGTTTGTAGTCCAATTTCACTGGGGGTTCCAGAAATCTGCTTGGCCTGCAGGAGCAAGCATAGGGTATGTTTGGTGAGGGGATTGTTTATAGAGGCCAGTAGTGGTGGAGTGATACCTGCATGGGGTAGCACGAATAGGGGCACCATGAGCCCTGGTCTGGCCTTCAGGTCTAGCCAGCATGAGTAGGTGCTCTGCTTAACCCACATGACTATTGGTGAAAGCTGTGCTGCCACGTAGTACAGGCACATGTCTGTAAGTGCTAGTTCCCCACATTCCCACAGGAAGGTGAGTATGCGTCTCTTCAGGCAGTGCCTATACATGGCCCAGATGAAGGATAGTATGGTTTTCTGTAACCTTCTCTAAAATGCCTCTGGTATCTTTACTGACAGTGCCTGAAACAAGAAGAGGTACCTCGATAGGACATTCATTTTCACTGTGGCTACCCTTCCAGCTACTCCTAGCAGGAGAAGGTGCCAACGTCCTATATCTGCCCACACCTTACCCTCCAGCTTCCCATAATTGAGCTGGAAAAGCATACTAAACCTGGATGAGACCCACACCCCCAATAATGTACCACCCCATTTTCTGTCCATTGAAATGGAAGATTATCCCTTAGTCGGGGGAGAACAGTACCGCTCAGCCTCGGGGCCTCTGATTTGGAAAAATTGATTTTATATCTGGAAATGGAGTCGTAAAGTTCTAATTCCTTAAGCAGCTCAGGCAAGCAGCAGTGAAGTGAAGTAAGGAAGAACAGGGTATCGTCAGCATACAATGATATCTTATGATCCCTTTCATGGCTCCTCACTCCCGTTATCCCTCGGTTGGCGCAGAACACCTGCGCTAAGTGCTCCATACACAGGGCAAAGAACAGTGGTGACAGGGGACAATCCTGCCTGGTACTTCTGGTAAGATGAAATCTATCTGAAGTCACCACGTTAACCTTCACTGTAGCCTGTGGAGAGGCTTAAAGCTCTTGTACACTTACCAGGAACGTGCCCCCCAGGCCCATCTCCTCTAGTGTCCTGTAAAGAAATCCCCAGTTCACCCAGTCAGATGCCTTCTCAGCATCCATAAAAACCACCAGAGCCAGTTCTTCACCTTGCTGTGCCCTGACCATAACATTCAGCAAGCATCTGATGTTATCATGGATTAATCTGCCATTGAGAAATCCCGTTTGATCCAGGTGAACTAGGAACATCACACAATTTTGCAGTCTATGTACCAATATAGATGTAAATAGCTTAAGATCTATATTCAGGAGGGATATGGGCGATAGGAGCCGCACAACATTGCACCCTTACCCAGTTTGGAAAGCACTGTGAATTGAGCTTACCACCGTGATAGTAGTGCTGCTTCACCATCCTGGATCCCCTGGCAAACTGTCAATAGCATGTGGGCCAATTTATCTTTAAATATGTTTGTCAAATTCAGCTCCTATACCATCTGGTCCAGAGGATTTGCCTTGTTTTAGCTGGGCTATTGCCCCACTGGATTTCTGGCAGCCTAAAGGGTGCGCAGATCGACTCCCTCTGTGTTTCCATGAGTTTCGGGACTGGACCCGCCGGAGGTACTCATCTAGTCTACTCTCAAAGTCTGGGATCAAGTCCTGTTTGTAGAGGTCCTTGTTAAATTCCATAAAATGTTGCAGGATCCGGTTCAGGTCGGTATCACTATGCCCCGCCCCTGGACAGTGTATGTGCAAGACCATTTGACTCACTGCCTCCCTACGGAGCTGCCAGGCCAGGAGCTGCCCCACCAGTTGTCCCAATTCATAGAACCGTTGTCTAGAGTACCTCAGGTTGCCCTCAATCTAGTTATCTAGCAACTGGTTCAACCTCTCCCAGCAACCCTCTAGGTGTTTCTTGACCCCCATGTGAAGAGAGATGTTGTGCTCTGCGTTGAGGTCAAATAGCTGCTTCACCAGGTCTAGCTGTTGCCTCAGCTTCTCCTTCTTTTTTCTAGAGGCATAACTAATGATGCGACCTGTAAGAACTGCCTTGAGGCCATCCCACCATGCTGCCCCAGTCAGTTGTCCACTAGGGTTTAGTTTAGTTTAGTTTATTGTTCTAGGAATTATTACCTTTGAGCCATAGCTCTTTTACAAAGGTTCCACATTAATAATGTACAAACAAACAAGTCATGTTACATAGAATGGTCAACAAATTATGAAGTGGCAATAAGCCAGTATAATACAGTAAATTAATGTCAGGACTTCAGAAAAAAAAGAGGGGAAAGAAAAAAAAAATATTTAGCATACACAGAACAAGCTGTATCGAGGAAAAAACTTTGGAGAAATGGTCAAAGTGGAAAGGGTAGGAGGAGATGGGGGGGAGCAGACATAGAGAGATTAGAGATACTCAGATGCCTTTGTCAAGAAAGGAGCAGCGGAGGAGGATGAAAACAGTAAAACAGCCATGAGGGTGAATCTTTAATCGAGGCAGTCACAGGAGCTAGAGGCTGTAAGGTGAGAGTAAAGCATAGATTTGAAAGCTCCTAGGGAGGTGGAGGATGTAATGAGCGTGCTGAGAGCATTGAACCAGCTGGGGGCACGATAGGCAAAGGATCTTTGGCCCTGTGTGGTCCGGCATCGGGGGACCTGGAGAGGCTGGTATTCCGAACTTCTGGTGAGACGGATGCTGGTATTCGGGCATAGTAGGTCTTGGATACACAGTGGAGTGAGGCCCATGGTGGATTTTTTTGCCATCAAGCATGTGAGGTCCTTTATGCGATTTGAGAGTTGCAACCATCCTGTTTCAGTGTAGAGCTCACATGTATGAGTATGTCTTTGCGTTCCAGTGAGCAGCCAACAGGCCTTGTTTAGGGAGGTTGTAATGCGCCTAAGTGCGGTGTTTGAGGCAGAGCCATAGACAATTAAGTCATAGTCTATGATTGAGATGACAGAGCTTTGGACAGCAATCCTCAATGCAGATTAGGTAAGGAACTGCCGGTTTTGGAATAGGATACCAATACGCAGGTTCACCGTTTTCACTCTGTTATCAATGTGGGTAGCAAAGGTTAGTCCTTGATCAAAGGTGATTCCAAGATATTTAAATGTTGACACTTGTTCAAGGGTATTTCCTGGGTACATTTTGATAGTGAGTGGAATTTGCCTTTTCTTGTTATGTGGACTGGAGAAGAGCATGGATTTTGTTTTTTTGTGATTTAGGACCAGCTTGTGATCTAGGAACCACTTCTCAACTTTGGAGAAAGCAAGTTGCAGGCTATGGAGTAAGGGTTTCGGGTCCTTATAAGAGGAAAGAATCACGGCATCGTCAGCATAAAGGATTATTTGTTCTGGGCAGGATTTGGGGAGAGAGTTTAGGAAAAGGCTGAAAAGGAGGGGGCCTAAGATTGATCCCTGTGGGACACCTGAGAGGACCGGATTTGAGTCTGAGAGAACTACTGAGATTTTTACTGATTGAGAGCTTTGGGCAAGGTAACTTTTAACCCAGGCACCTGGTCCTTGCCAGAGCCCAAGATTGTGTAGTTGTGTGATAAGTAAGCCATGGTGAACAGTATCAAACGCCTTTGTTAGGTCAATGAAAACAGCTCTGGTTTGATATCCTTTGTCCAAGGCACTGTGAATTTCTCCTGAGAATTCCAGTAGGGCGGTCAACATACTGTGTCCTTTCCTGAAGCCGTGTTGCTGCACGCAGAGGATGTTATACTTGTGCAGGTGGTCTGAGAGTTGGTCAGCCACAATACGTTCGAGGGCCTTGGAGAGGGGTGGAAGTATTGATATGGGTTAGTCGCCTCATAGTTCCCCATTTCTGCTGTTATCATCTGTTGAAAATCCTCTTGATTGAGGAGGGAGACATTCAGCCTCCAACTGCTGGACCTACCTTTGAGGATGATCAGTAGGTTCAATCTGACTGGGCATGGTCCGAGATAGTGATAGGGTTGATGTCGTACCGCTCCACTGCGTGTACCCACTTTGCCGAGATCAAAAACATGTCTATCGTGAGTAGGCCTGATGAGGGTATGACCAGAAGGTATAGTCTTTGATCTTTGGGTGTAGAAGATGCCATATCTCCACCAGCCCCAATTTCTGTGATAATCTCCTCACACATTGGCCCACTCTGGATTGTTCGGATGAGCTGCCTTCCGACCTGTCCAAGTGAGGTTTGATGACCCCATTAAAATCCCTGCCAATCAAGTATAGGAATCCCGTATCTGGGCTGTATCCAAGCAGCATCTCAAGAAAATCAGGTTTGGAGAGAATACATTTAGGATGGTGCAGGGAACAGAGCCATATGCACCCCTGATGCATATACTGTACATCCCCCATTTGGGTCTGCTCTCACCTGTGTCACCTTGATGGGACAGGTTTTGTGTATCAGGATAGCTACCCCCCTTTTGTGGGGATGAGCTGTATAAGAGGTTGCATGCACCTGGTCCACCCATGACCTCTTCAGTTTCGCATACTCTGACTCTGTCAGGTACGTTTCCTGCAAGAGAGCCATCATTGCCCCCTTCCATTTAAGCTCCTTCAGTAGACGAGTTCTCTTTATTGGGCTGCTTAGGCCTTTAACATTATGTGTTATCACCCTTCCCACCTTGGTGGCCAATAGTCCCTCCTCCTCCCCTCTCACAATTCAGCTAGACAGACAATCATGAAGTCATACCCCAAACCATGGGCAGTAAAAAAGTAACAATAATGTAAACTGTTAAAAACTGTAATCTAAGGCACATCCTCGGGTTGTTGAACCTCAAAAGTTAAGTGGTGAAACTGTCTGTTTGCGGGCACCATTGCTCAACAGAGTTGCACCCGTGTGTGTGGAACACCATTTTGCAGGACGCATTGTGTCTATTGAGCCAAAGTGTCAGTGGCTCAGTTGGTAGCACACTCACCTCTGAGGCCGGGAGATCAGAGGGCTGTGGGTTCAGTTCCCACATCTGGCACTTGGGTTACTATCTCAACACTGACACTGCAGTGCAGCATGAGAGGAGTGCTGCACTTCTGAGGTGCCATCTTTCGGATGAGATGTTAAACCGAGGTCCCATCTGCCTGGATTGGTGATAGTTCAGGTGGATGTTAAAGATCCCATGGCACTTATCGAAAAGAGTAGCAGAATTTCCCCAGTGTCCTGGCCAAATTTCCCTCATTCACTAAAAATACCACCAACAGCTTAATCTGGTTCAATTTCAGTTGCTTATCATCTGTATCCCCCCTCCCCCCCCCCAGTTGCCCCTGAAAAAGGGACTTCTAGGCCCAGTGGGCTTACCGGGTCAACAAAATTCAACAACAACAACAACACCTCCTCCCATACATTGTCATGGCTCTACTAACGCCTGCTGTGTCGATTACATCACCGACTGCCTTTCAAACCCCCGAGGATGACATCTATCTGTGACAGTAGTGAATGTCCTCTTGCGATGCCAGAGGTATTCTCATAATCTCCTGGGTGCCACACTACAGTGTTGGCAGTGAGTAAACCCATGGACCCCTCCTCTCCCTCTTAAAAATGGTGGACAGTACATAACCCTTTGGTAGCTCCCCCACCCACCCAACACCCCCAGGGTGAATGATTCCCTCTGCTATCCCCTTAATCCCATGGTCTGCAGTCTCCTGTGGGTTGGCTGGCCCATCACCAGCCTATCAGGGTCTCTTCTCTTTTCTTCTTTATGTCCCTGTGGTGTGAGCCAAGACCCCTGCCTCCAGACCCGGACCAATCAGAGTGGCAGCCTCTAAAGGCAGTGCTATTCCCTGGTGATTGAGAGAGTCTCCATCCAAGATTTGGGCCCCCAGGCTTACACGATGAAGACCCCTTCTCAACCCCTTTATGATCAAAATGGCACCTTGTGAATTGTATTTTGTCTCTAGGAGGACGGGCCATGGCCCCCCCAACCCGACTGGTCCCAGGTCTGCCAATCTCCCCCCTCTGTCATTTTCTCATATACACTCAGGCATCTTAGACCTATTTCCAAGTCATCAGGACAAAATATAGAGTTTCAAGCCCCTCACTTCCAGTATTAGCCCCTCTTCTCTGATGCACCCATGGCTCCCCACCTCTGGCTAGGGCTCTGTCCAAGCCTGACCAAGGACTCCCAACTCCAGAGGTACACCCAGAACCACTGCACTTTATGGCCAGCTGGCAGTCACTCAGTCCTCCAGTGGCAGGTGGTGGCTCCCCGATCTTGGCACATCGCCCAGCTGTCTTGGGAGACGTCATAAGCCCCCTGGTATTTCCTTGCAATACAAAGTTGGTGGTGAGAGAGAAGGGAAATAAAAGAATAGGGATGTGGGTCACCCCACAACCTTAAGAGCGGAAAACAGTCTCCATCCAAAGATTTGTGTCCTCAGGCTTGCATGATGAGGACCCCTTCTCAACCCCTTCATGATCAAAATGGCACCTTGTGTATTGTATTTTGTCTCTGGGAGGACAAGCCATGGCTCCTCAACCCAACTGGGCCCTGGACTGCCAATCCCCATCCCCATGTCAGTTCCTTATATACACTCAGGCATCTTAAATCTAGTTCCATGTCGTCAAGACAAAATGTAGAATTTCAAGTCCATCGCTTCTAGTGTTAGCCCCTCTTATCTGGTGCACCCGTGGCTCCCCACCTCTGACTAGAGCTCAGTCCAGCCAATATGCCTGACTAAGGACCTCCAGTTCCAGAGGTACACCCAGAGTTACTGCATTTTATGGGCGGCTGGCAGCCACTCGCTCGTCCGGTGTCGAGTGGTGGCTCCCCAATCTTGGCCCATCACCCAACTGTCCTGGGAGACGTCATCAGCCCCCAGGTATTCCCTTGCAATACAAAGATGGTGTAGAGGGAGAAGGGGAAAAAAGGGATAGGGACTTGGCTCACCCCACCACCTTAACAGCGGAAAACCGCCGGAGCACTAGGACATCCCTAAGCATTGGAGACACGGAAGCCACCATCAAGCTGGATCCAGCCTCTCTCCTCAAGGGATCCAGGGCTATCATGCCCACCCCCGAGTATTCCCAGATGTACCACTGCATCTCAGCAGGCATCAGACGTTAGTCTCAGGTCCCAATGGTCATCCGCTAACCCCACCAGCATCAATTCCCTCTGTTAACAAACTCTCTGCCACCAGATTCTATCATGAAATCTGTCTCAGCTGAGGGGCCACCCACTCCCACCCCGCCACTTGGACTACTAGTCTGTTCGCCCTTCCCACCCTTTCATCTCCACAGCGGCCATTTTAGCCAATGCTCCAGGGCCAGAGAAATAGAGGAGTGAGGAAAGATGGCATCCGGTCTCCCCCTTATAACCTCTCCAGTTAGGTACCATTTCCCCAGCCCAACCATCGAGTAGATTCCCCGGATCCCCCCACCCCACAATGTTGTCAAAACATTTGTGTGTACTCACCAACCTACTGTGTCTGTGACCTCCAAATTCTCCAATGCAGCCACTGGTCCAGAGGAAAGGGTCCAGTCAAAGAAAAGAGGGCAATGAGATCCTGTGAGGAAAACACAAAATCAAAACATAGCCCAGGTTATTTCAGCCTTGTGCAGCCATTACCATTAACCCACCCCCTCCCAGATCATGATTTTCCTCAAACCACACCACAACAACACCCCCACAGAAAAACTGGTAATGCAATATGTCCAAACATCTATCCTGCCCCCTCTCCTCAGGGCTCAGACCCGTCAACCAGCTAATTTATTTTACTAAAACCCACTGAAAAACTTAAGAAACCACTAATTGGAAACAAATAAAGGATAAGCAGTAATGAATCTTGGTCAAAGTGCTCTAATCTGGTCCCATTCTTTCTCTCAGTGGGGATCAGCCATGGGAGTTATCTCATTGTTCTTGTTTTTTTTTCTTGTCCAGTGATCTGTGGACTGAGTTCCTGACTCAGGATGATTATTCCTGCTTGCCACATTTTCAGCCTGCCTGTTTTTTTTCCAATTGTTTAACCAGGAGAGACACACTAAGCTGAAAGCTTGTTTACAGGTGCGACCTGGGAGCACAGGGAAGTTGTGACTTGCTCAGGGTAACACAGTAAGCAAGCAAGTGGGGGCTGTGGGATTCAAAACCAGGTCTCCAGATGTGCAGCTCAAAGCCTTAAACCACTGCGCTACTGCCTCCCTGTTGCCAAGCTTCAAAGTCTGGGAATCCAGGGAAAGATGACTTCAGTGGTGAGGTAAGATCCAAGGGTACCCCAGCTGCTGAGTGAGTGGCCTTGCCTCTGCCAATATTCTAAAGAATTTCGGGCCACCTTGGGTATGGATTTTAAATTGGGCTGGGCCCAGAAGCTGCATTTTTATATTCTTTCCAGCCAAATTCTGTCTGATAGCCAGCAGCGTTTTGTGTTTCAGGAGTATAAGTGGAGTGAAATCATGCTCAAAGTAAAGCTTTGTGTCCCCAGAAGGTATTTCCTTCTTTCCCCATGCCACATACAGTATTTTAGTTTTAACTTGATAATCCAAAAATCTCATTACTATCAAATGCAGCTGCACCTTGGGATCAGAGGGTTGGGGAGCTACGGCCCCTTGAGCCCGTTCAATTTGAATAGGCTCATCTGCTGGCCACTGTAAGAGCTCATGGAGGAAGGACTCCATGAACTTCTCCAAACCTCCAGACTCCATACTCTCCAGAAGACTGTGAATCCAGATATTATTGCGGTGGAAGCGGAGCTCGAGATCAACCATTTTTTCAGTAAGCTCCCGCTTGTTTAAGTATCAAATAGCCTTGTGGTGTTTATCCACTACCTCTACTGTGGAAGTAAGGCCCTCCTCTAGGTCAGTCGTCTGTTGCTGTAGGGCTTGCAGACTTTTTGTGGTCTCTGTTAACTTTGCTTCAGTGCTTTCGGTATTCGCACTGATTTTTTGAAGTTGGTAAAACAGTCTTTTGGTGGTAATCGTGAATGGGCCCTCTCCAGCCTCTTCTTCATTGAGCCCACTAACAGACTTGGAGCACTCCGACTGCGAGTGGCTAGAGCTGCATCCCCTTACTTTTGGCACCGATTTTTGTTTACCATCAACCAAGTCTTTGTTTCTTTCCTTAGAGGTCACTTCGGACTCAATCGGGGCTCTGTGTCAAGCAGTAGAGGGTCAAGACAAATGAACTGCTTTTTCTTTGCAAATAGACTAGATTAAATTAAGTTTTAATCCCCAGGGGTTAGGAGCCAGTCACTCCTATGTCCTCATCAGTTGCAAGTGGAACCGGAGGTCCACAGCTTTACTTTCAAAGCCTGATTTAATAACGTTAAAACATTCATTTTCATTTCAGATCAGTCAGAACACTACATTCTTTCAATAAAACCTCATATTTGATACTAGTCGAACAATGACAAATTTGTTCATGAACAATTGTAATGATGCCTGCACACACCATAGTCAGATGTTGCTTCTGCTCATATCTAAGTGGGGGAAAACAATGGCAGCAATTCTGAATTTTGCGACTGTGTGGCACAGTTATCCTGTGCTTATGTGAGTGGGCATAATGGCTGGTACTAGTTCATACCCCTTGGTAGCAGTGCCATCTTTCAAGGGGTATTAACCAATCACAGTTCCGCTTTATTCCATGCCACACGATATTCTGTTTAGAGTATGTGAGCATGCAAAATGGCTCAAAAACCTGACTGTCTCTGAACAAAACCAGATAACCATATGTGGAACCTAAAAACAGATTGTCAGGTAAAAAATCTGACAGGTGGCAACCCTAGCAGCCTGCAACAAACTGAGGGGAACTCACAGGACCGGAATGGTGGCAGGGTACTAATTTTAGCATGGCACTGGATCCCACTGACTGGATCTCTTGAGTATCAAATCCTGGCTGAAGTCTGAGACTGGGAACAGCAGCTGCTTGTTGGTGGTTCACCCTCCAAGAGGGCTACCTGATGGTTTTCACACCCATATGTCCCATGTTACAGTGGCAATTTCAGTTTTCCTGATACCCTGGCACTGGGAGAAACATAATCCAATCTGAAAAGATATGAGAGCATGTGGGAGATCAGAAGAGGTGGCATCATGATATAGTGAATTGAAAGAGGGATAAGATGCAGTGAGCCCTGTCAAACCTTGAACCTGTCACTATTTGGTGCTGTGACACTGAGAGGAGGTGCAGAGGATAAGATGCATAATGCACATTTAATACCAGGTGGCAGAGCTAGAGGGGGCTGGGTGGGCAGTCGCCTCCTGGCTGCCCCAGTGTGAGTAGTGGTGCCCCACCACCATCTTTATTCACTGTTTAGTGCCCATTGCGGAGCCCATGATTAACTGAATGCCCCCGCCCCCGGCTCCCAAATGCTTCCAAACCTGGCTCCACCATTGTTACTACCTTTTAATCCATGTACCCGTACCTGGATGCTGGTGGGTTGCTAACTTGGAGGGTATACTCCTCAGCCAGGTAAATTATAGAGCTACAGTATGTACTGTACAAAACTTCCTGGCCCTTAATAAGTGAGTTACTGCCACTCTAAAGTAGCCTTTTTCCCATGTTACATTGTTGGGATCAGTATACAGTTTGTGCAAATGAAATAAATGTGATCACCAGCCAAAGGTGGCTCCAAGGAACTATTCATTGCTGTGGGGTCCTGGAGCTGAGAGAAGAGGAACATAATGGAGAGGAGGTCTCCCCTAGCTGGGGAAGTACAGCAGCGGACGCCAAGCTTAAGATGAAGATGGCCACTGGTGACTTCCCTGTGACGGGCACAGGTATAAAATGGACATCAGCTCCACTGCGGAGGTTAAGGGACTTTTATAGAAGGCACCATGGTAGTCATGCAAGGGAAAGTGAGGCAGCTAGACCCATAACTGCTGCAAGAGCCGGCTCCTGGCAAGACTTAAATACTTGGGGGTTACCCTTGATCCTCATCTCGACTTTTCACTGCATATACACAATATATGCAAGGCTACGAACTGCAAGCTGGGCTTGGCGTACAGAGCTTAAAGCTGCCTCACCCCTGCAGCACGTCATGCCCTGGCTAAGGGGGTTCTGCTACAAATGCTTTGTTATGGACTGGTCTCCTCTGCACATGCTCCTAAAACTTGTCTAGCAAAATAGGATGTTGCATACAATAATATATGTTGCTTTGCTCTCTCTCTGTCCCCCATCTCACTCACCACTGTGAGCTATACAACAAGCTTGAGTGGCTCTCCCCTGACAACCATCACACTTTTGTTATGGGCAATTTCATTGACAGTATTGTCAGAACTGCCACTCCCCCTGCACTAGCTGAGCCATTTAAGCCTGCAAACTTATCCTACCCAATAAGATCTAGTGGCTCACGAGTATTTCTAGTCCCCAAACCCCGTACCCTAACAGATGATCGGGCTTTTGATGTCTGTGCTCCCAGACTATGGAACTCCCTCCCTGCCCATGTTCATTCCTCCCCCTCCCATTCCTGCTTCAGAAACTCCCTCTGGGGCTTCCTGAAACTTACCTCATCTTGTCATTGTACATAAGGTAGTATCCCCCTTTTCCACACAGTGTTGTACTTTATGGTCCGGTCATTGAACTCGGTGTGTTTAAGAGATTATTATCCATGTTATGTCAAATGTTAAGAAGTTATGTGATGTTCAACACCTGACTGTCAATTGTTACCTAGCCATGTAATGCTTTTCTGCATGCCCTCCTATCAAGTCATGCTATGTTTGACTGTTCCTTTCTTTGATATCCTTGTTATGCCTGTTTTTTGGCTGTACCTTGTAATCTCCTGGATCACACCTGAAAATAGGCACTTGACTATCTAGTGTGCTTACGTGGTTAAAAAAAGCTAAGTAAATAAACTTTACCACTCAGATACTCTTTTACACAGGAGACATCCCTAGGCTATGGCTCGTACCTCTCTCTGGGGTGTAGTAGTGGCAGTTAAGAGGGACCAGGGTGTTGTCACACTTTGTATTATATTAGGCAGTGGGGAACTGAGTCCTCTGGGTGGGGGGGCAGACATGGTTTGTGGAACCCAGATGGGCCCATGTAGGATAGTCACCTGGGGGAAACTCTCAGTAGGCTAGCAGAGGGTTTGGAACCACTGGAGCAAGAAGACACTTGGTTGGTTAAGTGGGGACAACCCCTGGGAAGTTAAAGATGCATTTATCCACCAGAGAACAAAGAGGTACGTGACAGCTGATTACTAGGGAGAACCCTAGTGTTTCCCTAGGATGCCAGGTGTAGGCAGAGTGGGTACTTCCAGTTGCCTGCCAAGTAGGGACTTGAATAGAAGAGAGGTACTGAAGACCTCTAGGTACCAGTGGTTTTGGGGGTCCCACAGATGATGTGGAAATAGGACACTGGAGTGGAAGAGAATCCTGCAGTGACAGAGTAGATGGGTTACTTTGTTGGATTTATCCCTGCAGAGGAAAATGCCACAGATGCTCATGCTAGTCATTGAGTGAAGGGTGGATTGACTGAACCCCCTTGTGTTGGTGACTGTGTAGGAAGAGTACATTGGCTGGGGTAAACCTGATGTTTTTTTTTGCACTAGCCAGCAGGACAAGTTGATTCAAAATGTCATTAGCCCACAGATGGTTGCACTAGCCCACAATATAGAGGATAATGTATGGTCATCGATGGTTAACCAGTTTGTTAACCATCGGGAGGTTGCCAGGGCGACCATGTAAACCTCAAGAGCGAAACTCGAGAGGTTTACGTCGCCATGGCAACCTTGAGATTGGTTAAAAAAATGGTTAATCATCGATGTGCCATACATTATATTTTATAGTGTATGGTACCATTTAGGTTTTTAAGAAAAGAAAGCAGTTCCTTACTGCAGTTTTGTTTCAGTCACTGCCGCTCTGCCCTCACCGCCGCGGCCATTTCAAGGCCGTCTGATCCAGTTTCGCGCATGCCCAGACTGTTCCCGGTTGTTAACCCATCGATGTGACATACCATCGATGGGTTAACAAGATCGTGACGTCACATCGATGGTAAAACATTGTTATAAAAAAGGTAGATTTCTACCTATAACAATGTTCTACCATACATTATTATAATGTTAAATGTTGACGACTTATACAGGAAAAATTCAAGCCAGGAAATACTCTGCTTATTGCACATTTACCCTGCTCCCAAACTGCTTCCTGACGAAGAGAATAAAAGAACTGCAATGCCATCACACACAACATGCCCCCTATTGTTCTGTACCATGGCTCCATCTCTTCCTCTTTCTGACCTGCCTTCACTGCACCATAGGATACCACAAAAGCAAATGTCCAGTCAAGCAGTCCTAGCTCTGCACACACAATAGCAGACATCTTCATGTGCCTCACCACACTCACCACCACCCACAGGGTAATGAACAGAGTCAGACAGAGAAAGATACTCTCTGCCCACACCCTGTGATCAACTGGAGGCTTGAATTTATGGAAGTTTTTGTACAGTCAAGTGGGCCAGGGGCACATCTCAAATTTCTATGGGTAGGGGGCCAAACAAACCTATGGGGCTTGGGAAATAAAAAACTTTGTAATATTTTTATTTTTAAAAGTATTGATTTTAACATGCAGTGCTCCAATTATAAAAGATTTTTTTTTAACACTGTCCTTTCATCAGCCATGGGGAAACAACACAGACACGGTGCTATACTATCTCTATTTCTATACAGGATAGAAACATAGAAGCTGAAGAGAGATAAGGACCGCAAGGCCCATCCAGTCTGCCCATTTTTTCTACCCTATGAACGTGCCATAGGCCTTTACTCTGTCAATGGCCTATCTATTCATACTCATCTGTATTGCTGCCTTATGCCTATCCCATGCCTGCTTGAAGCCCTGTACTGTATTCATATCCACCACTTCCTGAGATAGGCTATTCCATGCATCCACCACCCATTCTGGAAAAAGAACTTCCTCACATTACCCCTTAATCGGCCTCCCTCTAATCTCAAGCTGTGTCTTCTTGTTCTACTATTTTTTTTAAACATGTTAGACTCTTTCACCTTGTTAATGCCATTAAGATGTTTGAATGTTTCGATCATATCACCTCTCTCCATCCCCAGGAATGCACCCTAGGAAAGCCCATTGTAACCTTTCAAATTACATATTTTATTAAGGTTTATTTTTGTACCATTCATGCTCCAAAGCTTTGTTTTAGGATGAAAGGTCATGCTGGGAAGGATAAGGGTGGGACTGCATGGATGGTGTTGACTGGCATGGTCAATTTAGAAACATAGAAACATAGAAATATAGAATTTGATGGCAGATAAGGACCACTTGGCCCACCTAGTCTGCCCATTTCCCTACCTAATGGATAAGCTACAGATCCTAGTTAATCAACAGCCTACTTTCTCCTACCCCCCCACTATAATTGCCTTATGTCTGACCCATGCATTCTCGAATTCTCCCACTGTTTTTAACTCCATGACCTCCTCAGGAAGGCTGTTCCATGTATCCACAACCCTCTCCATGAAAAAATACTTCCTCACATTATCTCTGAGCCGTCCCCCCTCTATCAGTGTGACAAGGCAGCAGGTAAAGCAAATAAGATGCTGGGATGCATAGGCAGGGGCATCACCAGCAGGAAAAGGGAGGTCATGATTCCACTATAAAAGACACTAGTGAGGCCCCACCCGGAGTACAGTGTACAGTTCTGGAGACCTTACCTACATAAGGACATAGACAGGGTAGAGAAGGTTCAGAGGAGGGCAACAAAGATGGTACATGGATTGCATCACAAGTCCTATGAGGACAGGTTGAAGGAATTGAATATGTACTCCCTGGAGGAGAGGAGGGATAGAGGGGACATGATAGAGACGTACAAGTATCTTACAGGGAGGAACAGGGTGCAAGAATACACTATTTTTAAGCGAAAAAGATGTTCTAGGACTAGACGGCATGGGAAGAAGTTGGAGGGAGGACGATTCAGAGGAAATGTGAGGAAGAGCTTCTTCACAGAATGGGTGGTGGGCAAGTGGAACACCCTGCCTGAGGAAGTGGTGGGGGCTGAAACAATCAGGGGATTTAAGAATGCATGGGATAGACATAAAGGAATTCTGGAGGTCAGAGGTAAGGGGCAACAGAGTTCTAGGAAAACATAAACTGAAGTACAAACTCAAATGGGCAGACTAGGTGGGCCATAGGCCCTTATCTGCCGACACTGTCTATGTATCTATGTATCTTCAGATTGAGCCCCCTTGTTCTTGCACACCTCTTTTTCTGAAAGATGCTACCCTCTTGGACTTTGTTGATTCCCTTGAGGTACTTGAAAGTTTCTATCATGTCCCCCCCTCTCCCTCCTTTCCTCGAGGGTATACATATTAAACTCCTTAAGTCTCTTTTCGTATGTCTTCTGGTGCAGAGCCTGCACCATTTTGATTGCACTTTTCTGGACAGCCTCCATCTTGTCTATGTCCTTGCAGAGATGGGGTCTTCAGAACTGCACGCAGTACTTCAGATGGGGTCTCACCAACTGTCTGTACAAAGGGATAACAACTTCCTGTTTTCTAAAGGTGATGACTCTCCTTATGCATCCCAGTATCCCCCAAGCGCTTCTTACTGCCTTCTCACATTGCTTGCCCTCCTTTAGGTCATCTGATATGACTACCCCCAGGTCTCTTTACATTTTTGTTGTTGTCAGTATCTCATGCCCCACTGTGTACTCTTCCCCTAGGTTTTTGTTTCCCAGGTGCATTATTTTGCACTTCTTTGCGTAGAATCTAAGCTGGCATACATTTGACCATTCCTCCAACCTTGCCAAATCCCTTCTCATCCTTTCCACCCCACCTTGTGTATCAACCATGTTGCAGTTGTTGTGTCATCTGCAAAGAGACATACTTTTTCTTCCAGTCCCTCTGCAATGTCACTTATTAAGACATTAAAAAGGACCGGACTCAGTACTGAACCCTGCGGTACCCCACTAGTAATCCCCCTTTCTTCACTGTGGACTCTCTTTACTATTACCATCTGTGTCCTGTTGTCCAGCCAATGTTTTACCCAGTCTACCACCCTGGGACTCACTCCAAGGCTGCCTAGTTTGTTTATTAATCTTTTGTGTGGGACTGTGTCAAATGCCTTGCTAAAGTCTAGGCAGGCCATGTCCACAGCCCCTCCCTGGTCTACTACTTTGGTTACCCAGTCAAAGAAATTGATTAGATTCATCTGATATGACCTTCCCACTGTGAATCCATGCTGTCTTGGGTCCTGTGCCCCACTGGCCCCTGGCTGGGGACCCTTACACTTGCCAGTAATGGCAGCTATGGTCATTTCAGAGTCTGGTCTGCAGCGATGTCCAGGGAAAGTACAGAGTTGCAACACTTGAAGAGGAGAGGGAGCAGCTATGGTAAGGCTTAGATGAAACCCTCAACCTGCAGGGCAGGCACTGAACACCTCTTAGCATTTTTTCACTGAAATGTTAGATATAGACACTCAAAATGTAGGGAACTGAGGGCAGTGGTCTCAATAATGTGAGACAAATTGTTAGAGACACTTTAAGAAAACTGGAAGCACTCTACCCTTGATCACAGCCTGGACACTAGCTGAAAGTCTTAACAGTGGAGTGATAATGACTCACATTGAGTCTTTTGTGGGATCCTCCTCCTGAACTGCCAGATAATTGCAGGTTTAATGAGCTGTTAATTTCACCAGATCATCAGGAACACTGAGAGAGGTTAGCATGAGGACTATAGCCTGCTAAAGTAGGGACTTATTTAACTTCATTAACAGCCATGAAAAATCTGCACTAGTCAAGACAGACAAGCAGAAACATAGAAATTGTCAGCAGATGAGGACCGCTATATCCAAAATTAGTGAGTGCCTAAGGAATGCACTAGCAAATGGGCAGGAAGGAGGGGTGGAAGAACAATGGGGAATAATAAAAACTGCCATCACAGAGGTAACAAGCCTTTGTGTGAAGCAAATAAACAAAACAAAACGATGTAAGAAACCACTGTGATTCTCAAAGGAAGTGGCAGTGAAGGTTCAAAAGAAAAAGAAAGCATTCAGGAAGTACAAGGAATCACAGAAGGAGCAGGACAGAGAACTGTATCAGTTAAAGCAAAAGGATGCTGGGAAGGCAGTCAGAACAGCAAAGGCCCAAACCAAGGAAAAGATAGCCAACTCAGTTAAGAAGGGGATAAACCTTTATAGGTACATCAGGAGCGAAGGAAGACCAAGGAGGGTTAGTGAGGCTTAAAAAGGGAGGGAGGGTGGGCAGAGGTGATTGTGAAAAGGCAGAGATACTAAACAAATATTTTTGCTCAGTATTTACAAAGGAAGAGGGGAGGTACCTAAAACAAACAGCAGAAACACTCTGGATACAGAAGTTGATACCAGCCCATTTACAGACGAAAGGGTTCTGAAAGAACTCTTAAAACTGAAGGTGGACAAAGCAATGGGGCCTGATGGGATTCATCCCAGAATTTAAAGAAATAAGGGTAGAACTAGTGACACCACTAACTACCCTTTTAACAAATCATGGGAGGATGGGTGGTACCCAAGGACTGGAGGAGGGCAGATGTGATTCCCTTCACAAAAGTGGGAGCAAGGCAGAAGCAGGAAACTACAGACCTGTTAGTTTAACCTCAGTGGTAGGGAAAATGATGGAATCACTTCTGAAGGAAAGAATTGTTGAGTATCTAGAGGCCAGAGGGGCACAGGACCCAAGGCAGCATGGATTCACAGCGGGAAGGTCATGCCAGACAAATCTGATAGATTTCTTTGACTGGGTGACCAAAGTAGTAGATCAGGGAGGGGCTGTGGACATGGCCTACCTAGACTTTAGCAAGGTATTTGACACAGTCCCACACAAAAGATTAATATACAAGTTAGCCAGCCTGGGAGTGGGTCCCAAGATGACAGCCTGGGTAAAGAATTGGCTGGAGAATAGGACACAGAGAGTAATAGTAAATGGAGTCCACTCTGAAGAAATGGGGTTACTAGTGGGGTACCGAGGGTTCAGTATTAGATTCCGTCCTCTTCAATGTCTTTATGTTTACATTGCAGAGGGACTGGAAGGAAAGTATGTCTCTTTGCAGATGACACAAAGATCTGCAACAGAGCTGATGCACAAGGTGGGGTGGAAAGGATAAGAAGGGACTTGGCAAGGTTAGAGGAATGGTCAAATGTATGGCAGCTTAGATTCAATGCTAAGAAGTAAGGTAATGCACCTGGGAAACAAAACCCAGGGAAGAGTACACAATGGGGGTGAGATACTAACAACAACAAAATGGAAAGGGACCTGGGGTAGTCATATCAGATGACCTAAGGTGGGCAAGCAATGTTAGAGGGCAGCAAGGAGGGCTGGAGGATACTGGGATGCATAGGGAGAGGCTTCACCAGTAGAAAACAGGAAGTTATTATCCCTCTGTACAGACAGTTGGTGAGACCCCATCTGGAGTACTGCGTGCAGTTCTGAAGACCCAATCTCCGCAAAGACATAGACAGGATGGAAGCTGTCCAGAGGAGGGCAACTAAAATGGTGCAGGGTCTGCACCGGAAGACATATGAAGAGAGACTTAAGGAGCTTAATATGTATAGCCTCGAGGAAAGAGGGGGCATGATAGAAACTTTCAAGCACCTCAAGGAATCAACAAAGTCCAAGAGGGTAGCATCTTTCAAAAAGAGGTGTGCAAGAACAAGGGGCACAATTTGAAGATAGAAGGGGCGGCCCAGAGGTAACTTAAGGAAGTTATTTTTCACAGAGAGGGTTGTGGATGCATGGAACGGCCTTCCAGAGGAGGTTGTGGAGTCAAAAACAGTGGTGGAATTCAAGCATGCATGGGACAGTCATAAGGCAATTCTAGGGGGTTGGGGTAGGAAGAAGTAGGCTGCTGGTTAACTAGGATCTGCAGCTTATCGATTAGGTAGGGAAATGGACAGACTAGGTGGGCCAAGCGGTCCTTATCTGCCGTCAAAATCTATGTTTCTATGTTTCTATCCAGTCTTCCCATAGGCCCTATACATTGTATGTGGCCACTGATCCTATGTGATCAATGGCTTGTCATCACTCCCTCCCCTCTCAGGCTTCCCTTGTGCCTGTCCCACACATGCTTAAACCCCTCCACTGTGCTTGCCCGCACTACCTCCTGTGGCAGACTATTCCATGTGTCGACTACCCTTTCTGTGTAGAAAAACTTCCTCACATTACCTCTTAGTCTCCCCCTCCAATTTCTTATTGTGCCCCCTTGTTCTAGTATTTTTTCTACATTGGAAAAGCTCCACTGCCTGCACTTTATTTATGCCCTTAAGGTACTTGAAAGTTTCAATCACGTCCCCCTGTTGTCTCCTCCAGTAAGTACATATCGAGGTCCCTTAGTCTCTCCTCATGTGTTTTGTGGTGTAAGCCCTGCACCATCTTTGTTGTCCTTCTCTGGATAGCCTCCACCTTATCTATGTCCTTGCGCAGGTGTGGTCTCCAGAACTGCATGCAGTACTCCAGGTGAGGCCTTACGGATGTTTTATACAATGGCATCACCACCTCCTGCCTCCTGCTAGTGATACCGCTTCCTATGCACCCCAGCATACCACTGGCCCTCACTGCTGCCTTTGTACACAGTTTTGATACCTTAAGGTCATCAGAGATGATAACCCCATGTCCCTTTCCTCCTTGGTGACAGTCAGCTCCTCTCCTCCCCCCCAATCTGTAGCTCTCCCCAGGGTTCCCTCTACCCAGGTGCATTATTTTGCAGTTCTTTACATTAAACCTCAGTTGCCATATCTCTGACCATCTTTCAAGCTTCTTCAGGTCCATCTTCATTTTCTGCACCCCTTCTGGAGTATCCACCCTGTTGCAGATCTTGGTGTCATCTGCAAACAGGCAGATCTTTCCTTCCAGCCCCTCTGCAATGTCACTAATGAAGACATTGAACAGGACAGGTTCTAGTACTGATCCCTGAGGTACCCCACTGGTCACCCCCCTCTCCCCAGATTGTACCCCATTTACCATCACCCTCTGTCTCCTGTCTGTTAACCAGTTCCTAACCAAGTTCACTACCTTGTCTCCCATGCCCAGACTACTCATCTTGTTAATCAGCCTTCTATGTGGGA
This sequence comes from Neoceratodus forsteri, assembly GCA_016271365.2. Lineage (NCBI taxonomy): Eukaryota > Metazoa > Chordata > Ceratodontiformes > Ceratodontidae > Neoceratodus > Neoceratodus forsteri. Next base: position 1,307,892,337 of record CM057456.1, on the reverse strand, counting down.
CAGTGTTGAAGGCTTTGCTGAAATCCAGGTAGGTGACATCTACTGCCCCTCCCTGATTAAGTTCCCTTGTCACCCAATCAAAACAAACTATTCGAATCGTTTGACATGACCTTCCTGCTCTAGGAGTTTGGAAGGCTTCCTGAGGTGGCAGCAGTCAGACCCAGGTGAGAAGTATACTGCCCAAATTCTTTGACAGATTCTGGGGGATGGGGATCTGGAACATTTCATGGTAGCTCACCTGTGAGTAGGAACTGTATAGTGGGACCACTAGGAGGGTAAGGGAACCCCCACAGTCTTCCCCTCAAGAGAAACAACCCATTTTCAGATTGACTTGTAGTGGCCCCCCTGAAGACATTGAGGAGACCCTGCCGGGGGCAAACTCAGAGAGGTGCCCATGCAAAAGTTTTAGCACCCACAGATGCAGGTGAGACTGTCAGTGAGGAAAGGTGCCAGACAAGGTAAGAGATTCAACCCAGCAGGAATGACATGTCAGGAAGTGGGCCCCTCAGTACGGCCGCTGCTTGTCAGTTTTTCAGCTCCACAGGGAACATGGCCTGTGAAGGTATAGCTGCTGGCACTGTCCAGTATCACACATGGCTTTGTATGGCTGCTAGCTTAGCAGCACCAGGTTTGTGCTAGGTCTGGGGAGTAGCAATGTGGGGCTAAGCAGGAGGCACTATTGACTGATTGCTTCTGGCAAGGCAACAGACAGAACAAGTGAAAATGGGAACAGAAGGCACTAAGTTCCAAACAGTCCCCATTAGGCAAGCAGGAGCTATGCAGCAAGCATTTGTAATCTGGATAATAGGAGGAGAGGAATACTTGCATCTACATCAGTGATCCCACAAAAGTTTCCTATTGCCTTGAAATGCTGCATTAAATGTTGCTTGCTGAAACAATATCACTGTCTTCAATGGTAAATTGATCCAATTACATTGTGGTACCTTAGAAACATAGACAATGACGGCAGAAAAAGACCAGTGGTCAATCAAGTCTTCCTGAGTTCCCTATAAGCCCTGGAATCTATTATCTCTCCATGGTACTAACCCTCCCTGTCGTCCCATCCATTCCCCTCTTTGATTCTGTAGCTCTGAACAACCGCTATACCCTTCATTCTATCCCAGCCCTGCTTGAATCCCCTGTTTTCACACCCACCACCTCAGCTGACAGACTGATCCATGGTTCCACCACCCTTTTCATAAAGTATTAATCCCTCATGTCCCTCCAGAACCTCCCTTCTGTTATTTTCCCGTCATGTCCACAAGACCGCAAGTCTGTGTTCAGGCTAAATAGTTCCCCGCAGTTCACTTTGGTAATTCCTTTAAGTAACTTGAAGGTCTCAATCCTATCTCTCCTGTCCTGGTCTCCAGTGTGTACAGTACATGTAACCCTGGCACTGTTATACCAAGGGCTACACTACCCTTGCCTGGCTGGCCAAACCAGTTTGAGGGGCCTGGATTCTTACTATAACTTATAACTGTTTTTTTCCCAAGGTAATAACATTGCGCAGTGCCTCCACCCTGAGTATACTTATGTGGGCTAGATTAAACCTGGCACAACCCTCTGAGATGCTGTACCCATCCACATTACCTTAATTCCTACCCAAGCATGACCCAATTGACAAAACCCTACATTTCATAACATTTGATTAATTGATGACTCTCTACTAATAATATGCTCACGAGACAGGATTATGCAAAACAAACAACAATTTATTTACATGGGGAAGGGTTAGGATGTATGAATTTGAGGAGAGGTTAAGCTATTTACAATATTCACATTTGGTTTGATTGGTTTAGATTGGCATCAAATCACAAGAAGCAATTGACGTTTTACCCTTAGGCATCAATCACAATGGCCACCCACCAATCTCTGATGTAGTCAGATCCCTGGCTATCCATCTGGCTAGCTGCAATTAGAAGGTTGTCACACTCAGTAGAGACCTACACTGGCACCAGTTCCCAGAACCATATAGAACCCCAAAATTCTACACATTTGTAACCTGGGTACCCAGCATTAAAAGTCCTTAAAGTTGCAGGCCTGATATTCGGTGCATCTTTCGTTGACCTGCTAGTTGGGGCGCTTAAATAAAGAGATTAAACAGGCAAACATTTATCTATGCTTTGGTAACACATCCTAATTTGTGATGTTGCCAACTTGGAGACTTTTACATTTTACTTAAACTATGATTACTGAACTTGACAACTTTAACTATTTACAAGTCTTTCCATTATAGGGATTGACCCCTGTGTACTCGTACTCACAGTTAGACGTCCTCATAGGCCAGTCATATTCGAGCTGTACAAGGCATAATTGGGTACTTTCAGCAGGTGGGCTCTGACTCCAGAGGTTAGGATGCAGGAAAAGCTAACAGCCAGCCCCCCTATACTGACTACAGAGATCTCACTGCTTTTGAGATGGAAACTCACACCTTTACTTCTGTTGGCAGTGCCCATCTCTGGGCTGAAATCACTCTCTGGAAGATCAGGCTGGGGCCAGGGCCGACACGTTTCAACCCCACGTCTGAGCTGTACCCACCAGGGGAAATGCATATGGCAGCACCATAGGTGGCACACTGCCAGGTTGTGTCCCAAGCCTAATCTAAGCTGGATACTTTGCGCTCATCACATTTATAAATCAGCACATCTATCTCAGGCACTTCCACCATGGCCAGCATGGCCACCAGAGTCCTCATAGGTTTCAGATTCTTGGATGGGTGCTTTCCCCTAAAGGCTAGGATGACCCGATTGCTCACAGTCCATGCCAGACTAGTTTTCTTTCACAACACTGTACTTTTGACTTGGTACTTCAAAACAGTTACTGCAACTTCTCTCAAACATGTGTTTCAAAGTTTCAGTCCCTTGTGGCTTTGCTGAAATCAACAGCTCCCACTGGATGTCACGACTATCAACAAAGTCCCTCTTGGCTGTGCTGGCATTAAGAGCTCCAATGGATAAATACTGGACTTCCCAGGCAATGTCAGGAAGAGCCCCAGTTCTGAGAACTCCCCTTCCAGTCCTGTAGGCAGTTGTCAACTCAGTCACATTTATACACTTAACTGGACCCTTCTCTGATCATTAAGCAGATGTCCACCCTTTCTGTACCTTGGTTAAATGCAGGGTGCAGACAGTCACAATCAGTAGATTCTGGGCTTCACTACCCCTTAAATATTTTCTCAGACATTGTACTTGTTAGAAGCAGTTTACTCACTCAGACCATTTGCAGAATGGCTTTCTCTTTACTCTGATGTTTCAGGCTTCATCAGCGCTCTCACTGTTGAGGTAGAACATGCGTGCAGCTCTCTCACAGCTGAAGGTTCATGTTCACCTACGCTTTCCCAAAACATGGAAAGGTGCTGGCCAGCCCTGGAGGACAATTTCTGGCAACCCCCAGGCTAGCAACTTCTGTTGCCTACAGCTACTTGTCTCTTTAGACAGAAGAAAATCCACTCCCCTGTGGAGGGGCTTGCACAGGATTGCTAGGCCCATACTGGAGCAAAGGGTCTGAGCCCCCCACCCCAGTAGGGAGCTCCCACTTGAACTGCTGCTCAGCCTGGAAAACACTGTGTTTTATGGACTTCATCTGAGGCTCTCGATTGGCTGAAGCTACTTGTTGCTCCTACGCTAATTGGCTGATCCTGCTTGTCAGTCCATAAAATGAATATTCATTAACCTCACTCAATGCACAATAGGCTTCCTGTTTTGGTGCCTAAATTAGGTTCCTGTGGCCGGCCCAGTGGAGCTGAGGGTTGAGGCACTGGATGGCATGCCTTGCTCCATGCCGGCGACCCAGGTTTGGGAATGAGCTCAGGCCACCAGGAGTTGGCCGGGGCGAGATAGGCTGGAGCGTCCGATGACAGCTCGCCTTCTCTAGGGGGTGGGAGGGCTCTACAGTCTGGCAAGCGGTGACCCCTGGTGGAGGCTGGGGTGTAACAGCAAGCTGGAGCCACTGTGGCATGATTGGTCACAGGTGTAGGTCCAGGACCTATCTGCTCCAGGGGCAGCTCCTTCGTGGAAGGAAGGGGAGGAACGTTGCAGATGTCAGCATGCACTCCTTGACGTATGGGCATGCAACATCCCACAGAAAAAGGGGAAAAAAACTCTTGAGCTGGGAAGACAGAACACCAAGCCAAGTCCCATTGTGCAAGTGCCTGCCTGCAGTCCCAGACCCTGACAAGGACCACAAGATTCAGGGGTTGGCCCCTACCCTGGCCCCACCTGGGGGGTTTCTGAGGCAGGATGGAGGGACCGTGGGTTGTCAGGTAAGGCACTAGGCAGGGACAGGCTTAATTGGCATCTCCCGATGATGTGGCTCTGAGGAAAGTAGGAGGAGAAAAATAGAAATTTCAAAAAAAAATAAATAAATTAGATCCCTGCAGCTTCCCCATAAGCACTAGGCAAAGTCCCACAAGTTTCTGACATTGTCGCATCATTCCTTCCCTGAAATCTTGGCTTTCCAATTCACTGTCCTACGCAGCTAGTATAGTGTTATGCTTGTGCAACTGTGTTAGTTTGGTTTTGGCCGTTCGCACTCTCTGTTCCAGAGGAGTTACCACCCTGTAGGGGTACGAAAGGCAAGGAACCCTCGGAGAGGGTTCCACCCCTAGAGGTGCCACAGGATGATTTCTGTGGCTAAAGGTACCTTAGGAATCCCCCTAAGGAGAGAAGTGCTGCCGCTGGAGGAGGAGGGGAGGATGGTGGGGCAAAGAAAAAAATTCTTCACAATGAGGCTGAGTGGAACTGCTTATATAGCTCAGGAAGTGGGAGTGGCTGGCTGCTTGGCCACTGAACTCCAGGCAAAGCCTTTCCAATTCACTATCCTATGCTGCCAGTATAGTGTTATGCTTGTGCAACTGTGTTAGTTTGGTTTTGGCCGTTCGCACTCTCTATTCCAGAGGAATTACCACCATGTAGAGGTACGAAAGGCAAGGAACCCTCTGAGAGGGTTCCATCCCTAAAGGTGCCACGGGATGATTCCCGTGGCTAAAAGTACCTTAGGAATCCCCAAAAGAAATGTAGAACAAGCATCCCAAAAGAATGAGGTGACCTGAAGCATATGAACAAGCAGTAACTTGATGTAGGGGCAGTAACTGTAAAGTAGTAATAGAGAAGCATAGACAGTGTGATAACGTAATGAGATGCTCAGTTTGATAACATAATGAAGTGCCCAGGATTGGGTAACATGAAACAGGTTTGCTTTGAGAATGAGGGGATCCTCTAAGGAGAGAGGGAACGGCAGGGACACCATCCACTTCCATCCAACAGTGGAACCAACCTAAAGAAACTAGGGGACACTACTATGCTAACTAACAGTTATGACCTGAGGCAACGGTGGAGAGAAAAAAAACCCTATGAGGAGGAAATCTCTGGGGGTCCAAGGCCTAGGTCACTTTCCCTCCAGACTTGGGGTATTTTATTTAGTGATGGCTCTGCAGCTGCAATTTGGAAAACCCAATTAAGGGGAGGTGGAAAATATTCCAATTTGGAGGAAGGCTCTCACTCAAACCCTCTAGTGAGACCACCATGGAAGGTTGCGAGAAAACTCTGCAACAATATGTGCAACCAAGGCAGAGGAGGAGAGCAACAACTGCTGAGGCATTCACCTGGCCTACCTGCCCTAAATTAAAACAGGTGAACCAGAGGCAGTCGTAGGGAGAATGCGGTGAAGGTGCCTTGTGAGGGAATCCAAACGCCAAAGCCAATGGACAACCTTTACAGTGGAACACTAGAGCCAAAGGAGATCATAGTAACTACCCTTCATCGCTAGTCTTAAATTGTACACCAGGAGCTGCTGTTGCATAGCAGGCAGCTAAAGCCAAGCCTGGGGCAAGGACATTCCCAGCTATGGGCCAGGTGAGAAGGATCCCGCCCCAAACTGGACACTCTCAATGATGCGGATTAAATGCAGAGTGAGACCATTGGCTGTAGGAACCCTGCACCAATACAGAATGGCTGGCATGCCCCAGAAATAGACTGAGAGCTGAAGCTGGTGAGCTGATTGAGCTCTGGTGTGCTGAGATTATAATGAGCAGTGAGTGCTGAGACCTTGCAGGTCGAATTCAGAATTGAGTGCATCAGAATCCCAGAGGCTGAAGCTGAGGGATGGCAGTAGGCATGAAGTAATGAGTTGTGTAAGCAATGAGTACGTAAGCAAGCGTGGACCTGTACGTACGGGAATAGTGTGATAATAGTGCGGCAAGATTAGCGCATGCAATATGGGCACGTAAATAATACCGCAGCATTTAAAGAGTGCACTTACCGTTAAGCAAGTAGTTGTAGTTGTAATAGCATTCATAAACACAGCCAGCACCAGTATATACGAAATCCATAATTTATTGCACCTCCAAAAAAGTCAATGATTAACCACACATCAGCACTTCATTTTAATGTAACATATATTCAACACAGAGATACCACACTTTAAAAAAAAACTTAAGCAGCAACTAATCTAAGCAGATCTAAGTGGATCAATAACTCTGTATAAATATTTGCAGCAAATGATGATGACAACGAATACACTGTGCTTGCAACTGGAAATTATAGGCTATTCCCTTAAAGTATTCATACATTTGCAGCAAATCACTTGAATGCGCTTAGCAGTGTCTTTGTATTTTTTTCTTTGTACCTGCAACAACAGAACTCTTCCCTCCTCTGCCAAGTGGTCTACGCAGCCACGAATCTTCATAGTAGTCCAAAAGTGGGACCAATATGTCTATGTTGCTGGTAAAAAACTCCTTGCACATCAAGTCATCAAATGCTGAAATAATGTAAGCCAATGCCAGCAAATACCCATGCTTTTAACCACTTTATCACCAATTATACGGACCCTTGCAATTGGAGTCTTTCTCTGTCTAAAGGATGAAGATCCTGCAGATGGGAATAAGCACAGAAATTCCCAGAAATTCCAGAAACAAGCACTGCTTACATGCCACTAGAAGTGATAGGCTACAATCTCTGAATTTATTACCTGGACAACATGGTCAGGACGCCACAGTTGTACTTACACTAAGCGCTCATTTCTCATTCATGCTATAATGAACTGCATTGTTATGGTAGTGCTATTTTCATTCGTGCTATTTTTGCCATGCTAATATCACCAGATACCATACGTAGGTCAGTAAACAGAGTAGTAATAAGTGGACCTGCACGTAGGTCTGCATAATGTAGTAGCAATGAAACAGCACTGAACAGTGGGGCAAGCCAGCCAGCCAGCATTTAAAAGCCAAATCAAGGTGACAAATACTCTGAGGATTTTCAGTGGCGAAGGCAGGATTTAGAACAGAAATAAGTAGCCACATGGGGCCATGACTCCCCAAACACTTCACAGTCCTCGCCGTAGGACAAACAAGGAAGTGATGGAAGGCTGAGAAACACATGCAGATATTAAAGCTAGGTTAAGCCTCAGTGAGAGCTTTTTGGCTGACCTCAGAGTAGAACATGTTGAATAAATATAGAAGCAACAGCTGTATGGAGTACACTGAGTTGTAAAACTGCAATAAAACATGGAGACACAATGCTCTGAAAGCAGGTGTAGCCAGGCAGTGCAATGAAGCTGCTAGTAGAATGATAGCATGAATGAGCTGCATAGCTAGGGTCAGAGTAAACCTGCAGCAGGTGAAAACAATAAGTAGTATTAGCTCAGAGTAGCAGTATGCTAGGAGCTTAGAAATAAAGACCCCCATAAAAGGCAAAACCAAAGACACATGAACACAGAAAACAGGGAACAATAGAAGCACACACAGCCAAATGCAAAATACATACCAGAAGCAGGAAAACAAACACAGAAGCCCAGCAGAGGCAAGCAGGAGCAGCAAGGTGTGTGTGTGTGTGTGTGTGTTGAGGGAGGGGTGCACAGGCCTCAGCCAGCCAGGTAGGCCCAACCAGCTCAGAGGACAGACTGACAGAGACTTTGGCTGCAAAGAAAAAGTGCTTCACAATGAGACTGAGAGGAACTGCTTATATAGCTCAGGAAGTAGGAGTGGCGGGCTGCTTGGCCACTGAACTTCAGCCAAAGCCTTTCCAATTGGCTGTTGCTGCACTATCATGGCTGCTAAACTCACAGTCCCCTTGCAGTTTTAACACAGTACCAACTTTAGAATTCTGGTGCAGCCAGGATATTTACTTTATTTATTTGTTGCCCCACAGTTCAATAGCTGCTTTTGTGCCCTGGAGATTGTTGCCCAGTTTAAACATTTTTCCTCAGTCCACAACTTGTCATTGCTACCAATATTTAGAGCCACCATTTGCAGCAGGCAGGCATTTTATCTGAGTCCCAACATTAAGCTCTGGGGCAGCCAGGTTATTTAATTATTTAAATAGTTTTCCCCTTTATGCATTAACCCCTTTAGTATTTATGGCAGCTTCTGCTTTCATTTTGCATTCATTTACAATTTGTCCCTGCAGTAGCTGCTGAAACTTGCAGCCCTCTATTTTGAAATGGACCCACTCATGAATATTAATGGACTTCTCATTAATATTCATGACACCAGGCCAGGAATTTCAGCGTATGCAGCACTCTTTATTTACTTAATCTAGAGGCTCCATCCAGTTTACTTCTAATCACCGGCCCCCGCCCCACAGCCTACAGGGACCAGGAGTAATGGAGGAGCCACTGCTGGACCGCAATTGCAGTCTGAAGTTAAAGCGCACCTCTTCTTATTAAAGTGAGACTGCCAGTCTGCCTAAAATGCTGGTAGCTCACGATCCTGGTTCATGAGCCTGAGATGGGCCGACAATGTGCTGGGGCAATTCAGGGAACCTGGGGGCACACATAAGTACCTAAGCCAGAGCGAGGAGAATGGGACTACACTCAGGGACACCGGTAGGCACTGGGAGGTACTCCAAAGAATGGGAGCGCGGGAGAAACAGCAATAAGGTAAGCCCTCCATTTGGGGGGGAAGGATACATACATGTTCAGAGCCTTGAAGTGCTCGTCATATAATTCTCCCTGCTGGTCCTGAATCATTTTTGTTACTTTGTGCTGCACTGTCTCTAGCATATCCTTACCTTTTCTGAGGTGAGGACTCCAGAACTGGGCACAGTACTCCATGTGAGGTCTCACCAGGGATATATAGAGGGGAAGTACGACCTCCTTTTCTTTTGCTGTCAGTACCCATCCTGATACATCACAGCATCCTATTGGCTTTGCTATGGGCTTTGTTGCACTGGCTCAATTGCTTAAGTAAGTTGCTGATGATAACTCTCACATCCCGTTTCTCAGCCATAGTGCTAAGTCTTTCCCCTCTTATCCAGTATTCTGTCTTGAGGTTCTTGTTCCGTAGGTGCATTATGAATTTCAACTACCAAACAACTGACCACTCCTCTAGCTTTTGTAAGTCTCTGTGCATTTTCCTTATTCCCTCATTATGATCCACCCTTCCACATAACCTCATGTCATCCATGAAGAAACACAACCTGCACCTGTCCTGGATTCCCTCTCCAATGTCACCGATGAACTTGTTGAAGAGAACTGGACCCAGAAATGACCCATGTGGAACCCTGCTAATAACTTCCCTCTCTTTTGATTTAATCCCATTGACCACGGCCCTCTACTACCTCCCGTTTAGCCATTTACCCACCCAGTTTACTCTGAGTTCAGTCACACCCATGTCCTCCAACTTCTTCAGCAGTCATTTCTGAGGTACTGAGTCAAAAGGCTTACTGAAGTCGAAATACAGCAAATACACAGTTTGGCCCCTATTTAATTCCTTCATCACCCAGTCAAAGAAAACTATCAGGTTAGTCTGGCATAGATACATAGATACATAGACAGTGTCGGCAGATAAGGGCCTATGGCCCACCCAGTCTGCCCATTTGAGCTTGTAAGTTCAGTTTATGTTTTCCTAGAAGTCTGTTGCCCCTTACCCCTGACCTTCCTGCCACAAATCTGTGCTGTTTGGTGTCCTGGAGGCTGTTGCACTCTAGGTAGTCTAGGAGGTCCTTTTTGACCAGTGACTCCATGAGCTTCCCCATGACAGGGGTTAGACTGACAGGTCTGTAGTTCCCTTGTTGCTCCTTGACCCCCCTTTATGAAGCAGAACTACATCCACTGCCCTCCAATCCTTAGGAACTTCTCTGTCCCAGTTGAGCTGTTGAATAGACCCACTAAGGGTCTGGCCAGTTCTGCTGCTAATTCCCTGAGTACCCTCGGATGCAACCCATTTGGTCCCAGGGCCTTGTCTATGTTTAGGCCAGCCAGCCCTTTTAAGGCCCTTTCACTAGTCAAGTCAAGTTTTGTTTATTGTTCTTCCATAAACATTTTTGTTACAAAATTTTAGACATTACAATGACTACAAATTACATACAAAAGTATTAGTATCAGTTCAGAGTAAATTTCTTGTTAGAAATATACAGTAAATGTTTGTTGATAAAATGGCATCGCTACCTAAAAACCTATATTATAAATAAGTCAAAGCATTTGTTTTATGTCTTTCTAAATCTCTTTAATGAGCTTTTTTTTTTAAGACTTATTATAGACATTATAAACTTTCCAATCCTTATAGGTTCTTTTACTGTCCCTGGGTACATTAAAATAAAAACTGGATCATAAACTAAGTCAGTGTATTTCACCAGAAAGTCCCTAAAATATTTAATTTGAAGATGATTATATAAAGGGCATTGTATAATAACATGCGAGAGGGTCTCAGTAAAACCTTTATTGCATAAACATTTTGTCTCTTTTGATTCATTTTGTGGTATTAGTCTATTATAGTAAACACACTTTGATGTAATTAACCCAAATCTTGCCCAAGTGATTGCTTTCCAATATTTGGGGGCTAAGGAAATTTGAAGGTAAACCTCAAGGTTTAAATCTATTTTATTTCGACTAAGCCAAGAGGCTTGTCTTTGAGTACAGACTAGGGTCATCTGAGTGTCAATCGCCAGGTGTAGTACAGTATTTTGTTTTTTACTGTATCCATATAAGATTTGTGAATCTTTATATTGAGATGGTTATCATGCCATAAATGCATATACTCAGAATTACGGACATTTTGCAGAAGTGCCTTTAACCATGGAGAAAAAAAAAACCTCTTTGTACCATGCTTCTTTTTCATTAACACATAGTAAAGGTAAACCATTGTTATCATTGTTTGCTATTCTAAGCCAATAAGAGATTAACTTGATTTAATAAATTCAGCCAGAGGTAATCTACCTAATTCTGCCCTTACTATGGAACCTGCCATTGTGGGTGGTACTTGTAAGATAACTTTATAGTAATATAACAAGGGTAATTCTAATTGTGATATTTGTTTAACTCCTCATATTTCAGCCCCATATAGGAGGAGAGGAGTCATTTTTGCTTCCCCTGCCTTGATGGCTGGAATTACTGAGGAACCTCCGAAGTTGAAGTTAAACCTTTGTAAGGCTTTAACTACATGTTTTGCTTTAGCCATTTGTTCTTTTATATGCAAATTCCAGAAATTTTTAACATGAAGCATTAAAGCTAGTCAGTGTCAATGGCTCAGTAGGTAACACACTCACCTCTGAGGCCGGGAGATCAGAGGGCTGTGGGTTCAGTTCCCACATTCTGGCACTTGGGTTAATATCCCAGTACTGACACTGTAGTGCAGCATGAGAGGGGTGCTGCACTTCTGAGGTGCCGTCTTTCCGGTGAGACGTTAAACCGAGGTCCCATCTGCCTAGATTAGTGGTAGTTCAGGTGGATGTTAAAGATCCCATAGCACTTATCGAAAAGAGCAGGGGTGATTTTATTGAAAATAGAAACATAGGTACAAACCATTCAAATACAAAAAGGATTCAGAACATCAATAACACAACATAATAATACATCCCAAATCATTAAATTTTAAAGAACCCCACCAAATTACCTAAAGTGACCCATCCATCCAGAAAACAAAACTCCAAAAAAAAAAAAAAGGAAACAAAATGTAACATAGAACTTTAACCTGCTATTTATATTTTATGATATGTGAAAAACCTTTCCACCATTTCCTAACTTTATCTACCGTATACAATTTAGTATCTGAAATAAAATCTTCCTCAATTCAGTTACTACATAGATGGAACCCTCTAATGAAGTCCTCTTTTGATACAACACCCATTGACATCTTACTTGCCAAAGGCAGTACCGTAAACATGCAAGTAATACTCTTAAAGTACCCTTTTCATACTTCCTTAAATTAGGAGGAAAGTTACCAATTACTAATACATCATAATTTAAACAAGCCAACCAATTCAGATCCCATTTTTTTGCCAAAAAAGCCCATAATTTTAATGGAAAAGAGCACTGGAGAAAAAAATGTTCCATGGTTTCTTCCTTATTAATACATTCCTCATAAGGACAATTCCTCTCTTCCTTGGCTTTATATTTAGCTGTTTCTCTTACATTCAGCCTCCCATACATAATAAGCCATTGGACCTCCCACATATGGATCGGTAACCTGGGATTATTCAGCTGATCTAAAATATTAGGAATCAGCCCAGAAGGGCAGTTTTTAAAGCTAGGTTGACAGGGATGAATAACTGTCATCAATGCATTATATATCTTCCGAGATGAACTCCCTTTAATCAGGTCTTTAGTAACCTGCCACTTATACAGCTTTCTTGCTGCCGGTTTAAAATATTCTGGTAAGAACAAATGAGGGGGATAATTTAGGAGCACACTGCACCCAAGCAATGAAAAAACGTCTTAACTGATCTCTAAAAAAACTACACTCCTGATTACCCAATGGGTCTAAACCCTGTTTCAATGAGACAGAAAAAAATAATGAAAAACAAAAAACTACCAGGTCCACCATACCTAAACCCCCTTTATCTTTCCCTAGGTAAGTAAAACACCTTTTTACAGGATTCAACCTATTCCCCCATAATAATTGAAAACAAATGCTGTAAAGTCTTGTCTCAAATTGGGCCGGTAGGGGGGTAAATGATCGCTATATATTGTAAGCATGGTAAAATAAATTGTTTTAACACCTGGATTCTTTTAAGTTTTGAAAATCTAAACTTCTTCCATCTACCTACTTTTAAAGCCACTTTATCCAAAACAGCCATCCAATTCTCCTCCGGGAGGTTATTAGATCCAAAAGCCACACCTAATATTGTAAGGGGATCTGTAGACACCTTTATAGAATTATATTGAAAGGGGCTCTGATAGTTCCCTTCCATTAATACCCTCTGGTTTTAGACAAATTAACTTTAGTATTAGATAAATTAGAGTATGATTGAAAAATTTGAAAAAATATACCTATTTGTGCCCTCTTGGGAAAAAAAAGACATACATCATCTGCATATGCCAGTATGGTTAGGCAAGACTTTTTTAAAGGGAAATCCACCCCTTTCCACCTTGGGGTAATGCTAACTGCTCTTATAAGGGGTTCTAGGGAAAAAATTTATAGGAGAGGGCTCAAGGGGCAACCCTGCCTTACTCCACTTCCCATAACAAAACCTTTCCCTAATTGTCCTCTAATTGCTGGATACACCAATGCAGAGGCATACATCCATTTTATTAAATGAAGCAATCACTCTGATACCCCCAAAAATTTTAAAGTTGTAAACAAAAAGGGGTGACTAACTCTGTCAAAGGCTTTTTCAAGATCCACAGATAATAAACACCCCGTCACTCCTACATCCTTCAAATGTTCAATGACATCCCTTATAGTACACAGGACTGACTGAATTCTTTTGTTTGGAAGTCCACAATACTGTGCAAGAGAAATCACCATACTAGCCAAGGTTTTCAATCTATTATTTATTAAGGTTGCCAATATCTTATAATCTGAATTTAATGTGATTGGTCTCCAATTCCCAAAATCCCCCTTATCCCCTGTCTTAAAAATATAAGTCTGTAACCCTTCTGAAAAAAAAACCCGGAATTAAGTCACCCTTTAAAAAGTCATTAAATACTAAAGCCAAACCAGGGACTAATTCTGAACAGAATTTTTTGTAAAAAGAATTGTAAAGACCATCCAACCCTGGTGAAACATCAGATTTTAAATTGTTTATTACCATTTCTATCTCAAAAATAGAAAAGGGCTTTGTCATTTCCTCCGTCACCTCCTTAAGTAAATCTGTCTCTGGGGGCCTAAAAATTGGTTAGTCTGTTGTACAGAATGTGAATGAGTGGATTGTAAATCCTGAAAGTGGGTGGTTATAACATCTACTACAGAATCCACTCTGTCCACTCTACAACCCTTGTGTATTAAAAATTTTAAAGAAGAATGGTCCTTGATTGATTTACATAATTCAAATGGATCTCCCACTACCGATTTCCTCATATGATTGGTTATCACAGCCTGCAAAGTTTTAGCCCTGTCATATTGATAACCCCTCATTTGCAACTTAATACCCTCAATTTGCTCAGAAAAATCCTGTCTGGAGCAATTTGCTAGTGTGAGTAAATATTGTAACTGGGATCTTAATTTTAAATAGGCAAAAAACTCCGAGTTCCTACGACGGATCTCATATTTTTTAAACCATATGATACAATCCCTTTTTGTTTCTTGCCACCATACTCCCATGTCGGTGTACAAAAAAGCCACCGATAATCTAGCTATTAGAATTAATCTAATTGAATTCAGAACCAGCTGATCTTGCAACATAGAAGTATTTAGCTTCCATCTTGTCTGTTGCTTTTCTTGATCTGTAACCCCTCCTATCTCTACCTGCAAAAGGACATGGTCAGAAAACTCCACTGGTGCTGTAATGAAGTGTTTTGTAGGGATTGTATTAGGGATAAAAAGGTAATCTATTATAAACCCCTTTTTCCCCTTAAAAAAGGTACCACCCAAACCATCAGAACCGAACTTTTCACAAGACACTAAATTTTCTATTCTTACAATATCTTTTAAACAATTGGAATCACAATAGGTTTTGTTATTAATCCCCCTCTTGTTTGCCCCTATACTACAATTAAAATCTCCACCCCAAAGTATGGTAAAGTATTGTCAAAACCTCTTTTTACCATCTGAGGAACATCGCCCGGGTGAAACACCTGGTTCCCCCTGACGATCTGCCTATTTTGGTCCACGCCTTCATTACCTCCCGCCTTGACTACTGCAACTCGCTCTACCTAGGGCTTCCTGGGATTGAGATTCGCCGCCCTGCAGCTAGTGCAGAATGCGGCAGCCAGGCTGTTGACAGGCTCATCTAGGGCCAGTCATATAACGCCTGTGCTCCGTGGTCTGCACTGGTTGCCATTTTGCTGGCGAATCACTTTCAAGGTCGGTTTGCTGACCTATAAGGCCCTACATGATCAAGGACCAGTTTACCTGAAAGATCTCCTTCATCCCTACTGTCCCTCCCGCTCTCTCCGATCCACTGACGAGGGATTGCTAGAGATTCCCAGGGTTTGTTTAAAAACTTCAGGGGCAAGATCATTTAGTTTTATGGCCCCGACCCTGTGGAATTCTCTACTTCGTCAGGTGCAGGAAAGCCCTACTGTCCATAGTTTTAAAGAATCTTTAAAGACTCACCTCTTTAGTAAAGCATATAATGATTTTTTAATATTGTTGTTTATTGTATTTGTAATTGTTTTATCTAGTATTGTACAGGCGCCTTGGTTTTTAGAAAGGCGCCTTAAATAAATAAATAAAGATTGAGATTGAGATTGAGATTGAGATTGAAAGATTAAGGACGTAACCAAAAAAGGCTGAATTCCTTTCAAACAGATCACCCGGGCTGCTTTCGTTTGGGGATTATAAATATTAATAAAACGAAAAGTCTCAGCTTCCCATTTACCATCTATAATTAACACCCTACCCGGAAATAAATCAATTAATTTATACAAAACCAAGTTATATGCATTAAAAAGAATCCCAACCCCATCAGCTCTATCTACCCCAAAGGACCAATATGATGGACCCCATGGCCAATCCTTTTTAAAGGAAACAATTTGATCTTTGGAAAACATCCAAGTTTCCTGTAAAAATACTATTGCAATTTGAGAATCATGTAAAAACTGAAACACAGCCCGTCTCTTTTGCGGACTCAAAATACTATGTATATTAACAGAGGCCCATAGAAAACCCATTTAATCATGTAAAAAAAAATGAACCGAAGAAAATTAACTTATTTTTTTCGCCTTTTCTTTTTCTTTTCTTTATAATCATCCCTAGGTGGCGCCAATGAATCATATAATGACTTCTGGGAGTCTGTATCTCCCTGATCCATTTCAGAATCCCCCCAAAATATTGCAGCATAAGAATTTTTCGTTTCCAAAGGCTCCGAATCAGGGGGTGGGATAGTTTTTAAATTTCTACCAGATCTTCTGGGAGGTAAAGGGAGGAGGGGAGTCATCTCAGCTACTGAATCCACAACTGAGCTCTTATAACATACTGGCTGTAACAGTTCAGAAACCCCCACTGACCCACCCTCTTCAATGGCAACTTGAACTGAGACATGAGGCTTAGTCGGAATGTCCACATTATTATCTATAGTGCTCTGAGGTAAAGAAGGGGGTTTTAAGGTACCACCATCCCCTTGCTGCCTTTCTTTAGTATCTTGGGCTTTGGAAATAATCATATCCAAGTTACCACAAACAGCCTTATTTTGTGTTGCCCATGGACAATCTCGAAAGACATGATTACGTTCTTCACACAGATCACATTTGGTAGCATTATTACAAAACATTGTAAGGTGACCAACTTCACTACAACTGTCACATCTAGGCTGATCACATGTACTAGACAGGTGAGTTCTAGAACCACATTTATAACAAGCCCTGGGCTGGTCGCTGTAAAAACATACCCCCCTATCCCTTCCCAACAAGAAGGAATTCGGGATATGTTCCACACCCAAGTGAGACTGCCTCAGTTTCACTCTATATTTCCAACCACCTGTCCAGAAATGTTCAGAGTCCAAAATAGGGTCCGGGTCACTCTGAACCTCAAACTTCTGAGACAGCCAGTAGGTAATATCCTCCACATGCATCCCCTCATTTCGAAACATCACCGTGACATATTTAATCAATGGTTTTGTGAGGGGAATCACAAAAAAGGGGGTCCATAATGGAGAAAACTTTACCTGATTATATCTTTCCCAAAATAACTCCAATAAGGAGGGAGAACGAAAGCTAATATCAAAATTATCCTCTCCCGAGATGTTAATAAAGGCAAAAACATCTCTCGGGGAAAAGGACAATGACTCTTTTATCAGGGATTTTCCCACATAATGCCTGTTCGGTCTCTCCGGTAGCCCCCTTTGTATCTTATACGGACCGCATTATGTCTAGGTGCAGCTTCCCGTTTACTTTGTGCAAATAAAGCAGACATCTATGGTTTAACCACTGTAGGCTCTCTCCCAGGCTTAGTTCCCTCAGGGCCCAGTTGTTTCGTTGGAGG
Organism: Neoceratodus forsteri; assembly: GCA_016271365.2. Lineage (NCBI taxonomy): Eukaryota > Metazoa > Chordata > Ceratodontiformes > Ceratodontidae > Neoceratodus > Neoceratodus forsteri. Next base: position 1,307,875,041 of record CM057456.1, on the reverse strand, counting down.
CCCCGAACCTACAGGTAAAGGATTTGTAACAACATCTTTAGTTATAGACAGCTGTTCAGTTCTATCTGAATTACATCCTAATCCCTGTACCACACCTGGTTTCCACGTAGGAGAATGTTTATTCAAGTCCAGAGAGGCATCCCATACCGGATCAGGCGTCCAAACCCCTGTACCTGCTTGTTTCCACCCAGCCGCCTCCAAAGCTCCCTGAGGTGACCAATTTGCATCATGATTTATTAATGTAACTGGAGTAGAAGGCCACCCTTCAGGAGGCACAGGGCTACCTCCACTAACCTCCCTTTGAAGACTAGGGGCTATTTTACTTTTTGACATTACACTCGTTTTTGAGGTACCAAAACTAAATTCAGTCACCCCTGTTTGAACATTGGTAAATTACAGGGACTTCACAAGTCACCCCCTCTACTTCCCCTCTCTTTGGGTTGAACACAAACCCAGTCTCTTTCTGCAGAGTTATTGTTGCAAAGGCCGACTTCGGCTGTATAGTACTCACAACCTCTGCTGCAGTCCGCAAAACAGTCTTGAAATCCACCTCGGCGTCTTCCTCATTCACCCGCCCTTGTTGCGACGATCCTTCTCTTGAAACAACTTCCTCCACTATTGTACCATGCAAGCCTCGTAATTCAGAAACATTATTTTGACATGACTTCTCCATACTTAACGCCGTCTCCCTGAGTCGAGCTGTAGATGACACAACGCCACTATGTTTTGCAACCACTTCCTCATTCCCAGTCTCTAGAGATGCCGTAGAAGCCAGTTTTAAAGCCACAGATACATCAAAATCAGTTACAACATCACTTGGAGCCTCCGCTGAAACAGCTTTTAAGGAACTCCCGACATCTGTCTGTACCTCAGGTAACACCTCTATTGAAGCTACTGCGTCTTGAAAAACCTCTGCAATTTCCACCTCCAATCCTATGTTGGTCTCCAACTCCTTGTCACAGTCCTGCAAAGCGCCATTGCCCTCAGCAGACACAACCTCTCCCGTCGAACTCCCATCCAAAGTGGCCATCCTGCTGCCAAGTTTAGCTCCCCTACTGGCCATCGAGCACCAGCAGAGTAGGGGAATTTCCCCGGTGTCCTGGCCAAATTTCACTTATTCACTCAAAATACTACCAACAGCTTAATCTGGTTCAAGGTCAGCAGGCATTCATCTGTATCCCCCTCCCCCGGGTCGTGCCTGAAAATAGGCAGAATTTGTCGAGTGCACTTACCTGGTCAACAAAAACTAAATAAATAAATAAATAATAAGGTATTTATATGATGACACTATTTTGATACATTTGTTTTTGTAATAAATCCTTGGGTTTACTGTTTGATTCCCAAAAAACATTAGTTTTGTTTTCTCCAGGTTTATTCCCAGTTCTAAATTGTTACACTTAGTTATCAATTGATCTAATTTATTTTGTAATCCTTTAGAGGACAGAGACAAGAGTAGGCCCTTTCACTAATAAATGTTGGCTGTCTCATCTCAGGCCCGGACTCCTTTAGTGGCTGCACTGATTCCACTCTCTGGCAAGGACCCATTGTCCTCCCTAGTGAAACTGATCAAAAGTAATCATTACATAGAAACATACAAGTTGACGGCAGATAAGGACCGCAAGGCCCATCCAGTCTGCCAATTTTTTTTTCTACCTTATGAATGTGCCATAGGCCTTTGCTCTGTCAATGGCCCATCTATTCATACTCATCTGTATTGCTCCCTTATGCCTATCCCATGCCTGTTTGAAGCCCTGCACTGTATTCATATGCACCACTTCCTGAGGTAGGCCGTTCCATGCATCCACCAACCTTTCTGTGAAAAAGGATTTCCTCCCATTACCCCTTAATCGGCCTCCCTCTAATCTCATGCTGTGTCCTCTTGTTCTCCTGTTTTTCTTATATAGAAACATGTTAGACTATTTCACCTTGTCAATGCCCTTAAGGTGTTTGAATGTTTCAATCATATCACCTTTCTCCCCTCTTTGCTCTAGGGTATACATATTGAGATCATTTAATCTGTCCTCATATGTTTTCTGATCCAGTCCCTGCATCATTTTGGTTGCCCTTCTCTGGACTGCCTTAATCTGGCTAATGTCCTTGAGAGGTGTGGCCTCCAGTACTGCACGCAATACTACAGATGGGGCCTATCCAGTGTCTTGTAAAGACGGCTTATTACCTCCCTCTTCTAACTTGTGATAGCCCTACTAATACACCCCAACATCCCTCTAGCCTTACCTAATGCTTTAGAGGTCTGCTTGGATGATTTCAGGTCATCTGTGATGATGACGCCCAAGTCTCTTTGTTTTTTTTTTTCTGTTAATCATTTTTCTCCCCTGAGCAACCAGTCAGCCTTACCTTTCCACATCTTGGCATCTTCCTTGGTTTCCAGCCGCCATCCTGAGGACCTTCCTTGGCTCCTATTCGGATTCTGCAGCTTCATCCCCATGGCTTACCCCCCACGGTGGGGAGGTGGCAAGCCCCCCCCCCGCTCGTCTGCCAGGACCGGATCCAATGTTGCTGCGCTCCCCTCGGAGCCAACACATCCTCATCGAGAGGCCATCATGCCACGCCATGACTGGTGCCCCATTTCCCTATTCAAGTTGCCCCAAACCTGTGAGGCATGCAATAATGCCAAGGGACAGGAGCGCATGCCCTTCTGCATGCACTCCTTCCTGGCATCTGCCCTAGCACATCGTCCTGTATTGGCAGGAAAACACTGTACCACCTGCCTCCGAGAGCTAATAATGCTCGATGGCTACACTCCCTCCCGGAGAAGGAGAGCAGTCCTATGGATGCTCAATCCCTCTCCACCCCTGCCAACCACCGACGATCCAGGTCCGCTCCCGAACCCGGGTCGCCGGCATGACACGAGGTGTGGCATCCGGCGCCTCAAGCCTCATCGCCACCAGGCTGGCTTAAGTCTCTTTCTTCCCTTGTGACTGCCAGCAACTCCTCTCCCAGCCTATAGGTGGCTTCAGGGTTTCTCTTTCCTATGTGCATGATCTTGCACTTCTTTGCATTAAACCCCAGTTGCCACTCTTCCGACCATTTTGCTAGTTTATCCAGATCTCTTCTCATTCTGCCCACTCCATCTGGATCATCTACTCTGTTGCAGATCTTGGTGTCATCTGCAAACAGACAAACCTTACCCTCCAGTCCATCTGCAATGAACTGATGAAGATATTGAAGAGGACTGGCCCCAAGACTGATCCCTGAGGTACCCCACTTGTGACTTGCATCTTTTCTGACTGTATACCATTTACCATCACTCTCTGTTTTCTGCCCATCAACCAGTTTGCCACCCAGTTAACCGTCTGACCCACCCCGAGCCTGCCCAGCTTATTAATCAATCTTCTATGTGGAACAGTATCAAAAGCTTTGCTGAAGCCAAGGTAGTCAACATCAACTGCTCCCTCTTGGTCCACCACTGTGGTTACCCAGTCAAAGAAATCTATGAGATTAGTTTGACAGACCTTCCTTTTGTAAACCCATGCTGTCTTGGATCCTGTGCTCCTATGGATTCCAGGTGTTGCACTGTCCTTTCCTTAAGGAGTGTCTCCATAATCTTGCCCACTACTGAGGTTAAGACTGACTGGTCTGTAGTTCCTGCCTCCTCCTGCTACCACTCTTGTGGGAGCGGGATCACATGAGCCCTTCTCAGTCTTCTGGGACCTTTCCTGTGCTCAGAGACTCACTAAACAGTTCTGATAATGGTTCTGCTAGTTCCACCCTTAGCCCTTTAGTACCCTGGGATGTATGCCATCAGGTCCCATTGCCTTGTCCACCCTGAGCTTATCGAGATCTTGTAGGACCCTTTCTTTTGTGAAGGGACTAGTGCACACCTCCCTCCCCCCATGTCCATGATGCAGAGCTGTGGACCCTGCCCTACCTTCTCTTCAGTAAATACTGAGCAGAAGTATCTATTTAGGATAGATGCTTTTACCTGTACATTGTCCTCTCCTCCTCACATGCCCCCTTATCCTCTTTGATCTTAGCAATGCCCCCTCTGGACATTCTCCTTTCACTAATGTATCTATAGAAAGTCTTGTCTTGTCACCTTCTTTTACTGTTTGTGCTAGTGTTACCTCAGTTTGGGCCTTTGCCTGCCTTACTGCCTTCCCTGCTTCCCTTAGGGAAGTTTGGTATGCCTCCCTATCTTCATCCTGCTGAGTTCCCTTATATTTCCTGAAGGCCAGCCTTTTGGCTCTGACCTTTTCTGCTTCTGTGTTTGAGAACCAAAGTGGTTTCCTTCTTCTTTTGCACTTCCTTTTCTCACTAACACAGTGGGATGTTGCTTCAAGTATTGCATCTTTAATGCTTGCCCACTTTGCCTATACCCCCTCACCTGTATTTCTTTTTGCCAGGCGAGCTTAACTCTGTTGGCCATCTTATCAAAGTCAGCTCTCTGAAATCCATATTTTGTCTTGAATGGGATGATTTTGTTCTAGTGGCCAAATTGAACCATACCATGTGATGGTCACTGGCCCCCAGGTGACCTTCTACCTGGAGATCTGTGATCCTTTCCCTGTTAGTCAGTACTAGATCTAGGATAGCCCTGTCTCTAGTGGATTGTTGTACCAGTTGTTTGAGGCCCTCCCCCTGCAGGGAATCCACCATGTGTCTAGTTCTGGCAGATGTCCCTGCTGGTATTGACTAATCTATATCTGGCATGTTGAAGTCTCTGTCCCTGCTGGTATTGGCCAATCTGTATCTGGCATGTTGAAGTCATTAAGGATAGAGGCCTTTCACCCATCCTCCTTCATCACCCTAACCCCCTCAACTAGCCTTATTATTCCCCCTCATTTTTCCTTGATGCCCTCCTTGACAAAATGGGCAACTTCTCCCCATCTACCTGTTCCTGTATCCCTCCTGAACAGTGAGTACCCAGGAACCATCATCTTCCAGTCATTATTATCTGAAGCCCACATTTCTGTGATGGCCACAAGGTCCGCTTCAGAGTCTGTCATCAGCGCCTGGAGCTCACTGGGTTTGTTACTTAGGCTCTTGGCGTTAAGGTGCATCACCTTCCATCTGACCCCCGATCCTACTTTGCTACTTGCCTTTTTTTTTATTTTCTTCTCCCCCCTTGTTGATATTTTCACCCTTTATGTTGCCCCTTTCTACTGCCCCTTCCGTTGGTCCAGTAAGCATCATAGTTCTGTTTGTACCCTCTTTGCTGCTATAATCCACCAGATGTGGGGGAATACTAACTAGTATCCCCTTCAGGTCACCAGCCACCATGGTTCCCCTAGGCCCAGTCTCCCCCCAACCCCAGTCAGTTTAAATGTCTGCTATAGACATCAAACTTCTGCCCCACTGCTGCACATTCTTATGGCTATTGGCCTCCCTGTCTTCAATACCTGACTTGACCCACTTTCTTTTTTTTTCAATTCAAATTTTATTAACAAACTTTCCACAACAAAAGAGGCAGTTAACATGGAAAATAAAACAAGAATACAGCAACTTATTCTGCTAAAACTGCCCCCCTCCCCCCCATACAGCAGTAATGTGTCATTGTACAACATAGGTTCAAAACGTTAGACATGAGTATACAGGGCAACCTACTCTGAGACAATACTTATGTCCGGGCTACTAGCATTAAGGAGTGAAGGGGATCCCATATTTGAGTGTAAACAGGTATTCTATTGTGAAGGCTGACAATAGCTTTTTCTGTACGCAAGTTAGAGAGAATTTCATTCACCCATTCCTGTAATGTCGGAGTAGTCTTATCTTTCCAATGGCGTAAAATAAGCTTCTTGACAGACAGTGCTATCATGGAAATATGAAACCTTCTTGCTTTGACCCTGATGGAGGACAGGTCCCCTAGAAGACAAATGTCAGGTGTGAAACACTCCTGCAGACCCAATAGAGGGTCCAGGAAAGCTTTGATAGACTCCCACAAAAGGGAAATTTTGAGGCAAGACCAAAATATATGGAAAAGTGTTCCCTCTCCCTGGGAACATCTAACACATATATTTGAGTCAAGGAAGACCCATTTCTTTAACTTAGCCAGAGTGTAATACATGTTGTGTAAGATATGATATTGCATAAGGCACAGTCTATCCTGGGACACAAATTTATGGCAGGACCTCCACAAGGCCTGCCAGTTGGGGGAATATTGGGGAAATATAGAGCTCCAGAACCTCGACGGTCCAACAGAGTCCCCGTATCTTCTGTGAAACAAATCTTGATATAATTTGGAGACAGCACCCGAGGACCCAAGTAGAGAGGAAAATTCTGGGATCAGGGCCCCAACTGTTTGGCTAGGAGGGATATTGCCCATCACTGTTGTAAGTAAGTGCCTTAACTGCACTGCTTTGAAATGTGAGTACGCCGGAATACTAAATTTCCGAACAAGGTCACCTGCTGACAACCATTTCCCCTCATCATCCAAGAAGGAAGATATTATCCCGTCACCCAACTGGGGCAACCAAGTGCTGGGTATCTGCTGCTTGTTCATAATTAAGGATGAGGAGTTCCAAATGGATTGGGCCAAGTCTAACTGGGGGATATAGTGCAAAAAGGAGCAAAGCTGTGCGTATACCTTTATGGAAGTCATAAAAGTGGGACACTTTTCAGCGCCATGCACCTGGGACAATTTTACATAGATCAAAGCTAGGGGATCCATATTCGTAGACCGGATTAAATCCAACTCTATTCTAAGCCATGTTGGCCGTAAATTTTTGGGGCCTGGACATACCCATTTCAGGCATTTTGCCAGGTGGCTAGCCCAATAATATATAGCCAAATGAGGAATCCGCAATCCCCCCTCAGATTTTGAGGCCGCCAAGTTATAATAGGCCAGTCGGGGGTGTTTGTCGGACCAGATAAACTTAATAAAAATGCCGTGCATTTTCTTAAACCAGGATAACGGAATAAATGTATTTAGGAGAGATAGAGGGTAGAAAATTCTTGGGAAGATATTCATCTTGATTATGTTAATCCGGTCCCATAATGAAATTGGGAGTTTAGACCATCTGTCAAGATCCTGAATTATAAGATGGGAGAGGGGCACCAGATTTTCCTTGAACCATACTGAGGGATTGCGAGTTAGTTTGATGCCCAGATATTTTAGTGTCCTAGGAGCCCAGCATAAATCTAAGGGTGATATCAGTCTTGAATATCTTGTGATTTAGGGAAAAAGGAGGATTTATTAGCATTTAGTTCATAATTTGAGGGCACTGATTTGCTTAATTTCACCGGCAAAGCCGAACGCAGATACCGGGTGGGATAAGTACAAAAGGAGATCATCCGCGATGCAGTAATCTTAACCTCATGATGCCCCACCCAGATGCCCTGTATTCCCACATTGTTGAGAATATTTTGAATGAGAGGTTCCAGATACAGGTTAAATAGAAGGGGAGAAAGGGGGCAACCCTGTCTAGTACCTGAATGTAATAAGAAAGACTTGGAAAATGCACCGTTTCCTGAGATCTTTGCTGAGGGGGTTTTGTATAAAGCACAAATCCAGGATATAAAAACAGAAGGAAACTGGAAGGCCTTAAGGACTTGGAACAAAAGTTCCAGTTCACATGATCAAATGCCTTCTCGGCATCCAGGAGACCAGCCCAGTGGGAAGCGCAGCATCCCTGGAGGCCGAGAAGACATGAGAAAGGGTGCGCAGATGATCTGAGGACGAACGTCCCTTCATGAATCCAACCTGGGCCATACCTATTAGGTCAGGAAGGACCACAATTAACCTATTGGCTAATATCTTCGAGAGGATTTTCATGTCCTGATTTAAAAGAGATATGGGCCTGTAACTTTGAACTAACTTGGGATCCTTATCTGGTTTAGGGAGAAGGACAATCAGGGCTTCAAACAGGTAGGGGTCTGCCTCTACCCTGGATAAAATGTACTAAAATAGCCGAGAAAGCACTGGCAGTAGAAGTTCACAAAAAACTTTGTAAAATAAAGAGGAGAACCCAACCGGGCCTGGGACCTTGTCCGAAGGCAGTGCTCCTATAACCTCTGAGATCTCCTCCTGAGATATAGGAGAAGCCAGAAAACACTTGTGTTGCTCTGTTAGGGAGGGCAGATGGGAATCCCTTAAATACTCCTCTAGAATCTCTGGACAAGGAGGATTCTCCATGTCCCTATATAATTGTTCGTAATATAGAGCAAACTCTTGTACTATCTCAGAAGGGGATACTCTCAGGGACCTGTCTGACAGTGCCCGAATTGGGAGGATAAATCTTGCAGATTCCTGTTGTTTTAAACGCAATGTGAGTAAACGCCCTGCTTTCTCTCCCTGGTCCATATAACTGGCTCTGGTTTGGACTATAGTTAACTCTGCCTTTTCCCTTAATAGATCTAGATATCTGTCTTTGGCCACCAGAAGCTTCTTACTATCCTCACTAGCAGTACTGACAGATTAGCTTCAAGGGACTGAATTTGGGACAATAATGATAGTAACTCTTCCTCCTGTGCCCTTTTCCTTTTCGACGCTAAACTGATAAGAACTCCCCTCATATAAGCTTTAAAGGCACCCCATAAAATGTCCGGCTTTGCACTGTCTAAAGGGTTAGATGAGAAGAAGAACTCAATTTGTTCTCTTATAAGCTTACAATACTTGGCATCCTTTAGGAGCTGTTCGTTGAGCTTCCACCTGGTCTCCCTTCTGGGTGAGTTGAGAAATGCAAAATTACATACCACAGCAGAATGGTCGGAAATAGGGCCAGGCTGGATCAAGGTGGACTTAACCCCGGGCAAGAGGCCCTGAGAGATAAATACGTAGTCGACACGAGACTGTGAACCATGCACCATCGAGTTAAAGGTAAACTCCTTGGAATTAGGATACAACACGCGCCAAATATCACAGAGCTCGCATTGATCTACCAAATCCTTAAGTGCCCTCTGCCCCGGGGACAGCCCCCTCAGTCCACTACCTGACCTATCCAGGTTAGAGTCTATGACTTGATTAAAATCACCCCCCATAATGATCATGATGGGCAGCATTGGGAGAATAATAGTTATCAGCCTCATGAAGAAACTCGGGTCATCAATATTAGGCCCATAGATACTGCAAAGTAAAAGTGGTACTGACCAGAGAGTGCCTTTAACTAGGACAAACCTGCCCCCCAGATCTTTGATAACCTGCGTGGAGATGAAGGGAATACCTCTATTAATAACTAACATGACCCCACAGCTATTAGTGGAACCCGAAGCATTATAAACCTGACCCACTTGTTGTCTCCTTAGTTATAAAGCTTCAGATTCTAATAAATGGGATTCCTGCAAAAACGTTATCTGAGAACGCAATAGACTTAAATGTTTGAGCACCTGGTATTGTTTGGATTTTTTTCTGATCCCCTTTACATTCCAGGTTGCAAGAACCACATCATTAACCATCTAAATAAGGTTAACAAGCATAATTTTAACAGCCCAGTACAAGAAAATCGAGAAATATTCAACCAGAATCCAAGTGTTACTGCTGTATACTCCCCCTCCCCCCTCCCCATCCCATCCATGATTACCCCAAACCCTTCCCCATAAAATCTCCCTTTCATTTGACATGCAACAAACCAGTCCTATAACCCTAAACCCCTCCCACCCACCCAACTGTCACAAGCAATGTTTAGCACAGTGCTGCTTCCTTCCTCACCCCCCAGCCTCCCGAGATAACCCCTGCCACAAACAAGAGTAACAGTCCTCTCATGCAAATAAATGCCCTTAGATCCAGAAGAGAAAGAAAAGGGGATTAAACTGCTTTAGCAACCCGTAGTGGCTTAAGAGAGGTGCTGGACTGCGAACCCCAACACATCTTAATTGTAAGGGAATAATAAAAAATGAGATAAAGCACCCCAAAAAACTTAATCAGACACCCAGAGACCCCGAGAGATAAGCAAGGAGATAGGTCTCCTGTGACCCTGTGAGAGAGATCCATGCCAAACAACAAACCGGACGGGAAGTCATACAGAAGGGAAAATACCCCTTCTAACCTGGATTCTGTGGCCTGCTTAACAAAGAGGGACACCAGCGCTTTAAACCCTGCACATTAAATTTTAAATTCGGGCGTCATTACGTCGGCTCCTTGTCAGCCCGAACACCCAAGAGCACGAAACAGGGGCTTTCACTGTCCCAAGCCAGAAACAGAGAGCATAACCAAAAGGAAGTCATTCCCCTCATTACCACCATCATTGAACTGGCATTCCCGTGCGCTGAGCTCCCCCTAGTGGTTACTAAACAAGCGTACCTGCATATTCACCTGAAAATTAGGGGTTGACCCAGTACAGCACCAAAACTAAGCCACTCTCAGAATGAGATATTGTTCCTTAACAATTTAGGGCATTCCTCCCTTCATTAATAAAGGCCTGCTCATCCAGCTAAAATAGAATATGAAAAACACCTTCCCCCTAGCAAGTAAAATAAACATTTCTACAAAACATTAATCAAGATTACAGGCTCATTTTTAACACTAGTGCGTGAGTGTCCCATGAGAATTGGCACAGTTAAGTAATAAGTAGGTCCAATTAGATAACTGATGTTTCCAGAGGCAAACCATCACTATGAGCGTCTTCAAGATTCGAGTAGCAGTCAGTCTCTACTTGGCAGCATGAGACTCCCCTCACCAAAGGGGGAGAACTTCTTATGGATCCCGAAACAAATCAGGCAAGGCGATCTTAAGACCGGAGAGAGCTGATTCTGGGTCATTATAGGTAAGCCAGGATCTGTTCACTAATACCTGCTGCCTGGCCGGATACCCCATCTTGAACTTGAGCCCCGCAGCAATAACCTTAGATACAATGGGGTGAAATGCTGTACGTTTCAGCCTGACCGATCCTGACAAGTCTTATGCAATTCTCAGCTTGGAGTTCTCCCAGCAGACCTCCTGTAGAGCTCTCACTTTTACCAGGAAATGTTGCCTCTCTAAGAAATTTAGGAAGCGGCAATAATGGGACGAGGGGCAGCCCCCGGTGGTAGTTTCAGCCGCAACGATCTATGCGCTCACTCAATAGTGTATGCAGGGCCGAAGGGAGAGGGACCAGCAACCCGTTCCACCAGCTTCTGGATAAAAACTACAGCATTCTGGCCCTCTTCCCCTTCAGGTAGCCCTAAGATAACCACATTGTTTTTGTGGCTGCGGTCCTTGAGGTCTTCCAACTTTGCTTCCACTCGAGAGAGCTTCTGCCTAATCGCCACTAGGCCAGGGTCCACCTTGTCTAAGTGGTGCTCCAGGGAAACAATACTAGCTGTGTTATCTGAGGCCATCATCGAGACCTCATCCAATGTTTTAGATAGAGCTTTAAGGTCGGTCACCATCTCTTTCACCTCCTCTCGAAAAGGTTTAAATTCTTCCAGGAACCTATTTAAGGTTAGAGGTTCCTGCTCCGTTGCTTGACTGAGGTGATCGGGTCTATCAGGCCCACTCGAGGCCCGGGATTTCTTTGGGGCCTTCTTTGGGGTGACAGGAGGAGTACGCTTTTGCGGGACTTTCTTCATGTAAGCCTCCATCAGTGCCCAAATCTTGCTCATCCGAGACTTTGGAGTTTTAGAAAGTGGGATCTATAGAAAACAGACAGTTTTTGGCAGTTGCGATATTAGAAAAAAACGATTATAGAATCGGGAGGCTGGAGCAACACGGAGGAGCTTCTACTCAGCACTCTGCATCACGTGGTCCCCCGACTTGACCCACTTTCTTACCGCCCCTTGTTAAAGCAATCTCACCCACAGGGTTGTGCATTTGCTCTCAGGCTTTTCTCCAGCTAGAAGTATGTGACATTATTTGTTACATCTTGTGTGGTGTTTCTTTTCAGAGCCCTGCTACTTGCCTCTGTCCACAAATGTTTCCATGATAGCTATGGCTGGAAAAATACTGTCCCTGCTGACACTGAGCCTTGCTCTCTTTTTTACTTGCTCTTCTCACTGCTAGACCTTGCTCTCCTGGCAGTTACTGAACTGACATCCACACTATCTGACTTTACCTACTCGAACCTACTTGTGTCACAGATCAAGCAGCATTACATGACTCCTCTATTACTCACTAGGCATCTCTTATACTTGGCTGCTGACTTTACCTCTAAACGCCTCTGGCAGAACATGCTACTGGTACCACCTCTTTTTCCACAGAAACTATGGTATCTTGTGCTCCTAGCTTTGTTATTATCTGGGGACATCGAAACAAACCCTGGCCCCCAGTTACCCACTGCCTCTCCGAATATGAACTGGTTAAATATGAAAGACCTTTGTATAGCACACTTAAACATTAGAAGGCTTCTCAGTAACTTTACTGAAATTGAGGCATGGATATCCATATATGAACCTGACATTCTCTGTCTGACTGAAACTTGGCTAAAGCCCTCTACTCCGGACTCTTCATGCTCTCTTCCTAACTATTCCCTATTTCGAAAAGAGAGACTATCTGGAAAAAGGGGAGGTGGAGTTGCGCTCCATTTCAAAAACCACCTGAATATGTCCTTAATGCAACATTTGGCTGCCTCTAACTGCAAGTTTTTACATACTCTGCTTCTACTTGGAACCAAAAAGTTTCACTTAATATGTGTCTACAATCCTCCTAAAGCAGGTCAACTAGGATGCTCTGAACTACTTGAGTACTCTACCTCTGCAGCTGGCCAAAATGAACTTATTATTCTTGACGACCTCAACCTAAATTGGCTGGGGAAAAATAAAAGCACACTGGTATCTCTAGTACATGGATGTAACATGCACCAGGTAATTGAAGATTCCACCAGGCTGACCCAGTCACCTGCTGCTGGAGCACTTATAGACTGGATACTCACAAATTGACCTGATAGAATTACCGCCTCAGGTGTGCTTCCTGATTCTATAAGTGACCATTCCCCTGTATTTTGCATATGGGGAACATCTGTGATTCCAGCCCCCTTGCCATGCTACATCACCTTCCAGGATTTTTCTACACTTGATCAAGAAGCTTTCTACATGATATCTCATCTGTAAACTGGATCCCTATTATCCAGTCCCAAGACATTGAATCTGCTCTCAGTCTCTTTCTTTCTATATTCTTATCCCTTCAGGACATACATACACCTAAATGGAATCAACGCGTTAGGGCCAAGCAGGCTAGGTGGCTGCACAAGGAACTTCTCACCTCCCTCTGGGCACGTGACAAAAGTTGGAACTGCTACAAAACCTTGGGTCAGCAAAGTGAATATGACACAGAAAGCAGCACAATATGTGCAAAAAACAAATCAGGCTTGCCAAAAGCTCATACTGCAAAGGTCTATTGCAGGAAGCTGCTGGGGACCCGAAGAAATTCTGGACACATGTAAAATCCTTCCTGGGCTCAAACAAGTCTCAAAACATGAATGATATGATTCTCAGTGGTATGCACTGTAATGACTCCTCCACCATTGCAAATTCATTCAACAAATACTTTACTGATCTCACCAAATGCACTGCCTCTTTCACAGCAAATCACATCCTGACACCCGTTACTCACACAAACATGCCCATACATCCGCCCTTCTATTTTAAGGCTATTCCAAATGCTGATGTTCGAAAACTACTAAACTCAATCTCTGATACAACTAGTGTAGGCTCCGACTACCTAGAGCCTAAACTTCTGAAGCTGGCTGCTCCTTTTATTGTGGCCCCATTGGCTAAAACCTTTACACTGTCTCTCTGCCGTGGTCATGTTCTGGACATATGGAAATTGGCAAAAGTCACCCCAGTCTTTGAGAAAGGTGACAAGGACATAGCTAATTATAAGCCTATAGCCATTCTGTCAGTACTAAACAAAATACTCCAGAAGTTAGTGGCTATACAAGTCACCAAGTTCCCTTCTAAATATACCCTCCTATCACCTGCTCAACATGGTTTCCACAAGAGGCATAACACCTCTACTGCTCTGAAACAATTTACAAATGATGCCCTTACTGCTATGGATCACGGTCTCATGACTGGTGCAGTGTTCATTGACCTCTCAAAAGCTTTTTATCTTGTAGATCACCCTCTTCTGCTTGATTGCCTTAGCTTCACTGGTTTCTTGGAGCAAGACACAAACTGGTTCCAGAGCTACTTAAGCAATAGAAGACAAAAGGTAAAATTTAACTCTGCAGTGTCAGACTCTGCGCCTATCAGTGTTGGTGTTCCTCAAAGCTCCATCTTGGGGCCTCTTCTCTTCTCCATTTTTATAAATGACATATCTTCTAACACCCCGTGGTGCTCAATAATCGTGTATGCAGATGATCTAGTGCTCTACACCGCCTCTGCAAACATAGAAGAAATAAATAGTCGACTCACATCTGCATTTCTCATAATGCAAGAATGGATCCACAACAAAAGGCTCATCCTAAACATAAGTAAAACTCAGGGCTTGCTCTTTAGATCTGCAACCAAACTTAGAACAAACCACAACCTTTTCAACGTCTCCTGTGCAAATGGCTCTCCCCTTACGAAAGTAACCTCATTCAAGTATTTAGGTGTCCTGCTTGATGAAACTCTCAACTTTGAGCAACACATCATCAACATCTGCAAGTCAGTAAACTCCAAACTCAGAATAGCTTACAGGACTAGTCAGATGCTTACCCCCTCTGCTAGACTGGCTATTTCTAGGGGTACCCTACTTTCATCCCTTGCGTATAGTGCTGTCACCTACATAAATGCTTCAAAAACCACCCTAAGTAAGTGGGATACACCATACTATAGTATCTGTCATTATGCCTCGGCTTCCTCATGTTTGAAGCACCATTGCTTGCTATATGCAGACCTTAGACCGCCTTCTCCATCTGCCAATTGACTCCTTGCCCTTGGTACTCTGCTGGACAACATCATTAGAACTAATCTACCTACATCTCTTGCAGGCATGCTGGTGCCTCTGTCCCCCATCTATGGCCTCTGCTCTACTGGACTCTCTCTACTATACACCCCTAGGTGCAGAACCCTTAAAGGAACCTCAGCTTTCTCCTGCCTGGCACCAAAATATTGGAATTCCCTACCTTTTGATGTTCGCTCTGTACCTAGTCACATTGCTTTTAAAAAGATGCATCACACTCTCCTCGTCAAACATGCCCTATGTTCCTGTTTTAAACCCCCATAGGGTGCTTGACATCCCCTTCCTCAGCTCTCAAAATGTTTCAATTTTGCTCTAACCCCTTGTTACTGTTATATGTAGCACTTACCATGAATTATGTGTTAAAACTCTACTGCACTATGATTGTATGCTTATTATGTTTTGTACTATTGTGTATTGTTCTGCCATTTTCTCTGTCA
The DNA here is from genome assembly GCA_016271365.2 of Neoceratodus forsteri. Classification (NCBI taxonomy): domain Eukaryota; kingdom Metazoa; phylum Chordata; order Ceratodontiformes; family Ceratodontidae; genus Neoceratodus; species Neoceratodus forsteri. The sequence continues at coordinate 1,307,859,849 of CM057456.1, read as the reverse complement.
TATTAGCAATACTGTTTACATCACAGAACATTGTGTAGATTTATCCTTGTATGGTTGATTACCTCAGAACTATACCTGTTATTTGTTTTGTTTGCCAATTTTGTATGGTAATCTCCCTGGTCGTGTCTGAAAAAATCATATTTTGTGGCTACGACACCTTACCCGGTAAACAAAAACTAAATAAATAAATAAAGTATACTACAGTAGAAGGTAACTTTTTCATTACTGCAGTGACACCTGTGCATGGCAAAAGAACAGGGAATGTCATGGTATAGGTGCACAAGTTGCGTTATTAGGACAGAATGGGAACCACTAAGACAAGACACTGACCATGCATCTCAGCAGCAAGTGGGATGGACTATCGGGTTCAGCAAACACCACCTGTGTGTATGCATGGCGTTAGAATTTGAATATGGTACCCCAGGTGTAGATGATGTTGGTTACTACCTCTGCCTTGGAGGCTCAACAAGGATGAGGGGCCTCAGTCGTTAAACTCCTGATTGATGGGGGTCATATGTAACCACGTTTAAGATTTAAATCACACTGTGCCCCCACCCAGAGAAGCACACAGTGGATTTGGTGTAACTACTGTACAATCTGGGGTGCAGTACCTACTCATCTCCCCACATGGTTATCCCAGTCATGGACCAATACAGAGCACCAACAGTTTCCCCCAAAACGTGCAATGTGTATATGATATGAAAGATTAATGCCCAGGCAATAAGTATGAACAAAATATCAAGGGCTTTGTTGAGGATTAGGTCCGAAAGGAAAAGAAAGAGGTTAAGCTATTCAGGTACAGTGGTAATATAGTACCGGGTGGTCTTTGTGTGCTCTTCTAATCCTAGCCTAAATTAATATGTGGTAACTTTTTTCTATTTCCCTCCTAGGGTCAGGCAAATTAAACAATGATCCACCACCACCACACCACACACACTCCAATCCGACTTCCCCTACTGTACTGCCCAGGCCTCACTATTCACACTGGTACCTACCAGTGTTATGCTACCCCTTGTAACTGGGGAGCTTCCTTAGTAACACAGTTACTGGGTTCTTAGCCAAAGAATTGGTGCAGGCCTGTCATCTATTATCGCCTGGGATCTTGCGGTGGTGAACATTAAGATTTTAGTTACTTTACTTGTTAGCAACAAACCCAAACCAGGTATTTATATTCCTGGCTGGACAGCCTACGTCATTAAATGGTTTCTCTAATTACCTAAATGAATTACCTAACAACAAAGGTGATGAACTACAGGGACATGTCCTGGAGTTCCTCATGGTTTACCCTGACCAGTGGGATCTCCCTTGATGCACAGGGTGTATGCAGCAGTGGCAGCAAATCCCACCTCTGGTGGTTCTGCTTTGCCTCTCTGTCTCAGACATCTGCATCAGCACATGAAACTTACTCCTGCAGGGTCAGTCAGGCCTCTTTTCCTCTCTGCATGATGAGGATGAAGACTTCTGGAAATCAAAGGGATAGCTTTGGCCTGTGAAACCCAGCCATGTTTGGCCAACACACTGCATCCAGACATCCAGTCCTCAGTGTGCTGCCACAACCGCTGCTGGCTATGGGGCTGGCTGTGTGGCTACCCAGACATAAAGCTGCTATCTGTTGCAAATTGGGGCTGCAATGCAGCAAAACTATCTCTGAGTCTCCAGGGTAGTGTCACAGAATAAATCAATCAATCAATCTTTATTTTACCAGGTGAAGCACCATTGAGCAAGCTCATTTCCAAGGTGGGCCTGGTCATACAGAAATTACATCAGATAAATAATATATATACAGGTACAGCATTACTACTGCTATTATAGAGCAGCACAAATGTAACATCAAATAAAATATACAAAGCTATAACATGAGAGGAATAATCAAGCAAGATGTAGAATATTCATACATGTAATGTTAGTATTGCCCAAGACGTTTCTATGTCCTGGCAGATTAAAAAGCAGCCAAGGCAAAGGAGAGCCTAATAGAAAATGGAAAGTAGAAGACTGGAGAGGATTGCTATAGATAGAGCAAAGAGGTGGTAAGAGTTGATCTCAGGATGTCAGAACCTGGCACGGCACATCAGGAGTAACACTTACAACGCTCGGAGAAAAATCTTGCGTAAAGAAGTTTGAATTCGGAGACTTTTATGGGATTTGCTAATCTTTGAGTTTTTTGAAGCTTGTTCCATAACTGGGATAGGGCAAAGCTAAAGGTTGATCTGCCATAATGGGTTTTTACCTTCGGTATCACTAGAGAGATATAAGAGTGGCTTCTCAGGGCATAGTTTCCCAAAACAAAAAGGTGCAAACAGTCAGAGATATACTGTGGCAGCATCTTGGCAATTACTCTGCATATCCAAAGGGCAGCGTTTCTTTGTCTCCTGAATGCAAGAGATGGCCAGCCCACTACCGAATACAAGTCACAGTGGTGAGTAGAATAAGGTGCCCCAGAAATGAAGTGTAGGGCCCTGTGGTAAAGAACATCAAGTTTGGCTAAGGCTGTCCCTTGAACTTGACTGTAGATGAAGTCAGCATAATCCAATAATGATAGAAAAGTAGCTTGGACCAGCCTCCTCTTGGCCTCATAGGTGAGGAGGTGCTTGATTCTATAGAATACGCTGAGCCTCTGTTTTAGTTTCTTTGCGAGTTCCTCTACATGATCCAAGAAAGACAGACAGCAGTCAATCCACATCCCAAGGTATTTAAATTTATCAGTATAATCAAGGGATTCGCCAAGCAACATGGTAATAGGTTGCACAATGCCTGCCACAGGCGACATTGAAGCAGAGCTATTCGGGGTCAGAAGCATAGCCTTTGCTTTTTTGGCATTTAATAGCAATTTTTGTTTGAGTAGGTTGTGCTGCAGGATGTTAAAATCTTTCTGCAAATCTGTGCATGCCTGCTCAAGAGTAGGTCTAGACAAGTATAGGACAGTATCGTCCGCGAAGAGATGAATGTCGGAAGATGTGATCCCAAGGTCGATATTGTTAATGTAAAGTGTGAAAAGAAAAGGACCCAGGATGGAACCCTGAGGTATACCTCTATTGATAGGTTTCAGAGGGGAGAGGTCACCCACAGCTTTTGCCTGCTGAGTGTGTCCGGAGAGGTAGGAGGAGAACCAGTTTAGGGATGCCTTGTCCATGCCAATAGTGCGAAGGGTAGTCAGAAGCAGATTGTGATCAATGGTGTCAAAGGCCTTACTTAGGTCGAGGAAGACTGCATACAGAGATAGTTTTATTATATTTTTTATTTATTTTTGAAAGTCGGATTTACAACCTTTGAGTCAGGGATTCATTCATAAAGGCACCTCATCGCAGGGAGGGTAGACATGGTTACAGTGTGAGATACAACAGTGGTAACATACAGGTGCAATACAGATAACAAAAATAACTCAATATAACAGTGGTTTATGGGATAAAGTTACATGCAGTAAATAGCAATCGTATAAAGTATAACAATAGTAGAAGTCACAACCCTGGTCGTATCGGGAAATACCTAAGTGAAAAGGGTGGGGGACAGGGATGAGGAAAAGAAGAAAAAAAAAGGGGAAGCAGTCCAACGGACATTGTCAAGGCTATGGGCAAGAAACGGGGAGGGACCCCAACATTAGGTTGATTAAGGGCAAATACAGCTTCGGGCACCAAAGAGGTGATTACAGAGAGTGACTTTAAAGGGATCAATTTTGGTAGACTTAGTGACAGAGAGCGGGATGGAGTTGAACCATGTGGGGGAGTGGTAGTGAAGGACCTTTGAGCTAGGGGGGTCTTGGTATGGGGCACCAGAAAGGTGGCCTTAACTGAGCTACAGGGGGCAATGTATGGGGATGCAAGCTGCATTGATGTGGTGACCCCTGGGGGGGAGAGTCCTAGCAGGGATTTTTTTGGCAAGTAAGCAGGTCTGGTAGCACAGGCACTCCTCCAAGGTGAGCAGGTTGGCGGTGGAATAGATCAGGCAAGTATGGGTGTGGAGGGATGCACTGGTCAGGAGCCTGCAGGCCTTGTTTATGGAGGTCTGGATTCTGGTGAAGGCGGTATTGTCGGCCGCAGCATAGATAGGTAGGCCGTAGTCCACTAGAGACAGGATGGAGGAGTTGATGGCCAGTTGGAGAGCGGTTTGGGGGAGGCAATCTCTGTGGCGATAGAGAAGGCCAATCCGAGAGTTTATGGCTGAGGACAAAGTATTGATGTGGGTGTGGAATGTAAGAGCTGAGTCGAAGGTGATGCCCAGGTACTTGTAGGATGACACCTGCTTGAGAGCGTGAGCATTACTGGGGAGAATGCAGAGGGGGGCATTTTTGGCCTTATTCTGGTGATGTGAAAAAAGCATAGATTTGTTTTTTTTGAGGTTAATGACCAGCCAGTGGTCAAGGAACCACTTTTCGGCTTGGTTGAATGTGTGCTGCAGTGATTCCTGTAGAGATGCGGGGTCAGGGTGGGAGGCAAGGAGAACCGTATCATCGTCATAGAGTACCATATTGCCTGAGCAGGAGCTGGGGAGGGTATTGAGAAATAGGCTGAACAGAACGGGGCCCAGGATGGAACCCTGGGGGAACCCCGAGCGAACGGGCAGGGTATTGGACAGGGTGCCGTTTACCTTCACGCGCTGTGATCTGGCAGAGAGGTAACTGGTGAACCAAGCCAGTGGGCCAGGGGAGAAGCCAAGTTGATGGAGGGAGTCAAGTAGGAGGGGATGACAGACAGTGTCAAAGGCCTTGTCGAGATCAATGAACACTACACTGAAAGATACCTTTATCATCAAGGGCTTTCTGCCAGTCGTTCATTACCTTTGCAAGAGCAGTAATTGTACTATGGTGGGGCCTAAAGCCTGACTGAACTGGGTTGAGTAGGTTGGAGGAATCTAAATAATCTCTAAGTTGCAAGTTTACTACTTTTTCAAGCAATTTGGAGAGAATAGTTAGTAACGAGATAGGCCTGTAATTATTGGGGTCGGTTGCGTCACCAAATTTGAACAGGGGAATCACTTGAGCTGTCTTCCACAATGTAGGAAGTACACCCAGAGAAAGAGATAAGTTGAAGAGGTGCATGATTGGAACAGCTAATACACGGTAACTGATCTTTAAGAAGTACGGCTCAATACGGTCAGCACCAGCACTTTTCCTGGTATCCAGGTGCAGTAGCAGATCCTCTACCTCCTTGAGGGAGACCGGGTGAAAGGAGAAGGTGGAGGTGATGGGGTGTGGTGGGAACTAGATGCTACCTGTGCTAAGGATTGGGTATGAAGGTGGCTGACCGGCGAGGAGTCAAAGGCCAGTCCTGCACTGGCAAAATGATTGATGATGATGATGATTAAAATTTATTTTTTCACAGGATAAAGCATTTGTTGGGACAAAATCCTGTTTACAATAAAGTCCTGCATATAGCTTCTAATACAATTAACATTTATCAAAACTAATACAAACACAAAATAAAATCACACAACACATCCACATTAGTTTAAAAACACATACAAAAAGACTTCAAACTATCAAACAAATCATTTTTCAATCTAAAAAAATCTGTATTTGTTTTCTGTAGTTCAGACAATCTATTCCAACTTTGTGCTACACTATTCTGGAGCATACTATCCCCTAATCTATTGAAACTTCTGTACATTGGGATATTACTTAATACATTCCTAGTCTTTATATGTATTTCATTATTCGACTTTCTTTTTACTTGTTCATACAAAGGATGATTATACTTTCTATGTATTATTTTATGACATATAATAAGCCAAAGATAATTTATTTTCGCTTCTGGCTGAAGCCAGTTCAATTTGTTAAAAATTATACAATGATGCTTATTTTTATTATTTCTAGTAGCAAATTTTCCTACCCTGTAATATGCTTGATTAATCAGATTTTATGCTGCTTTAGTTGAATTCAATAGATCAAGGATCCCTGCTTTGTCAGTGATCACTGTATCACCTTTCGAGATTTCTGAGGGAAGAGAACCAGCGGGAACATGACCTTTGATATCCTTGAGCATTCTCCAAAATTTTGCAGGACAGTTAATGGAAGAATCCAGCAATGTTCGGTAGAAAGATACCTTTTTGGTTCTGGTTAGTTTCGTACAATAGTTTCTGGCAGTTCTAAAGGCAGCCCAATTTTTAGGGAGCTTTGTTTTCTGAGCCTTTTTCCATAATTTGTCTCTACTGTGTAGGGCTGTTCTCAGCTGTACTGTAAACTAGGGAAAGGATCTTTTCTTGATCCGGATTTTGACTAGGGGGGCATGCGTGTCAAGAACATTTAACATAATGGCTTCAAAAGACTGATAGGCATTTTTGACCATCCTGGCCAGGTAAAATTCCTGCCAAAGCAGGGATTCCTGGAGATCCTCAAGGAGGGCATTGATGTCAAGATTACGCACTCATCTTTTAAAGGTGTACCTAGAAGAAGAAGGGGGGTTAGATGCAGTCCTTACGTAAGCAATGAGACAGTGGTCGCTGACATCTGAGAAAAGTACGCCTGAGTGAGAGATTTGGTGTGGTTTATTCATGAATATAATGCCCACCAGGGAGCTTTTACTGGGTTTTGTTTTGTTTGGTTGTGTTACATCAGAAATAAGCTGGGCCAATTCAAAGGTATCACACAGATTTTTAAGTGATGTGGAGGTATCAGAAAACCAATCCAAATTGAAGTCTCCCAGGACAATGACTTCAGCCTGCATATTGCTTAAGAAGTTGGTCAGGTGGCTCAGCAGATGGAGGCCTGCAGAAGGGGGCATATAGCATCCCATGATATACAATGAGGAGAACGCAAGTTGGACCTTAATGGTTAAGCTTTCAAATTCCTTTGCAACAGTAGTGGAGTCAGTAACGGAGGCGGTATACTTATCCAGCACATAGATGCCAACACCACCCCATCCTGTCTGTATGAAAGATGTTATAGGAGGGAATGTTCACCTCAGTGTCTAGGGAAGAGGGTTTGAGCCAGGATTCTGTAATTACCAGGACATCCGGTTTAGTATGCGAGATCCAGGTTTGGATGGCATCCAATTTTTTCAATAAACTATTCAAATGAAGAATGCGCAGCCCTTTAAGGTGTGCTAAGTCACAGGGGGCTTGAATTGGTAGCTGAGGGCCTGGATTTAGCTCGACTGTTCCTGAACAAAGCAGCAGCAACACAAGGATATTAATAAGTGCATTTAGCAGCAGTGTAAAGGACCTGGCACATTCCCGTTTATGGAAGGATACATTCCATATTTCAGTGTGTCTATACTGTACCCCATTTGAGCACAGAGTTGCGTGGATCATAACCCTGGCAAGGTAGAGTTGAGGAGAACAGAGGAGATGGGGGAATAAATAGCTGGTGTTGAGCCCGAGGGGCAGGGATGCCACAGTCCCTGCATGCCAATGGGACATTAAATAGGAGTTCAGGGATATCGGAGTATAAAAATCGGCCGGTGGCTTGCATGTTGGTGTAACAGTTCCCAACCTGGGTGACCCAGGGCAGGGAGTGTGTGAGCAGTACATGAAGCCAACTAAAAGATACAGCAACAATGCAGCCCTCATTTCATAATGAGGTGAGGGGTTCCTATAAAGTACGTGAATAGTATGGAATAATTTAGACAAAGTAATCTTGCCTAAACCTGAGACCTGATTCTAGAGTTTTAAGCAAGAAGGGAAGAGCCTTTGAGGAGGGAGAACAGAGAAGGAGGGGCAAGAGGTTCAGACAAGAATATTTTGCCTGATTCTGGAGCCTGAGTCTACAGATTTAAGCAGGGAGGGAGGGAAGAGCCAGTGAGGAGGGAGTTCTTCCAGAGTAGAAGGGACAGAATAGTATTTAAAAGGTGGCCTGGGTGGCGGATGGGGGGTGGGACTAAAAGTAAGCAACAGATACACATACACAGCTACATTTAGGGAGAGTGGCATTACAAGCCAGATGAGCTGGCTGTAAGACGCACCAATCATGAGCGAAGTTCCTCGTGGCTGGTCCAATCGGAAGCCTTGAGGAAAAGCCATGACTAATTGGAGAGCCGCCAGAGCAGCCCGGCTCCAAATTCAAACAGCAGCCGTACCTTAGTTTCAAGTCTGGGGGTCGGGACCAGGAGGCCGGAATGTTTTTTCCATGCTTACACCTCTCCTGCGATGTTGCTGTTAGTCTTTTAGGAAGTACTGTACAAGCATGTGATTAACTCCTTTTCTGTGTTACAGGAAAACTGCTTGATCTGGTAGACGCATGCTCTGTCTCTCTTTCACTCAGCCTGTGATCAGTCTTTCTCACCAGCTCCACACAGACTGGCACAGTTCTTGAACAGCCCTTGCTGTTCTCAGGGGGATCCCACTCTCAGTAGGGTTACTGAGCTGCCAATGACTTGCAGCAGGGCTGGAGGACCATCACTCCACAAGTGATTCATCGATTCAGAGGTAACTGAATTAATTAGGTTCTTCTTACATAAATCAGCCCTTGTGGCTCCTATGGCCTCATGGTCATTCCATTGCAGGTAAGAGGTGCTGAAAATATCGTCTAAAAGCAATCGTTCCCAGAATGTCTATATTTACAATACTATGGCCTTTTAACATCACTCCAAGCCCCAGTCAAGTACTGAGCGGGTGCGCTCTCGTGTCCTGTTCAGTCAGAACAAATATTGGGGAATTCCCAATTCAGATGGGAGCACTGGTGCATCTGCTTCATTAGTGTCAGTTGAAGTTTTTGATGTGCAACTATAAAGAGCCTTAAAGATAAGCACCATCTTGAGTGTGAGTGTGAGTGTGTGTGTGTGTGTGTGTGTGTGTGTGTGTCTGGAGGGAGTGTTACATGGGTAAACATATAGTACTCAGAAAGAGGAGCAATGGATGCATGTATGACACTGAGAAAGGAGTGACTGCCTGTCAAACGTAGCCAATGGACGGTGATCTCTGGATCCAATTTATGAATTTGTAGTTTAATTCTCAGGGAAGGAACTTTTTTATGTGCTCAAAGATTACCATGTTAGTGAATTCTTTTGGTGAGCACTAACATAGAAGCATAGAATTTGACAGCAGAAACATAGAAGTTGATGGCAGATAAGGACCACAAGGCCCATCCAGTCTGCCCATTTTTCTACCTTATGAATGTGCCGTAGGCCTGTACTCTGTCAATGGCCTATCTATTCACATTCATCTGTATTGCTCCCTTATGCCTATCCCATGCCTGTTTGAAGCCCTGCACTGTATTCATATCCCCCACTTCCTGAGGTAGGCCATTCCATTCATCCACCACCCTTTCTGTGAAAAAGAACTTCTTCACATTACCCCTTAATTGGCCTCCCTCTAATCTCATGCTGTGTCCTCTTGTCCTGCTATTTTTCTTATACTGAAACATGTTAGAGTCTTTCACCTTGTTAATGCCTTTAAGGTGTTTGAATGTTTCAATCATAACACCTCTCTCCCTCCTTTTCTCTAGGGTATACATATTGAGCTCCATTAATCTGCCTTCATATATTTTCTGATGCAGTCCCTGCTCCATTTTGGTTGCCCTTCTCTGGACTGCCTCCATTTTGTTAATGTTCTTGTACAGGTGAGGCCTCCAGTACTGCATGCAGTACTCCAAATGGGGCCTAACCAGTGTCTTGTAAAGATGGATTATTACCGCCATCTTACGACTTGTGATATCCCTACTAATACACCCCAACATCCATCTAGCCTTACCTACTGCTTTAGTGGTATGTTTGGATGATTTCAGGTCATCTGTGATGATGACACCCAAATCTCTTTCTTTCTTTGTGGTTGCCAGCAACTCCCCTCCCAACCTATAGGTGGCTTCAGGGTTTCTCTTCCCTATGTGCATGATCTTTCATTTCTTTGCATTAAACCCCAGTTGCCACTCTTCAGACTATTTTGCCAGTTTTTTCCAGATCTCTTCTCATTCTGCCCTACCACATTTGGATCATCTAGTCTGTTGCAGATCTTGGTGTCATCTGCAAACAGGCAGACCTTACCCTCCAGTCCATCTGCAATGTCACTGATGAAGATATTGAAGAGGACTGGCCCCAAGACTGATCCCTGATGTACCCCACTTGTGACTTGCATCTCTTCTTACTGTATACCATTTACCACCACTCTCTGTTTTCTGCCCGCCAACCAGTTTGCCACCCAGTTGACCAACTTCTGACCCACCCCGAGCCTACCCAGTTTATTAATCAATCTTCTATTTGGACAGTGGAACAGTATCAAAAGCTTTTCTGAAGTCAAGTTAGGTGACATCAACTGCACCCCCCTTGGTCCACCACTCTGGTTACCCAATCAAAGAAATCTATGAGGTTAGTTTAACAGCACCTTCCTGTTGTAAAGCCATGCTGTCTTGTATCCTGTGCTCCTATGGATTCCAGGTGTTGCACAATCCTTTCCTTAAGGAGTGCTTCCATAATCTTGTCCACTACTGAGGTAAGACTGACTGGTCTGTAGTTCCCTGCCTCCTCCCTGCTGCCACTCTTGTGGAGCGGGATCACATGACCCCTTCTCTAGTGTTCTGGGATCTCTCCTGTGCTCAGAGACTCACTAAACAGTTCTTGTAATGGCTCTGCTAGTTCCACCCATAGCTCCTATAGTACCCTGGGATGTATGCCATCAGGTGCCATTGCCTTGTCCACCCTGAGCTTAGCGAGCTCTTGTAGGACCCTTTCTTTTGTGAAGGGACATGTGCGCAACTCCCTCCCCCTGTGTCCATGGTGCTGAGCTGTGGACCCTGCCCTACCTTCTCCTCAGCAAATACTGAGCAGAAGTATCTATTTTTGCTAGATGCTTTTCCTTGGTCCTCCTTCACACACTCCCCCTTATCCTCTTTGATCTTAGAAATACCCCCTCTGGACTTTCTCCTTTCACTAATGTATCTATAGAAAGTCTTGTCCTCTTCTTTTACTTTTCACGCTAGTGTTTCCTCAGTTTGGGCCTTTGTCTGCCTTACTGCCTTCCCTGCTTCCCTTAGGGAAGTTTGGTGTACCTCTCTATCTTTGTCCGGCTGCGTTCCCTTATATTTCCTGAAGACCAGTCTTTTGGTTCTAATCTTTCTGCTACTGTTTTTGAGAACCAAAGTGGTTTCTTCCTTCTTTTGCTCTTGCTCTTCTCCCTAACACAATAGGATATTGCTTCAAGTATTTATTTATTTATTTATTGAGAAATCGGACTACAACCTTTGAGTCAGAGACTCATTTCCAAAGGCTCCATGTCAGTTTACAAGACATATACAAGAAGCAGTCATTATACAATAATACAATGGGGTAGAGGGAGGAGGACAACAGGGGATAAACAATGCATGACAAGTATAAGCTGTATACAGAAAGAAGGAGACATGATAAGAAATAACAGGGCATGAACAGGGTTGCTAGTGCTATAAAGGTGGGGTAACTAGACAAGTCCTTCAGGGGACTTGTGAACGTCAATAAGTAGTACAATTAGCAGTTATTGCAAGGCCTATATACTTAGAAGTTGATGCGAGCAGTCGTAGTGCCAACATTGTCATAAATACACCGTACCAGGGATGGGGATGTTTGTGACCTATAGGTCTAGCAGTCTAGACAGAAATCTGCTTATTAGTAGGAACAATGGCAGAAGCAGGTGGAGATTATGTGATTCTTGAGGGCTGTTTTGAAGGGGCCTAGTCTGGTGATAGAGGTGATGGTCTGGGGGAGTTCGTCGTACCAGGAAGGTGCTCTGTAAGAGAAGGACCGCTGTGCCAGGGAGGTTGAGACCCTGGGAACAGTCCACATTAATTTATCTGCCGCACATTGCATCCTTAATGCTTGCCCACTTCGCCTGTACCCCCTCACCTGTATTTCTTCTTGCCAGGGCTAGCTTAACTCTGTTGGCCATCTTATCAAAGTCAGCTCCTCTGAAGTCCCATCTTTTTGCCTTGGAATGGGATGATTTAGTTCTGGTGGCCAAATTGAACCATACCATGTGATGGTCACTGGCCCCCAGCCGACCTTCTGCCTGGAGATCTGTGATCCTTTCCCAGTTAGTCAGTACTAAATCCAGGATAGCCCCGTACCTTGTGGGTTGTTGTACCAATTGTTTGAGCCCCCCCCAACGCAGAGAATCCACTATCTCTCTAACTCTGTTGAAGTCTCCCATTATCAGAACCTCCCCTTTAGCTGTCATGTTTTGTATATCTTGTAACAGTAATGTGTCTATGCCCTCCCCCTGGTCTGGAGGCTCGTATACAACCCCAGTTCGTATGGCTGTCCCATTTCCTGTTTCCAGGGTGACCCACAATTCTTCTGGCTCCTTATGTGTATTCTGAATTTCTGTAGCTTTGATATTTTCATTAACATAAAGGGACACTCCCCCCCCCCCCCATTTTTTTGCACCTTGGTCTCTTCTGAACAGTGCATAGCTGGGTACTGAAGTCTCCCAAGTGTGGTTACTGGTGAACCATGTCTTGCTAATAGTTATTATGTCCAGTTTAGCCTCTATCATTATTGCCCCCTGGTCTGGGATCTTCTTTCCCAGACTGTGGACATTTGTGTACCTGATTTTCCATTGGCCAGATTTCAGTGCATTAGTTGTGGGGTGAGGTCTAGCTTTTCCCCTGCACATTGAATGGGGAGCTGGATCTTTTTCCTTACCTGGAAAAGGACCGCTTGGCCAACCCAGTCTGCCCAGAAGAAGGTCCCTGCCTAATCATTCTTCACAGACCTTAATTGGTCTAAGGCAGTCCTCCCTCCTCCCTGCCTATTTACTAATATTCCCCTATGCCCATCCCACACATGCTTGAAGCCCCATACTGTTTTCAGCTCCACCACTTGCATTGGCAATTTGTTCCAGGCTTCCACTACGCTTTCAGTGAAGTAGTACTTCCTCAAATCCCTCTTAAACTCCACCCCACCCCAGCTTCACCACATGCTCTCTGTTCCTGGTGCTCTGTCTCATTTGAAAAGAACTCCCCTACTGCACCCTGTTCACCACCATGAGGTACTTGTAAGTCTCTATTATGTCCCCTCTCACTTTCCTCTCTTTCAGGTTGTACATGTTGAGATCCCTCAGTCTCTCTTTGTAGGGCTTTTGATGTAGCTCCTGTACTATTTCAGTTACTGTCCTCTGGACTGCCTCCACTGTGTCTATGTCCTTTCTGTGTTGCGGCCTCCAGAACTGGATACAGTACTACAGGTGGGGTCTCATCAGCAAGCAATACAGTGGTAACATCACCTGCCTCCTTCTGCTAGAGATACCTCTCCATATGCGTCCCAGCGCTCCATTGGCCCTACCCACTGCTTTGTCACACTGTCCTGCCACTTTGAGATCATCGAATATGACAACCCCAAAGTCCCTTTCCTGCATAATGACTAGTACCTCCCCCATCCTAGACTCAGCTTCTGTGATACTATGCCCTAGGTGCATGATTTTATAGTATATGGTTATGACTTATTGCGTATGGAATTTGGTGGCTTTCTAAAACCTGTTGTAGGACAGTTCAGTGGTCACTGAAAGTTGTTATAGTACCATTGTGATATCACAGTGATACGATAATAACTTTTCTCCCTTGAACCACCCACATGATGGGAGTGGTACGAAAGCCTGAAATTTAGAAGACCGAGTGTCAGGATCCTGAGACTGACTGACCGAAACTCAAACTCCCAACACTTGGTAATTGTCCATGGTGGAGTTTGTTCTATTAAGTAGGGAAGGGTGCGGGGGCAAAGCACTCAAATATGGAAAAACTCTGCCACAGGCAATTACTGAGTGTCGGGATTCAAGTTTCGGGCAGTCAGTCTCAGGAACCTGACACTCAGTCTTCTAAATTTCGATCTTTCATAGTAAATCCCACATGATTCCTTAATGCAAAGTTCTGATGGCAACATGCTGAGCGTGGCTGGACGGAGCTGCTCAGTAAAGCCTCATTGCGGCTATCAGAAAATAAGAAAGTTACGTAAGTTTTTTTTAAAATAAAAATGCTGCAGTTCTTTTACTTTTATTGGAGTGAGCAGGCGTGCATGTAGTAGAGCAGAACAGGGGTTGCTGTGGGAGATGAGCCAGTGGCTGAACAAGCGCTGAGCACTGTGTAAAAACAAAAAAGGAATTTTTTTAAACCATATACTTTATAAAATGTGCTTTATAAAAGAGGGCAAATGTAGTCCCTCTCCACAAAAGTGGGAACAGGGAGGAGGCTGGCAACTACAGGCCAGTCAGTCTGATTCAGTGGTGGGGATATTAATAGAGTCACTTAAAGAAAGGATTGTGATATTTCGAGAATCCAGTGGCACACAGGATCTGAGACAGCATGGATTCACAGCAGGAAGGTCTTGTCAAACAAATCTGATAGATTTATTTGACTGGGTCACCAGGGATGTAGATCAGAGAGGGACGGTGGATGCGGCCTACCTAGATTTCAACAAGGCCTTCGACACCATCCCAAGTAAGAGGTTGATAAATAAGCTGGGCAGCCTGGGAGTGGGCCCCAAGGTGGTAAACTGGGTCAGAAACTGGTTGAGTGACAGGACACAGAGGGCGGTGGTAAATGGCGTTCAGTTCAAAGAGCGTGTGATCAACGTAGAGCCACAGGGATCAGTGCCGGGGCCAGTTCTCTGTAATGTCTTCATAAGTGACATTGCAGAGGGGCTGGAGGTAAAGGCATGCCTCTTTGCAGATGACACTAAGATCTGCAACAGGGTCGACACTCTGGGGGGGGGTGGAAAAAATGAGAAAGGACCTAAATATGCTTGAAAAGTGGTTGAGAATGTGGCAGCTAAGCATCAATGCAGAGAAGTGCAAAATCATGCATTTGGGGCACAGAAATCCAAGGGAGGAGTATAAGATGGGGGAGAGGTACTGATGGTCACCAATCAAGAAAGGGACACAGGGGTAATCTTGTCTGATGACCTAAAGGTAACCAAACAATGTGAGAAGGCTGTGGGGAGAGCCAGTGGGATGATAGGGTGCAGAGGGAGAGGTATCACTAGCAGAAACAAACTCTGTCCAGAGCTGATAGGGCTGCAGCTAGGGACTTTTGGGTAAAAATATTGAAAATTACCAAAACTATGATCATGCATTAGCAAAATGTAATGTAGGCTCATAAATTTGTTGTTTTGTAATATTTGTACACCAAATTTTCAACATAACTTTGTTATGACCCTGCCTCATGAAGAAGGGAAGAGCAAATATTCAACTCCTGCCTGAAAGGTGACTTCACGCAAGGACTGCAAAATCAACTTTTGGGACGCAAAAACACATTTGGGGGAGGAGTTGAAAAATGACAGCTGTCACATTCATGAGGTGCTGTAAAGAAACGGCTATGTTGAAAATTTGTGGTAAAAATATTAAATATTACCAAACTCATGAGCCTGCATTTTCAAAATTTAACATAGTCTCATAACTTTTTAGGCTCATCATTTTGTTGTTTTTTAATATTTTTACACCAGATTTAGAACATATCCTTCTTATGACCCCGCCGCATGAACAGTGGCAGAGAACATTTTCAGTTCCTGCCCAAAAGGTGATTTTGTGCAGTGATCATGAAATCACCTTTTGGGATGTAAAAAACATTTTGGTCAGGATTTGAAAAATGACAGCTGTCGCATTCATGAAATGATATAAAGATATGGCTATGTTGTAAATTTAGGGTAAAAATATTGAAGATTTCCAAAGTTATGAGCCTGTGTTTGTAAAATTCAATGTAGGTCCATAACTTTGTTGTTTTTTTAATATTTTTACACCAAATTTTCAACATAGCTTTCCTATGATCCCACCTCATGAACAATGGTGGAGGACATTTGCAACTCCTGCCCAAAAGGTGGTTTCGCGCAGTGACCCTGAAATCACCTTTCAGGACAGATTTACCTATTGTCACTTGCACTGTTCATGAGGTGGTGTCCCAAAAAAATATGTTGACAATTTGGGGCAAAAATAATTAAAAATGGCCAAGTTATGCTACTAAGTTCAAACTCCATTGAACTACATTAAAGTGCATATCTGATTTCCTCAGTTTGCAGTCCAGCATTGAAGTGTGAAGATGTGTCTGTGGTCCAGAGAGGATTATGGCATTGGACCTCCGATTGGTAAGTAAGGGCTTGTGGGTGATGTGGGGTGGTGGGTGCTGAGTGGGAGGGTCAGGTAAGGGGAGTCATGGCCACAAAAGACATTGATGGATGTTTTTCCTTTTACAGGTACAACAACAAAAAAAGATCAAGGATTTTGGCACTGGGAGGTTGGTCACCCCAGTGTCATATTCCGCTTCTTGGAGGGGTGGGGTGGGGTGATTGGTGCTGAGAGGGAGGGTCGGTGGGGGGATATGGAAGGAAAAAACTCAGAAACATCCTGACCACGACACAGGGAGATTGGGCACCTCTGGGGGGGAGTGCAGAGTGGTGGGTGCTGAGAAGGAGGGTTGGGTGGAGTGAATTTTTATAGTTTAAAAGTAAAAATATTGGCAGTCATGGCACAATGCACCACATCCAATATGGCCAAAGCCGTCTACTGCACATGCACAACCACTAGCGCATGCACAGTGGTGTGCGGCAACCATCTTGCATTGTGCCATGACCACCTATTTTTTTTTCTTTTAAATTATAGATATCCCTCCCACCCGACTGACCCTCTCTTTTAGCATCCACAACCCCCACCCCTGAAACATAAAAGACAATGAAGTCGCATCCCAGTGTCGTGGACTATGCAAAAATAGTGCAGTGCAAGTTCAGACAAGAAGTGAAGTGCTTCAGGGACACCACAGATGCGGAGACAACACTGTTCCATGTCCAACATGTTGTTCAGTTGGAAGAAATGCGGGAGTCCTTTTCTCATAGCAAGAGGTCTGCAGGGCTATGCCCACTGCAGCCCTATAAAGGAGGTGGGTATGCCTAGTTAGTGAGATCTCATCTGGAGTATTGTGTCTGGTTCTGGAGGCCACAACTCTGTAAGGACATAGACAAATAGAGGCAGTCAAGAGAAGGGCAATCAAAATGGTGCAAGGATTGCAACAAATGTCATATGAGGACAGACTAGAGGACCTCAGTATGTATTCCCTGGAGGAGAGGAGAAAGAATGGGGGCTATGATAAAGACATTGAAGTATATCAGGGGTATAAACAAGGTACAGGAGCATAGCATCTTTCAGAAAAGAACAGGGGGCATGATAAGAGGCTAGAGGGTGGTAGGCTCAGGGGCAACATGAGGAAGTACTTTTTCACGGAAAGAGTAGTGGATGCTTGGAACAGCCTCCCTGTGGAGTTGCTGGGGGCCAAAATGGCAGGGGAATTTAAAAATGCATGGAATAGACATAATACTCTCGTAATAGGAAAGAGAGGGTAAGCTGCAGATCAACCAGGGCCTGCAGTATTGCATTAGGTAGGGGAAAGGGGCAGACTAGGTGGGCCACATGGTCCTTATCTGCTGTCACCTTCTATGTTTCTATGTAATAGTTTATGGACAACCATACACTAACAAGGCTGTGTTGCCATCTTGGGGTTGAGATGACACTGGGACCTCTCAAGCTTCGCTCTCCAGGTCCCTATGATGTCATCCAAACTGCTCAATGGAAATACAGCCTTGTTGTGTATGGTTGTCCATACACGATTCTATATACTGTATGTAGTATAGCAGGGTACATTGCTAATAGCAATCTCCCTATCTGGGGTAGGGCCACATAAGTGGTCACCTGGGAAATAAGTAGCAGAGTTAACTTAGCTAATAGCTACATTTCTGTCTGGGGTACAACAGGGTTTCCATAGCTAATAGCTAACTGCTGAGTCCCTACTTGGAGTAGGGCTACATGAGCTCTACTAGGGAAACTGTGAAGCAGGATTTACCTAACTCATCACTACCTGCCTATTTGAAGAGGAGCTTTGTACAAATAACATAGGTAAACTGTGATATCTGTACATCAATAATTACGGTACATATCACCATGCAGGTGGGACACCACTGGAGGACTGGGTGCAGTGCAGTGCAGAGGCTGATGGGCAGTCATTACATGGAGGATGTGCTGGGTCCAAGGTCAGTGCCTTTAGCTGTAGGTGGGTTCAGAGATTGTGATCTGAACACGAGGCTGCAAGAGCAGAAATCCATTTCTCGAGAGCCAAGGTCAGTAATCAGCCATTGGGACAATAGGCTCCACTACCACAGAGCGCCCAGAGGCCTAACAGTTGTGAATGGCCTGCAGTTGGAAAGGGTGGAAGGGTGAGATGGAAAGGAGCACCAGAGATACAAGGTGAATGGACTTGTAACGAGTTTCAACTCTTGTTAAAGGAGAACCACCTGGAATCACATCAGGAGGAAGCAGTGCCCAGCACTTATGAAAGGGGGCTCTGGCCAGTGAGAATGAGTCAGGGGAGAAAGAAACCCTAAAGGAAGCCAGAAAAGTGTGGTGGTACTGACAGGGGCACAAGAGGGATAGTGTGTTTCATACTGAAAATTAATTAATTATTTCAAAAGTTTCACCAGGAAAGACATACTGAGCTTGCAACAGCTTGTTTCCAGATGCATCCTGTTAAATGGAGAGGGGGTTCCACTGTTTCCCAGGGGCAGCAATGGATAACATCCTAAAGAAAGTACTGGAACTCACCAAGAAAGATTAGGGAGGCTGGATATGATAGTGCACTAAGTAGTCATGGATGACCTGGCTGGGATGGTTGTAGAGGAGGTGAAAGAGAGCTTCAACACCTTAAGCAGGACTCTTAGGGACAGGACAAGTGCGGTGATCTCCTCTGAGGCCCTATCATAGCCATGCTTGAGACATAGGGACAGTGGTGTAGCAAGGCATTTCAGATTTGTACACCAACCTGCCACACTGCTACCCCCTTCCCTACTGTTGTCCATGTCTGCCCCCCCCCACAACTCGAGTTCAAGGTTCCTGTCTCCAATCAGATGATTCCCACACTAGACCTGCTGTCTGTCTGCACTGCTAGTGTAGTGCTTGCTGCCCGCTGGTAGAAGCCACTAACTGCAGCATGAGACCAACACCATGGCAGAAATTTCTTCTCTCTCCCCTGTAGGTAGGCAGATTTGCTCCACTTGCCACTCCACATGAAGTATTTTTTCTTTTAGCTGGCTCTGAGTCTGTTCTTCCATTTACTGCTCTGCAGTTTTCCACTGCTTCTCTCGCTCCCAGTACAATTGAACTAATAGTATGGCTTCTAACTTTGCTGGGGCATTTAAACTCACTGCCCCAGACTTGCTACACCCCCTACTAGATGCCACAGCCAATTAGTATGCAGGTGGACCATGCAAACCTAACTGACACCTTCAGCTTCAACATTCGTGGTCCACTCTGCCACCCCCCGAACACAAACCTGAAAGAGAAAAAAAAAAGCCTGCAAAGCCAAACAAAGGAATTTAAACACGATGGACTAGAGAGGGCAGAGCAGTGTTGGCCAGCTTGTTTGCTACCTCCTGTTACTACACTTGGTACACCATGGCTTACTTGGAGTATCAGTAACTACGCCCTTGCATAGGGACCAGTTAAAGAGCTAGTGTACTGCCTAAAACTAATATTAGATTTTAAAAGCAGTCAACCATTACCTTTTATATCTGATGTACTTTTTCTTTTCCCTTTGTTGAATTAGAAGATTGTTTACCTGATGTTAATAGGTGTGATGTATGGAACAGCTCTTAGCCTGGCAGCTGGCATGTCTTCCTCTACTGCCCCACACTACATCATCAGCATTGTGACCTCACTGACTGTGACATCACTGCTACTTAAAAACTGCAAGTGAGTGACTGCCAGGTCATTTACCTGTGATGTCACTGTCATTGAGATTATATGGCTGATAATGTAGTGTGGGGCAATAGAGTTAGATATGTCAGCTGCCAGGCTAAGAGCTGTTATCGCATTGAATACTTTCCAATCAGCAAAAGGAAAAAGAAAAATACTTCAGAAATAGAAAGCTACAACTGACTACTACTTAAAATTTGTATTATTTTCCTGTCTGCCTGTTTTGGCTTCACTAGCTCTTTAAAAATAACAGCAATTTAATGTGTGTCTAAATGGTTGATATAAGGGGAAGGGAATGGAAGTTGTTTAAAAAGGATGGCCTCCACTCCAACAAGGAGGGCACCACTCTGTTGGGACACAGGTTCTCACAACAACCAGAGAAAAATTTAACTAGGTGAGGAGGAGGAGGCAGCACAGTTGTGAATAGACACATCCACACAACTGAGAGCTAGGGGCTAGAAGAACCTTCCCCATCATTAGTACATGCAGACTGAGCAAGGAAGATGGAGAGGGTGGAAGAAAGGGTAGATATAGTAAGGGGATTAGGAAAAATAGTTTCAAAGGGAACAAGATTGGGAGACTTTGGGGATGTGTGCTGATAATAGGAGCCTGGATAATCTCTGACCTCTAGGCAATAATAGGTGTCTGAGTCCAAAATGGACATGGTGGCTGTGACTGAGATGTGAACAACACAGAACCATGAGTAGAAATTATAGGTACTGGGGTACACTATGTTCAGTAGGGAAAGGGGGAGAGGAGGAGGAGTGTTGTACATTAAGGAAGGCATCTTAGCCCAAGAATCCCATTAGTAGGTGAAGCAAGGGAAGACAGACAGTGTGGGCTTAGGTGACTGTGGGGGGTGGAGGGTGATTGGAGAAATAGTGGTATACAGACCCACAGCACAGGAGAATGTAAACAACAAACTGGGGGAAGAGATCAAAAGGATGGCAGAAATGGAGGAGTTGCTGATTTGGTGGGATTTCAATTTCCCAGATGTGGACCAGAACATCCAAGGAGTGATAAGAGCAAGGAGACAGTCACATAGAAAAATAAAACCATAGAATCTAACAGCAGGTAAGGACCACTCGGCCCACCTAGTCTGTCCAATTCCCTACCTATTGTATAAACTCCAGATCCTATATAATCTGTAGCTTACCTTCTCCTTCCTACCATAGGGTTACCTTCTGTCTGTCCCAAGCATTCTTGAATACCCCTACAACATCCTCAGGGAGGCTGTTCCATGCATCCGCCACCCTTTCTGTGTAAAAATACTTCCTCACATTGACCCTGAGTCTTCCCCCCTCTAGCCTCATGGTGTGACCCCTTGTTCTTGCACATCTCCTTTTCTGAAAGATGCTGCCCTCCTGAACTGTGTTAATCCCCTTGAGGTACTTGAAAGTTTCTATCATATCCCCCCTCTCCCTCCTTTCCTCCAGTGTATACATATTGAAAGCCCTCAGTCTCTCCTCATATGTTTTATGGTGCAGTCACTGGTGGAAAAGATGCACGAGGCATTCATCATAGACCTCACTGGGTCTGCTCCTGACTAACAAAGACAGTCTGGGTTAAGTCTGAGAAGGGGACTCGGAGTCCAGCTACCATGGAACAAAGTGGGTTGAGGTTTGACTAAAATCAGATAGGGTGCCCTCTAGGACTAAGGTCTTGAACTCGAGGGTCAGTTTTATCATTACCTTAACCGGGGCATAGTGCAAATTGACCAGGACTAGTGCAGCTAGCCCTCTACTTGTCCATTTTGACTAGTGAAGGTCCTCCATGGTTGTCAATGAAGTTTAAAAAAGTACATTCTTTAGCAGGCTCTAGTTCAAACGCTAATCTCCCTCAGTGCAACTACAGCTGCAAACTAGGGGGTTAGCTGCACACTTGGGCAAATATTGATAGACCAGGAGGTCTGTTTCTGCTGGCAGATTCGGATGTTCGGTGTTCCAGATGGTCTGGTGTAATTAACACATCTGAAAGCTATTCCCAAAAAGACTCATTGTAAGTGATTATCACCACATTGTTAGGACTTACGAACAAGTGTCCAGGATGTGACCAGTAGCCGAGTGCTGTTAGAGGGGAACAGTCAGCACAAAGGGCCCCACACTCGAGTGTGTGGCTGGCTGAGTGCCATAGGAAGGTATTTTGGTTCCCTGGGCAAGAGACAAAATTTTCACCCCCCCCCAAAAAGAGCTGGGGGTCTTGGGGCTGCAAGGCCCCCAGAAGCTCTGAGTGGTTTACATGCTCTGGGGTGAGTTTTTGACCGGGGAAGTACAGTACCACTAGGCTGATGATAAACAGTCAGATAAATTAATTGTAGGAGTCAGGTGACACTGTCACCACACTAGACTGAAGTGACTATTCGACTAGCTGGCTCTCTCTGGGACTGGGACAGATGGCCCACTGGTGACAGCCAATTGTGTACAGTATTATTCTGCTGTCCACTCAGCTCCCAGAGAAGCCTACTTTACCTATTTCTTAAAGAGATAATGTTCTTTAATAAGCCGTATGTTAAAAGGACTGGATTCTTTCCTGAAACACATGCAGCTTCAACACAAACAGAATAAGCTCGTGCCCAATTACATTCAAGGCATAGGGTTGAGGTTTTTTTTGTTTGTTTGTTTTTATTTAAGATTTACTCTGTGTGTGTTTGGGAGGTGGTGTAACAGCTTCTGGCTATTTAAAGGAATCCTGTCTGTCCATTCAGTCCTTCATTTAAAACCAGTGGGAGAGACAGTGGACACGTGTATCTGTCATCTGATGCCGATCATGCCACCAGGTAAAAAGTAAACCCAACCCCAGTAAACTAATTCATTGCATCTTTTGATATTTATGTTCAGTCTAATTCCGTGAAAGGAGTGGACAACAGATTGAGCAGCAGTCCCCTCTGACACTGACATCAGCCCCCCCAACCCGTACAGTACATAGTACAATTACTTACTACTTCATTGTGATATGTTCTCTTTTGCCCCAACCATGACCCCAGGAGCACTGTCTACAAATTATACTGCATGACTGATGACAGCATGCCATTCTTCCCAGCTGACTGGGGCCCAGTCAGCTGGAAAGGATTCAGTCATGCAGTATAATTTGCAGACAGTGCTCCCTCTGGTAAGGGTACCACATAAGGCACATAATATGGAAACTGCAAATAAATTACTTATGATAGGACAGTGGACTAGAAGGTTTGACTTGATTGACAGACACTTTAATTTGCTGAGGTAATAAAAATGCCGCTTCCCTTTGAATGTATGTCTACAATACATTTAAACAAGACACTCAAGGGAAACGGCATTTTTATTACCTCAACAATGAAATTACAGTGAGTGGTGTTCTGTGCTTGTGTCATAACCATAACGTTTATTCATTTGCTTGCTAATATTGTGCCCTAGCCCCTAGCACTAATAGCCTATCATTCCTGATTAGCTGGCTCCCCCGTTAAAATGAGGGGTAAAGGGGTTGCTTGCAGTTGAGTTTTCAATCAAATTTGGCACTTTTAAAAATCATCATCATCAGGATTCAACCCGAACTGATTCAGCAACCTTTTAAAAACTGTTGCTGCAGGGTTATGCTGCCAGCACGCCGAGCCCGGAGCCGGCTACCCGCCTGGACTTTAAGAAAGCAGTGTGGTTTGACGGCCCGGCCCCAGCCCAGGAGCTTATGAGGGAGGGAGCAAGGCAAGAAGCACTGTGTAGTTACTAGTCAAGCATTACAAGTTGCAAGTTGCAACAGAGAGAGAGCAAACAGGCAGTTTGAGTCAGTTACAACAGTAAGTACTGTACGGCAGGCACGACTAATCTCCGATCACAAAATCAGGCACTGACTGCCCCCAGACAGTAAAGTAATACATTCATTCAGAGCTTTTTCTGCCTGAGTCAGCCTGCCTGCTGCAACACCAGACAAATTAAATAAAATTTATGTTATTTTTTTTTCCAGTCGGAATACAATGGATCATGGGACGGACAGACCCCCCACCCCACCCCGGGCTCAATAATAAAATAATTCATTCAAAGATTTAGCTGCCTGCTGCAACACCAGATAATAAAATGTATGTTATTTTTTTTTTCAATATGGGATGACGGGATGGATGGACCCTGCCCCCGGCTCATCAGCGAGTAGTCCAGTGACAGTCAGTCAGAGATCAATCATATCAGACCGACTAAAGTAAGACTAGACTAGACAGTGTAGTGCTGTGCTTGCTTCAGCTTGCAATAATGAATGCTTACACAATAATGAATAGTCTCTGAGTTCATCAGATCTCCTCAGTTACTCACTCTATCTATTCTCCTCTGCTCCACCTCTCTACTCTATCGCTTGTTTGTCTTTTTTCCCTCCATCTCTCTCCAGTTAACTAACCGCCTCTCACTACAACCACGTGCTCCACAAGTCTGCCCATACCTTTTATACTGGGACCGCACCACATGATTTTTTGCTTGCAGACAGTGCGGCCATGTGACCTCCGGCTTCTAGTCCTTCCATGGATACCACCCTGCTGACGGGCATTAGTAATTACACAGTAAAAAAAATTAAAGCTACAGCACAGCTGTGCAATTGAATCAGTCAGTGAGCTAAGATTTGACTGCACCCCTCAGAGGCATCGCTTGGTAGTGCCCTACCCACCCTTCCTATGGTACTGGGCTGGCCCAATATGCACTTTGTGTGCAAAAGCATTTTGGTTTACTTACTGTTTACTGTAGTATAGTAGATTGTAGCAGACTAATTTTATTTACATCTAGACTTACATATTCTGCTACTACAAATCCCAGAATCCCCTGTATCTGACATCAGAGCAGTAGGCAGCAGTTAGAGATTAAATAGCCTGCCCTGCAGTGCATGTTACACGTTTTTATCATCTTTGATCATATATTTTCCAATTCTGCTTTTCTCTAGGGGCTAAGTACAGCCCTCTCTTACTGTACTTAGCCAAGGGAGGACAGTTGGACCAGCAAACAAAAGATGAAGGCTTATATAAACTCTAACTTGCACCGCAGCCTACTGAATCTCCCACAGCTGCCTACTGCTCTGATGTCACCTGCAGAGGATTCTGGGATTTGTAGTAACAGTAGGTGTTGACTAGAAGTAAACAAAATTAGTCTGATAGTCTACTATACCACAGAAAACAGTAGGTAAACTAAAATATCTTTGCACACAAATTGCACATTAGGACCAGCCTCACACTTGAGTGTGAGCCCATTCATGCTGTCTGTTCCCATTAAAGTCGCTAGCTTCCAGTGTTCTTTCTGAGGTTGTTTTCAGGTGTTTTTTGATGAGTCCTACATTATTAAGCCCAACAGTGCCCTTCATTTCCCTGTATTCAGTGTCAGTATCCAATATGTCTGTAACAAAATTTTAAGAGAAATGTAAGGTCTGCCCATCAGGTGCTGGATGTTTATTCCTGCCTCCATATAGCTCCTACCTCTCCCTTCGTAATCTCCCAGTTCTGTACTTTCCCCAGACACCACTGCAAGTCAATGATGGAGGAATCTATGCACCTAGAAACTGACCTGTTTTAGCCTCCAAAATAAATATTTCTCATTACAGTTTATTATTGTACCATCCATGCACCAAAGCATTGTTTTAGGATGAAAGAACACGCTGGTTGGGATAATGTTGGGAGTGCAAGTACGGCATTGACCTGCCCATATGGAAGAGTTGGGGACCCCTACATCTGTTAGTATTGGCAGCTATCAGTGGCACATCCAGCTTTACTAAAGATTTTGTGGCAGCAGGACTCTTCTTTCACATTTGCATTACACAGAACCAATCCAGCATTATAGGACCTATGGATGGTCTGGGGTTATGAGGGTGAGTCTCAGTCACCAAACTCACCCTTCCCCAGCCAATCACTGCTGAGAGGATGCTGTCCCTGGAGCAGTGGGGACTGAAGAAAGCTCACCTTCCCAGCCCACTCCAGTCAACCGCAGATGCTAGCTCAACCTGAAAGACCAATCTGAATCCTTAGATTGCTTCCCTGCTTGTGAGGACTCCATGCCTGCAATTTAAGAGCCACTGAGTCTAAAACTTGCTCCTTTTCTGTTTTTTCAAGGGTCATGAGGGTGAGTTTTAGTCACCAAACTCCCCCTCCCACTGCACATCACCGCTGAGAGGACGCCATCCCTGGAGCACTTGGTACTGAAGAAAGCCCACCTTCCCGGCCCACTCCAGCCAACCACAAGATGCCAGCTTGACCTGAAAGATCAATCCAAATCCTCAGATTGCTTCCCTACTTGTAAGGACTCTGTGGCCATGATTTAAGGGCCAGCCAAACTGAAACTCGCTCCTCTTCTTTTTTTCAGGAGTCATACGGGTGAGTCTCAGTCACCTAACTCACACCCCCCAGTTGCCCCTACTTCAAATTTCCAGTACAGTCCCACTATCTCACTCTTTCTTTACCTACGGTCCTCTACTCCTCCCCCCAGCTCCTCCTATACTGTATCTCCTACCCACAACCCTCCTCCCTTTCTCCTCCACTTATGGTCCGTACTATCCCTTTCCTCCTCTTAGTTTCTACCTCCCAGTACTGCTACCACCCCTTCTGTCCATCCAGACACCTGCAGTTTCCTTCACCCTGTGTTAGTCCCCCCCCCAAATTGTACATTATCTTTCCTTCCTCTCATCTCATATCCCTCCTCTACCCTCCCCTTTCCTCCGTCACTGCACTACCCCCATGTTCCTCCTTGATTTTCCTTCCTCCTATTCCCTCAACTTTGAGCTTCTCCACAGGCTCCATATCTCCTTTCTCCCCTCATCCAAATCTAAACCCACTTGCCATCTTAGAATGCGAAGATCCACCTCCTATTTACTCATCCTTTTTCTCCTCCTCCTCCTTCTCCTCCTCCTCTTAGCAGGTGATGCGTAACCCAACCCTGACCCTTCCTCTCCCCTTCTCCTTCCCCTCTACCTAAAGGCCTTAGAATTAGAAAACATAGAAACCACAGAAAAAAAAAGATGTCAGAAGGAGACCAAGGGTCCATCTAGTCTGCCCACCTTAATGCAAGGAGTCTGCTTCCCAAGCTAGACTCCTTTAATGTCTGGGTCTTCCAGTATTCTCCCGACCTTCTCTGTGTATTAGAAACCTGGCTTTCCTCAAGAATACCTGACTCCCAATTATTCCTTCCAGACTTCCACCTCTTTCGACAAGACCGCGGCAAGCAAGGTGGTGGCATAGCCATCTATGTATGCCAAAACCTGTCCTGTTCCAGACCTTCTCTGTGCATCAGAAACCTGGCTCTTCTCAATAGTTCCTGACTCCCAATATCCCTTCCGGGCTTCCGCCTCTTTAGACAAGACTGCGGCAAACAAGGTGGTGGCATAATCATCTATATTAGCCATAACATATCCTGTTCTGTCTCTCATTGTGAGTCTCTCCCCTCCTTGCATGAGCTCCTTCTGATTAATCTAAAGTTCCCTCCTCCCTCACCATCTTTGTAGGGGTCATGTATTCTTCACCCCAAAATCTCTCCTGCTTCTCTTGCTGAAATCATCTCCTCCCTTGTCTCCCTTGCCTCCTCTGGTGAGCTCTTTCTTCTCGGGGACTTTAATCTAAACTGGTCCTCTCCTATCCTTAAGCCACCATTGAAAAGATATAGTCTCTAAACCTTTATCAGCTAATCAAGGAACCCACCTGGCCCAACCCACTTTCTCTTAACCCCTCTCTCCTGAACTGGGTGCTCTCCTCCCACCCACACTGCATTGCTGCTGCTGGTACTTTCCCAGATACCTTCAGTGATCACTACATAACTTATTGTGTGAGGAAGGTACATATGTCTCACTCTCTGCCAAACTACCTCTGGCTTAGGTCCTTCAGGTCTAAATACAGATGCCGTTCTCTGCGATCTCTTCTCCTCTGACTGGTCTCGTGTCTACATTGCCCCAGATATTGATACAGATTTCTCCCTCTTCTGTTATATCATAAACAAGGTATGGAATACTCATGTCTCCCCTAGAAGATGCAGGATCAGGTGCTCCCACCACCCCTGGATATCTACTGATAGCATTCAGCTTTTCAAGTCCCATGATCTTGCCCGGGCATTATAAATCCTCCTCCCCCTCCTCTGATCTCTACCTCTACAGGTCCCTAAGAAATGCCTGTTTGAAGGCTATTAGGGTAGGAAAGGCCTAGTACTTCAAATCTGTCCTACAACAAAACCACAACTCCCCCTCCAAATTCTGGAGGACTCTTCACTCCCTCTTTGATCCTTCTCCCAAACCTTCACCCCCCCACTCTGCTTGTTGATGGTTTGCCAGTCTCAGATCCCTCCTCTGTTGTCTCAATTCTCAACTCCTACTGCACTACTTGCGCCCTCCCAGCAAGCCTGGTCCCTATGCCTCACGCTTCACCTCTCCCCTCCTTATCCGAGGGCTTTTGTTTTTCTCCAGTTTCTGTGCAAGAAGTTTTCCATGTCCTCCTTTTGTTCAGTCCCCACAGATCCAGCCCTGATGGCCCTGACCCCATTTTCTCTTGATCTCTGCCATTACTCTACCTCTCTCCCACCTGCCTAACCTTTCATTTACAGGAAGTGTTTGTCACCGACTCTATGCTCACAGGCACGGACCAGGGTCACACCACAGCAGCCATCTTTATCAGCCTAGCTAAAGTTTTTGATTCCATGTCTCATCCTCTACTCCTATCCTAATGTCTCTCTACTGGTCTCTCTACTCATGTTGTGGACTGGTTTAGTTCTTATCTTTTATTTTTTTTGTTACATAATCTTTTTATTGTTTAACATATGTCACTACCAGGGCTGGAAGAACTTGGTGAAGTTCTGACCCTTATTAAATAAGAACCGGAACATGGTGAAGTTCTGATTAGTTCTGATTAGTTCTGATTATTGACAAATATTTGAAAAAATACAGACAAATACATGAAAGTGGCCAAAGTCAGTCACATTTGACACAGAGGCCCAAAGGAAATAATTTAATGGATTATTTGTATAAATATTAATGTAAAACTGCTACATAAAAATGCAGTCACTCCTACTAGCCCCTTCACAGCTAGCCTGTAATGGTGGCATATCCTGCTTGGGTCCATGACATGAGTGTGCTGGGAGAGACAGAGAGAGACAGAGAGAGAGAGAGAGACAGACAGACAGATGCAAATACCTATATCATTAGTGTTCTAAACTGTAAAAAAAACAGAGATCCCTCTAACTAACGTGATGACCTTATGATGACTCCCAGTCACACCCACAGGCCAGGGACAAATTTACTGTCATGACTCATGACTGTACACAGCACACCAACAGCATAGCTGTCCACCACCACCTCCTTCCAAGATTACCTGACTGACTCCTACAGTACAGTTATGGTTAAGGGACCAAATTCAGCAACTGTTAAGTGTGCCTCAGAATTTGAATTGTAGATGCAGACACATCTGGTGCATAGCCACATGCAGCACAGTCCCACACTGGGGTTGGTTAATGCTTATACATAATCTAACGAGATATACTGTACTATACAACTAATGATAATAAGGAGAAATAATGGGGAATGAGTGATGATGCTGATGATGACACTTGTGTGTACAGTACTTGTAATTTAATATTATGTTGTAGTGTAAACAGGCTGCTACAAGTCACAAAGTCAGATTATCCCTTGGGCCACCCACAGCCAGTAGCAAAGGTGCATCAACTTGTATGTTGTTTGTCTGAACAGTATTTTTTTTAGCACATGAAATCATAAATGAATGTTAACAAGTGATCGTGACTGGATGGCACAAGTCAAAGATTTATTTTGCCATCATGCTGCCCTTGCCCTATACATGCAGCCACACTAAAGCCAGGAAAATAAAGTTATTTGGCATTTCTGGCACTGTTACATTTATTGTGGGGCCCCCTGCAGTCTCTATCTTTCTCTCTCTTCCCTCTGGATGTCACAAGTCATAAATTTATTTTGCCACCCTGCTGTCCTTGCCCTGTACACACAGAGCCACACTGAAGCCACACAAAAAAAATTTTATTTGGGATTTCTGGGACTGTTGTATTTATCGTAGGCCCACCTACAGTCTCTCTCTCTCTCTCTCTCTCTCTCTCCCCTCTGGAAGTCACTAGTCAAAGATTTATTTTACCATCCTGCTGCCCTTGTCCTGTACACTCATTTATTTATTTACTTATTCATTACAAATCAGGTTTACAACCTTTGAGTCAAAGATTCATTTACAAAGGCACCTCATCGCGGGGGGGCAGACATCAAGACAGTTATTACAGTGCAGATTAAAATAGAGGATAACATTACAGGTGCAGTAAAAGGAACATTTAACATAGATACACTTAGGTTACATAATGTAGTAGTTTGTATGTTATTTAGGTTACATAATGTTACAAAATTGTGAGTTACACTCATGGATATAGTAGGTCCTCAGAGAAGACAGTGGTTTACATCCCTGTTTGGACCTAGTAGGGAAGGAGTGGGTCTGGGGGAGGGAGAGGCTGTCCAGTGGACTTTGTTGAGCCAGGGGGCAAGGCAGGTGGGTACCACAGGTTACAACAGAGGGTTAGTTGCACCTACAACAGTGGGTATTAAAGATATGGTTCCGAAGGTCTGTTTTGAAGGAGCCAATTTTTGGCAAGTTGGAGATGCAGCTAGGGAGGGAGGGAGTTGAACCAGGTGGGGGCTCGGTAGAGGAAGGATCTCTGGGCAAGAGAGGTCTTGGTTCTGGCACCTTGAAAGTGGCCTTAACAGAGATATAAGCCACACTGAAGCCAGGAAAAGAAATTTTATTTGGGATTTCTAGGACTGTTGCATTTATTGTAAGCCCCCCTGCAGTCTCTCTCTCTCCCCTCTGGACATCACACATCATATATTTATTTTGCCACCCTGCTGCCCTTGCCCTGTACACACAGCCACACTGAAGCCATGAAAAAAAAAAATATTTGGGATTTCTGGGACTGTTGCATTTATCGTAGGCCCCTCTGCAGTCTCTCTCTCTCTCTCTCTCTCTCTCCCCCCTCTGGAGGTCACAAGTCAAAGATTTATTTTGCCACCCTGCTGCCCTTGCCCTGTACACATAGTAACACTGAAGCCAGGAAAAAAATGTATTTGGGATTTCTGGGACTGTTACATTTATTGTGAGCCCCCTGCAGTCTCTCTCTCTCTCTCCCGGATGACACAAGTCAAAGATTTATTTTGCCACCCTGCTGCCCTTGCCCTGTACACACAGCCATACTGAAGCCAGGAAAAAAAATATTGGATATTTCTGGGACTGTTACGTTTATTGTGGGCCCCCCTGCAGTCTCTCTCTCTCTCTCTCTCCTCGCTGGATGAGATCATGAATGAATGTTAACAAGTGATTATGATTTGTGATTGGATGGCACAAGTCAAAGATTTATTTTGCCATCCTGGTGCCCTTGCTTTGTACACACAGTCACACTGAAGCCAGGAATAAAAATGGGACTTTATGTAACTATAAAGTTTCTCTTGGACCCCCAGTAGTCTCTTCCTCGCTCCTCTGGATCAGGAATGGCAAAAGTCAAAGATTTTGCCAGCTTGCCCTTTCTCGTATACACAGTCAGCTACACTGTTTGAGGCCAAGAAAAGAAAAAAAACTTTCAATTTGGGATTTTCTATAACTGTAAAATCTCCCTTGGGTCCCCAGTAGTCTCTCCCTCTCTCCTCTGGATCTGGAATGGCACAAATCAAATATTTTTCGAGTCTGCCCTTTCTTGCGTACATAATGCTACACTGTCTGAGGCCAAGAAAAGAAAAAAACTTTCATTTGGGATTTTCTGTAACTGTAAAATCTCTCTTGGGCCCCCCAGTAGTCTCTCCCTCTCTCCTCTGGATTAGGAATGGCACAAGTCACAGATTTTGCCAGCCTGCTCTTGCTCATTCTGTCACTCAGTACTGCCACACTGCCTTAGTTTGCATCCCTCCCGGCATCCACCCAGGCCACCACTATCTCCCCAGTCCTGACTCCCCAACAAGCCTTCACCCATCCCTGAGGATCGGTTTCCCTCCCCCCATCCTTTCTCTCACTTTCCCTAATTTCTTCTCTTCTCTCACCTCTAGCTCATATATTTCTGGCGTTTTGGTTTTTTTTTTGGTGCTTTTGTTTGGTGACTCTCTACTGGCTGCCTGGATCTGCTGAGCGCAGCTCCTGCCCCTCGGGTCCTCCTGGCTCATCTGGGACCACATTGCACACTCAGCATGGTTATATACTGTGAGTGCGTCAGGTGACCTTCTGTTGCCTGATTGGATGCCGCTGGCCATCTGTACATGCTGACAGCATCCCCAAGGCAACAGACAACAAAATTGCAGAAATGGTATCTCCACGGATCTGGAACCAGACTTCGACAGTGAAGTCCATATTTATCTGGGTCTGTGGATTGTGGGTTTGATCTGGGGGTCCTGATCTCCCGCAGAACAGT
Source organism: Neoceratodus forsteri (assembly GCA_016271365.2). Lineage (NCBI taxonomy): Eukaryota > Metazoa > Chordata > Ceratodontiformes > Ceratodontidae > Neoceratodus > Neoceratodus forsteri. Next base: position 1,307,827,879 of record CM057456.1, on the reverse strand, counting down.
CTGCCCAACCCTAGTCATTACAATCATATTAGTTAAAAAACAATTGTAAAAAATATAAAATACCACAGAATTCTACAAAAATAGTAGAACAAGTCCATACAATTTTCCATTTATGTTCATTTTTATAAACATATTTGTTTACTGTTCAAATCATTTAAGATTAAAAGAGCATGCAAGAATGGGACTTCATTGTAAGCACAGTTTTAAGAGTGAAGGGAAGTAACTACATGGTTCTCCCATTCCAGTTACGGTATTTCATTTTTTATTTGTATAAGGGTTCTCTGTCCATGTCAGTCAGATTCCCACTGATTTTGAGTAATATTTTTTTCTTATTTGTATCATATTTTTTATGTAATTTGCCAAAATGTTTAGATAGTTTTTATTCTCTGAATTAAACAATAAATCCAAGATGTATCAGGATGGCATAAACAGAGAGACCACAACTGGACCCCAAAATTTCTCTCTAATATTAATATACCTGTACATAGAAACTTAGAAATTGTTGGCAGATAAGGACTGCTAGACCCATCCAGTCTGCCCATAAGTCCTATACTTGTTTGTGGCCTTTGACCCTATCTGGTCAGTAGCTTTTCATCACTCCCCCCCTCCAAGGATCCCTTATGCCTGTCCCAGGCATGTTTAAATCCCTCCACTGTGCTTGCGCCCACCACCTCCTGTGGCAGACCATTCCATGTGTCCACTACTCTCTCCGTGAAAAAAAAACATTCTCATATTTCCACTTAACCTGCCCTCCTCTAATTGCATATCATGCCCCCTCATTCTTGTACTTCTTCTACAATGGAAGATGCCCACCCCGCTGCACCTTGTTTAAGCCCTTGAGGTACTTGAATGTTTCTATGATGTCCCCCTGATCCCTCCTCTCCTCCAGTGAGTACATATTGAGGTCCTTTAATCTCTCCTCATATGTTTTGTGGTGTAAGCCCTGTACCATCTTGGTCTCCCTTCTCTGGACCGCTTCTACCCTGTCAATGTCCTTGCAAAGGTGTGGCCTCCAGAACTGCACACAGTACTCTAGGTGAGGCTTTACTAGTGTTTTATACAATGGCATCACCATCTTCCACCTTCTGCTAGTGATACCTCTGCCTACGCACCCCACCACACCACTGGTCCTCTTTGCAGCCTTTGTACTCTGCTTTGACACCTCTGGGTCATCTGAAATGATAATCTCCAGGTCCCTTTCTTCCTCTTTGCTTATCAGCACCCCTCCCCCCAATCCTGTAGCTTACCTCCCTCTTCCCAGGTGCATTATTTTACACTTGTTTGCATTGAACCTCAGTTGCCGAACCTCTGACCATTCCTGAAGCTTCCCCAGGTCCCTCCTCATTTTCTCCACCTCTTCTGGAGTATCCAGCCTGCTGCAGATCTTGGTGTCATCAGCAAACAGGCAGACCTTCCCCTCCAGCCCCTCTTAAATGTCTCTAATGAAGACATTGAACAGGACTGGCCCAAGGACCGATCCCTGTGGTACCCTGCTGGTCAACCCCTCCCCAGATTGGATCTCACTGACCACCACCCTCTGCCTCTTGTCCATTAGCCAGTTCTTAACCCAGTTAACCAACATGTGCCCCATGACCAGACTACCCATCTTGTTAACTGGCCTTACCATGGACATCTTAAAATCACATGAAGTAGCTCATCAGTTTCTTGCAGATAGCAACCACAATTTGTTGTTGCAACTGTTCCTTTGCCATGTCTGACCCCAAGAACGTTGCTTGGGAATACCTCAAATCTGTATTGAGTAATCATTTCTCTGTATTCTGGATTAGGTCTTATTTTATGGGTCATATGCAATGTGTTAAGGCTGGAGACGTCACATCCCCTCCCCCCTTCCTATTCTAGCAGACATCCCTCAAGGCTCAATTTTCGGCCCTTTTCTTTTCTTAATCTTTCTTAATGGTCTTTTCTCTGTCTGTGTCACTTCCTATATCCATATGTATGCTGATGACACCGTCCTCTATGACTCTGGAACTTCAACCTCTGAGATGGAGCCTCAGCTACAGAGTGACTTTCTGAGGGTTTTTCGCTGGTTCCAGACAAATGAACTTAGGATAAAAAAACACCAAGAAGATTGTGTCCATGACATTTAGTATTGCACAGAAACTTGCTAGACCTTCCCCCCTGCCATCTTTTTCCACCCTTGATGGTACCACTCTTGATGTTGCCCCACCTTCAAATATCTTGGCATCTGGTTGGACAGTCAACTCAATTTCTCCTCCCATATTGACTATATCCACTATAAACCCCATCCTAAACTAGGAGCCATGTATCAAAACAAAGACTCCCTCTCTCCCATCTTCCGCCATGAGCTGCTTACTAAAATGATCCTCCCAGTCTTTGATTATGCTAAAGTGATTGTTGGGTCTGCCCCAGCCTCATCCATCTCCAGACTAGACTTCATCTATAATGCCTTTTGCTGTTTTACCACTAATCCTCCCCCAACACACACTACTACTCCCTCTACTCTTCCCTTTCTCTTCCCTCTCCTCACTTATGCAGACAGCATCACAGTACCACCCTTATCTCCAAATTCTGGTATGGATCCCTCCCATCCTACCTCTTGTCCCATCTCTCCCCATCATCCCTCTCTTCTTATTCACTACACTCCAGAGATTCCTGTAACCTCTCTCCCCTGCCCTCTATCTTGTTCAGGGCAGGCAGCTTTCTCCTATCATCCCCCCTCCCTCTGGAACTCACTACCTATCTCCCTTCATCTAGCTCCATCTCTTCACTGCGTAAAATGTATGCTATCTCTGTCCACCCCTGTTCCTGTCCTTCCTCCTCTTGACAGCTCTCTACCCTCACTTAACCAGTCTCTTTTATACACTATACTTTTCCCCACATGTCTGGATCCTGTTACTCACTATTTCTTCCTTGCTGTCTTTTTCGCAATGTTTTTTATACTCATCTCCCCTGTTAAATATTTGCTACTTCTTATAGTTTATGCCCATACTTATTTTTTGGGTATATGCCCATGCATATTCCAATCCTTACTATTCTCAATAATGTAGTGTCATTGGCTCAGTAGGTAGCACACTCGCCTCTGAGGCCGGGAGATCAGAGGCTGTGGGTTCAGTTCTCACATCTGGCACTTGAGTTAATATCCTAGTACTGACACTGTAGTGCAGCATGAGAGGGGTGCTGCACTTCTGAGGTGCCGTCTTTTGGATGAGATGTTAAACCGAGGTCCCATCTACCTGGATTGGTGGTAGTTCAGGTGGATGTTAAAGATCCCATGGTACTTATCGAAAAAAGTAGGGGAATTTCCCCGGTGTCCTGGCTAAATTTCCCTCATTCACTACAAATACCACCAACAGCTTAATCTGGTTCAAGGTCGGTTGGCATTCATCTGTATCCACCTCCCCTGAGTCATGCTGAAAATAGGCAGGACTTGCCTAGTGCACTTACCTGGTCAACAAAAACTAAAAAAAAAAAAAAATAATAATAATAATTGTACCTGCAAGGCACCTTATGTTTTGTACTTGAATGTTTTATTAAATTGTAATCTGTCTGTATATTTGCACAACCCTACTTCCCCTTCCCCTGTATTGCACCTGGAAATAAGCTTCAGCTCAGTGTGCCTCTCCTAGTTACCACATTTTTACTAAATAAATAAATAAATTCCAGGGTCATTATCATCCAAAGGCTCATAGTTGCCATTACTAACAGATGTAGGGTTCACCAACTCTTCCCAATGGACCACACGAGTTAATGCCATCCATGCACTCCCACCCTTATCCAAGCCAACATGTCCTTTCTTCCTAAAAACAACTGGTGAGGTGAACGGACAGTACACAAATAAATCCATATGTTACATTAATTATTTGATTTTGATAGCCAGGTAGGCCCACTGATCAAACAGATAATTTGAAAGGCTGTAACAGGCATTCCTGAGTGTATGAATCCTCCTAAACAGAAACAGAGGAGACAGAACTTCATGCATTGGGGCTGATTCCTCTGGGCTGGTGAAAGTGCAATGTTTAAAAAAAGGCTGTCATTTTTGGGGTAGATGGAGAATTTTAAAATCAACACTTTTGTGCCTGATACATATTAATACAAGCATTTATCAATGCTGAATGCTGGCTGCTTGATAAACAATTTTTTTTTTGCAATTCTGACCCCAAATTTTGAATATACTTGTTTTAGGATTCGCCTTATAGACATGACGTGTGCCATTTATAGTATGTTGGCCAAAATGTACTTTTGCACCAGAGGTGCAAAAACACATCTTGTCCAGGATTTAAAAAATGACACATGGCATGTCACATGTATGAGGTGGTGTGGAAAATGGCTTTGTTGAAAGGTTGGAGTCAAAATATTGAAAATGAGTGAAGATATGAGTGAACGTTGAAATGCTGTAAAGATCAGTCATAACCTGGGCATTTTACCATATTTGTACACAAATGTTCAGCATAGCCTTCCTATTAGCCCACCTAATGAATGCAGTAGGTGGACATTTTTTTAATCCCAGACAAAACTTAATTTCATGACACAGGTACAAAAACACATTTTGGACAGGATTTGAATAATGACAGCTGTCACATTTATGAGGTTCTGTGAAGAAATGGCTATGTCACCTCCAACCTTACACAACTTGTCACCTGCCCCATCAGGCAGAACTATAAGACAGGAAACAGTACCCTCCTTGACTGGGTCCTAGCAAGCTCACCATCCTGGATCACTGATATCAAGGTTCTCCCAGACATGCTAAGTGACCACTCCCCAATCACCTTCCTGTGGTCTAATAAATTTACCAAACGCCCACCCATCCTCATTGAAAGCAGGGTCTTGAGGAAGGGTAAACTTGGAGCCCTCAAATCAGCCCTTGCCCTGCATGACTGGACTCCTATCAACCTGGCGCCTACCCTTGATCAGGCCCTCAGTTACTTTATTAAGGGCTTTAGCTCCATCTGTGAATCTATGCCCCGCTCACGAAAAGAAATATTCAGGGGCAGGCAAATGGCTGGATTGATGGGGAGCTCCTCTCCCACCTGAAAGAAAGGGAATACTCTGGGAGAAGGCCAGAAACACAGGTAACAAGCATGACTACCAGTGTTACAGAAGAGCTGGGAACCACTGCACCAAGCTAATCCAGCTCTCCAAAGCCAACTATCATAAGGCCCAGCTTTGCAATTCTTGAGGTGATGGGAAAATATTCTGGGATAATATCAAAAGCATCCTTGGAAAGGAGGACAAGGAGCACCCTCAGCAGCTCAGGATCAGTAACACCCCCACTACAGACCCTCAGCCTTCACCGATCTTACCCCAGTGCTACCATCTGCCAATTTTCAACCTGGTTTAAACCACTCCAACAAATTATCTACCGAGTGTTCTCACCCAACCTTCTACTTTAAAATGGTGATGGTGAAGGAGGCCCTTACTATGGTCAAGAAAATACTAGGTAAGACCAGAATGGGCAGTGACGGGATAGACATGAAACTTCTATCCCTCACCCTGGACGTTCTTATAGTGCCCATTACCACACTGTACAATGAGTCCCTGGCTTTGGCCCAATTTCCGTCGGTTTGGAAGCAGGCCCTAGTTACGCCAGTGCATAAAGGAGGTCACAAGTCTCTGGTAGCCAACTACAGACCCATCTCGATCCTCTCCCCCCTGTCCAAGGCACTGGAAAAGATTGTGGTGGGTCAACTTATCGACTACCTCAATAAGTATAATCTACTATGCCCCAACCATCATGACTTCAGACAAATCACAGTACCACCACTGCCCTGCTGGACTACACGAACTATGCACATAAGGCCCTGGATGAAGGCAAACTGGTGTGGTCTGTCTTTATTGACCTTACCAAAGCCTTCTATACAGTCAACCACTCCCTGTTACTGACCCAACTGTGAAACATGGGTGTGGTGCCCAATGTCCTTTGCTGGATCCAAGACTACCTGATACAGAGAAATCAATGAGTCAAAATTGGGCAAACAGTATCCAGTGCAAGAGAGGTATCATTAGGGGTATGCCAGGGATCAATACTGGGGCCCCTCCTCTTCAGCCTCTTCTGTATGACACTTCCTGCCTCAGTGCACTAAACTCATACTATATGTAGATGATGCTGTGCTCTAAGCAGCAGCACATCTCATGCTGCCCTACAATCTGAGCTGCAGAACTCCTTCTCCAAACTTGAGGACTGGTTCTGTAGTCATAAGTTGCTACTAAACTACAAGAAGACCAAGGCCATGCTTATGTCCAGCCCCCACAACAAAAATAAGCACCATCCTTTCATCATCTCCAACTCATGCAGTGAGCCACTAGAACAAGTTCACTTGTTCAAGTATCTAGGGGTCATAATACATGATACCCTCACGTTTTCACACCATATTGAATCTCTGGTCAAGATAGTCAATACCAAGATTGGTATCCTGTACAGGCACAGGCAATACCTCTCTCCGGGGGCCCTCCACCTCTCAGTCCACAGTTCAATTATATCTACTATTGACTGTGGACTAGTGTTCTATGCGGTGGCAATGGATACAGCGCTCTAGAGAGTTCAGACTGCGCTCAACAATGCCTGCAGACTCACCCTGGATGCTGAGCATGGCACTCACCCCTGTACTCTGTATGAACATGCAGACTGGTTGTCATTAAGAAACAGGGTCAAATTCCAGACTTGCATCCTAGGGAAGAATGCTCTATTGGGTAAAACACCACCTTGTGTAGGCAATTTGATCAAGGCAGCCAACTCATTACAAGTCACCAGAGCGAGGACTAGAAGGGCCTTGACTATCCCCTTCCATTGCACCTCACTTTGGCAACATGCATTTGCCTACCGGGCCCCCCTATGGATGAATGAACTCCCTGGGCACCTCTTGGAACCAATTGTCTGGCACAATTCAAAACTGACATCAAACAGCACCTGATAACACTCTCTAAGTGCACCTGCCCCTGAATCCAGCCACACCTGCTCTCTCTGCCCCCCAGCAAGCACTAGGCAGGCCTCAGGTACCCACTCCCCCTGTCCCTTCTCATGACGTGCACCAGCAAATAGTTTGGGTCATGCTCCTTTGGCGCCCGCCACCCCTTCCCCCAACTCACAGTCCCATGAGTTTCCCTAACAGTCACTACTAATGCAGGCTGCCTGACCATGCCCCCTCACACCCCACCATTTTACTCTAGCATGTCCTCTCCACTCAGCCTCCCCTCACTCCACCATTTCTCCCTATACCTTATCGCCCTTTTCCTCCCACCCTTCACCTCCACCACAGTACATACCTCTCTCTCCTACCTCCTTTCTTCACCCCACTGCCAGCTATCCCCGACCCTCTGAACTACTGACAAGGCACTTTGTGGCTGCTTATCCCCCCCCCCCATAAAGTGTTTTTCTTATTATTTAACTTGTACCTATATTTTGAGTTATTCTGTAAGTTCTGAATCCAAGCTGTATCGTTCATTGTAATGTACCTTTGCTTTCTCTTATTGTACTTTGTTTTGCAATCTATGATGTGGAACCTTTGTAAAAGAGCTTGTGCTCAAAGGTCTTTTCCGAATCACTAAATAAATAAATAAATGTTGAAAATTTGGGGTCAAAATATTGAAAATTACCAAACTTACGAGCCAGCATTTGCAAACTTCAATGTAGGCTCATAACTTTGTTGTTTTTTTGAATATTTTTATACAAAGTTTTCAACATAGCCTTCTTATTACCCCACCGCATGAAAAATAGTGGGGATAATTTTCAACTCCTGCCCACTGCAACTGCAAAATCACCTTTTGGAATGCGAAAACACATTTTGGCCAGGATTTGAAGAATGTTAGCTGTCACATTCATGAGGTGCTATGAAGAAATGATTATGTTGAAAATTTGGGGTCCAATTATTGAAAATTACCAAAGTTACGAGCCTGCAAACTTCAACGTAGGCTCTTAACTTTGTTAATTTTTAATATTTTTACTCCAGATTTTCAACATAGCCTTCTTATGACCCACCTCATAAACAATGGTGGAGACAATTTTCAGTTCCCGCCCTGAAAGGTGATTTCATGTAGCAACCACAAAATCACCTTTTGGGACAGATTTATCTAGTGTCACTTGCATTGTTCATGAGGTGGTGTTCCAAAAAAGGTATGTTGAAAATTTGGGGCAAAAATAATGAAAAATGCCTAAGTTATGCTACCAAGTTCAAAACCCCTATTAAAATACATTGAACAGCATACCTGATTTCCTCAGTTCCCAGTCCAGCATTGAAGCGTGAAGACGTCACTGTGGTCTGGAGAAGATCACAGCATCGGACCCCCATTGGGTAAGTAAGGGCTTGGGGGTGGGTGCTGAGTGGGAGGGTCAGGTGAGGGACTAACGGTGCAACAGGCAATGATGGATGGTTTTCTGTTTTACAGGATTCAAAAAAAACCCGACAAATTAGTTTTCTATATTTTGGGTGATAACACTGGGTGATTGGGAACCCCCAGTGTCAGAGTTATGTTTATAAGGGTGGGGTGGGGTGGTGGGTGCTGAGAGGGAGGGTTGGGTGGGGAGGGAGGGTTGTGTCAGGGGAGGGAGGGTTGGGGGGAACTTAGACAAAATGCCTGCAGCAGACAGACAATATATAAATAAAATTAAACACAAAAAAAAACCTACAAGGTGGCGACACTAGAATTTGGCACCCCAGTGTCAGTGTTATGCTTAGGGGCAGTGGTTGCTGAGATGGAGGATCGAGTGGGGGGGCAGTTACGAAGGGGCAAAAACAGACATTGATGGACATGTTTTTTTTTGGTTTTGACTAAATTCTGATGGTCTCTTTTGAAAGCCGCTCACCTGTTTGCTGATGGCTTCATGCAAATCAAAGAACTGAAGCCATCTCTGATTGGAGTGGCTTCAGTCCTTTGAAGTACATAGAGTTTTAGTCCACCAAGCAGAAAGTGATGTCTGGACCACAGCCCGTGGCCATTGGTGTAGACTGCTGAACTCTTGCTTTTGTGAGCTACAATGGGCTCAGCAGTGACACCCTCCCTACGAAATCCCTTATCCTTGCCACAAAATGTTGGGTGTGCAAGCGCAGCCAACGTAAAAATCTATAGCAACGTTTTCTATCCCACAAGCCCTCCTAAGATTGTCTGACCCTTCTAAGGACATCTTAGATCCAGCTACACCTGGCTTATGTGATGCAGCTCAAACACTTATAGGTTTCCGATTGGTCACAGCATAGAAGCTGAGTGTGTTTTTATGTTCGCTTGCACGCATGTGCAAGAAACATAGTGCCATCATCGGAGTTTCTGGAGGTGTGTCACCCCCTCTTCCAATTCCCTCCCTGTGTTTGCAGGCACGGCCACAGTTGCCCAATGCATGCTGCAGCTGTCTATGACAGCACTCAGAATGCAGTGGCTTACAGTTGAAAGGGAGAGAGCCGCTTCAGTGAGCACGATCAGATAAGGAAATGCTCACTGAGTGCTCTCCCCCCAAACAGTCTTCAGGTGCCACGCTGAGAGCCCACCCCAACATGGCAACCAATGTGTTTGGCCATTGGGTTCCCCAATCCCAGTCGGCTCCTACATCCCCACCAAGGTTGCCGAGAACCACGCTGGGAGCCCACCCCAGCATGGCAAAAGTCGAAATGGCCGATGGGGGTGCCCAATCCCCGCTGGCTCCACTGCCCCCCCAAAGCTCTTCCAGCTGCCACGCTGGGAGCCCACCCCAGTGTGGTAAATGTCCTGTGTAGATTGCCATGCTGAGGCCCACCCCAGCATGGCAAGACGTCCCGTCGTAATAAAAAAAAAAATCTGAAAACACAAAAGCGGTCCACCAGAGACTCCTTGCCCCCTCCCCACCCGTGCCCACCCTCTGCGCACCCTACCTCCCCACAACCCCACCTCACCTCATACTTACCTCTGGAGCTCGGCACGACGATCTTCGGTGGACCAGGAACACGTCTGCACTCTTCAAAGTCGACCGCGAACTGAGGAAATGCCAGTAAGCTGTATAATGTAATGAATAGGTTTTTTTCAACTTTGCTACATATCTCAGGCATTTTTTGGAATTTTGGCACCAAATTTTCAACATGGGGTTTTTGGGACCCCGCCTCATGAATTCTGTCACTGTCATGGCGTTAACGGGGCCCGAAGGGTGATTTCGTGGTCAATGCAAAATCATCTTTTGGGACCTATTAACAAAATAACAGTGCCAATATATTCATAAGGTGGGGTCTCAACTCTATGTTAAAGAATTTGATAACATCCTAAAATATTTATTTTATCGAGGTGTGCGTTGCGCTGTTCTTACGCACTCTTCGTAAGTTCGCAATTTTCAATATTTTCTCTCCAGATTTTCAACATTGCCATTTGACCACACCTCCTTATGAGCAGTACAGCTGTCATTTTTCACATCTCACCCAAAATGTGTTTCCGCGCATGTAGTGCTCAATGGCGCAGTCGGTGTGCGAACTCAATGTATGGGACACATTAAGAAAATCACAGTGATACTGTTCATCATCAAAGTGTTAAAATGGCTATGTTAAAAATTTGGTGAAAAAATTCCCAAAATTGACTGTTTCACAGTGTTTGTTGCGTGATCCTACGCACGCTCATAAGTTTGCAGATTTTCAATATTTTCACTCCAGATTTTCAACATTGCCATTTTACCACACCTCTGTATGAGCAGTACAGCTGTCATTTTTCACATCTTGTCCAAAACATGTTTCCACCATGTAGCGCACTTAATGGCGCAGTCGGGTGTGTGCGAAATCAATGTATGGGACATATTAAGAAAATCACAGTGACACTGTTCATGAGCAGAGGTCTTAAAATGGCTATTTTGAAAATTTGGTGAAAAAATTCCTAAGCAGTTTCCATGCACCCCTGTAAGTTCATGAATTTGCAATATTTTCAGTCCAGATTTTCACCAGTGGCATTTTCCCACACTTCCTTATGAACAGTACAGCTGTCATTTTTCACAACATGGCCGAAATGTGTTTTCACACTTTCAGCACAGAAATGCGTGGTCGCTGTGGGAAATCATTGTTCGGGACAGATAAAGAAAATCACAGTGACACTGTTCATGACCAGAGGTCCCAAAATGCCTGTGTTGACAATCTGCTGTAAACAATTCCCAAACTAATTACATTACGGGTGCACGTTGCACAGTTTCTACTCACGCTCATGACTTCACCAGTTTTTTTATATTTTCACTGCAGATTTTCAACATTGCCATTTTTTACACCTCCCCATGAACAGTACAGCTGTCATTTTTCACATCCTGTTCAGAATGTGTTTTTGCACCTGTGGTGACAAATGCCACAGTCGCTGTGCAAAGGCAGCTTTCGGCTAGCAAACTGATATTACCACTGTTCATGAGGTGGGGGGTCACAAAAAACCCATGTTGAAAATTTGGAGTGAAAATACCAATGAATGCCTGAGGCGTTAGGGTTTCCGACCATAACACCCCACCCTGTAGAGAATGACAGGCATCAGGGCTGTGACTTGGGATTGTCACCTGCAATGCTCATACCATTCCACCCCCACCCACACCCTGCAACCACTGAGAAGCGTCGAGGTGCGCCTTGGACTCTTCGGCCCCAAAGTTCACCCCATTCTGCTATACCGCACCCATCTCACAATATTTCCTGGTGGAATGGGGTGCGCATAAGGGCCAAAGACCCCAAGGCACACCGTGTCTGCACGGTAGGGTGTGGTGAAATGGCGTGGCCGTTATGCCTGATGACCCAAAGACACACCCCAATGCCTGTCAGTCTCTGCAGGGTGCTGGTGGGGTTGGCTTCAGTTCAATACTTCACCGCCATTCCTATTATGCAGCTCTGTAACTCCTACACTACCAATGCGAATGCCAGCAAGCAAACATTCGGCACTGACAAATGTTTGTTATCTGCTTGACTCTGTTTGTTTTGCTGTGGGTGTGGTGGGAGCATGGTGAAGTGCATGATGATGCTGGCTAAGGTGTTTGCAGGGCCAAGTCTGCTTGATTGAATACTCCCTGCCATGGGATTATTTGGTTCAGAGTGGGAGGGGCACATAAAACGGAAGACAGGGGGCCATATGGTGGGGTGCAGATGGTCTGTGATTGCATGGCACATCTTTTTTTTTGCAGTGGTGGGAAGTCATGTGGGAGTAAGATTAATGTGCAATAATCTGAATATTTCTTGGTTTGCATTTTTGACTGTAACCGCATCAAATTCTCCATTATAATTCTGGATTAGTGCAACCATCTGTGAGCTACTGCAATTTATTTTCCCCCTTTCTTTTTTTTCATACAGCTTTTTTCCAAGCCCCCGTTAACCCCAGTGACTCCCCAGCCCTACCACTGACATTCTCGTGGACTTATGGATATTGTGGAGCTGGTGAAGTAGGCTTTGCTCCTCGTCCCCCAGAACCCAAGGAAGGACACCAGATGCTGAGCTGTAAATTCATTCCCACTCTCCACAGCCACAAGTGGCCAAGCTATGAAGCAGGGAGGTGGGACTTTTGAGGCAGCTGGCAATCAGGAACTCTGCCCATTTCAACGCCACTCTTAAATCTGTAAATATAAAGAACACTGCCTTGGCTGTCTGCTCATGTTTATGCTGGATCCTAGCAACACCCTATCCAGGGCACAGGGGAAGCTAGGGCACTCCACATACTGTATATACCTTCAACTCCTGGTTGAAAGATTGGTGTGGAAGGGAGGGTTTTAGTTTCATAGGGGACTGGGTCCTGACCTGGGCAGATGCAAGCTTATATAAGGAGGATGGCCTGCATCTGTCTGAGAAGGGGACCTTGATCCCTTGTGAAAAGTTTAAATGCTTCAGCTGTGAGCATTTAAACTGGCCAAGGGGGGGAAGGGAGCCAGGAGAGTCAGGAGGCTCTGGAACACCCCCCCCCCATGGGAACATGCAGGAACATAAGTGGACTACAGGAACAGCTACAGCAGGCAGGAGGGGTAGGCAGCTGAAGAATGTATAACGAGTGATATGGGGGGGCAGAACGCACATAAGAAAGGAAACCAGGGTGGGGGGGGGAGACACTAGAGAGGGAGAACAAGAGCAGAGTGAGGACAGACTGTAAAACCTGGAAGGTAATGCTAACAAATGCCCATAGCCTGGGAAATAAGGTTCTAGTCCTGGAAGCCTTGTTGGCAAATGTAGACCTTGACATAGCAGCAATAACAGAGAATGGAATATCAATATGAACAGGGGGTGATCCACAGACCTCTGGCACAGAGGGAGAAAGTAGACAGGAAACTAGTAGAGAGCATACACGACATGGCACCATAAGGTGAAATCCTGCTACTGGGGGATTTCAATATGACGGACGTGGATCGGGCCACCCAGATGGCTGCTTCAGCCAGAAGCACAGCAATCCTTGAATCTGTATGGGGGTTGGATTCAGGCAGCTGGTGCATGAGTCAACCAGGGACAAGTGAATTCTGGACCTGGTATGGACCAATGGGAACAGTCGAAGAAATACACGTGGAAGGGCAGCTGGGGTCCAGTGACCACCACATGGTGTGGTTCAGCATGGAGACATGGCTTCTAGCTATTAGGGTCGCCTGGCCGCTACTGATGCTATCCAGTAATATCCATCCTAACCCAGGCTCTAGCATAATCTTTGGTTGTCCTACTGTTAACAGCTGTTTTATTTCAATTGCCTCTATTAACATCTGCAGCCTTCTGCCAAAACTTGACCTACTCCAAGCCTGGGTCGCACAGCACAACCCTGATGTCTTGTCCATAACCGAATCATGGCATACATCCAGGACCCTGGACAATCAAGTCCTGCTCCAAGGGTACACCTCCTACCAGCTCGATAGACTAGGAAAACGGGGAGGTGGTTGCATAATTTATTTAAAAAATCACCTTCAGAGCATAGCTCTCCCCCATTTAAAATCAGGTAAAAATGTACTGATACTGTCAGTGAGACTCACCCTAGGCTCCCAGGGTAAGGGTCTTAATGTAGTCGCAGCATATATTCCCCCTAGGGAGCAAGCTGAGGGCTTTACAGTTCTTCACAAACACCTAGCCCACTTTCGGTCCTACAATGAAGTAATTGTTCTGGTCGACGTCAATATCAACTGGTTATCAACTGAGTTGGCCTCCTACAAGGATGCGACCTCCTCCATTAACTTCCAGCAACTAGTTGACCAACCCACTCGAATAAATTATAAAACAGGAACCTCTACCCTGCTAGACTGGGTACTAACAAACCACCCAGAGTGGATCTCTGGTCTAAATGTGCTCTCTGACTCCCTCAGCGATCACTCACCCATTATCTTCAAATGGACAAATAAGGCCCCGAAACCTCCAGCAAAGTTTATCTTATCCCATGTGCTGAAAAAGGGACAACAGTGCTCGTTTAGACAATACCTTGAACAGCAGAGTTGGGCCCCTGTACTAGCTACCAATAACGTCAATTTGGCGCTTGATAACTTTATCAAAATTTTCAATGTCACCTGTGATATCTTCGCACCCATTAAAAAAGAAAAGTCAGGGGAACTCATAAATCGTGGGTTACCCTCACCTCTTTGCCCGATGCGCACCTGTGATCAACTCTGGTATAAATACAAAAGTTTTCGCACAACCTATGACATGCAGAACTACAAAGCAGCTTGAAACAACTGTACCCTCGCTATCCACCAGGCTGAAGCTGTATATTCCAAGTCTGAGCTTAATTCCTTCTGGGGCGATGGTTGCAGTTTCTGGAAAAATATCCATGCAATCACAGGGAAGCGAGATACTTCTGAACCCACTTTGCTTAATATCAAAGGGTCCTTAACACATGACCACAAAACTATCGCAGACACCTTTAACAAAGCCTTCACTGACCTCAGTGCAGTGCTCCCCCCCAACTACCAGACCCCTGCAAGTGAGCCTCTAATAAAACCGCCTCAAATGCCTCCAACAAATCACGCCCCCCCATTTTACCTTAAAGTCATATCCAAAGGGATGGCAAAAAAATACCTCACCAAAATACTGGGGAGGTCCAGGCATAGTGCCGAGGGCCTAGACCTAAAACTAATCTCATTGGTACTAGATGAGGTACTAACACCATTAACCAGAATCATCAACCTGTCCCTATCCTCAGGTACGTTTCCAACACAATGAAAATCAGCAGTTGTCACCCTATCTTCAAAGCAGGTTCTAAGACAAGTCATACTAATTACCGTCCAACCTCAATTTTCCCACCTATCTCAAAAGCCTTAGAGCGGATCATCTACAATCAACTGGTTGAACACCTAGATAAATATCAGCTTCAATGCCAACAGCAACATGGCTTCCATAAACTTCACAGTACTACCACTGCACTTTTGGAGTTCACGGGCTTTATTCATGAAGCCTTTGATCTAGGTCACTTGGTGGGGGCTATCTTCATCGACCTCACCAAGAACTTTGATACAGTCAACCATGACCTCCTCCTGGCCCAGCTAGATGTTACGGGATTATCGCCAGATTCACTGTGTTGGTTTCTGAGCTACCTCACAGGGTGTGAACAACGGTCAAAATATCTAATACCCTCTCAGACTCACAGAAAGTGTCCATCGGTGTCCCCCAAGGATCCATACTAGGCCCACTACTTTTCAGCCTTTTTCTAAATACTCTCCCACTAGCTTGCCAACACAAAATCCTCCTTTATGCAGATGATGCTGTTATCTACACTAGTCATACTGACCCTGCCACCCTTGAACATAGACTTCAATATGACTATAACAAGGTAGAGCAGGGTTTTATTTAACTCTAAAAACTGATTAGCGTTTTGCTCATAAAAGTGGTAAAACTTTGTGAAAATTAATAGCTCTTGCCTCACTGTGTTCAACAAACACAGCACTTCTAGAAAATCTATATAAATACTTTCTGTACAGTTAGTATCGTCCCAAGAAAAAAACTACTAATCAATTATTTAAAACCCTGTAGAGGCCTGGTTTGATCAAGCCAAGCTGCTTGTTAACCATAAAAAAACTAAGACCATGCTATTTGCCCCTGCCCATAATCGTCATAAGACATCCACCATAAACATCCTAAGTAAACAAAACGAAGCCTTAGAAATGGTGCAAAGCTTCACATACCTGGGCATCACCCTAGACAGATCCGTTTCATTCTCCTCCCACGTTGACAATGTTGCCTAATCAGCTAACTGGAAGCTTGGTCTACTATACAAGCACCGTAGCTGCCTCACTGAAAAAGCTCTCCAGCTTGCCATCACCAGTTCAGTATTCTTGACCATCGACTATGGTCTTCGCATTTACAGTGCAGCGTCTGACAGCACCCTTATGCGACTTGCCATGATGCTGAATAAAGCCTGCAGGCTAGCACTAGGAGCCCCTCACCTCACCTACAGCTGTAATCTCTACCTGCAAACAGGGTGGCTAAACCTAGCTGAAAGGACCCGTTACCAAGCATGTCTCCTCACCAAAAAAGCAACCCTTGGCCTTTTACTGCCTGGGTGCATTTCCCTCCTGCAGCAAATTGAGCCAACTAGGACCACCAGGGCATCTAACAAGCTCTCAGTCAAGGTCCCCTTCTGGCGAACTTCTCATGGTCAGAGATGCTTTGAATACAGGGCCCCACTCTGGCTTAGTGCACTTCCACCTGACCTTACTGCTATCAGCAAAATTGGCCTCTTCAGATCAACACTCAAATCTCAGCTTACCAGCCAACAGACTTGCTCCTGCTTCCCCTGATTCACCTCTACCTGTAACTGACTAAGAACTCCCCCCACCGTTTGCACTTATAAGCTACTCACCCAGCATCACTCATACCTCCATCCCATTTTCCCTTCCCCACTCCCTGCCCCCTTTCCCTATCCACGTGATCCTCACCCCACCCCAGCCTCCACTTTCTTACTTACCCTCTGCCTTAACATAACTTAACCACTATGACAAAGTGACCCTGTGCCCGAGGTTACTGCCATCCTTCCACCTCTGTCTATGTCTATCCCCCCACCACTATTCTAGGTCTATAGTGCCGCCCCAATTAACCTGCTTCCCTCCTACATTTCTTTTATCTCTTAGGAAATGTTACAGAAACTGCTATCACCTGTTCCTACTGTATTTTAATTGCCCTACAGCCCTCCTTGTCTTGTTTTTTTTTCTCCCCACAATTTCTTGTATTGTACTGTGCTTATCTGTGCCTTTATGTCTGACGTGGAACCTTTCTAAATGAGCTTGCAGCTCAAAGGTTCAATAAATAAAAATAAAAATTAAAAATAAAGAAATACTCTTCTAACCATGGCTGGGAAGTCAATGTACCAGGCTATACACTGTTTAGGATAGACAGGGAGGGTAAAAAGGGTTGAGAGTGGCCCTGTACATCAGAGATGGTATAAAGGCTACAGAAGTTCATGGAAGACAGGGGGAGCCCGAGGTAACGTGGGTCACCCTGGAGCCAGGGAATGGAACATCAGTATGCACAGGGGTGATGAACAGACCTCTGGCACAGAGGGAGGAAGTAGACAGGGAACTAGTAGAGAACATACATGACATGGCACCATAAGGCGAAATCCTGCTACTGGGGGATTTCAATATGACGGATGTGGATTGGGACACCCAGATGGCTGCTTCAGCCAGAAGCACAGCCATCCTTGAATCTATACAGGGGGTTGGATTCAGGCAGATGGTGCATGAGTCAACCAGGGACAAGTCAATTCTGGACCTGGTATGGACCAGTGGGAACAGTCGAAGAAATACAGGTGGAAGGACAGCTGGGGTCCAGTGACCACCACATGGTGTGGTTCAGCATGGAGACATGGACTCAATTAAGCCACACAATGGCAAGAGTATTAGATTTCAGGAGGGTGGATTTCACTGAAATGGGTAAATGTATACAAGCAGTCCTGGGGAAGGGAGAGGTAATAGAGAGGGTGGAAGAACAATGGGAGAAACTGAAAGGAGCCATAGTGGAGATTACAAACCAATGCGTTAGGATAGTAGCCAAAGGAAAAAGAAGAAGGAAACCACTATGGTTCTCCAAAGAGGTGGGGGACAAAGTCAAGGCTAAAAGGCTGAGTTTCAGGAGGTATAAGGGGAGCCAAAGGGAGGAGGACCGGGAGGTGTACCTTGAATGTCTAAGGGAAGCAGGGAAGGCTGTTAGGAGGGTGAAGATGCAGACAGAAGAGGGCTTAGCACAGTTTGTAAACAAAGGGGATAAGGCAGTTTATAGGTATGTCAGTGAAAGAAGAAAAAAATTGGGGGAGGATTGTGAGGCTCAAAGGGTGAGAAGGGAGAGTGTAAGGTGGGGGATCTGGACAAGGCAGAAATACTGAATAAATTCTTCTGCTCAGTATGTACTAAGGAGAGGGAGGGTCAAGGACCACAGTTTGGATGCAGAGGCAATGGGAGTGGGGGGAGAGGTGGACACCAGTCCATTTACAGTGGAGAGAGTTCTGGAAGAACTCACCAAGCTGAAGGTGAATAAGGCCATGGGGCCAGACAGCATCCACCCTAGGATATTAAAGGAGCTGCAAAGGGAACTAGCAGTGCCTCCTGCGGCCCTGTTCACAGAGTCATTTAACACGGGTGTCATTCCAGAGGACTGGAGGAGGGCACATGTAGTCCCACTGCACAAAAGTGGCAGTAGGGAGGAGGAGGGGAACTACAGGCCAGTCAGACTCACCTCAGTGATGGGAAAGATCATAGAGACACTGCTGAAAGAAAGGATAGTGGCACATATGGAATCCAGCAGTGCTCAGGATCTGAGGCAACACAGATTCACAGCAGGAAGGTCATGTCAAATGGATCTAATAGATTTTTTTGATTGGGTGAATTAGGGAACTAAATCAGGGAGGGGCAGTAGACATTGCCTACCTAGATTTCAGCAAAGCCTTTGACAGGTCTCACATAGAAGGCTGATTAACAAGATGTGTAGTCTGGGCATGGCTGACAAGGTGGTGAACTGGGTTAGGAACTGGTTAACAGACAGGAGACAGAGGGTGGTGGTAAATGGGGTACAATCTGCGGAGAGGAGGGTGACCAGTGGGGTACCACAGGGATCAGTACTAGGACCAGTCCTGTTCAATGTCTTCATTAGTGACATTGCAGGGGGGCTGAAGGGGGCTGGAAGGAAAGGTCTGCTTGTTTGCAGATGACACCAAGATCTGCAACAGGGTGGATACTCCAGAAGGGGTGCAGAAAATGAAGAGGGACCTGGAGAAGCTTGAAAGATGGTCAGAGATGTAGCAACTGAGGTTCAATGCAAAGAAGTGCAAAATAATGCACCTGGGTAGAGGGAACCCTGGGGAGAGCTACAGGTTGGGGGGGGGGAGGATAAACTGATTGTCAACAAAGAGGAAAGGGACCTAGGGGTTATCATCTCTGATGACCTTAAAGTATCAAAGCAGTGTACAAAGGTGGCAGGGAGGGCCAGTGGCATGCTAAGGTGCATAGGCAGAGGTATCACTAAGCAGGAGGCAGGAGGTGCAGATGCCATTGTATAAAACATTGGTAAGACTTCACCTGGAGTACTGCATGCAGTTCTGGAGGCCACACCTGCGCAAGGATATAGATAAGGTGGAGACTATCCAGAGAAGGGCAACAAAGATGGTGCAGGGCTTGCACCACAAAACATATAAGCAGAGACTAAGGGACCTCAATGTGTACTCACTGGAGGAGAGGAGACAGTGGGGGGACATGATTGAAATGTTCAAGTACCTCAAGGGCATAAACAAGGTGCAGGTAGAGGAACTTTTCCAATGTAGAAAAAGTACTAGAACAAGGAGGCACAATATGAAATTGGAAGGGGGTAGATTTAGAGGTAATGTGTGGAAGTGTTTCTACACAGAAAGGGTAGTCGACGCTTGGAATAGTCTGCCACAGGAGGTAGTGGGGGCAAGCACAGTGGAGGGGTTTAAGCATGCCTGGGAAAGGCACAAGGGAAGCCTTAGAGGGGAGGGAGTGATGAAAAGCCATTGATCACATAGGGTCAGTGGTCACATACAATGTACAGGGCCTACAGGCACACTAGATGGGCCTAGCGGTCTTTATCTGCCGACAATTTCTATGTTCTGTGTTTCTGTCTGGGCGAACACTACTACATAATTAGTTGTCTGTTCCGTGCTAAAGCTGATGTTTACTTCTACACCCTAGCTGGGTGAACACTACTACTTTAATTTAGTAATCTGTTTTGGATAAAGTTGTTGTTAAATGCTACACCCCATCTGGGTGGGATTATTAGTTCAATTGAGTCATTTATTTTAATTAGTCTAATAATTAGTGCATAATTAGTTTTAATTAGTCATCTAGTTAAGTCATCTGTTTTGTAGTCTAGTTTAATTAGTCATCTGTTTTTATGATAAAGTTGATGCTTTTGGCTACACCCTGTCTGGGCGAGCACTACTAGTTTAATTAATTTGTCTGTTTTATATTGAAGCTGCTGAAGTTCATTTCATTTAGCATCATAGGCCAGGTTGACTCTCTTATGTTGTAAACCGTGAAATTAATAGCTAAATATCCTAATCAGCCAGGAATAGCCTCATTCATAGGCCTGTATAGGGATAGGGCACAGAGGGGAGACAGTCAGTTGTGGCAGCTGTGGCATGCTGTTCTCTAGGGATATGCTGTGGAGGAAGGAGCACTGCCCCATCTACAGGACCTTGGCGGAGCTCCATGTTAAGCTGGTGGCAGCAAGGGTAGAAATAATCTCAACTGTGTCATCAGCTCAGCTGCAGCCCACCCCACACCCCAGAGGCCCACTGGTCCAAGTGGAGAGTGGTGTGGAGGGGGAGCAGGAGGGGGAAGAGAGGCAGGGTTATCCACAGGGAGGTTGTCCAGTCCAACACCATCCAGTCAGATGGGGAACCACTTTGCATCCCTAGAGGAGGCTCAGATTTCTGACTTTGTTAGGTGGACTCTGAGTCAGTTGGAGGAAAGGGGAGGACACTGTGGTGGCACCCAAGGGGATAAATAGTAACAAGTCTACCAGAAGAGTCTTAGTTGTCAGAGACTGAATGATTAGAGATGTGGAGAGGCTGGTAGGAGGAGGGATGGATTGGAGGGGGGTCGTCAGGGTCCTTCCTGGTGCATTGGCTATCCAAAATTTAGACAGGAAAGGGAGGATGGTGGAGAAGAAGCAGGTGGAGCTAGGGTGCTAATACATCTGGCACCAGCGATCTGATGAGCCAGTCAGTGGAGGTTGTGAAACAGAATTTTAGTAGCCTGGGGGATACACTAGCAACATACTCAACCGCCATGGCCTTTTCTGAGGTTCTCCCTGTAGGGGCAGGGGGGAAGAAGAAGAACAGAATAATGAGGAATGAGATAGAGGATTGTAATGGGTGACTTATGGGATGGTGTCAGGAGAACAGATATTACTTTGTGGAGGACTAGGGGACTGCTGGGGCAGAAGGCTCTTCAAGGGTGATGGACTCCTCCTGACATGAGAAGGGGCCATTGCTCTGGGGCAGAAGTTTGCATCTATATCGGAAAGTTAAACTGACTGCAGGGGAGACTGGGACTAGGGTAACCATAGTGTTAGTTGAGAGGAAGGGGAACTTAGTTAATAATCCCCCACATCTGTGGTCTTGTAGCAGCACAGTTGGTATAGAGTTGAAGTCCAAACTAGGCTAGAAGTATGGACAATACAGAGTGTGAACAAAAAGTGTGCAAACACCTCACAAAAAAAAGACACTAAGAGGGCCTGGGAAGAAAAAGGGAGAAAGACAGGTAAATAGCAAAAAGGGTTCAGGAGTTAGTTGGAAGAGGGCCTGCCTTACTGCCAGGAGCCTGGGTAATAAGATCAGCAAGCTCCAAGCAATGATGGCAGACACTAAGATGGACCTTGTGGCCATCACAGAAATTTGGGCCTCAGAAAACAATGACTCTGACCTGACGGTCCCTGGATAATCAATGTTCAGGAGGGATAGAGAAAAAGGTAGAGGGGGGCACAGCAATTTATGTTAAGGATGGCGTTAATGTTGTGGAAGATAGGTGCATCAGGGGTAGTATTGGGGAGGCAGAGTCACTGTGGATGCAACTCATG
Source organism: Neoceratodus forsteri (assembly GCA_016271365.2). Lineage (NCBI taxonomy): Eukaryota > Metazoa > Chordata > Ceratodontiformes > Ceratodontidae > Neoceratodus > Neoceratodus forsteri. The sequence goes on along the minus strand of CM057456.1, from coordinate 1,307,805,965 downwards.
GCAGCCTGAGGCAAGAAACTATGCTTGGGGGTGATCTATAGACCACTAGGGCAAGGGGAAGAGAGGAACAGAGAGCTCAGGAAAGAACTAGAAAGGGGGTTGGATGGCAAAGGGTGAAGTAGTAGTAGTGGGTGATCTGAACCTCCTGGACATCGATTAGGATGTTTCAGTGGCCAGGAGCACCGGAAGTTGAGCCTTGCTGGATACAGTCCAGGACTGTCTATTGGTATAACCAGTTAAGGAACCCAGCAGGCAGGAGGCTATTTTTGATGTGGTGTTCACCAACTCAGAGGTAGAAGGAGCTGTGAGAGTAGGGGAGCCACTAGGAAGCAATGACCACAACTCCATTTGGTTCAAACTGGCCCTTGGGACCAGAAAACCAAAATCGAGAGTGGAAGTCCTTGATTTCAGAAGGGCTGACTTCAGTAAGCTAAGGGAGTTTGTCTGAGACCAGTTAGTTAGGGTAGACAGCAAAGGAGATGTGGAAGAGAGATGGGCGCAATAAAGGGGGCCATTCTTGAAGCCTCTAAGTTATGCATGAGAAATGGTTACCAAAAGGAACAAGTTCAAGAGACCATTACGGTTCTCAGCAAGGATCAAGGAAACGTTAAGAACCAACAAAAATGTCTTCTCCAGGTACAAAGAAAAGCAAGGGGAGGAAAATGGGAGACTACTTAATGAGAAATAAGGAGACAAAGAGAGTGGTTAAGGAGGCAAAAGTAGGTATAGAACTGTATATTGTGGAGGGGGTCAAGGGTGAAGAAAAACATTTTTTTCTGGTATATTAGGGAAGAAAGGAAGGGGAATAGATAGGCTATTTGAGGGTGGGTAGGGTAAAAGAGGAGGATGTGCAGAAGGCTGCTGTCATTAAAGAACAGCTGACATCACTTTTTGCTCTGGGCAGGCAACCCGTAACATGGAGTTGACTGCCCTAGGAGCTGTCCTTATATTTCGCATTTTTTTGTGCAGTATTAAGCAAATTATTTCCTTCATAACACCCGGTTCGTAACTGCCGTGAAGTGAGCTAGGCAACGCTACGCATTCCAGTCCCATCCCCAAAACAGCATAATTATGATGTGGTAGGAACAGGAACTGCAAGTGCTCTATGGACAATGTAATGGAATCGGGGGCTACCTAAATGTACCTCGATTATCTTTGCTGGCAGGTATACATTCAATTTCTATTCAATTTTATTTTACTAGGAATACACCATTGAGAAGGACTCATTTACAAAGTGGTCCTGGGGACTTGCACAATAGTACAATACACAATGCTGTAGCATAACAAAGCAAGGGCCAAAAAGTAGGAATTAGGTTTACAGTACATGAGATGGTCAGCAGAGAATAGGCTAATAGCAACATGACAATCAATGGATTATACTTCAGGAACATACATAGGAGCGAGCACAATACAAGAAACTACTAGATACATAATGAAGCTAGGGTAAGACACTATAGAGACTAGAGGACAGGAGGACGAGGAGGAGAGTAGAGGAAGTCAGCAGCATAGAGAGAGAGGGAAGAGAATAGAGGAAGGCAGCAGTATAGAGCAAAGTAGAAAGAGAAAAGAGGAAGACAGAAGCATAGAGTTGTGTGGGAGGAGTAATAAATGAGGAAAAGGTATAGCTAGGTAGTAGGTAGAAGAATGAGTATAAGGGCAGCGGAGACCAGAGTAGAGGGGAAGGGCAGTGCTAGAAGCATCTACAGAAGTGCTATGGTTCAGCAAATAGCAAACAATAGCCTAGATGGTCGACTAGGTAAAACATTGACACTTGTCTATCAGTGCAGTTTTTAACATGGATTTAAAGGTGTTTAGACCAATCAGCTGGATAAGTTTAAAGGTGTCTTGGATAGTATTCCACAATGAGGGAATAGAGAAACAGAGACGCAGTGCCAAAGCGGGACCTAATTCTGGGGATGTAGAGACAAATAAAATCACAATGTCTGAGAGAGTATGAACATGAGGAGTTGCTAAAAAGGTCATAGATGTAATTAGGTAGCTCCAGGGAAAGTGCTCTGTAGGCCCAGAGGGAAGCATTTCAGCTTTTTCTAGCAGATAAGGACAGCCAGCCTAATTGTGCATAGAGCATGAAATGATGTGTGTTAGATGCAGCATTAGTAACAAACCTTATCGCCCTGTGATAGAGGACATCAAGTTTTGCGAGGTCAGTTTTAGGACCATGGTGGTGAAGTAAATCGCGTAGTCAAAGAGGGGCAAAAAGTTTAATGTGATGAGCCTTAGGTTAGCTTCAAAGGTTAGCATATGCCGGATCCTATGGAAAAGTCCCAGACTCTGCTTAAGTTTTTTAGTAAGTTCCTCTATATGAGTAGAAAAAGCAAGTTTGTGGTCTAGCCAGAACCCAAGGTATTTAAATTTATCGACAGCCTCAATAGTTTCACCCAAGAGGGTTGTGATCCAAAAATTAGAGTGGAGGGAATTTAGATCACCCAGATTATCACGAAGTGAGAATAGCATAACTTTGGTCTTTTTGGCATTGAGTAATAGTTTCAATTGTAGAAGATTATATTGTAGCAAGGTAAATTCTTTTTGGAGTTGGAGGCAAGCAGCTTCAATGGAGGGGTTTTGTAACATACTGTAGATGACTATCATCTGCAAACAGGTAAATACTGGCTTCCTTTACTTGTAGGTCGATACATGTATGGGGCTATAATATAGCATATATTATAATCCCACACATGTATACCTGCCAGCAAAGATAATCTTTGTACACTGGAGGGGACATATATCTTTGCTAGGATAATGGAGGAAGGGAAAGAAGGAGGAAAAAAACACTGTGATTTTCAGAGTGAGTGGCAAAGGTGGTGAGTAAAAAATAGAATCTGCTCTGCAGATACAAATCAAGTCAAACAGGAGGATGGGGGGGCATATCAGGGAAACATGAAGGCAGCAAACAAGGCAGTGAGAGCTTTCTTCTTTGAGTTCAGGCTATTTATTCTTCTCTGTGCATGGGAGTTCTCACTAGTGGGAGATTATCCCCTACTTTTCAGTTAGGAAAGCGAACGCGTCAGGGCTGTCCCCTGTCTCTGGCTCTATTTCTGCTCACCATGAGCCTCTTGCCCAAAAATGCATAAAATCCCAGGTAATGGTGTGCACAGAGGTTAGTAATCCTGGTGCAGGATGGGGGCTGCTGACCCCAAATCAATTAGAAGTTCCATGATTAGTCAAGCACTCACCAAGCAAACTAAACGGCAGAATCCACACACATAAATGGAGGGCTGACTCGGATTTGTGGTTTGGTAAATTCCTCTTTATTTTCTGCCATAAGTAAATCCAAAATACAAATACAAACACAGACTGGATGGTACTCAAACACCCCCAAAAATAGGTGGCTCCCCTGATATTCAAGAGGTGGGTCAGATTCGCTATAAACCATGTTATTTGCTGATGATATTCTTCTGACTTTGAAGAACCCTGTTTCTTCTCTACACAGTCTTATTAAGTTGCTAGAATCTTTTTCTTCCCTATCCGGTGTAATGAATAACTGGAGTAAAACTGAAGTCCTTCCTATGAACCCTCCTTGTGCTGCTTACTCGGTGCCTGCCCCGGGTTTGCACTGGGCTTCTCATTCTGATAAATATTTGGATATTTTTATTTCTTCCAATCTGCAGGAGTGGCCCTTTCTGAACCTTGTTCCACTTCTTAGTAACAAAGAAACATAGAAGTTGATGACAGATAAGGACCGCAAGGCCCATCCAGTCTGCCCATTTCTTTTTCTACCTTATGAATGTGCCATCGGCATTTGCTCTGTCAATGGTCTATCTGTTCATTCTCATCTGTATTGCTCCCTTATGCCTATCCCATGCCTGTTTGAAGCCCTGCACTGTATTCATATCCACCACTTCCTGAGGTAGGCCGTTCATGCATCCACCACCCTTTCTGTGAAAAATAACTTCCTTACATTACCCCTTAACCGGCCTCCCTCTAATCTCATGCTGTGTCCTTTTGTCCTTCTAATTTTTTTTACATTGAAACATGTTAGACTCTTTCACCTTGTTAATGCCCTTAAGGTGTTTGAATGTTTCAATCATATCACCTCTCTCCCTCCTTTGCTCTAGGGTATATATATTGAGCTCCATTAATCTGTCCTCATATGTTTTCTGAGGCAGTCCCTGCACTATTTTGGTTGCCCTTCTCTGGACTGCCTAAATTTGGTTAATGTCCTTGTGAAGGTGTGGCCTCCAATACTGCACGCAGTACTATAGATGGAAAGAGGGATTATTACCTCCCTCTTACGAATTGTGATACCCCTACTAATGCACCCCAACATCCCCCTAGCCTTACCTACTGCTTTAGTGGTCTGCTTGGATGATTGCAGGTCATCTGTGATGATGATGCCCAAGTCTCTTTCTTCCCTTTTGACTGCCAGCAACTCCCCTCTCAGCCTATAGGTGGCTTCAGGGTTTCTCTTTGCTTTGTGCATGATCTTGCACTTCTTTGCATTAAACCCAGTTGTTACTTTTCCGACCATTTTGCCAGTTTATCCCGATCTCTTCTCATTCTGCCCACCCCATCTGGATCATCTACTCTGTTGCAGATCTTGATGTCATCTGCAAACACACAAACCTTGCCCTCCAGTCCATCTGCAATGTTACTGATGAAGATATTGAAGAGGACTGGCCCCAGGACTGATCCCTGAGGTACCCCACTTGTGACTTGCACCTCTTCAGACTGTATACCATTTACCACCACTCTCTGTTTTCTGCCCATCAACCAGTTTGCCACCCAGTTGACCAACTTCTGACCCACCCCGAGCCTACCCATCTTATTAATCAATCTTCTATGTGGAACAGTATCGAAAGCTTTGCTGAAGTCAAGGTAGGCAACATCAACTGCTCCCCCTTGGTCCACCACTCTGGTTACCCAGTCAAAGAAATCTATGAGATTAGTTTGACAGGACCTTCCTGTTGTAAACTCATGCTGTCTTGGATCCTGTGCTCCTATGGATTCCAGGTATTGCACTATCCTTTCCTTAAGAAGTGCCTCCATAATCTTGCCCACTACTGAGGTAAGACTGACTGGTCTATAGTTCCCTGCCTCCTCCCTGCTACCACTCTTGTGGAGTGGGATCACATGAGCCCTTCTCCAGTCTTCTGGGACCTCTCCTGTACTGAGAGACTCACTAAACAGTTCTGATAATGGCTCTGCTAGTTCCATCCTTAGCTTCTTTAGTGCCCTGGGATGTATGCCATCAAGTCCCATTGCCTTGTCCACCCTGAGCTTATCAAGCTCTTGTAGGACCCTTTCTTTTGTGAAGGAACTAGTGCACACCTCCCTTCCACCTGTGTCCATGGTACTGAGCTGTGGGCACTGCCCTACCTTCTCTTTAGTAAATACTGAGCAGAAGTATCTATGTAGGATAGATACTTTTACATGATCCTCCTCCTCACACGCCCTCTTATCCCCTTTTATCTTAGCAATACCACCTCTGGACTTTCTCCTTCGCTAATGTATCTATAGAAAAGTCTTGTCACCTTCTTTTACTGTTTGTGCTAGTGTTTCCTCAGTTTGGGCCTATGCCTGCTTTACTGCCGTTCCATCTTCCTTTAGGGAAGTTTGGTATGCCTCTCTATCTTTATCTCACTGCATTCCCTTATATTTCCTGAAGGCTAGCCTTTTGGCTCTGACCTTTTCTTCTGTTGTTTTTGAGCACCAAAGTGGCTTCCTTCTTCTTTTTCACTTCCTTTTCTCTCTAACAAAGTGGGATGTTGCTTCAAGTATTGCATCCTTAATGCTTGCCCACTTTGCCTGTACCCCCTCACCTGTATTTCTTTTTGTCAGGGCTAACTTAACCCTGTTGGCCATCTTATCAATGTCAGCTCCTCTGAAGTCCCATATGTTTGCCCTGGAATGGGATGATTTAGTTCTAGAGGCCAAATTGAACCATACCATGTGATGGTCACTGGCCCCCAGGTGACCTTCTACCTGGAGATCTGCAATCCTTTCCCTGTTAGTCAGTACTAGATCTAGGATTGCCCTGTCTCTTGTGGGTTGTGGGTTGTTGTACCAGTTGCTTGAGGTCTTCCCCCTGCAGGGAATCCACAATGTGTCTAGTTCTGGCAGATGTTCCTTCTGGTATTGATCAATCTGTATCTGGCATGTTGGAGTTTCCCATTATCAGAACCTCCCCTTTAGCTGTCATGTTTTGTATATCTTCTAACAATAGTGTGTCTATGTTCTCCCCCTGGTCTGGAGGCCTGTAGACACCCCCAGTTCGTATGGCTGTCCCATTTCCTGTTTCCAGGGTGACCCACAGTTCTTCTGGCTCTAAATGTATATTCTGAATTTCTGTAGCTTTTATATTACCACTAGCCCACTGATTCCGCAACTCCCCCTTTCCATCCTGACGCTCGCCATGTTTCTACCCCTGGCTCTCACTCTTTCCCTATAAACTCTTCCTGCTGCACCCACCCCTCCCTGTCCACTCCAGCCCGGCTAAAGTCCCACCTCATCCATAGTAGTGTCCCAATTATCTACCCCTCCTCCGTCATTATCATAATAAACAAGTACACGACAGACATCGTCACTTTCTGTGGTTTTAGCCCAATTTTTCAGCCAGTCATCAGTAATATATCCCTCATCTTCTTTACCTCTCTAACCTGCCATCCCATACACAGCCTCTTTCCCCTATTTGTGTGGTTGATTATACATCTGCTGACTTCTTCAATTGTAAAATAATGCTGTTTTTTTTTTATTTCAACCTTGTACTGTACTGTATACACTGTATATACTTTTTCTTCCTTGTATATTATTGCTTTTTGTATATCTGCTTCTGTACTGTACTTTGATGTATTCATGACCAGGTCCATCTTGCAAATGAGCCTTGCTCAATGGTGCCCGCTTGGATAAATAAAGATTTTGATTTGATTTGATTTTCGTTGACATAAAGGGCCGCTCCACCCCCTTTTTTTGCACCTCAGTCTCTTCTGAACAGTACATAGCCAGGTATTGAAGTCTCCCAAGTGTGGTTACTGGTACACCATGTCTCGCTAACAGCTACTATGTCCAGTTTAGCCTCTGTCATTATTACCTGCAGGTCTGGGATCTTGTTTCCTAGACTGCAAGCATTTGTGTACATGATTTTCCACTGGCCAGATGTCAGTGTGTTAGTTGTTGGACGAAGTCTGGTGTTTCCCCTCTGTGTCATATGGGGAGCCGGGCCTTTTTTCTTACCTGGTGATGCAAATGAACTACAAACATGCTGAACTCCTGTTTGACCACGAGCTGAAGGGGGAGAGGTTAGAAGTTAGAAGACATCTTAGAAGACATGGCTAGCTGGAAGCATTGTCATTTTTCTCTCTGGGGTAAAGTACAGGCTTTACGAATGATGGTTCTTCCCAAAGTTTTATGTTATTCAATATCTGTCGCTTATGATTTCCAAAGCGGTGTGGAAGCAATTCTCTGCTGTGATTTCAGGGTTTTTATGGGAGGGTAGCAAGCCTCGTCTTTCCTTGGTCTGGCTTATTGCCCAAAAATACTAAAGGGGGTTTTTGCTCTCCTTGTTTTAAGGGTTATTAAGTTGCATCTGGTCTTCGTTCAGTTTGGATGTGGCTTTACATGGAGACGTTTAATTCCCCACTCCATTGATTAGACCTGTGTGACCCCCCCATCCTCAATTTTTGTCTAGGAGTCCTGATGTAATAGAGAGGGGGGGCACAGACCTGACATCCTTCCTGGCATTTCCACATTATTTGGAATTCAAAGGCCTTACCTTACAGATGTTTTCATTCACAAGGCCTTTCTTACCCTGGAGATGGATCGCAGAGTCAACAGGATCAAGCTGATCATGAAGCAGCTTGTCCAGTCCACGTTCCTCTCCTTAATTGACTATGCTGACTTTATCTACAGTCAATGTGCTTCCTCTTACCTTGGTAAACTGGACATACTATATCACAGAGCCCTGCACTCCGTTACTGGTCTCCCCTTCTCCACCCGCCACTGCCTCTTATATGCAGCTGTAGGATGGACCTCCTTACAGTATAGACGAAACAGGAATATGGCCTATTGGACATATAGTGCTATTACTGGTAAACTTCCGTAGTATACTGCTGATTGTCTGCCTCCCAGTGTGCCTGGAACTTATGCTCTAAGAAGTTGTTCCCTGCTCTCTCTAAAAGTGCCCAGGGCTACAACGTGCTTTGGGAGAACCGCCATAGGTTTTGTACTGCCATCGTTATGGAATGAGCTTCAGAAATCTCTGAAATTAAAGTCTCCTGTCAGTCTTGCTGTATTCAAGACTTTGTACACAAAATATATCACAGAAGCCTGTAATTACTTCAAACGACCATAGTTCGCTCATGTCAACTCCTCTCATACATCCTTTTCCACTCTTCACTTCATGCAACTTGCTCCTGCTTCTCTTACCAACCTAACATCCTCAGACCTCCCTTAAACACCTGCACACCTGCTTATCCCTGGGCCTGTCAACCTAAACCCCCCAGTCGCATTATCCTAACCTCAAACCCCTTCCCTTCGTTAGCCACCTCCTTACACTGCCTGCCTTTGTCGTAATATATATGTTTTCAAAACTGCCAATGTATTACCTTTCTTCTGCAGCACTCCCCCTAGCCTCTTCTACTTTTGTCTAAAACATGCCTTTTCCTCTTCATGCATACTACCCATGTATATATTACCTGAATTCAGTATTATTCATTATGTGATAGATATGTGATGCAGGTTCTCCTGCACTGTTTATGCTTTCATTTTCTGTTATATTAATTGTATATAATTTGTATAGTTATTTGACCTTGTGTAATGCAGGTCCACCTTGCAAATGAGCTGGCTCAGTGGTGTCTGCCTGGATAAATAAAGATTTTGCTTGATTGACTGATTGATTGAAACTGGGAAGAAGGGGCTATTTAGCTACTCAGAGGGTAAGAATAAAATTTATGGTGAGAATTAATTCATTTAACCACCACAGGGGAAATCGTAGCAACCATAAAATACTTTATTTCGGACGGGAAAATGATTGTGTTCAAATAATTAAAAAATAACAAGGAGCAGCTCCATGGGGCTGAGAGACTGGAAAGAGCACAGACAGTATTTAGGCAATGAAAGTCGACTACAGCCACTAAGATGTCTTAAAGGCCTAGAACATAGACCACACTGGCTCCCCACTAAACACTTCCCTTGGGCAGAGATTCTGACAACACCTTTAGCTTGCTTGCACTTTACACTGCTATTTGATCCTCCTAATGGGGGAGTACCTTACTCCTTCCTTGCCGGCCGAGTCAAGAATTGGAACCCGGGGCAATGCACCCTAATGCCTCTGCGGCTGCTCCCAAACAGATACCCGCTCATCCACTGAGCCAAAACTGGTGTCAAACCTCTCCTTTTCCTTCTGAGACCACCAGGGTTGGACCAGAGCATGAACAATGGTTCCCTCCTTACTTTAATTGCCAGTTCCCCAAGAGCCACGCCCCTAAATAGGTCTGATGGGCCTGCCCCCGACAAGGGCACAGCAGGCCTCAAGGCAAATCCCAGGATGTGGCTCCTCTTTTTGAGCTTGCTCACCATGCAATGTCCCCTGAACCTGCCACCTCTGGAAGACCCTATTGTGGCCCTGCCACCACCGCAACAGATGCATTGCCTGGAAACTCCATTCATACCTTTTGGTTACCGGGACCTCTGCTCCTTCTCAACCAGGTTATCAACACATTTCCTTCTTCTTCCCTCTTGCAACAGCTGATGAAAACTCTCCAGCCCCCCACAACTGCCAAACTCCAAACAGCCCTCACTCAGAGACCTTCCCACATCGCACCAATGCTGCCAGACAACTTCTTTTGGGCCAGGGGTGCTCCGCCGCACCTTGCCCTTATCAACACTGCTGACTCCCATCTCTTCCCAACCCTGGGAAAACACAGAGCTTAAATATTTGCAAAACCCTGCCCCTTGGTGGCAGTAGCATTGTATCGCTACCTGCTGACAAAACTGGGGCCCTACCTTCCTACTCAGGAATATGCTCTTCATGTTTGGAAGGCTGCAAAGGTATTTTTAGGCCCCCAGTGGGATTTTCCTCTGTCTCTTTTGCCCCTCTAGTTTAATTCTAGACTATGTATAGTAGTTATGCCCATGTATTTACCATTGTGGCACCAGAGGGGTCTGCAGCAGTTGAGGGACCTCTTTTCTCCTGATACTATGTATTTAAAATCCTTAAGTGGCCTCTAGAAAGAGGCCTCCCTGCCCTCCTCATATCTCCAGTGGTACCTTCAATTCCGGCATCTTTTATTGTCGAAGGTGGGGTCACAGATTAAATTGCCTGGTCCTGGAAAGTGGGAGGAAATTTCTGGAAGTTGTCTATAGCATCAGTGTCAGTGGCTCAGCAGGTAGCACACTCACCTCTGAGGCTGGGAGATCAGAAGGCTGTGGGTTCTATCCCCACACCAGGTCTTGGGTTAATAGCCCAATACTGACACCGTAGTGCAGCATGAGGGGGGTGCTGCACTCCTGAGGTGCCGTCTTTCGGATGAGGCGTTAAACTGAGGTCCCATCTGCCTGCTCTGGTAGTTGTTCAGGTGGACGTTAAAGATTCCATGGCACTTCTTGAAAAGAGTAGTCCTGGCCAAATTTCCCCCATTCACTAGAAATACCACCAACAGCTTAATCTGGTTCAATTTCAGTTGGTTACCATCTGTTACCGCCTCCCTTCCGGTCACCCCTGAAAAAGGGACTTCTAGTCTCAGTGGGACTACCGGGTCAACAAAATTCAATAAATAAATAAATATAGAGGGTCACTGTCTTGCTCCCCCCAAACTGGGGGCCATCTATTGAGCCTTATTGGAGGAGTATATCCAGGTTACAAGTCGGTTAAAGTTAAGGCGGGAAAGGATGTTTGGTTACACCCTCTCCGATGAGGAGTGGGTTCAAGCTTGTGCCAATGCCTATGGTGCCTGCAAAGACACTGCAGGCTAATTGATGCAGCTGAAACCACTGTTATTGTGGTATCATACCCCTGCTTTCTTGTATAATACGCTCTTGGTGCTGAACTCTAATCACTGGCATTGTGGTCAGGCAAAGGGTACTCTGCTCCATCGCCTGCCAGAATGTCCAAAACTTTTGAAGTGGTGGAATCAAATACTTTCTTACTTGGAGTCAGTCTGGGGACTAAAGATCTCAAAGGATGCTTCCTTACTAGTGTTAGGTAATACTGTGAGGCTTCCAATGGCAAACAAGTTTCAATGGGAATGGTTTATGGCTGCTGTTATGGAAGCAAAGTGCCTTCTTTTCTGTAGGTGGCGTACAACTGAAATACCATCTTTAGATGAATGGGTGGATAGAATGTTTAAGCTGGTGGGGTTGGAGAGGCTGTCATATTTGGTGGCAGGTAAACTCTGGTGTTTTTATCAAATATGGCATAGAAACACAGAAACACAGAATTTGACAGCAGTTAAGGACCGCTTGGCCCACCTACTCTGCCCATTTCCCTACCTAACGGATAAGCTACAGATCCTAGTTAACCAACAGCCTACTTCCTCCTACCCTCCTCTAGAATTGCCTTGTGTCTGTCCCACGCATTCTTGAATTCCTCCACTGTTTTTGACTCTACGACCTCCTCAGGAAGGCTATTCCATGTATCCACAATCCTCTCTGTGAAGAAATACCTCCTCACATTACATCTGAGCCATCCCCCCTCTATCTTCAAACTGTGCCCCCTTGTTTTTGCACATCTCTTTTTCTGAAAGATGCTACCCTCTTGGACTTTGTTGATTCCCTTGAGGTATTTGAAAGTTTCTATCATGACCCCCCTCTCCCTCCTTTCCTCGAGGCTATACATCTTTAGTTCCTTTAGTCTTTCTTCATATGTCTTCTGATGCAGACCCTGCATCATTTTGGTTGTTCTCCTCTGGACAGCCTCCACCCTGTCTATGTCTTTGCGGAGATGGGGTCTCCAGAACTGTACACAGTACTCCAGATGTGGTCTTACCAACTGTCTGTACAGAGGCCAACAATTTCCAGTTTTCTACTGGTGATGCCTCTCCCTATGCATCCCAGTATCCCCCCAGCCCTCCTTACTGCCTTCTCACATTGCTGGCCCACCTTTAGGTTGTCTGATATGACTACCCCCAGGTCCCTTTCCATTTTTGATGTTGTCAGTATCTCATGCCCCATTGTGTACTCTTCCCCTGGGTTTTTGTTTCCCAGGTGTATTACTTTGCACTTCTTTGCATTGAATCTAAGCTGCCATACATCTGACCATTCCTCCAACCTTGCCAAGTCCCTTTTCATCCTTTCCACCCCACCTTGTGTATCAACCCTGTTGCAGATCTTTGTATCATCTGCAAAGAGACATACTTTCCCTTCCAGTCCCTCTGCAATGTCACTGATAAAGACATTAAAAAGGACCGGCCCCAGTACTGAACCCTGCTGTACCCCACTAGTAACCCTCCTTTCTTCACTGTGGACTCCATTTACTATTACCCGCTGTGTCCTGTTGTCCAACCAGTGTTTTACCCAGGCTACCACCCTGGGACCCACTCCCAGGCTGGATAATTTGTTTATTGATCTTTTGTGTTGGACTGTGTCAAATGCCTTGCTAGAGTCTAAATAGGCCATGTCCACAGCCCCTCCCTGGTCTACTGCTTTGGTCACCCAGTCAAAGAAATCAATTAGATTTGTCTGACATGACCTTCCCACTGTGAATCCATGCTGCCTTGGGTCCTGTGCCCCACTGGCCTCTAGGTACTCAACAATTCTTTCCTTCAGAAGTGATTCCATCATTTTCCCTACCACTGAGGTCAAACTGACAGGTCTGTAGTTTTCTGCCTCTGTCTTGCTCTCACTTTTGTGAAGGGGAATCACATCCACCCTCCTCCAGTCCTCAGGTACCACACCATCCTCCCATGATTTATTAAAAAGGGTAGTCAGTGGTGTTACTAGTTCTTCCCTTAGTTCTTTTAGAATTCTGGGGTGAATCCCATCAGGCCCCATTGCTTTATCCACCTTCAGTTTTAAGAGTTCTTTCAGAACCCTTTTTTCTGTGAAAGGACTAATATTTTGGCAGCCTTTCTTCCTCCTCTTTGTGGCTAGTCTGACACCGGAAAGGCTTCTCCTACACCAACGCCCATGATTTTTTCTCTTTAGTGGTTCAGGACACTATCTATTCTTTGGTTGGTTTAGTGGTGGCTACTCTTATGTGTGACATAGGAGTTAAGAGGCCGCTGCCTCTCCTCCCCATTTCTCACCTGTTTTTTCTTGTCGAAGAAGCATTTTTCTTGTTCTTTACTGTTACTGATACTGTTTGTAGATAGATATGTTTAGATACTATGTATGTATGTAATCCCCCCAAACAGGGCTTACCTGGTGGAGCCATGGCTCCATGCTCTCCCGGTGATGGTCAGGAGTCCCGGGTGGGATTCGGACATGTGGTTCCTCTTTAGCGGCTCCAGTCACAGGTTCCTGGTGCTTGGTCTATGGTGGGTGGGCCAAGCACCAGGGCTGTGTCTCTGTGCCTCCTGACACCATTTCAGGGGTCTGCAATTATTAATTAAAAAGAAAATTATTAAATATTGCAAATAGTGGCGGGCTGCCCTCTGCGCATGCACGTCTGCCGTGTGGAGAGGTTTGGTGGAGTGGCTGCTCTGGGTGTTGGATCTGGTATGCTGCAGGCCAGGCTTGGGACTGCAAGAAAAAAGAAGAAGAAAGAACTATAATAAAATAAATACAATTGTAAATAGTTTTGCAGTCTGCACTGGGGACTGTGCATGGCCACCTTGTGGGGAGTAGGGATAGAGCATCTGCTCCTGTAGTTTTGGCACTGGATGGTGTCGAAAAGGAAAACTAAATAGTTGATTTGGGGACTTCAAGTCCCATAGATCTGTTAGGGTTCTGAGGGCAGAGTAGTATTTGGCACAATTGAGGATGATCTAGGATGGGACCTTTGTTCTGGTGGGTGTTTTTGTTGCCATGGGGGAATGTATAAATAAGATGTACTTGTTGCCTTTGGGGGAGATCACCGGGGAGTGTGATAGAGGTTGGAGCAGGCCTATTGCCTGCTCGACCATAGAGGCCCGGTTTGTTTTATGTGGTCAGTGGCTCAGGGATCCTGTGAGATGTGGCAGTGACCGTTATGTTTTTGGTGCCCCAGTTGTGGCATCTTTAAGAATTACACCAGGGAGGAGAAGAAGGAGGAAAGCTACCTGGAGCCTGCATCTTGGGGAAGGCTGTCTTGTCAGCCTTGAGGACCACTGCTGAGTGGGACCCCTTCAAGGAAGGAGCAGCTGAAGAGATAAGCCGGGAGGGGAGTAAAGGAGGGGATGGCTCCTGAGAGGTGAGGGGATCCAGGGGTTCAGGAAAAGCCCTGGATCCTAGCGACTGTTTGGCAGTGGCACCAGTTATGAAGGGAATGTGAGTGGGGTCTGGCGGGAGCCAGGGGATTCAGAGTCACCCCCCTTGGTTCCGTGGGGACCCCTGTTTGAGCGACTGTTCCCATTGTGCTGGTGGACAGACTATTGCTGCTTGCTGTTTAACAGCCTAATTCGACCATAAGTTAAGCTGCCTGTATTTGGACTGTCAGCTGCTTAGCCTATAGGTAGCTGCCTGGATTTCATGCTCAAAGGTGATCTTCTCAGTCTGGAGTGAACCCCAGCTTGAAATGTGATCTCACGGTCCAGAAAACATGTTGTGTGTTCTACTGCTCCATGGAGTGACTGTCTTCTGTTCTTTTTATCTGTTCATTAAATAGGATCCCCTTGTTCCTGCAGTTCCAGTGTGTGCCTTATTTGTTTTGGATGAGTGGTTTGCTGTTAACAAGATGTTTTCCTCCACAGCTCAGCCCTCAGTGGGTGTTCCAGAGTTTGTATCTGGAGAACCAGTGGACCAGCGAGGAAGACGTTGAGAGACCTGCCTGGTGAAGTCTATCCACAAAGGCCTCTGAGGCTAGGATGGCAAGGCCAGGCAGGTGATGACCAGCCTCTTCGGCTCTCTTGCCATCTAGCTTTGCACCCAGTGGTCTGAAGGCACCCTGGTTTCATCAGATCTGGTAAGCCAGGCTGAACAGGTATGTGGACTCTTATTCCTGTATAGTGTCCCCCCCTCCCTAGGACATTCACCACAGACACAGGGAGGGGGAATTTACATGTATTATTGGGATACTGCTGGAGTTTGGTTATCTGGTTTCTGGGCTCATTTCTGGGTTATATGATGTTTTTGATTTTTCAAGTTTGTAGTTGATTGTTGTGGGGGATGGATATCTATTTTCTTACTGTTCATGCTATTTTGTAACGATAGGTATAGTCTATTTGGATTATATTTTACAGGTTTTTCTTACCTATCAATTAGATTTCTGGTGTGATATATAATTTATATTGATTGTTATCTGCTTTAAAAGTTAATAAAGTAGTAATTAAAAAAAAACAAGACAGTGAGACAAGCAAAGGTGATGGTAGAGCTGAGGTTAGCATAGGTATTTAAAGAAAATGACAAGGCATTCTTTCATTGTTTTGTATATGAGCTGTGCAACACTAATGAAGTAGCAGTTAGGCTAAAGAAGTGGGAGCGATGGGTGCAGGATGACAAGGATAAAGTGAACAAGCTGAAAGATTACTTCTTTTTGGTGTTCACAGTGGAGGATGGGGGCCTGCTGCAGGACTGCATGATGAAGAGGTGTTGAAGGGCCTACAAGCACTGAAGGAGAATAAATTGATGGGCCTCGATGGGATGCACCTGACAGTGTTGAAGGAGGTGGGGACAGGTCCTGGATGGACCACTGGAGAATCTATTCAATTGCTCTCAGTGTTGGAGGAGTGGAGGACAGTGAAAGTGGTCCCCTACACAAGAGTGGGAGCCGAGATGAACCAGGCAACTATAGACCAGTCAGACTGCTGTTTCTAGTGGGGGAACCACTGGAATCTATGATTAAGGAAAGGATAGTGGAGGGAGGCCAATGGACTGATGGAGTCCAGACAGCATGGATTTACCAGTGGGAGGTCACATCAAACGGACCTAAATTAATTTTTCAATTGTTTGACAAAGGCTATGCGCAAGGGCAAAGCAGATGATGTCTCATATCTAGACTTAAGTGAAGCCTTCGACTCTGTTCCACATGGGATACTGAGAAAACATGCTGGACACCCTGGGGGTGGGGGACAAGATTACTGGGTGGCTGATAAATTGGCTGAGTAGGAGTACCCAGAGGGTGGTCCTAAATGGAGAACCCTCAAAGGAAAGGATTGTCATGAGCAGGCTATCCCAGGCACTGGTTCTAGCACCAGTTTTAACACATTAATTTCTAATATAGGGATTCAAGGGAAGATATGCCTCTTTCTTCAACAGATGACACTAAGATATGTGGAAGAGTGGACACTGAGCAGGGGATAAGGGCTACAAAGAAAGCTCAGAAGAGGTGGTGGAGGGTTTCACAGTTGAAATTTAGTGTGAAAAAATGCAAGGTAGTGAACATAGGGACCAAGAACCCAAGAAGAGGGTAGGATGAAAGGGCTGGTAGTGAAGACCAAATCAGAGGACAGGGACATGGCATTGTTAATAATGGAGAACGTCTGGAACAGCTGGACTATGGGGGGTTCTGGTAGGGTGGTAGTGGTGGGTCAGAGGCACATTCCTCAACCAGTGTCACTATGCAATTCCTATGTCACTCTAGTTGGTTGGAACTGTCAGGAGGAGGTACCCATGGTAGTGGTCAGGGAGGATGTGAGGGGTCCTCCATAGTGGAGATCTCAAGGAAGGAGGAAGAGGATCCCAGAGGAGGGGGAAGCAACTTCTGGTGTGGGACACAATTGTGAAGGGGATAGATTTGGTAATAGGAAGGGGGGAGGAAAGGAATGTTAGGTGCCTATGCAGCACCACAGGCTAGAATGATGGAGAGCAGATCCTGAGGACTGGTGGGACAGCAAGATGGGAGGCAGATCTGGATGTCATTCTTCACCTGTGGACTAATGAGCTGGCTAGAGATGAGGCTGGGATTGTGCAGGGGGAGTTTAGGGGAAGGAGACTTAGACAGATAGCGCACTCAGTAACTTTTGCTGAGGTGCTGTCTGTCTACAACAGGGGAAGAAGAGGGATCTCTGCACCAGAAGCTTCAACTAATGCTTAAAGGAATGGTGCAGAAAGAAGGGGTTTGGCTACATTGGGAACTGGGGATCCACCTGAAGGAATAAGGGCTTATACAGGGGTGATGGTCTGTTTCCTTCCAGGAGAGGAACCGCGAGTCTTCAGTGGACAGTTTAAATTTTACTTTGATGAACATTTAAATTAGTTGAAGGTGGAAGAAGAAATCATCGAAATGGCTGGCCCACCGGTGCAGCGGTTGGATTTCTGCTTGCAATGCCGATGACCCCGGTTCAGGAACAGACCCAAGAGTCAGAGGGTCAGCCCGGGGAAGAAGAAGCGGGCATCCTGGAACTGCTCTCCTTCTCTAGGGGGAGGGGGGAAGAGTGTCCGCCACCTCCGGGAACCTGGCAGAGGCTGGGAGTACTGCTGCAGCTGGCACCAATACTTAGGGGTCAGGATGGACGCCGGTCATCATTGCACGTCCCCATCTCCAGGGGTCCAGCATGCATGTAAAAGCCTGCCACAGGGCATGATGCCCAGCTCTGCCATCATCCACACTGACAACACTGTCTGCTGGAGGGGGTTCCTCTCTTGTGGCCCAACCTGGGGAGTAAGTCGAGGCATGCCAGTAGTGACTGCTGGGGGGCAAACCCTCCTGGCGGTCCCACCAATGGGGTAAGCCTGGGCATGGGGGTTGGCAGGTGGGGTACTGGGCTGATCACTGACTGGAGGATCGGGGGTCCGGACCAAAAAAAAAGAAGAAATCAGGGAGGCAGAAACTGCCCTTTCACAGGCTGAAGTAGACAGTAGGGAGATCCTGAGGGGGGAGCAATCACCCAGGGTGCAAATTAATAAAGGAAGCAGGGTGGTAGAAATGAAGGAATTAATGACCACCAAGTAGGAAAGAGACATGGGGATAATCATATCGGATGACCTAAATGTGTCCAGGCAGTGTGACAAAGTAGTAGGGAGGGCGAGTGGGACGAATGGGGTGCTGGGGTGCATAGGGAAGGGTATCACCAGCAGAAAGCGGGCAGCAATTAAAATGGTGCAGGGTCTGCATCTAAAGCTCTATGACTAAAGGACCTCAATATGTACACACTGAAACAGAAGAGGGAGAGGGGAGATACAAAGGAGACCTTTTAATATCTCACAGGGGTAAATAAGGTACAGAAGGGGAGAATTTTTCCAAAGAAAAGGTGCTCAAGAACAAGGGGACTTGCTAAAAAGCTGGAGGGGGTGGATCCAGGAGAGATGTGAAGAAGTACTTCTTCACAGAAGGAGTGGTGGATTTCTGGAACAGCCTTCCAGCAGAGGTGGTGGGGGCAAAAACAGTAGTGGGGTTCAAAAATGCATGGGGTAAGCACGAAGGAATAATAGTGAAAAGGAAGCAGGGGAGGGAGAAAGAGCTGTAGATCAGGCATGGTCTGCAGCAATAGTGTAGGGAGAAATGGGCAAACTTGATGACCAAGCAGTCCTTATCTTCTGTGAGATTCTACGTTTCTGTGTTTCTTTGTAAGGAGATTGGAACAGGAGCATTTAAAAGAGATCGGTTGGGGAGGGGGCCAAAAGGGTGTAACAAGCAAAGTGGTAACAAAATCAGGAAGGCTATGTGTGCAAATGCTAGAAGTCTAGGAAATAAGATTCTGGACAGAGAGGCCATCATGGCAGAGGCTGTCCTGGTTATTGTGGCAATTATCGAATCATGGTGCACTGAAAATCATGACTGGGATGTGGCCATACCAGGCTATACTCTGTTCTAGAAGAACAGGGTGGGAAGGAAAGATGGGGTTGTGGTGCTTTATGTGAGAAAAAGCATAAAAGTGATGGAGATACAGGGAACACAGAGGGTCAGAGGTACTGTGGGTCACCCTGGGGCAGGGAATGGAGGCACTATTTGCACTGTCATGATTTACACACCTCCAGCACAGGGGAAGCAGTTAGATAAGGAACAGATGGAAGCCATTGGCAAGATGGCAGAAAAGGGGGAGGTGCTGCTGGTGGGGCACTTCAAGCTACCGGTTGTAGATTGGAGCCTCCCAGCTGCAGCTTCAGCTAGAAGCAGGGACATCCTGGACTCCCAGCAGGGGGCGTGCCTCAGGCAACTAGTCAGTGAACCCACTCATGATGGGTCAATACTGAGCTTTGTAGTCACTAACAGGGACAGTGTTTTAGACGTCAAGGTGGGAATCCAGCTTGGGACCAGTGACCACTGTACAGTGTGGTACAATAAAAGGATGGCTGCAGAACTGAACCACACAAAGGCAAGGGCCCTGGAATGCAGGAGGGCAGATTTTATAAAGATGGGTGAATGCCTCAGGAATGATCTGGCAGGAGGTATGACCTGCGTGGAGTGTAGGAACAGTGAGCGAATCTAAAAGGGGGCATACTGAAGGCAACAAACCTCTGTGTCAAGCAGGTAAACAAAAGAAGGAGAAGAAAGAGACCACTATGGTTCTCAAAAGAGGTGGCATAAAAGATAAAGGCTAAAAAGGGTAGCATTCGGAAGGCATAAGGAGACACATATTGAGGATGATAGGGAGGTGTATCAGGGGAAACAGAGGGAAGCAAGGACAGCAGTGAGGAGTGTGAATGCACAAATTGAAGAGAGAATTGCCCAGCAGGTAATAAAAGGGGATAAAACATTTTTAAGTTTGCTGCGCCTACCCGCTGCGAATTTATTGATATGAGTAGTGTGTGCGAAAACTTCAAAAGAACCAGCTGATCGCTGTTCGGTCATGGAACAGATGTGTGGAATGCAGCCAATTCTGCACATGCGCAGTAGAGCCACTGCTTCTGCGCATGTGCGGAAATGAACAACGCGGGGATGCACTCCGCCCTGGTAAAACATTTCAAGAAAGAAATATGCCGGCCACACACTCCCCGGAAAAGCCGACACTGGGGTGCCCAATCCCAATGTCGGCATGCATCCCCCTCCCATATTGTGGCACACTGGGAGTGCCTTGGGATCTTCAGCCCCAACATTCACCCCATTCTCCTATACTGCACCAATCTCAGCATATTTCCTCATGGAATGGGGTGAGCGTCAGGCCCTAAGACCCCTGTTGGTGTCTGCAGGGTAGGGTGAGGTGAAATGGCTTGAGCATTATGGCCGATGACCCAAAGGCACACCTCCAATGCCAGTCAGTCTCTGTGGGAGGGGAAGGGGTTGGCGTTACTTCAATACTTCACTGCCATTCCTATTATGCATCTCTCTAACTCCTGCACTACCAATGCCAATGCCAGCAAGCAAACATTCGTCATTGACAAATGTGTGTTATACTTTCTAGTGATGATTTTGTCAAAGAAATGCAGTCGCTTACCTAAGAAGGTCCTTGTTAGTTAAGCGACTGTCTTTCTTTGACAAAATCGTCACTGGAAAGTATAAACACAAGCTGTTACAAATTGCCCCCATTAAACTCTATGGAGCGCCTCCTCATGCTGTTCCTTAAGTAATGCAGTGAACTTTCCGCATTGACAAATGCTTGTTTAGGTATGTAAGTTAAAAAGGAAGAACAGGGGAGAGACTGTAAGGTTAGAACAGGAAAAGGTGGGCTGTGCAGAAGGGGACCAGGAAAAGACAGAAATCCAGAATAAATACTTTTGTTCAGTGTTCACACAGGAATGAGAAGGTGAAGGTCCACAAAAAAGGAAAAGGAGCATTGAAGGGAGGGAGGTGGACACTGGTCTGTTTTCATAAGAAAGAGTTCTAAAGAACTTGCTTATCTGAAGGTGGACAAAGCAATGGGGCCAGATGGGGTGCATCCCAGGGTATTGAGGGAGCTCAGGTGGGTAGTGTCTGCACCTCTGACAGTCCTGTTTAATAGCTCATTGAAAATAGAGTGGTTCCAGAGGACCAGAGGAAGGCAGATATTGTCCCACTTCACAAAAGTGGTAGCAGGGAGGAGGCTGGTAATTATAGGCCTGGCAGCCTGACATTGGTGGCAGGAAAGTTAATGGAATTAGTGCTGAAGGAAAGGATTCTGGAATATCTTGAATCCAGTGGGTTACAAGATCCTAGGCAGCATGGATTCATGGGGGCAATCATGTCAAATGAATCTGATAGATTTCTTCTACCAGGTGACCAAGGAGCTAGATCAAGGTGGAGCAATGGACATGGCCTACCTAGATTTCAATAAGTCTTTCAATAGTGTTCCTCATAGAAGACTGGTAAGGAAGCTGGGTGAATTGAGAGAGGGTCCAAAGGTGGTAAACAGGGTAAGAAATTGGTTAGGGAAGAGGCGACAGAGGGTGATGTTAAACAGAGTTCATTCCAAGAAAGGAAGGGTGACCAACAGGGTGCCTCAGGGATCAGCGTTGGGACCGGTCCTCTTTAAAGTCTTTATAAGTGATATTGCAGAGGAGCTGGAAGAGAAGGTCTGCCTCATTGCAAATGGCATCAAAATCTACAAGAGGGTTGACACTCTTGGGGGGGGGGGATGGAAAGGATGAGCATAGACCTGAGAAAACTCAAGGAGTAGTTGAGAATATAGCAGCTAGGTTTCAATGTGAAAAAGTGCAGAATAATGCACAGAAACCCAGGGATGGAGTTACGTACAAGAGGGTGGAGTGGTAATGGTGACCACCATGCAGGAAGGAGTCCTGGAAGTAATCATATTGAATGACCCAAATCTGGCCAGGTAGTGCAACAAGACAGTTGAGAGGGCTAATGGAAAACTGGAGTGCATAGAGAGGAGTATCACCAGTAGAAAAAAGGGAGGTGGTGTTGTCTCTGTATAGATCACTGGTAACACCCAAACTAGAGTATTAGGTTCAGTTCTGGAAACCACATCTCTGTAAGGACATAGACAGAGCGGAGGTGGTCCAGAGGAGGGCAACTAAAATGGTGCAGGGTCTGAATCTGAAGCCCTATGAGTAGAGACTATAGGACCCCAATATGTACACCCTGGAAGAAAGGAGGGGAAGAGGAGATATGATAGAGACCTCTTTGTCACGCGGTAAATAAGGTACAAGAAGGAAGTATTTTTCAGAGAAAAAGGTGCTCAAGAACAAAAGGACATGCTACTAAACTGGAGGGGGGTAGATTCAGGAGAGATGTGAGGCAGCATTTTGTCAAAAAAAAAAGTGGGGTGGATTCCTGGAACAGCTTTCCAGTGGAGGTTGTGGGGGTGAAAGCAGTAGTGAGGTTCAAGAACACATTGGATAAGCATGATGAAATCTTAAGGGAAAGGAATGAGTGGAGCAAAAATGAGCTGGAGATCAAGTAGGGTCTGTGGTGATACTATAGATAGGGAAAAATGAGCAGACTGGGTAGGGCAAGCAGTCTTTATCTGCCATCAGGCTCTCTGTTTCTATGACAAACTGTACTGAGAAAGAATTAATATGACTTACTGAGAATGGTACTCTGGCCCCCGGAATACCATTCTGGTGCTGTAACTACTGAGCCACTATTTCTGTTACTAAAGGAATAATGCCCTCCTGGGTAGGTGTTATGCTGGGATAACATCCCACTTTGGGTGGTTGGGCCTGAAGCCACCAGCCGAGGACATCCAACACCCGAGAAGGGATGTTATCTCGGCATAACACCCACCCTGGAGGGCATTATTTCTATTATGCAATGGCATGTTGTTTCATAATAAAAAAGAATAATTTTAAAGAAAATTTTTGTTAGTGTATAAAAATATTTTTGTTTCTTAAGAAAAGATGCAAACAAAGCAAATGCTGTGACAAACAATCAGCAAGGATGTTATGCCAGGATAACTTCCCAGCTGTGATGGCCAACAGACCAATCAGAAGCCAGGATTTTTTCTTGCCATTGTATAATACTATATCAATGAGAACAAGAAGACACCAACACAATGTAGTAGGGTAGTGGGAAAGGCAAATCTGAAGCCGGGGTGTATAGGAAAAGGAATCACTAGCAGAAGGAGGGAGGTAATACAGTCCTTGTATAGATCCTGGGCTCACCCTCCCTTGGAGTATTTGTGCAGTTTTGTAGCCCACACTTCAGGAAAGACAGGGATAGGTTAGAGGTGGTGTAGAGATGAGCTGCGAAAATGATACAGAGGTAACAGATTAAGTCCTACGAGGAGTGCTTGAAGGATTTTAGCATGTACATACTGCAGGATGGGGGGGGGCATGACTGAGCATGTGCATACCTCCATGGACTAAACAAGGTGGACAACAATGAGCTCATAAGAGACAACATGGGTGCCAGGCATAACTCTCTGGAACTGGTGGGGGGAATTTCAAGAAAGATGACAGGAAGTACTTTTTTGACAGGAACAGAGTGATAACAAGCTGAAAAACTTCCAGAGGAGATCATCAGGACTGAAGTAGTGGAAGGGTTCAAAAGGGGATGGGGCAAGCACATGGCACTGGAAAAGTATGTAATGGAGAAGAGGCGGGGGGGGGGAGAGTAGGTAGGACTGACAGGAACACAGTCACAACATTAGAGGGGCTTGAGCAGACTGGATGGATGGCAAGGCATTTAAATCTGCCATCATTTTCTCTGTTTCTAAGATCAGTAATTAACTCCCCAGCATTGGCACAACACAACAGGCCTCAAAGCAAAAAAGACTGATTAATGTACCCCTCCACCAGCACAATACCAAACTCTAAGGCATGCATTTTTCCAGAGCATGCTTCTAGTCAATGAATATTATTAGTTTCTCAAGTCTGGCTGTTGAGCCTGTGGGAATTCAAGCAGAGTTGTTTTTTATAAATGTGGATATTAGGACTTGGCTCAGCACCACCTCCCTCCGCAACACACGCTTTACAGTCAATTTCTCTCTAGAAACAAGAGCCCAGTATCCTGCTGCTTGCTGTCTGTGCAGCATACATACAGTAATTTTATTTTATTTATTTATTTAAGTCTAGGATTACAAGTACCTTTGAGCCAAGGCCCTTTTACAAAAGTTCCTCGTCAGAAGCGGTACAATACAGGAGAATACAACAGAACTTACAACATTTCAGGTACACAGCTCAGCAATCAGATAATATGCAATTAAGTGGGGACACATAGGAAACCCAGGGCAGGGACAACAGAGAGAGGGGAGGAAATTAAGTGGGGACAAATGGGGTGGGGCACATAGGAGGCTAGGAGCAGCCAACAGCATTGTCAATATCACAGAGAGTAGTGCTGGTAGAAGGAGGGGGAAGGGGTGAGAGGAAGGGGGAGTATTGGGAGACAAGGGAAGAATAAGAATAAGTACAAAATAGGAAAAGCATGGGGAGGCTATGGTAGTGGTGAGGAGGGCTGATTAGATGAGGCAGTCACAGGAGGCAGAGGCAGAGAGATGAAGGCAGAGCCTGGATTTGAATGTGCCTAGACTGGATGTGGAGGAGATGTTGGTACTGAGAGCATTCATCCAGCTGGGGGGACCAATGATAAAAGGATCTTTGGCCCCGAGAGGTACAACAACGGGGGACCTGCAAGAACTGAGATTCGGATCCTCTAGTGTTGTGTGGATTAGTGCGCGGGTGCAGGAGAGCTTGGGCTGTGGGAGGGGCAAGGCCCATGGTTATTTTTTTTGCCATAGTGCAGGTTAGATACTTAATGCGGTTGGAGAGTTGAGGCCATCCCGTTTGAGCATATAGGTCACATGTATATGTGAGACGGTGGGCTCCAGTGATGAGCTGACAGGTCTTGTTTCGGGAGGTTGCTATGCGTCTGAGAGTAGTGGCAGAATCTGAGCCATAGATGATGAGGCTGCAGTCTATGATGGAGACCACTGAGCTCTGTACAGCGACCTTCAAGGCTTCCAGGGTAAGATGTTGCCTGTTCTGGAACAGTAGGCCTAGACAAGTATTGGCAGCTTTGGCAACACTATCAATGTGGGTTCCATAAGATGGGTTAGGGTCAAGTGAGATTCCAAGGTATTTAAAAGATTGCACCTGCTCGAGGGTATTTCCAAGGCTGGTAGTAATGTTAAGGGGGTGTAGCCTGTGCTTGCTATGGGAGCTGCAAAAAAGCATCTATTTGATTTTTTTGTGGTTTAGGACCAGCTTATGGTTAGCGAACCAGTTTTCAACAGAGGTGAATCCTAGCTGCAAATTGTGTTGTAAGGGTATGGGGTCCTTGTGGGAAGTGAGAATTACAGTCTCATCAGCATAGAGGATGATTTGGTCAGAGCAAGATTGCGGAAGGGAGTTCAGGAAAAGGCTGAAAAGAAGTGGTTCTAGTATGGATCCCTGGGGGACACCTGAGCAGGGCAGGTCTAGTGTCAGAGAGTAAACCAGCAATTTGTACTCTTTGTGAATGATTTTCCAAGTAACTTTTCAACCATGTTGTAGAGTCCTGGGAGAGCCCAGCATTCAGTAGCTGTTCCGTAAGCAGACGATGGTAAACAGTATGAAACGCCTTTGTCAAATCGACAAATACTGCTCCAGTTAGATGGCCTTTGTCCAACGTGCTGTGAAGGGCTCCAGTAAATTCCAGGAGGTATTTGTCCAGGAAGTCAGCTAGATGGTCTGCTACTATTCACTCAAGGGCCTTGGAGAGGGGAGGTAATATAGAGATCGGGCGATAGTTCCTATGGATGGTCTTGTCACCACTTTTATGTGCCAGGGTAACAGTAGCAGATTTCCATTTGTCAGGAAACTGATTGAGGCTTAGAGAGAGGTTGAAAATTCTGGTTAACAGGTGTAGAACCTCTTCAAGGGTGAGAGACAGCAGTTTAAGGTCCAACAAGTCGCCACTGGTTCTGGACTTGGAGATTGCTTTGGTAATGTATTTGTGGGCTTCATGTACCTTGACTGCTTTGAAATAGAATGGCGGATATTTGGAAGGGGTGGGAGAGTTTATGGGTGAGGGAGAGTCATTATCTGTAAAAAGGTCCAAGGGAGAACACTACTGAGGTCAGTGAAGGCCACATTGAAGGTATGAGCAATAGATGGGAACAGGGCAAGCAACAGGTTTACAAAAGTCAAACAAATATAGCCCCACCATGTCTGCCTTAAACAAAAAAAAAACCAAAAAGAATAGTTGCAGTTGCAGATTTCAACTGACAGCAAAATAAAAAGGTAATATTAAATGCAAGTTGACTAACTGCTTTTTTCCTTTTACAGATTATTCCTGAAGAATATCTATGGTCTAAATATTGATTCAAACTCTATTTTCTAGGCAAGGTAGGGTCAATTTTATTTCTTGGGCGCTCAATCTCAGAGGCTCTGGGTGGCGTATAAATACAGAATATAAAATGTAGTAAACAACAAGTACAGAAAATATAAATAAACATTAACAGCTAAATAAAATATGATAGAATAGCAGGGCTATAACAAGGATGAAGCTATTGCCTGCCAGACAGATAGCCATAAATTAAAACTGTTATTAAAAGACTATGTCGGGGAATGCTTGTTTAAATAAGTGGGTCTTGAGGTGGGCTTTGAATGCCTCAACTGAGGGGGCCTCACTAACAGCTGGAGGAAACGAATTCCACAGGACAGGGTCAGCGACACTAAATACTCTGTCGCTGGCAGTTTTTAACCTTGTCCTGGGAATCGCAAAAAGGCTCCTGGAGGAGGAACAAAAGGAGTGGACTAGTGCAGCAGGTGTTAGAAGGTCAGTCATGTAGCCAGGGCCAAGTCAGTTTAGGGCCTTAAAGGTGAGCAAGCCCACCTTGAAGAGAACCCTTCACCTAACTGGCAGCCAGTGCAGTTCATGCAATACTGGGGTGATATGGCTGTATTTTGACTGTCCATTCAGCAGTCTAGCAGCAGCGTTCTGCACCAACTGCAGCTGGCGCAGGGTACCACCAGAGACCCCGAAGTAGAGCGTGTTACAGTAATCTAGCCTAGATGTCACAAAAATGTGCACTAAGGTGGGGAAGTCCTCAGGCATAACTAGGGGTTTGATCCTAGCTATATGCCTGAGATGGTAAAAGCTGGTTCAGACAACAGATGACACCTGGGGCTCAAATGTCAGCCCATCATCAAGGATAACATCCAGATAATGCACCCTAGAGGAGACCTTCAATGGTGTAAGCCCCAAGAATAATCCTGTTGCTGCACCTGAGGCCAGTCTATCACATCTTCTGTTCAACTCCACCACCAATACTCTGTCTTATCAGGGTTCAATCGCAACCAGCTAGAGGCCATCCAGTCATTGATCTCGACAAGGCAGTTATTTAGCACTTCCTCTGCGTTAGATGTCCCAGGGGCAAAGGAAAGAGAGGACCTCAATCAATCAATCAGTCAATCAATCAATCAAAATCTTTATCCAGGTGAACATCATTGAGCAAGCTCATTTACAAGATGGATCTGGTTAGCTCCGGGTCAAATGGTACAATGCATACAGAGATATTTACAATAGAGCCAAATAACACAAGTAAAAAACAATTAATATAATTAATGCAAGTAAGTACTCAATGTTACATCAGTCATATCAATTCAGAGTGCTTCTGTAATATTTAAGGAGGACATAAGATGAGGCTTAGTAGGAACTTCAGTAGGGAGAAGTGATCGGCCGCTCATGTAGGGAGCTGACACTAGCACAGAACTTCAAAAGTAGTGTAATCACACAGCAGCCCTAAATGTAACACTTTAAACAGAAGGATAAGGGTCTTAACAGTCAAGGAGAAAAGTAATTACAGCTCTTTTTTGGCAAAATTCAGCATGGAAATCAGAATTATGCTTGGTTTAGAATGGACGTAGAAGCAGACTGCAGGAACCAATCAGAAGCCAACACCAAAGAGCGCTCACGTTCCTATGACCTATGATGAGAGGCTCAGGGAGCTTGGCATGTACACCCTGAAGGAGAGGAGGGACGGGGGACATGATAGAGATCTTTAAGTACATTAAAGGGATCAATAAGGGGGGGCCCAGTCAGGGTGCTTCAAAGGAAGGAGGAGAAGGGGACAATGAGAGGGAATGGGTGTAAGCTGGAAGGGGGCAGGTTCAGAGGGGAGAGGAGGTGGTGGCACTATGGAATGCACTTCCTAGGGAGCTGATAGACGAGGAAACTGTGGCCGGGTTTAAGAGGGGTTGGGACAGGTACAGGGGGAGCGTCAATCTGACCAGGTCCACTGCAGGTGGCACACCTGCGACAGGGGGTGTATAACCCAAGGGAGAGGGGAGAACACCAAAGTCAGCCCTGAATGGGGGTACTGAAAATTGAGCAGACTCAAAAGACCATTAGGCCTATTCTGCTGGCATTTTAGTATGTTAGTATACAGCTGGGTATCATCTGCATAGCAATGAAAACCCAAATTGTACTTCCTAATGAGCTCACCCAGTGGCAGCATGTACACAGTGAACAACACTGGCGACAGGACCAAACCCTGAGGTACCCCACAAGACAGGAGGCTGCCTAGTTTCAGTGTGCATTTAATATTATCTTTTTGTTTTGTTTTCAGCCCACAAGCTGATGCAGCACCTTGTTTTTTAATTCTATTGACATTGTATATATCTTTAATACGGAAGAAAAGTTAATAGGCATAGCAGGCCTCCTGGGTGGTGGTAGAGGTCAGTGACCTCTCTATTCAATTGGTAAGGCAAGGCAACTGGCCTCCTGGGCCCAAACCTTATCTTATTTTATCAATATCAGTGACCTGTAGTGTGCCGCTCAGGCCTTGCTTTTAATGGTATGCTGTGCTCCTCACTTGGATTTGCCATCCTGCCAAGTAGTATTGTTGGCCACTGGGCCCAGGAGGCCAATTGAATAGAGAGGTAACTGCCCCTGACAAGAAGGCTTGCTATGCATATAAAGTTTTCTTCCTTCAGATCTGCTCTATTTCTGTCTCTCCATCATGCTCACACAGGCTTGGTGGACACAGCCCTACTGCTCATGACAGTCTGAGTTGGTGCTTGTCAGCCCACAGGCCCAGAGGTGCCACAGAACCTGCTGAGCTGCCTGCCACCAAACCACCAATGATTAAATATTCACAGGCCACCATGACAACATTCACTTCATTCGGCCCACTGTCAGACAAAGAAAGGTGCTGGCTTCTTATGTGCAGTGGGCATGTGGCATTTGCACATGCAAACATGCTTATACACACAGTCAAGCAGTGCATTCATTGCCATATGTATCTATTCTGGATGGTCAGCAGGCTGCGTCAGGCACTGATGATCGCACAACACTCTGCCTGACTATCTACCTGAACTGTCTTTCGGATGAGACGTTAAACCGAGGTCACATCCGCCTGGATTGGTGGTAGTTCAGGTGAATGTTAAGGATCCCATGGCACATATCGAAAAGAGTAGGAGAATTTCCCCTGTGTCCTGGCCAAATTTCCCTCATTCATTAAAAATACCACCAACAGTTTCATCTGGTTCAAGGTCAGTTGGCATTCATCTGTATCCCCCACCCCCGGGTCGTGCCTGAAAATAGGCAGAATTTGTTTAGTGCGCTTAACCGGTCAACAAAAACTAAATAAATAAATAAATAAATAAAATTGCAACTTCATTCACTCACAGTCCTGTTTATGACTGCTTAGTTCAGTGATAAAATTCAGGGTTGCACAGGCTGCGTAGCTGCATTTGTCTGCAGGTAGCCAGTCCTTGACTCATACAGTCATGTATGACAAATGGGCAGACTGGATGGGCCTAGCGGTCTTTATCTGCCGTCACCTTCTATATTTCTATGTTCATTTCATCTGTCTCCACAACTCTTTGGATTTTTGTGCCACTTTATTTTTTTTTTCTCTTCCTTCCCTGTAATCCAAGCACTCCCTGCTAACAAAAGGCTATGGAAAAGCAGGAGCGTGATTTAATTAAGTGCCCAGAGATGGACAGGCTAAAGAGGTGTTGATTTGACAGGATTAGCAGAACAATAGCAGCACATTCTGTGATTGACTCCAGTCATTTAGCTTTGACAATGTAATAAATGGCTCATTTCAGTAGCCCACCCTCCCTAGTTAACACATGGCACCACAGTACTAGCACTTGATCCATTGGAAGCAGAAACAGAATGTTATGAATTCTTTCTATGTGGGGAAGTTGCCCTTTTTTCCTTTTCCATTTCTTTTTATATCTTACAAACCTTAAATAAAGTGAATTGTCTAGAAAGGGGCAACGTTCCCCCTGTTGGGTATATTTTTGGAGTTTGCAACAGTCTAATTTGGATCCCAAATGATTAGATTTCCCAAACTTGTTTTATTACATCAGCAAATTAAAAGACTACACAAGCAAAATCTGAAATATTACTTGTGGACTGTTTTAAATTTAAATAGCATTTTCTACTTACAGTAACACATGCAGCTGTATAACACACTACATGGTGTTAAAAGTCATATACTTTTATTGCATCATATTATTGGGAAACAAAAACCCAGGGGAAGAGTACACAATTGGGGGGGGGGTAGTAACAACAACAATGGAAAGAGACCTGGGGGTAATCATATCAGATGACCTTAAGGTTAGCAAGCAATGTAAGAAGGCAGAAGGGAGGGCTTGGGAGGTACTGGGATGTATAGGGAGAGGCATCACCAGCAGAAAACAGGAAGTTGTTGTCCCTTTGTACAGACAGTTGCTGAGACTCTATCTGGAGTACTGCATCCAGTTCTGGAGAACCCATCTCTGCAAGGACATAGGAAGGTTGGAGGCAGTCCAGAGGAGGGCAACTAAAATGATGTAGGGTCTGCAAGAGAAGCCAAACAAGAAGAGACTAAAGGAGCTTAATATGTATACCCTTGAGGAAAGGAGGGAGATGGGGGACATGATTAAAACATTTAAATACCTCAGTGAAATCAACAAAGTCCAAGAGGGTAGTATCTTTCAGAAAAAGAGATGTGCAAGAACAAGTGGACACAATTTGAAGATAGAATGGGGACGGCTCAGGGGCAATGTGAGGAAGTATTTTTTCACTGAGAGGGTGGTAGATGCACAGAACCACCTTTCTGAGGAGGTTGTGGGGTCTAAAACTGTGGGAAAATTCAAGAATGCATGGGACAGACAAAGGGCAATTCTTGTGGAGGGCTGGAAGAAGTAGGCTGTTGGTTAACTAGGATCTGCAGCTTATCCAGTATGTATGGAAATGGGCAGACTAGGTGGGCAAAGCAGTCCTCATCTGCTGGTAAAGTCTCTGTTTCTGGCAATAATGTCAGAGGCTAAACTGGACATAGTAGCAATTAGTGAGACATGGTTTACCAGTAACCACACTTGGGAGACTTCAGTACCTGGCTATGTACTGTTCAGAAGAGACCGAGGTAAAAAAGAGGGGGATGGAGGGCTCTGTATGTCAATGAAAATATCAAAGCTACAGAAATTCAGAATACACATAAGGAGCCAGAAGTACTGTGGGTCGCACTGGAAACAGGAAATGGGACAGCCATAAGAACTGGGGTTTTCTACAGGCCCCCACACCAGGGGGAGGACATAGACACATTACTGTTAGAAGATATACAAAACATGACAGCTAAAGGGGAGGTTCTGATAATGGGAGACTTCAACATGCTGGATACAGATTGGTCAATACCAGCAGGAACATCTGCCAGAGCTAGACACATGGTAGATTCCCTGCAGGGGGAAGGCCTCAAACAACTGGTACAACAACCCACAAGAGACAGGGCTATCCTAGATCTAGTACTGACTAACAGGGAAGGGATCACAGATCTCCAGGTAGAAGGTCACCTGGGGGCAAGTGACCATCGCATGGTATGGTTCAGTTTGGCCACTACATCTAAATCATCCCATTCCAAGGCAAAAATATGGGACTTCAGATGAGCTGACTTTGATAAAATGACCAACAGAGTTAAGCTAGCCCTGGCACAAAGAAACACAGGTGAGGGGGTACAGGCAAAGTGGGCAAGCAGTAAGGATGCAATACTTGAAGCAACATCCCATTGTGTTAGACAGAAAAGGAAGTGCAAAAGAAGAAGGAAACCACTTTGGTTCTCAAATACAGTAGCAGAAAAGGTCAGAGCCAAAAGGCTGGCCTTCAGGAAATATAAGGGAACACAGCAGGATGAAGATAGGGAGTCATACCAAGCTGCCCTAAGGGAAGCAGGGAAGGCAGTAAGGCAGGCAAAGTCCCAAACTGAGGAAACACTAGCACGAACACTAAAAGAATCTGACAAGACTTTCTATAGATACATTAGTGAAAGGAGACAGTCCAGAGGGGGGTATTGCTAAGCTCAAATGAGAAAAGGGGGCATGTGAGGAGGAGGACCCTGTAAAAGCATCTATCCTAAATAGATACCTTTGCTCAGTATTTACTGAAGAGAAGGTATGGCAGGGCCCACAGCTCAGCATCATGGACACGGGGGAAGGAGGTGAGCACTACTCCCTTCACAAAAGAAAGGGTCCTACAAGAGCTCGCTAAGCTCAGGGTGGACAAGCCAATGGGACCTGATGGCATACATCCCAGGGTATTTAAGGAGCTAAGGGTAGAACTAGCAGAACCATTATCAGAACTGTTTAGTGAGTCTCTGAGCACAGGAGAGGTCCCAGAAGAGTGGAGAAGGGCTCATGTGATCCCGCTCCACAAGAGTGGTAGCAGAGAGGAGGCAGGGATTTACAGACCAGTCAGTCCTACCTTAGTAGTGGGCAAGATTATGGAGGCACTCCTTAAGGAAAGGATAGTGCAACACCTGGAATCCATAGGGGCACAGGATCTAAGACAGCATGGGTTTACAAAAGGAAGGTCCTGTCAAACTAATCTCATAGATTTCTTTGACTGGGTAACCAGAGTGGTGGACCAAGGAGGAGCAGTTGATGTCATCTACCTTGACTTCAGCAAAGCTTCGACACTGTTCCACATAGAAGATTGATAAATAAGCTGGGTAGGCTCGGGGTCAGAAGTTGGTCAACTGGGTGGCAAACTGGTTATCGGGCAGAAACAGAGAGTGGTGGTAAATGGTACAGTCAGAAGAGATGCAAGTCACAAGTGAGGTACCTCAGGATCAGTCCTAGCTAGTCGTCTTCAATATCTTCATTAGTGACATTGCAGATGGACTAGAGGGTAAGGTTTGTCTGTTTGCAGATGACACCAAGATCTGCAACAGAGTAGATGATCCAGATGGGGTGGGCAGAATGAGAAGAGATCTGGGTAAACTAGCAAAATGGTCAGAAGAGTGGCAACTGGGATTTAATGCAAAGAAGTGCAAGATCATGCACATAGGGAAGAGAAACCCTGAAGCCACCTACAGGCTGGGAGGGGAGTTGCTGGCAGTCACAAAGGAAGAAAGAGACTTGGGTGTCATCATCACCGATGACCTGAAATCATCCAAGTTGACCTCTAAAGCAGTAGGTAAGGCTAGGGGGATGTTAGGATGTATTAGTAGCGGTATCACAAGTCGTAAGAGGGAGGTAATCATCCCTCTTTACAAGACACTGGTTAGGCCCCATCTGGAGTACTGTGTGCAGTACTGGAGGCCACACCTTCACAAGGACATTAACCAAACTGAGGCAGTCCACAGAAGGGCAACCTAAATGGTGCAGGGGCTGCATCAGAAAACATATGAGGGCAGATTAATGGAGCTCAATATGTATACCCTTGAGCAAAGGAGGGAGAGAGGTGATATGTTCGAA
Organism: Neoceratodus forsteri; assembly: GCA_016271365.2. NCBI lineage: Eukaryota > Metazoa > Chordata > Ceratodontiformes > Ceratodontidae > Neoceratodus > Neoceratodus forsteri. Next base: position 1,307,772,512 of record CM057456.1, on the reverse strand, counting down.
ACATTCAAATACCTTAAGGGCATTAACAAGGTGAAAGAGTCTAACATGTTTAAATATAAGAAAAATAGCAGGACAAGAGGACACAGCATGAGGTTAGAGGGAGGCAGATTAAGGGGGAATGTGAGGAAATTCGATTTCACAGAAAGAATGGTGGATGCATGGAACGGCCTACCTCAGGAAGTGGTGGCTTTTGAATACAGTGCAGGGCTTCAAACAGACATGGGATAGGCATAAGGGAGCAATACAGATGAGTATGAATAGATAGACCACTGACAGAGCAAAGGCCGATGGCACACATAAGGTAGAAAAAGAAATGGGCAGACTGGATGGGCCTTGCGGTCCTTATCTGCCGTCAACCTCTATGTTGCTATGTTTCTGTATTTCTTATAACAGTAGTTGAAATGGAAATGTTTCGGCAGGAACTCTTATATCTAGAGTCCAGGATGTAGTGTTAGGCAGGGAAGAAAGGGCAGACTAGTTGGGCCGACGGGTCCTTTTCTGCTGACACAGTCTATGTTTCTATTTCTAGGTGGTAGAACAATCTTATAGTAGTCAGTGGAGACAGATGACAGAAGTGGTGGAACTGTGATACAGTTTTTTCAAGAGGTGATGGAACTGAGTTCCTGTGGGCTCCTGCCCAGTTTAACCACTGTGTTATAATAACATCTGTAACTAAATGTACAATGTTATTGTAGTGATGCAGAAGTGCCACAATACTGTAGTTAGAGGCACTGCACAGTTCTATGTGAAACCTTGTTTCATAACTACCAGCATTCAGAAGTAGGCTGATTGACTGCACTGTAATTTTCAGGGTTTAGTAAAATTGCCAGGATCTACAAATCCTAACATTTTGAAGTTAATCAGTCTAGCAGTTTTTCAATGGCAGATGTTAGGAAGCAATACTACAGAGCTTTTTTTTTTTTTTGCCAGTTAAGAGCCGTTTATTTTTTGCTTGACACTGCAGCAAAAAAACACAAAAGCAATAATGTTTATATTTAGCCTGGAGTTAGAGGGTGAGCCACTGTGCTGCTTTCCAGGAGTTTAAAGCTGGAAACAAAGAAACTGGCCTGCTGCAGGCCTTGCGATCTATCAAGTCTTCAGATATAGAGCTACATGCACCTTAGGCGTTCATGTCATTCTGTCCTCTCCCCTGACACCTGTACTAGTCCCTTTACCTAAGCCCACCCCCCTCTTAAAGATTTCACAGACTTTGTGCTAACAACATCCTCTGGCAGTTTGTTCCACCCTTTCACCACTCTGCTGCAACATAGTTTCTCCTGATGTCCCTCTTAAATTTGTCGTCCTGCCAGTTTGTAGCTATATCCTCTTGTATTTTTTATATCATTTGGCCAAAATCATTCACTAGAGGGCAACCTGTTGATGCCCTTCAGGTATTTAATGGTTTCGATTGTTTCCTTCCTCTCCCTTCAACTCTCTATTGAGTACATATTTGGGTTCTTGAGCCTCTGTTCATACGATTACTCTTGCTGCCCCGAATAATCTTGCTGACCCTTTTTGCACTGCTTCCAGCTGGTTTATATCCTTCCTGAGGAATAGGTTCCAGAATTGGACACATCATTCCAGATGTGATTGCAGCAGGGATCGGTGCATAGGGAGGGGTACCTACAGCAGGAAGAGGGAGGCAGTGTTGCCACTGTATCACTCGCTGGTAGAACCCCACCTGGAGTATTGCATCCAGTTCTGGAGGCCGCACCTCAGAAAGAACATAGATGGGTGGAGGAAGTCCAGAGAAGGACAACTAAAATAGTGCCGAGATTACACCAAAAGCCCTATGAGGAGAGACTAAGGGATCTCAGTATATGTACATGATAGAGACTCACAAGTACCTCACAGAGGTGAACAGAGTGCAGGAGGGGAGTCTCATTCAAATGAAGAAGAGCACCAGGACCAGGAGGCATGCGATGAAGCTGGAGGGAGGAAGGTTAAGAGGGATGTGAGGAAGTACTACTTCACTGAAAGAGTGGTAGTTGCTGTGAGAGAGCACTAGTACCATTCCATAATTCTGCTCTCTTTGTATGTATGAAGCCTACTGCAGTAGCATATGTGTGTGACCATGCTGTTCTTTTTCTTTCTGTTCTATCCCTCGTTCCTTATTTCAGACTGGCCACCTGGAGTGGGACGTCTCCTTTCTTGCTAAATCCTTCACTGTCTTTCTGCAGATATGGAACTGTGGTGTTCGACCCCCCTCCCCCCCAAAGCAACAAACCATAATAGGTGGTGCAGCAGTCTGCAGCCTTAAAACATTTATTTATTGAGGCACAGGAATGTCTGCTGTTATTTTGTTTTTGTTTTTCCTGTTTGTTTATATTCCTTCTTGTTTCTATAAAGAACAAGCATTTGTCAATGCTGAATGTTTGCTTGCTGGCATTGGCATTGGTAGTGTAGAAGTTACAGAGTTGCATAACAGAAATGGCAGTGAAGTATTGAACTGAAGCCAACCCCACTACCACCCTGCAGAGAGTGACAGGCATTGGGGTGTGCCTTTGGGTCGTCAGGCATAACGGCCATGCCATTTCACCACACCCTACCCTGCAGAAACTGACAAGTGTCACGGTGTGCCTTGGGGTCTTTGGCTCTTATGCGCACCCCATTCCATCAGGAAATACGGTGAGATGGGTGGGGTATAGGAGAATGGGGTGAATTTTGGGGCCGAAGAACCCAAGGCATACTTCGATGCCTCTCACTGGCTGAAGGGTGTGGTCCGGAATGGTATGAGCATTACAGGCAAGAATCCCAAGTCACACCCCTGATGCCTGTCATTCTCTGCAGGATGGGGCGTTATGGTTGTAAACTCTAACGCTTCAGGCATTCGTTGGTATTTTCACTCCAAATTTTCAACATGGTTTTTTGTGACCCCCACCTCATGAACAGTGGCAATATCAGTGTGTTAGCCGAAAGCTGCTTATGCACAGTGACTACGGCATTTAGCACCACAGGTGCAAAAACACATTCTGAACAAGATGTGAAAAATGACAGCTGTACTGTTCATGGGGAGGTGTAAAAAATGGCAGTGTTGCACATCTGCAGTAAAAATATTAAAAAAACTGGTGAAGTCACGAGTGTGCATAGAAACTGTGCAACGCACACCCGTAATGTAATTAGTTTGGGGATTTTTTACAGAAGATTGTCTACACAGGCATTTTGGGACCTCCGATCATGAACAGTGTCACTGTGATTTTCTTTATCTGTCCCGAACAATGATTTCCCACAGCGACCACGCATCTCTGCGCTGAAAGTGTGAAAACACATTTCGGCCATGTTGTGAAAAGTGACAGCTGTACTGTTCATAAGGAAGTGTGGAAAAATGCCACTGGTGAAAATGTGTGAAAATATTACAAAGTCATGAACTTACGAGGGTGCGTGGAAACCGCGCAATGCTCACTCGTAACACAGTCATTTTATGGGCTTTTGTCACCAAATTTTCAACATAGCCATTTTAAGACCTCTGCTCATGAACAGTGTAACTGTGATTTTCTTAATCTGTCCCAAACATTGCTTTCGACACCGACTGCACTCATTGTGCGCCACATGTGCGGAAACACATTTGGGGCGACTCCAGAAAATGGCAGCTGTACTGTTCATATGAAGTGTAATAAAATGGCAATGTGGAAAATCTGGAGTGAAAATATAGAAATTCGCAAACTCATTTAGCCGCAGCGAGTAACTGTGCAACGATGCCTCGTAAAACAGTCATTTTTAGAATTTTTTCACCAAATTTTCAACATAGCCATTTTAAGACCTCTGCTCATGAACAGTGTTACTGTGATTTTCTTAATGTGTCCCATACATTGATTTCGCACACCAACTGCGCCATTGTGCGCTACATGGGCGGAAACACGTTTTGGGCAAGATGTGAAAAATGACAGCTGTACTGCTCATAAGGAAGTGTAATAAAATGGCAATGTTGAAAATCTGGAGTGAAAATATTGAAAATTCTCTAACTTAAGAGTGTATGTAGGAACTGCACAATGCACGCTCGTAAAACAGTCATTTTTAGGAATTTTTTCATCAAATTTTCAACATAGCCATTTTAAGACCTCTGCTCACTAACAGTGTCACTGTGATTTTCTTAATTGTCCCATACATTGATTTCGCACACCGACTGCGCCATTGTGTGCTACCTGGCAAAACACGCTTTGGGCAAGATGATGAAAATGACAGCTGTACTGCTCACAAGGAGTTGTGGTAAATGGCAATGTTGAAAATCTGGAGTGAAAATATTGAAAATTGCGGAACTTACGAAAGTGTGCTTAGGAACCGCGCAACACACGCTTGTAAAACAGTATTTTAGGATGCCACCACCAAAATAGGCTTTTTGAGAGCCCACCTTATGATTACTGTCATTTCATTAATCGATCCCAAAAGGTGATTTCGCCTGAGTGACCACAAAATCACCATCTGGTCCGATTAACAAAATGACAGTGACAGAATCATGAGGAGGGGTCCCAAATCCATGTTGAAAATTTGGTGCCAAATTCCAAGAAATGCCTAAGATATGCAGCAAAGTTGAAAAACCCTATCTATCTCATTATACAGCTTTCGGCATTTCTCAGTTCGCGGGTCGGCTTTGAAGAGTGCAGATGTGTTCTTGGTCCACCAAAGATCGCCGAGCCGGAGTCCGAGATAAGTATGGGTTGAGGGGGTGGGGAGGCGGTGCGAGTGGTATGGTAGGACAGAGACAGCGAGGGACTGTTTTTCAGTTTCAGGTTTTTTTTTTTTTAAAGGATGATGCGGACGCTTGCCACACTGGGGTGGGCTCTCAGCGTGGCACCCTGTACTGGGGACCAGTGGAGCCGACGAGGATTGGGACATTTACTAGACATAGTTTTTTCAGGTGGAATGAACAGTGTTCCATCAAGTAGTGGATGGGAACTGTTAGAATGGCAAAGATAGGAGTATGAATTAGATGAACAGGAGGAGTAGTTGATGTAGTAGAAATAGTAGCCTGTGATAGGTATGAAATGCCCAAGGAGCCTCAGCATATGGGAAGGAGCCCTAAGCCATCAAGACAGAGATGAAACGGCAGATATCCAAGGATGGAGAGAAGTCCGGCTTGGATCTCAATGGACTGTAGGAAGGATTCAGTGAAGAATATGGCATAGGCTAAGCTGTACTGACATTGCAGGTGCTGGAAGGAACAGGACCAGGGTCATCTCCTCAGTGAACTGAACTGGAATGCCTGAAGACTGCAGCAAGCTACAAGAGGATGATCCAAGAAAAACCAAGGAGCAAAGCCAGGTACCAAGGGCAATGAAGTTGAGATACAGGAGTTCTACATCTGAAGAAGATGGTGAACGACAAGTGCAGAGGACAAAAGGTGCGGCAGCGAAGAAGGATGAGGTTCCCACTTCTGAAGGAGAAAGTGAACTTGCACAGTAGATGGAAGGGATGACCCACAGCAAGGAAGTCCATGAGGCAGTTGAACTGGATTGAGGTAGAGACTGAACAAGCTGGCAAAGTCCAAATTGAGAACCAAAGGAGGCCAAGGCTGGGTCGAGTACTATGGGTCCATGGAGTGTAGGATGGAGACTGGTAAGGAAGGATGTAAGGCAATCTGGGTATGGGGGGGCCCTTTTCTGGAGGAAAGCATCAAGCTTGTAGCAGGTAAGGAATGCATAAGGATGAAACAGTCTTTTGCAGACACAGGCTCCTAACCCAGGTAGTCAAGGTGAGACGACCTGGATGCTAAACTCCAGATAATGTATGATGGTGAAGGCAAAAGTGTAAATGGTTCTGTTTTTTTTTAGTTTTTTTGTTGACTGGGTAAGTGCACTAGACAAATCCTGTCTATTTTCAGGCATGACCTGGGGAGGGGGAAGGGTGATACAGATGAATTCCAACTGACTTTGAACCAGATTAGGCTGTTGGTGGTATTTTTTTTAGTGAATCCTGGAGGGAAGTAGCAATTGGCAGTCTGGTAGGGAATGCATGAGGTTAAAACAGTTGCTTGAAGATATGAGCTTCCATCCCTGGCAGTTGGGGTGAGATGACTTTCATTCGATACCGCTAGACAGAGGTAGGAGGTTGGAGGCAAATAGGGTAAATAGGTTCTGTTCCAGAAGGGAAGAGGCAACTGGGTATCAGGTAGGGAATGTATTGAATCAGTGGATTCACATAAATAGGCTGCCATCCCTGGCTGTCAGTGCAAGATGACCTTAATTTGATCCCGCTAGGCAGAGTTGGGAGGTGGAAGGTGAATGGGGTATAGAGGTCCCATTCCCAAAGTAAGTGGTAACCCATATCAGGTAGATGATGCAGAAGGTGAAAACAGTTGAATGAAGACTCAGGCTCCCAGCCATGGTAGTCAGTGTGATATGACCTTGACTAAAGGTCGTAGGCAAGATAGGATGGAGAAGGCAAACAGGACAAGGTCCTGTTCCTGAATGGAAGCAGCAACTGGGGATCAAGCAGAGAAGGCATAAGATTGAAGCAGTCCATGATGTACAAAACAGCTGAACATAGACTCGGGCGCCATCCCTGATGGTCGAAGTGAGATGATCTTGGCTGGAGGCATCTAGGTATGGGTATATGATGAAGGCACATGGAGTGAAGAGGTCCCATTCCTGAAGAGAAGCAGCAACCGGCATTTGGTAGAGAAAGCATGGTATGACACTCTAGATTGAAGACATGGCTCCCATCCCTGGTAGTCGGGGCAAGCTAACCTTCACTCGATGCCACCAGGCAGAGTTAGGGATAGAGGATGTCAGGTTGGCCGGTTGTAGGAGGTAGTGATTGTAATGGAATCCCATCCCCGGTAGACAGGGGAAGCCTACCTTCGCTCAGCACCTCAGAACGTGCAAGTTAAGAACAAAGTCCAGAGTACTTCGGGTATGGACTGACAGAAAGGCAGAATGCTGCTGTAGAAAGAGAGTATGTGAGGAAACTGCATTGCAGACAGGCATGAATGAATTTATATCGGTATGGTAAGACTAACATAGGAAAGATGGAAAGGTGGGTACACAAACAGGAGTGAGATGTAGAAAGGAGGGACTGGCTTTGGAAGTAATAACAATGGAGTGCAGAGGAGGACCCCATGGTAAATGGATGCTCTTACCAGGGAGGTGAACTGATGTGAGGGTAGGTGACTGAAAGGGAAAGGGAACATTGTTTAACCAGAAGTAGCACACTGTGCTGAAGCTTGTTTCCAGATGCGGCCTGGGAACACAAGAAAGTTAGGTGACTTGCTCAGGATCACACAATATGCACCTAGGCAGCTGTGGGATCGAACCCAGGTCGCCAGATCTGCAGCTCAAAGCTTTAACCCACTGCATTATACTGCCTCCTTAGCATGACTGAGGTCGTAGGTAGCAGGGGCGGTATAGTGGGAGCAACCCCAGAGATGGTAGAATGGGAGTACCCCCTGATCCCTCCCCCCCACTGGTAATACCCCTGTGAACAGGAGCTGTAATGCAAGTTGCCCTCAGCGTGCACTTCCAGCACCCGGTTATTTGAGAAGGAAGGGTAGCAAATGCGCATATAGAAACAAGACATTAACACAGGTGCTAATATTGTCTGAGTAAGGTAGTACTGACGTTACAGGGAATACACTGCACACCATCCATTTGGAAGATGGTGTAATACAGAACCGAGGAATCATTAGCAGGTATGGAGGAAGGAGGGGTCAGAAAGATTGCACTGAAGGAGTGGCCAGAGGTCACGGAAGGTGTTATGATAATCAGGATGAACTGGAGGGAGCAAATCACACTGGAGGAGGAGGATGGCTGGGAGGTTAGAGTGTTACACAAGCAGGGCAGTGGCCAGCAGGCTGGGCACATTGACAATGTGGCAACCATCTCAGAGGGCTCACACAGCAAGGAACCCAGCAGGATGGATCTTTACTCCTACTTGAGTGATGGCAGCAGCACTGTAGGTCAGCAAGCACAGGCAGCAGTGCTGTAATTAAGAATGTTAAAAACAATGACATGCTAAAAGCCATAGCTAGTAGATAAGTATTTGAGCCAAGGATGGTAGTGCTGAGGTTTGGTAAGAGTCTATGGGATGTGACAGCCTGCAGAAGTACCTACGCAGCATAGAGAGCATCAGCAGTGTGCTAAACAAAACAGAAAGTGCTAATCTCACTCACCACCAACCATATCCTGGGGTCCAAGAATCAGAGCGAGCACCAGGTGGGAAAGTAAAGCGCTGAACTGCAGTGGAGCAGACAGAGCACCTTCAGTGCCGAAGTGGAACAGAGGAGCAGAGGAGGGGATAGCATCAGCCCGCAGGGGATGGACAAGAAGCAGGCACAGTTCTGGAAGGGCACGGGAGGCAAGTCCCGGGGGAAGTACAGTACCGAGCAGGGAGATGCTTCAAAGGCACCGGTATAGGAGAGTAGGCAATGGAAGGCGAGCGTAGAAGCCCAAAGAAGGAAATGGGGAGAACCCAGGCACAAGCAGAAGATGGAGGCAAGCAGGGAAAGGAGGGGGGAGGCAGAATGGGGTGGGCTGGGGTGCAGAGGACCAAACAAGAAATGGTAGCAAAGGAGGCAAGCAACACAAATGGGAGAAGGATGGTGAAAACAATGAGGAAGAAAGGAAGATGCACAGGAGAGGGGAGAAACGGACCAGACAGCAGCAGTAGGAGGGTGAAAGAGAGAGAAGGCACAGCCATACTAGCCACGCAGGGTCTCAGGATAAAAAACACACTAGGCAAGGAGGTGCGTGAGTGCTGAGTTTAAATAGAGTTTGTGGGAGCAGCTATTCCCAACCTTGAACCTCGGGCTTAAGCCCTCCCATTCTACATGGTTCGAACTAGCCCTTGACACCAGTATACCCTTGTCAAAAGACAAGAATGTTTGGTGCAGGCAAGTGCAAATAAGTCTGGGACAGTTCATTCAAAAAGAGCCAGCCAGGTCAAAACAACTACAGTCTCCCTAGAAACTAGAACACACTGAAGATACAGGGACATATTAAAATCTTATCAAAAATGATAATAAATTCACAGTCACTGGCAACATCAGGCTATAGGAAGTGTATAGGACTTTATTAAATATTTAAATACGGTGTAAAACGCATGAGCACACAAAAAGTATCGTGTCAGTTTTTTAGACAGTAAATTCATCATATTGCACATACAAGGACTATGTCCGAGGAGATTTAACTATGCTAGGGATATCTCACTACCCACTGTTCATATAATGTAAGGGTTAAGGTTGCCAGTAAAACCCTTCAGTAGGAGCCATGTCCTACAGTTAGCTATGCTTCCTTACTAACCCAGCTGCAGAGCTCTAAATCCAAAAGAACCCATGGGTTGGGTTTAAACATGCTACTGCAGATGAAATATATCCTAGTGTAGATAACGTTTGGGTGGGTAAAATAACAAAACACAGTTTTAATCATGTGTCACACTTTTTCAGGTCATCAGCTAACAGATTCCCATCTTCCTTTTGTTTTTGGGAGGTTTAAAGTTGATGAAGTGATGGTGGCACCAGTGAAATTGCAGTTGCTGAGATTACATGGCACAGTGAAGGTTGCAGGCTTTTGTTCTGCTGTGATGTCTGCCTCACCAAGTAGCGGCAGTGTTGCATTGTTGGTAGGTGGTGGCAAGCTTGGCGGTGGCAGGCATGACTGAAGTGACAGGCATGGTGGTAGTAGCAGGCCTGCTTGAAGCGGTGGCAATGGTGGTATGTCCTTTGAGCAACATGGCTTTTCTTCATTGGCAGATTGTAGTTTTTATGGTTTGACTGTTTTTTGGCTCCAGAGAGTATTTTGCTCCAATATTGTCTATCCACAGTGCTTGTGGACCAATAGCACCTGAGGCCTGTGGCCAGTTACTGCCATTATACCTGTGATAGCAGTTGTACTGCTGTAGATCTCAAGGAATGGTTAGTATACCTTTTAGAGAGCTGTGCTTCTACACTCAGCCTCAGTATCATGTTGGATAGAAAGTTAATCCCTACTGGCTCTCTCATGTACCAGGCAGTAATGCCGGATTCATTTTTAGATGGGGGATTGGGACAACTGGCACACCGTTTTTAATTCTGACCCACCTTTTATTGTACCTTAGAGACAACCTGCTCACTGTTATACAGGTTTTCAACTACTGTATAATTAATGGGGCTCCCCTTTTGCCATAGAGAGACTGTGGCATAATTTGCCATTATAAAGAAGCGTTTATAACGACAAATGCACACAGTTCTCCTCCTCTGCGTACATGTCCACTGCAGCATCTCCCTTCCTGACTTGCCACTTCCTTCTTGCCTGCAGCCCAGCCACCAAAGAAACATGGCAGTAAGTAAAGTTATATATAACAAGCATTTGTCAATGCCAAATGTTGATTGCGTTGGTGTGTTAAGCTCACTCACTGCCCCTCTGTCAGCATGGCTCAGTTGGTAGCACATCTGCCTCTGGACCAGAAGGTCGTGAGTTCTCGTCCCACACTGGGATTGGACTTGCACCTAAAAATCGCTGGCATCCGAGTGCAGTATTGGGGGGTGATGTACTGCTGGGGTGTGCCGTCCTTCGGATGAGACGTTGAACCGAGGTCCCTTCTGCCCATCCTGGTGTTGTCCTAGTGGGTGTCCAGGTGGAAGTAAAAGAACCCAGGGCACTATTTGTAAAGAGCAGGGAGCATTCCCGGTGTCCTGGCCAGCATTCCACTTCCCATAAACCGGTTCATGCAATTATCCAGGCTGTGTGTGGGTGATGATGTGCAATATGGCCGCCACCACACATTCAGTCACTTCACTACCAGTCTAGCATTGCTTGTAAAGCGCTTTGGGATACTGTGTATGAAAAGCGCTATATAAATACTGATTTTTCTTCTCTGTCACTCGCTCAGTCTGCTTCTCCCGGTGCTGCAGGCTGCTCTTTTGTACTGGGCTCCTGCCTGCGTTGGCACCTTGTTCTGCCCACTAAGAAATCCGCAGCTGTCCTGACATAGGTCTGTTGAGCCTGCTGACTCCCCCTCTCTCACTCACTCGTCCGTTTCTGCCAGCGCTGCAGGCTGGCCTTTTGTACTGGGCTCCTGCCTGCATTGCCGCCTTTTTCTGCCAACAAAGAAATCCGCAGCAGTAACGATAGAGCTCCATTGAGCTCGCTCACTCCCCCCTCTCTCACTCACTCGCTGTGTTCTCCTGGTGCTGCAGACTGCCCTTTTGTACTGAGCTCCTGCCTGTGTTGGCACCTTTTTCTGCCCACAAAGAAATCCACAGCTGTCCCAACAGAGCTGCGTTGAGGCTGTTCACTCCCCCGGTGTCACTCACTCATTCTGTTTCTCCTGGAGCTGCAGCCTGCCCTTTTGTACTGGGCTCTTGCCTCTGTTGGCGCCTTTTCTGCCCACAAAGAAATCTGCAGCAGTCCTGACAAAGCTCCATTGAGTTCACTCACTCACTCCTCTTCTCTCATTCACTCATTCCGTTTCTGCCAGTGCTGCAGGCTGATCTTTTCTATTGGGCTCCTACCTGTGTTGCTGCCTTCTTCTGCCAACAAAGAAATTTGGAGCAGTTACAGTAGAGCTCCATTGAGCTCGCTCACTCCCCCTCTCTCACTAGCTAATTCTGGTTTTCCCGCCATTGCAGGCTGCCCTTTTGTACTGGGCCCCTTTGTGTATTGCTGCCTTTTTCTGCCCACAAACAAACCAGCAGCAGTCCCAACAGAGCTCCGTTGAGCTAACTCACTCCCCCTCCCTCACTCGCTCATTCTGAGTCTCCCGCTGCTGCAGGCTGCCCTTTTGTACTGGGCTCCTGCCTGCATTGGCAGCTTTTTCTGGCCAGAAAGACATCTGAAGCAGTCCCGACACAGCACCATTGAGCTTGCTAACTCCCCCTCTCTCACTCACTCATTCCAATTCTGCCGGCGCCGCAAGCTGGACTGTCTAGGGTCTATCAGGAGTGAACTGATTTGGGAAGCTTATCTCATGAAGAGTATGGAACCCCCAAATTCAGTCTAGGTGGGGAGGAGTGTGACATAGACAGCCAGCTCTGAGTGCTCGAGTGCTGTATTAATTTTTGTTATTACATATAAAATATGTGAAGGGAAGGTCAGTTCAAGGAAAAGGCTGTCTTACTGGAACTGACACATCAAGACCCCCCAAGGATAAGTTCAAAGGACAGGAGGTATTTTAAACTGCAGAGATCTGGGGTGCAATTACCTTGTCAATTTGCTTTCATCCCAGGAAATAAGATTAATGGGGTAGAGTGGTACAGCTAGATGTGAAAGTTGCATATATGTATTGGCTGCAAGAAAGAAAATCTCTTTCATATAAAACATCAGCTGTCAGAGCACAAGATATAAACTAATGTCAGCAGCACAAATCTTTATTGCATCAAAATTATTCTGCTACATTTTTGTTTTAAAGATAGTAGAAAAGGTGGTTTGTTTCTGCAAACAATTTGTTCTTGTTCTGTCCAGCAGGAAAGCACTGAATTTCTGAGCCCGAGTGTCATACTGTACCTCTCAACCAGGCAATATGGAACAGAGGCCAGAGCAATGTGTGACAAAAACTACAATGAGGAACTCAGACATGTTTTGGTGCACCAATAAAAGTTATTTTTAACCAGCTTTATGTTTTCTGATGTGTTTTATTAAATAAACTGTGTTTTTCTGGTTTTGTCTGGTCTTTATTTTAGCTCTGTACTCATAAAAACACACACACAGACATACACACCTCAAGATAAAAAAGATTATTTTGTACAATTCATTTATTTTTATTTATTTATTTATATCTTGAATTATAGTACCTTTGAGTCAATGACTCTTTCACAGAGGTTTCACATCAGAATGAAGACAAACACAACAGAGAACTAATTATGTAGCAAGTGGAATACATGATACATGGACTTGGGGTTACAATCTGAAATAAAAGTTACAATCAGGTGAAAATGTTAAAATTCAGGTTACAGCAAAAAAATTTCAATCAGATTACATTTTACAGTCAGGTTACAGTAAAAAGTGCAGTAGGTTTCAAGGATTAGGGGGGTGCCCTAGGGGGAAAGAGAAGGGAGTGATGCTGTCAAGAAATTTGACAGTGTCGGGGAGTGTAGTGGGAGATGAGAGGGAAGACTGAGGGGTGAGAGGGGGTGTAGTGGAAGATAAGAGGGGGGAGACTGATAGGTGAGAGGAAAGACAGTGGGGAGATGGGGAGAAAGGGGCTGGCAGGGGGTCTGTGGGTAGCGTTAGGAGTGGGAGAGCCTGGGGAGGAGGAAGGTGAGTGAAGAAAGGGAAAGGAAAGGAGAGTCAGGGAGGGAAAAAAGGACGGGGTGAGACATAGGACAGGGGATGATGGTCAAGGTAGTGGGAGAATGTAGGCTGTAGGCAACGTGTGAGGCTGAATAATGGGGGGCTATGTGTGGCAATCACGGCTGCTAATAGCAGTAAGGTGTTGCCCAACTTTCTGTTTGAAAGGGCCCAGTGTAGGTTAAAAAGTAAAACAGTGCAAAACAAATGCCAAAATTGGTGCAAAACACATTACAGATTTATAATCAGTGCAAAAACATAAACACAGAATGAATACAGCTCTTAGTTTAGTTTTTGCAATGCTAACCTAAGACAGTGCCGAACAAAAACAATGTGCAGTGTAAAAGATGCAAACCACATCTATCATTTGTGAAATTACAAAAAAACAGTGAAAAAAATGTAAACACCACATCTAACATTTGTGCAATCATATCCAAAAACAATTCAAACTATCCCCACAGGCATCTATAGTACCTATAATTGCATTCACTTGCTCATCCTCTCACCTCCTTTTTCTGATAGTGAATGCCAGCATGGTTCATTCTTCACTTGTTTTGGATGCTGGGTTCTTGGTGATGGAAGACACTGGCTGGGCTCCCTTATGATGACAGGTCCCTCCTGGCTGGGCTCCTTCATGATGCAGGTCCCCTCAAGCCTGGCTCCCTCACAATGGCAGGCACCCCCTGGCTGGGCATCCTCACAATGGCAGGCACCTCCTGGCTGGGCTCCCTCACAATGGCAGGCACCTTCTGGCTGGGGTCCCTCACAATGGCAGGCACCTACTGGCTGGGCTCCCTCAAGATGTCGGGTTCCTTCTGGAGGGACTCCCTTATGATGGCAGGTCCCTCCTTGCTGGGCTCCCTCACAATGGCATGTCCCTCCTGGATGGGCTACCTCACAATGGCAGGCACCTCCCGGCTGGGCTCCTTCACAATGGCAGACACCTCATGGCTGGGGTACCTCACAATGGCAGGCACCTACTGGCTGGGCTCCCTCAAGATGGCAGGTTCCTTCTGGATGGACTCCCTCAAGATGGCGGGTTCCTTCAAGCTGGGCTCCCTTATGATGGCATATTCCTCCTGGCAGGCCTCCCTCACAATGGCATGTCCCTCCTGGCTGGACTCCCTCACAATGGCAGGTCCCTCCTGGCTGGGGTCATCACAATGGTATGTCTGTCCTCCCTCACAATGGGATGTCCCTCCTGGCTGGGCTTCCTCAGAATGACATGTCCCTCCAGGCTGGGCTCCCTCACAATGGCATGTCACTCCTGGCTGGGCTCCCTCACAAAGGCATGTCCCTCCTGGATGGACTTCCTCACAATGGCATGTCCATCCTGGCTGGGGTCCTCACAATGGCAGGCACCTCCTGGCTGGGGTACCTCACAATGGCACTCACCTACTGGCTGGGCTCCCTCAAGATAGTGGGTTCTTTCTAGATGGACTCCCTCAAGATGGCGGGTTCCTTCTAGCTGGGCTCCCTCATGATGGCATATTCCTCCTGGCTGGGCTCCCTCATAATGGCATGTCCCTCCTGGCTAGGCTCCCTCACAATGGCATGTCCCTCCAAGCTGGGCTCCCTCACAATGGCAGGCACCTACTGGCTGGGCTCCCTCAAGATGGTGGGTTCCTTTAGCTGGGCTCCCTCATGATGGCATATTCCTTCTGGCTGGGGTCCTCACAATGGTATGTCTGTCCTGGCTGGGTTCCCTCACAATGGCATGTCCCTCCTGGATAGGCTCCCTCACAATGGCATGTCCCTCCTGGCTGGGCTCCCTCACAATGGCCGGTCCCTCCTTGCTGGGGTCTCTCACAGTGGCACGTCCCTCCTGGCTGGGCTCCCTCACAATGGCAGGTCCCTCCTGGCTAGCCTCCCTCACAATGGCATGTCCCTCTTGGCTGGGCTCCCTCACAATGGCATGTCCCTCCTGGCTGGGCTCCCTCACAATGGCAGGTCCCTCCTGGCTGGGGTCCTCACAATGGTATGTCTGTCCTCCCTCACAATGGCAGGTCCCTCCTGGCTGGGGTCCTCACAATGGTATGTCTGTCCTCCCTCACAATGGCATGTCCCTCCTGGCTGGGGTCCCTCACAATGGCACTCACCTACTGGCTGGGCTCCCTCAAGATGGTGGGTTCCTTCTAGATGGACTCCCTCAAGATGGCGGGTTCCTTCTATCTGGGCTCCCTCATGATGGCATATTCCTCCGGGCTGGGCTCCCTCACAATGGCATGTCCCTCCTGGCTAGGCTCCCTCACAATGACATGTCCCTCCTGACTGGGCTCCCTCACAATGGCAAGTCCCTCCTGGCTGGGCTCCCTCACAGTGGCATGTCCCTCCTGGCTGGTCTCCTTCACAATGGCATGTCCCCCCTGGCTGGGCTCCCTCACAATGGCATGTCCCTCCTGGCTGGGGTCCTCACAATGGCAGACACCTCTTGGCTGGGGTCCCTCACAATGGCAGGCACCTACTGGCTGGCTCCCTCAAGATGGTGGGTTCCTTTTGGATGAACTCCCTCAAGATGGCGGGTTCCTCTAGCTGGGCTCCCTCATGATGGCATATTCTTCCTGGCTGGGGTCCTCACAATGGTATGTCTGTCCTGGCTGGGCTCCCTCACAATGGCATGTCCCTCCTGGCTAGGCTCCGTCACAATGGCATGTCCCTCCTGGCTGGGCTCCCTCACAATGGCATGTCCCTCCTGGCTGGGCTCCCTCACAATGGCATGTCCCTCCTGGCTGGGCTCCCTCACAATGGCAGGTCCCTCCTGGCTGGGCTCCCTCACAGTGGCATGTCCCTCCTGGCTGTGCTCCCTCACAATGGCATGTCCCTCCTGGCTAGGCTCCCTCACAATGGCATGTCCCTCCTGGCTGGGCTCCCTCACAATGGCAGGTCCCTCCTGGCTGGGGTCCTCACAATGGTATGTCTGTCCTCCATCACAATGGCATGTCCCTCCTGGCTGGGGTCCCTCACAATGGCACTCACCTACTGGCTGGGCTACCTCAAGATGGTGAGTTCCTTCTAGATGGACTCCCTCAAGATGGTGGGTTCCTTCTAGCTGGGCTCCCTCATGATGGCATATTCCTCCTGGCTGGGCTCCCTCATAATGGCATGTCCCTCCTGGCTAGGCTCCCTCACAATGGCATGTCCCTCATGGCTGGGTTCCCTCACAATGGCAGGTCCCTCCTGGCTGGGCTCCCTCACAATGGCATATCCCTCCTGGCTGGGCTCCCTCACAATGGCATGCCCCTCCTGGCTGGGGTCCTTCCAATGGCTGGTCCCTCCTGGCTGGGCTCCCTCACAATGGCATGTCCCTTCTGGCTGGGCTCTCTCACAATGGCATGTCTCTCCTGGCTGGACTCCCTCACAATGGCATGTCCCTCCTGGATGGGGTCCTCACAATGGCAGGCACCTCTTGGCTGGGGTCCCTCACAATGGCAGGCACCTACTAGCTGGGCTCCCTCAAGATGGTGGGTTCCTTTTGGATGAACTCCCTCAAGATGGCGGGTTCCTCTAGCTGGGCTCCCTCATGATGGCATATTCCTCCTGGCTGGGCTCCCTCACAATGGCTTGTCCCTCCTGGATAGGCTCCCTCACAATGGCAGGTCCCTCCTGGCTGGGCTCCCTCACAGTGGCATGTCCCACCTGGCTGGGCTCCCTCACAATGGCGTGTCCCTCCTGGCTGGGCTCCCTCACAATGACATGCCCCTCCTGGCTGGGGTCCTCACAATGGCAGGTACCTCCTGGCTGGGGTCTTCACAATGACATGTCCCTCCTGGCTGGGCTCCCTCACAATGGAATGTCCCTCCTAGCTGGGGTCCTCACAATGGCAGGTCCCTCCTGGCTGGGCACCCTCACAAAGGCATGTCCCTCCTGGCTGGGCTCCCTCACAATGGCATGTCCCTTCTGGCTGGGCTCCCTCACAGTGGCATGTCGCTCCTGGCTGGGCTCCCTCACAATGGAATGTCCCTCCTAGCTGGGGTCCTCACAATGGCAGGTCCCTCCTGGCTGGGCTCCCTCACAAAGGCATGTCCCTCCTGGCTGGGCTCCCTCACAATGGCATGTCCCTCCTGGCTGGGGTCCTCACAATGGCATGTCCATCCTGGCTGGGCTGCTTTAGGATGACACACAAGTAAGTTGCTATTTCTTATAGAACAGCATGCAATGGCTGAATGGGCAGATTTTAGCGAAGTATGTCACAGTGCTCTCAAGGCAACAAGCAGACTACCAGTACTTTTTATCATTTTGGGCAGCTCTTTTTGGTATTGGACAAGCAAGGTAACTCTTGAATGTAGGACTCTTTGTGATTTGATACAGCTGGCTTTTAGTCTGCCCAATCCAACAAAACCAGCAGAGCAGAAGCTCTCTTACTGCACTAGTGCGTGCTTTTCACAATAGCAGGCAGACAGACAGTGGTAATAGCAGGGAGATAGTGACCTGGGGCCAATGTCCCATGGGCCCATACAACCCGGCGCCTATGGTGGCAGTAGCAGGAAGACAGTGGCAATAGCAGGCAGGCAGTGACAATAGCGGGCAGGTAGTGGCAATAGCAGGCAGGCAGGCATTGGAAACAGCAGGCAGGCAGTGACACTAGCAGGCAGACAGTGGCAGCGAGATTCAGATCTTAGGGACTTGGTCTCACCAGCAGGCAGAAGATCAGTCAGTGGCAATGCCTTGAAACCAGCTGCCTGGGCTGTGTCATTCACACTAGTACTCTTAGCAGCACATGCCACACCTTGCAGCCAGAGTAGTAGTGTTAGTCAAAGACATGACTCCAGGGACATCTCTCCAGCAGGTACAGGTGAAGGGGAGCGGGACAGTGGACACGTCCATCCATCTGGATTAGAGGGCTTTTGCTTATTTATTGCTTTCAGGGACTGCATTTGGGCTGCAAGGAGCAGTGAATCAGTGGAGTGGCAGCAGCTGACAACAAAGGGAATGAGAAGACCCAGACACTGGAGAGAGGTGCGGCAGGGTAACTGGGTCTCAGTGGAGGTGTTAAGCACATGCAACCCATGCATTTGCATGGGGCCCTCAGTCAGCAAGAGGGACCCTGACTCTGCTGTCCTGACCCGGGTACAGGCTGGCAACCAACTGCAAGAAAAAATATTATGAGGGCAACTGGACTGCCCACCATTTTCTGCAGCCTCAAAGCTCGGAGTCATCCTTTAGGAATTTATCACCTTTAACTGTACTGCTGCTGAACTGTTTCTTTTTTTATGTTGGCTCACACATGTGCAGCCAACATATTGTGGTAGTAGCACATCTGGAGGCGTAGTCACTGTTGGGCAAATGCAGGGCACGCATCAGTAGGTGTATCCCTCATTCCCCAATGAGGCAGCTGCAGCACTGACACCAGGCATACGTCAAGTGGCCACCAGATCTAACAAAAGGTCTGCTGCAATCATGTAGTGACACAATAACATGCCCTCCTGACGTGCCTGGTGGCAGCGCCTGCAGAGTGCCATGACGTACTTCTTTTGCCAATGGGGAGCCCACTCCCATCAGCATAATCACCCCATCCCATTTACAATGTATGCCGAGGGGGTGTCCAATCCCCCTCGTCATCATGCACCCCCAACAGTCTTCCTTTGCCCATGGTGTGCCCAATCTCTGTTGGCTTTAATCCACCTTCCCCATTTCATTTGCCGACGGGGGAGCCCACTCCCCATCGGCATAATGTCCCCACCCCCTCTTTTGTTCTGTGCCGAGGGGGGTGCCCAGTCCCCCTCAGCTCTTGTTCCCTCCCTTCAGTATGTGCCAATGGGGGTGCTTAATCCCCCATTGGCTACAGCATCCCCCCAAAAAAAACATTTCGGTGGCATGCTGGGAGCCCACCCCAGCATGCCAAATCCCCTGAAAAACAAAAACTGACCTGCAATGTTCCCTTTTTTTTTTAACCCTGTAAAAAAGAAAACGGTCCCTCCCACAGCCCGCACCCACTCACTGTACACCCTGCCTCCACACACCCCCATTCACCCCATACTTACCTCCAGAGTCCGGCGCGACGATCTTCAGTGGACTGGGAACACGTCTGCACTCTTCAAAGCCAGCCGCGAACTGAAGAAATGCCGGTAAGCTGTATAATGGCATAAATAGGGTTTTTTCAACTTTAGTGCATATCTCAGGCATTTTTGGGAATTTTTACACTAAATTTTCAACATAGGGTTATTGGCACTCCTCCTCATGAATTCACTCACTGTCATGGCATTGTTCCGTCCCGGAAGGTCATTTCGCGGTCACTGCACAGAATCACCTTTCAGGACAGATTAATGAAACAACAGTGCCACTGTTCATGAGGGGGGCTCTCAAAAAACCTATGTTGCAAATTTGGTGGAAAAAATAGAAAAAATGGCTGTTTTATGAGCGCGAATTGCACAGTTTCCACAAATGCTCGGAACTTCATGACTTTGTAATATTTTCACTCCAGATTTTCAAAATGGGTATTTTCCACACCTCCTCATGAACAGTACAACTGTCATTTTACATATCCTGGCCGAAATGTGTTTTTGCACGTCCGACGCAGAATAGCATGGTCGCTGTGCCAAATCCATTTTCCGGACAGTTTGACGAAATGACAGTGACACTGTTCATGAGCAGAGGTCCTAAAATGCCTATGTTGAAAATCCGGTGACAAAAGTCCCTAAAATGACTGTGTTACAAGCATGCATTCCTCAGTTTCCATGCATCCTTGTAACTTCGCAAATTTGCTAGATTTTCATGCCACATTTTCAATACTGGCAGTTTTTCACATCTCCTTATGAACAATACAGCTGTCATTTTTCACATCCTCCCCAAAATGTATTTTCACACCTGTGGTGCACAATGACGCGGTCACTGTGGGAAATCAACTTTTGGGACAAATTAACAAAATTAGAATGCCACTGTTCATGAGGGGAGGTCCCAAAATGCCTATTTTATAAATGTGGTTAAAAAACTCCCCAAAATAATTGGGTTACGGATGTGTGTTGCATACTTTCAATGCATGCCCATGACTTTACCAATTTTTAATATTTTCACTTCAGATTTTCAACGTTGCAATTTTTTTACACCTCCTCATGAACAATACAGTTGTCATTTTTCACATACTGCCCAAAATGTGTTTTCATCTCTGTGTCACCAAATGGCATAGCCACTGTGCAAAACTACCTTTCAGCTAACAAACTGATAGTGCCGCTCTTCATGAAGTGGGGTCACAAAAAGCCTAAGTTGAAATTTGGAGTGAAAATACCAACACACGCCTATGGCGTTAGGGTTTCCAACTGTAACTCCCCACCCTGTAGAGACTGACAGGCATCAGGGGTGTGACTTGGGATCCTTGCCCATAATGCTTACACCATTCCACCCCCACCCCACCCACACCCCACCCTGCAGCCACTGACAGGCACCAGGTCTGCCTTGGAGTGTTCAGCTCTTGAGTTCACCCCATTCTCCTATACTACTCCCACCTCAGCATATTTCCTTATGGAATGGTGTAAGTATAAGGCCCAATGACCCCAAAGCACACCATGACACTTGTCAGTATCTGCAGGGTAGGGTGAGGTAGAATGGCATAAGCTTTATAGCTGACGACCCAAAGGCACACCCCAATGCCTGTCAGTCTCTGAAGGGTGAGGGTGGCATTGGCATCAGTTCAGTACTTCACTGCCATTCCTATTGTGCATTTTTAACTCCTGCACTACCGATGCCAATGCCAGCGAGACAACATTCAGCATTGACAAATGCTTGTTTAATGAGTGCATCGGCCGATGTATTGCATGCTGACAGAGGAAAAGCGAGGAAAGGGGGCTCTGGAAGGGTGGCTGATGTATTACATGTGACAACAATAACCCGTAACATCTGGAAGTATATTAGCTCAATTGATTCTGTACATTATAGTTTTGTAAGTAAACATATATTGTTAAGAAGAAATGAGAGCACTGGATTACATTTCATCATTTGCAAATAATGTATGTTATTTTCATAGATTAGAAGTAGCTGGTAGATAAGGACCACTGGCCCACCTAGTCTGCCCATGGGATTACTTGCTGTATGTGTTGTGATCTGTTCCTGAAAGTTGCAGAGCAGTGGATTTATCATTAGTCTCTGTCCTTGTTTTTGAATACCATCATCTGGTAAAAGACTAGTGGTGCATTATCTTGGGATGGGGGTATATGTGCGTGTGGTAGTGTTTGTAAGGGTTCAGCCTCATGTTGTCCTGGATGCACCAGCTACTGACAGCAGACTTGCACTTTGCTGTTGCTGTCACGGTGTCCCCATAACCCTGCCACTGATGTGCTGATGATGTTGAGGCAGCTAAGTCAAATAATTAATATTTCTGATTTTTCTGATACATATATTATCATGATATTAAACAAATAAAATGGAACTATATATATTTCTGACACTCAAACAGAACATAAAAGTTGAACGACTTTTCCAAATAGCATTTTGCTTGCTGTAAAAGTCCTGGAATAATAATGATAACTCTGTAGCATGATCACAACACAACATAACTTGAAAGGTATGTGGCAGAGGGAACGTGAACAGTTCCTAGCGGTTGCAGGCTCAGCATGTTTTTTTATATGAATGAGAAGGATGCACTCCTGCTTCATATCCAATGACAGAGCAAAGCTGCCTGCCAGAACTAATACTGTTCAGTCTCACTAGCTACAGTGCCACTTCTGGTCATTCTTAAAGGGCCAAAATGATGCCTACTGTATACATTTGGGGATCTGAATCCTCTCCAGCATTTGTTTTAAAAATTGCCAATTACCCAATTAAGGTTTTTTCTGCATCTACCGAGATAGTTAAACGAGGTGTCCCTTGACTCTTCTGGGATTATATGACAGTGAGTACTATGTGTATGTTATCTGCAGAAACCTCTCTATGGCAAATCTTGTTTTGATCTGGATGCAGTGGTTAAACTGGAAGTGTTTATTTAGGGGAACTTTTACTTCTCGATTTCTAGGGTGGTGGAATTGTCATTTCTAGGTGGTAGAACTGTCCTATAGTAGTAGTCAATGGAGAAAGATGGCAGAGGTGGTGGAACTGTCATATAGTTTTTTTAACAGGTAGTGGAACTGAGTTCCTGTGGGCTCCTGCCCAATTTAACCCCTGTCTGGAAGTACCACTGTGTTTATGTCAGACAATTAACTAAATCAGACAAGGGAGAGGAGATAAAGAGGAGAGGAGTGGTGGTGATTTACCCTTAGGCTGGGAGGGAATAGCCCCACCGCCCCCTCTCCCATCCAATGCTGGAAGCACTGTCTGTTAGGGGCCCTGGAATCAAGCTTTGCATGGGGCCACCATGGGACAAAAGCCTTTACTGCTGGCTCTTTCTTCTCTGTTTTTTTTAACAGGAGGCAGGAGGGAATCAACAGCAGGGATCAGATCTATATTGCTACCATTTTATCTTCTTCTTCTGCCACTGTACTGTCTTTAGTTTTATTATTGAGGTTATTTTATTGTTTGTTTAATTTCTTCCTCAGGGCTCAGTTTTGGGCATTAGCACAGAGATAACCAGAGTTCAAAGCAGTTGATTTCACACAGTTAATGGATTAACTCTGGAACCGGTGTTTAACACCCACCCTCCCCACACCCCACCCCTCCCTGGCATCATCCACTTCTATAATATGCTGGTTCATAACTACTCCCTGCCACAGGAAAAGGTCAAAACCAGGTGGATTACATAGCCAAGCTGATACTTTATCAGAGCACCACAAAGGGAAGGGACGAGGGAGGAGGAAGCAACATTCACTGTGTACAGTAGACAAAAAAAAACATACTGAGGGGTGTGACGCAAGTATCTGTTTAAAGGCAGGGGCTGTGTGACTATAGGTAAAGACTGGATATTGTATCAATTGTGTAACTAAAATCCTATTATCCTACTGCAGGAAAAGGGTTTCTGTTGCTTCTTGAAAAAGGCAGTGAAGGGGTAACTGTAGCCTATAATATGGAAGAACAAAAACAGACATGATGGGAGTGGTGCAGTGCAATGGCTGTGGGGCAGCAGTCTTCAGGGAGACATTCTAGAAACTGTGGTGCTGCCCCATCTGCAGGCAAGTCTCTGAACTGAAGAATGAGGTTGCTTATCTCCAGGCCGAGTTGGCTAGGGTTCGGGAGGACTCCTCCCCCACCCAAGGACCACCAAGTCTACACCTGTTGCCTCAGAGGATGCCAGAAATGAATGGTGGTTGGACAAAGGTGGGCTTAGGGAGGGTGAGGGAGGTGGGGCAACCTGAGGTTCCACTCCACAACTCCTACACCATTCTGGCAGGGCAGGACTGTCTAGTGAGGGCACCTGAAGTGGGGGACAAGGTGGATGTGGGGATCCTCTTCAGTGGAGACCCTGGGGGGTAATGGAGGTGAGCAGGGAAAGGAGTGGGGAGGCAGAATGGAGTGGGCTGAGGTGCAGAGGACCAAACAAGAAATGGGAGCAAAGGAGGTAAGCAACACACATGGGAGAAGGATGGGGAAAGCAATGAGGAAGAAAGGGGAGATGCACAGGAGAGGGGAGGAATGGACCAGACAGCAGCAGCAGCAGGAGGGTGAGTGAGAGAGAAGGCACAGCCACACAAGCCACGCAGGGTCTCAGAAAAAAAAAACACACTAAGCAAGGAGGTGTGTGAGTGGTGGGTTTAAGTAGAGTTTGTGGGAGGAGCTATTCCCCACATTGAACCTCGGGCTTAAGCCCTCCCATTCTACATGGTTCGAACTATCCCTTGACACCAGTATACCCTCGTCAAAAGACAAGAATGTTTGGTGCAGGCAAGTGCAAATAAGTCTGGGGCAGTTCATTCAAAAAGAGCCAGTCAGGTCAAAACAACTACAGTCTCCCTAGAAACTAGAACACACTGAAGATACAGAGACATATTAAAATCTTATCAAAAATGATAATAAATTCACAGTCACTGGCAACATCAGGCTATAGGAAGTGTATACAACTTTATTAAATATTTAAATACGGTGTAAAATGCACGATTTTCAAATCATACCCTTGCAAAGCAAGACTCCATCTGAGCAGTCTGCCATTGTTTTTCCCCATCTGTGACAACCAAACCAGGGGTGTGTGGTCAGTCTGCACCACAAAAGGCTGCCCATACAAGTATGGCTCCAATTTCTTTAGTACCCACACTAGGGTAAAATACTCCTTTTCCACCGTGGAGTATGCTTGTTACCTGGAGAGCAGCTTTCCGCTCAGGTAGGCTATCGGGTGGTCCCTCCCTTCGCTGGATGTCTGGCCTAGTACTGCCCCAATCCCCACATCTGAGGCGTCCGTCTGAACTATAAAAGTTTTTCTATAGTCCGGACTTGTCAAAACAGGAGCACTGCACAGTGCCTTCTTCAGTTTGGTAAAGGCTTCCTCATAGGCTGGACCCCAGGTGATTTTCCTTGGCATTTTTTTCTTTGTCAGGTCAGATAGGGGAGCAGCCTGGGCACTGTAATTTGGTACAAATTTTTGATAGTACCCTACTGTCCTGAGAAAACTCCTGACCTGCTTCTGAGTTTCTGGTCTGGGCCATACCTGTATTACCTCTATTTTTATCTGGTTAGGATGGAGCTGTCCCCTTCCTACCACATGTCTGAGGTATGCCACTTCTCCCATGGCCACCTGGCACTTCTCAGATTTGACAGTGAGCCCAGCCCTCTGTATTCTGCCCAGCACTTCCCTAAGGTGTGACAGGTGTTCCTCCCAGCTGGTACTGAAGATGGCAATGTCATCCAGGTATGCCACGGTGTACTCCTCAGCACCATTTAACACCTGGTTCACCAACCTTTGGAAAGTGTCCGGGGCGTTCTTCATTCCGAAAGGCATCACTCTGAACTCAAATAAGCCTATCGGAGTGATGAAGGCTGACCTCTCCCTAGCTCTGTCCACCAACTCTACCTGCCAATACCCCTTTGTCAGGTAAATGGTCGTAAGGTAGGTCGCCCCCCCCACAGCTTGTCCGGGAGTTTGTCCGTCCGGGCCATTGGGTGGGCGTCTGACTTCGTGACTGCATTCAGTCCACGATAGGGCAGACTGGATGGGCCATGCGGTCCTTATCTGCCATCAACTTCTATGTTTCTATGTTTTTATGATAGTCTACACAGAAATGAGTCGAGCCATCTGGCTTGAGTACAAGGACTATGGGGTGAGGCCAAGGGACTGTGGGATCTCTGGATTACCCCTAAATCCAGCATCCCCTCCACTTCACTCCTAATGTCCTTTTGGACAGCCTCCAACACCCGGTATGCTGTCCGCCGTATGGGTGTCTGTGTCCCTGTCTCCACATCATGTGTTGCTAAGGGGGTTAGTCCAGGCTTGGCGCTAAACAAGGGGGCAAAGTCTGCTAAAAACTCCCTCATTTTCGAGATCTGGCCCAGGGTCAGCTGGGGAGACAATTTTACTGCCTCCAAAGCGGACTCCTGCTTACTCTCTTCCAGCAAGTCCAGAAGCGGGTCTCCTTCGTCCGTCCCCTCCCCCATGACTACACACTGCAAACACCATGTCAGCCCTATTTGCATATGGCTTCATCATGTTGACATGGTACGTCCTTTCTGTCTGTCTACGGTCAGGTAAGTCCACAATGTAGTTTACGTCATTTACCTTCCTAACCACTTTGTACGGTCCTGCCCACTCAGCTTGCAGCTTGTCTTTCCAGAACGAAATAAAGACTATGACTTCCTGACCCACCATGTACGAGCGAGCTCTGGCTCTGCGGTCGTATCATACTTTTTGTTTCTATTTGGCAGCTGCCAGGTTGCTCTGGGCTGTCCCCATAAGCTCCTTCAGCCTTTCTCTAAACCTTAGGACTAATCCACAATGGTAGTTCCCTGGGTGGCGTGCTTGCCTTCCCAGTCCTCCCGGATCAAGTCTAGGGGCCCATGTACCTGGCGTCCATACAAGAGTTCAAAGGGGGGAAAATCCTGTTGACTCTTGGGGCATCACCCTGTATGCAAACAACAGGTGGGGAAGGAATTTCTGCCAGTCCCTCCCATGCTGTTCAGCAAATGCCAGGAGCATTGACTTTAGGGTACCATTGAAGCATTCCACAAGCCCATTGGCTTGTGGGTGATACGGTGTCGTGCATCTCTGCACCACCCTACACTTCTTCCATAGACATTTCATTAGGTCCTACATGAAGGAACCCCCTCGATCAGTGATTACCTCCTGTGGAAACCCGACATGGGAGAAAATCCCAGGCAAGGCATCTGCCACTTTGTCTGTCCTCAGTGAGGAAAGGGCGACTGCCTCTGGGTACCGGATGGCATAATCCACCACAGTCAGGATGAATCTCTTCCCTGAGGAGCTGGGGGTATTTAAAGGCCCCACAATATCCATTCCCACCCTCTGGAATGGCTCCTCCACTATGGGCAAGGGGATCAGGGTGGCTTGGGTTTTCTTGCCCGCCTTCCCTATTTCTTGGCACCGGTGACAAGACCTGCAATACTCCTTCACCTGCTGGGTAAAGTTAGGCCAGTAGAAATTCTGGGCCAACCGCTGCATAGTTCATGTGATTCCCAGATGATCAGACAAGGGAATATCATGGGCAACCTTGAGCAACTGCTCACGATATCCCAGGGGAACGACAAGCTGCCTGCCTAGCATCCCTCCCTCTGTCTGTACTGCCTGTGTATACATAAGTCCATTTTCTCAATAAACCCTATGTCTTCCATCACCTCCCTGTGCACCATCTGAGTCTGCCCAAGCCCACAGCTTCTCTAAACTAGGGTCACTTCTCTGAGCAGCTGCGAACCCCTCACACCTTCCCAAGGCATGGGACAGGTCCCCTTCAGTCGCTAAACTAGGGTCCCTAGCACTAGCATCAGGGCCCTCAGGATCACTGTCAATCCCATCCCTCTAACAAGGGGTCACCTCTCCCTCTTCAGAGTAACCCTCTGTAACTGGGTGGTTACTTGCTCCTGGGGAAATTTCTACCCCCGTTTTATTAGTCTCCCCCTCTGGAGACACAAGCTGGGGAACCAACCTCTCAGTATCTTCCCCAAAGGCTTCTGGGGGGCTCAGGGAACTACAATTTTCCCTGGTTGCTTGGCTATGGGTAACTGCACATACCACCCCCTGCTGGAGATTGTTACCCAGGATCACATCCACTGCTAATGTGTTAGCTACAGCCACCTGTTGCACAGTTCTCCCTGTCTCACCCCAGTCTAGGAGAACACTGACCAAAGTAAATGTTTTCTCTACACCCCCAAAGTCCTGCACAGTCACATATTTATTAGATATAAGCTGACCAGGCTGTACCAGATCCCCTTTTACCAATGTCAGGGGTGTCCCTGTGTCCCTTTACCCCTGCGTCTGTACACCATTTACCATGACTGGGTGCATGTGTTCCCCAATGTTCACTGGTATGCTGCCAGGGACACACAAACAGCCCACTTCCTTTCTGGTGCTACTTTGCGTATTACTGCTTGCCCTTCTTGGACACTGTCTGGCAATGTGCCCAGTTTCTTTACATAACCAACAGACATTTCTTACTTCAGAGAAATCTTTTCTTTGAAACCTGGGGCTAACTGGTTTCAGTGGAGGCAGTGAGGGTTTTAGCTGCCCTGAAGGTGCGCTTTTCCCTTTCTGCGCTGCCACACTCACTCCGTTCACTGTCAGAGCAGGTCTGCTCTTGGCATAGCGGTCCGAGAGTTCAGCAGCCTCTTGCACTGTTTTTGGATCTCAGTCCTCTAGCCAGGTTTTTAACTCTGTTAGGCACTAGCTTGGAGCTGTACTCTGTGCTTCAGACAGGAGGCTATGGGCTGGGGGGAGGGATGAGCATTTGGGTTGACAACCCCAAGGAAGACCCCACCACTGATTCACCAAGACTCAGGGGACCCAAAACCCTAATTTTCCTTTTGCTGCTGGTGGGGGGTGGGGCGGGAGGAGGGGATTTAAGATTGGAAAACCCAATGCCACATTTCCCTACTTTTGTTGCATTAAATTGAACCCTAACTGGTGCATTAATGCAAGTTTTTGCAAAGAAGGACTATATATATAGTTGTACTGAGCGTAAAGATGCTGTTACTAGCAGTGCCACTTTTGTTTCTGGTTTCAGTGAGTGCACTCTTTATAGAGTTAACTTAGAGGAGCCATGGCTTCAGGCTGGCCAGCATGTAGTATAGCAGTGTCTGTGCTGTGCCATCAGGTGGGTTTGCATTACTTTCTGACTCCAGATCCAGGAGACAGAGGGCCTGGTGGCTATCCTAAGCCGAGGATACTAGGTCTACTCACCATGCACACAGTCAGAGCCAGTGACAGCAGTCAACATTCGGTGGGAAGCCAGAAGATGGCAGAGTCAAAAGTGAATTAATTTGGAACAAACTACAAAGAGACTAAAGAGAGAGCTGGAAGGGCAGAATTGGAAAGGCTATGCCTGGAGTTTGATGGCCAAGCAGCCAGCCACTCCCACTTCCTGAGCTATATAAGCAGTTCCTCTCAGCCTCATTGTGAAGCACGTTTTCTTTGCCCCACCATCCTCCCCTCCTCCTCCTCCTTCTCCAGTGGCAGCACTCTCTCCTTAGGGGGATTCCTAAGGTACCTTTAGCCACGGGAATCATCCCGTGGCACCTCTAGGGGTGGAACCCACTCCGAGGGTTCCTTGCCTTTCGTACCCCTACAGGTTGGTAATTCCTCTGGAATAGAGAGTGCGAATGGCCAAAACCAAACTAACACTGTTGCACAAGCACAACACTATACTGGCTGCACAGGACATTGAATGAGTCAGTTAGTGACTGACTGACTTGTTGAATGGGGTGTTTTGGAATGTGGCTGGCCGACAGAGGCAGTGGCCTGCTGGGTCCTATGCAGGATTCCACAAGCTGTTTATCTGGGTAGTAGATGGATGTGGTAGTAATTTGGTGCTTCTTGCACTGAACAAAGATAGGAAGTGCTGTGTTTATATCTTGAAAGAAACAAGGAGGGGATGCAGCAAGTGAAATAAATGCTGCTCACTAGGCTCCGGGCCTAAACTAACTGGGATTTTTCTGGGATGCTTTTTCCTGTTAAGACTGTTTGGTTTATGTGATCATCTGAAATTCCGCTGTTGCTGTAAGAATTGAGGTAATGATCATAGCAGTTTTCTGTTTCACAACAAAAAGAAACTATTTTATCTGTCATATGTACCATGTGAGTCTATTTGTGACAAAAGAAAGGATAATTTGGGTAAGGCTTGTACTCAATGTTTTGCTAATAGCTCAGCACTGACTGTTGCAATGAGAATGGTGTACCTATGGGAAATTCCTTAAAAATATAAAACTACCTCAGATCTTCTGCAGAATATTAAATTCTTTTACACATCTCCACAGTGATTCACTCTGGATATTTGTAAGGGAAGAATTTCATGTTCTGCAGAACATCTGAGTCATCTTATCTTTGACTTTTAAGGAATTTTCACTGTCAGTAAAGTTTGCTAACCCACCTTTGTTCTAAATACTAATATCTTACAAAGTTTCAGCTTAGTCTCTGAAAACAACACTGACCACAGGCTCTCAGGCCTAGGTACTCATCTGGTTCTAAACCATGTTTGGGGGGGGCGTCTCTGAATCATGTCATGGGAATGTAGGTTGAGTCTATAGGACAAGGAAAAAGGCATCAGGCACCAAGAAGTCCTGGCACCTGCTCTCTTCTCTGCAGGTCTAGCACCACAGCACAGAGACATTGGCAACTGGCAGGAGGCAATTCATTGTTGGGGTATAGTACACAGCCTTCAGAATCAGGAGACTCAGGTTCAACCCCCCACCCACCAGTATCACTTACACACTGTGTGACCTTGATCAAGTCACTCTCAGTGCTGTAGTCCACTCAACTGCAGAAACAGGTAAAAGCAGAACTCCTCTGAAAATGAGACTGCATACAAAATTACACATAACCGCATTTGGACACATGCCACACAAGAACACAATCACATGCACACACAGCACTACCACAGCGAAATGCACACACTCAACCACTACACAGACACATGCACACTACCACCCAACACATGTATGCAGTGAAGTGGGTTTGGTTGTTACTGGCTGTTGGTTGTGTGGTGGTTTAGCTTTGTCTGGGCTGAGGATGTCTTCTAGCCTGCTAACAAGCTTATGACAAGCTGCAGATGTTGCTCTGAGTAAGAGGGCAGCAACCTGGTGATGGTTCACTCTGAAGAATGGGGACCCTGAATCGGGGGAACAAAAAGGCTATAAATTATACAGATTCACACCTTGCTCTGGGCCCTGTCCCTTTCCTCTGCATCTCTTGCACTTACTTCTCTCCATCCAACCCCAACTGTGTTTACCATTCCCCCTAGGGGGCTGTGCCCCACCCAAAACTCTCACCTCTGGTGGGGGCATGCAGGCACAAGGTTTAGTGAGAGGAGACTATAGGAAAACATGATTCATTATATATTATTCATCTCACTACACATGTCTGCCACACTCACCACACATGCAAACATTTGGTATTGACAAATACTTGTTACTGCATTTCTGTAGCTGTTGCTACTAAGTTTTACAAACATAGACATTGCTAGCATATTAAGACCAAGGGTCCATCCTGTCTGCCCATAAAAAAGTATTCTACTTGTCACCCAGTTGTGCAGAGGGCTGAGACATCTAATACCTGTAAGCCCCCCAGTTGGGCTTACCTGTAGGGCTATGGCCCCATGCTGCCTCATTGCTGCCTTGGCCAATGGTTCCTGGTGGGACCTGAGCCTGGTGCCATCCTGTTTCTTCATGGCTGTGGCTGATGAGATGTTCAGGTCTTTGGCCCATGCTGTGAGAGGAGCCAAGGTCATGTCATGTTTACACGCTTCTGGGTGCTTGCAGGAGGGTGCCGACTGTACAGGATTAAAAAAGGGGAGACCGGACCATTCAGCAAAGTGTAAACAGAGAAAATGGCAGTCCACACCTTATGGAGCATGTGCAACCACCTAGGTTAAAAATTTAAAGGAGCCACGGCGTGGTGGTTTGTTTTGGCTACAGATGTAATTAAATAACATCCCTGGCTCCAGGGCAGGCAGTGGAGTTAGGGATCGGAGGGGAATGTAATCATAGCATCTCCAGGAGCTGACCATGTGGGCCTCTGCCCTCAGAAGGGTAAGCTAATAAAATTGTATGGGGGACAGTTTGGGACTGAAACAAAAAACAAATATGATAGCCCCCAGGGGATTCTGGAAGGGCGAGGACTGCTGGGATAAATTGAGATGCTGAAAAATGCCTAGGCAAGCAGTAGCAAAGGAGAATGGGGCAATGTGAAAAGTATACATTTTATTTATTTAAAGTTGGTGACTGGGAAAGGCACACTGAACCAAAGCTTGTTTCCAGGTGCAACCCGGAGAAGGGATACAATGAGGAAATCATCACATCGGAATTACATAGTTATCAGCATTAGCATTATTAGTTAAGACTGAGCGTGATATACATAAATACATAAGATTTCATACAGATTGCTGAAAACAACGAGTATGGCAATCATTAGGCAAAAGGGAAAATAGCGACACATAACACCATTTGAAGACACCATAAGGAAAAAAGCATACATCAAGAGGCTTATAGTAGTAGAAGCGGTGGGGGGGGGGGAGGAGGTAGAAGGAAGGAGGGAGGGAGGGAAGGCGGTGAGAAGGGAATAATAAGTGGATACTAGGTATCTGGAGGATAGAGTGCCAGTGCAACATGTGTGGAAGGTTTGGGAAAGACCATGTTTTAGAGAGGATAGAGAAGGGGATAGTCGGAGGGAGATGGGAAGTGCGTTCCATGGTAAGAAAAGGCAGCCAATCCAGAATTTGAGTGGTGGCATGGGAGGAAGAAAGAACATGGGTCTCTGGAATGGAGATGGTATGAGGATGGAAGGGAGGGGGACAGGAGAAAGGAGAGGTAGGGAGTAAGAGTCAGGAACCAGTATTTAGAAATGAGTAAGGAGGCATGAAGCTGGCACTGAGAGGAAAGGGAGGAGAGGGAGAAGGAAGAGTAGAGAGTGCAATGATGGGTAAGGGGGTAAACGTTGGAGACAAAGCAGCTGAAAGCATTGAAGAGGGTGTCAAGCCTGAAGAGGGTCAAGGAGGAGGCAGAGCTGTAGACAACATCAACATAATCGAATACAGGGAGAATCGTTTTAGTGAGAAGCTCACGGCCAATCAGAAGGGAGAGGGTATCCTTGTTCCTGAACATAACTCCTAGCTTTGGGCAGAGTTTGGAATGATTGTGACTTGTGTGGGTGTAGAAATCCAATTGGCTGTCATGCCAAATGCCCAGGTATTTATAAGAGAGGACCATGTATATGGTAGTGCTTTCAAGGGTGCAGCAGGGGAGAAGAGGGTAGAGTTTTGAGAGTTTATATGTGGAGCCAAAGGTCATTGAAACAGCTGATTTTTTTTGTGTTGACTTTCAGTTCGTTCTCTTGGAACCAGATTAAGATTTCAGAGAAGTACCCCTGGAGTTGGGATTAAACCACAGAGGTAGAGGGGCCTGAAGCATAGACGATGGTGTCATCTACGTAGAGGTGAATATGTGAGGATGTTCAGGCAGAGGGGAGGTCATTTAAGAAAACTGAGAAAAAGATAGGATTAAGGATACAGCCTTGGAGGACACCTGATTAGATGGGGAGTGGGGGGAAGGACGTCCCCAGAGAGGACACGCTGGGTATGCCCACAGAGATAGGACTTGAACCAGCCCACAGCAGGGGAGGAGAGACCAGAAGAGTGGAGTTTAGAGATGAGGAGGGGGTGAGAGACAGAGTCAAAAGCTTTAGCAAGGTTGATAAATATGGCGACGGTGATGAGCCCACAATCCATGCCTGTCAGGATGGTGTCAGTGACTCATAGCAGAGAAGATACAGTGGATTTTTTTTTTCTGAATCTAGACTGGAAGGGAGAGAAGAAGTTGGAGGAGGAGAGGAAATTGGGGAGCCTTGCAAGGACAAGGAATTCCTGTAGCTTGGCCAGAGAAGGAAGGAGAGAAATGGGGCGATAGTTACCAAGCAAGGTGCGATTGCCTGCTTTGTGCAGATGGATCACTCTGGCTGATTTCCAGGCTTGGGAGACAGTGCCTAGGGAGAAGGAGAGATTTAACAAGTGGGATAGGGGGAGGGCTTTGGCAGAGGCACAGCTTCTGAGTAGTTTCAGGTAAAGACTGTCTGATTTATAAAGGGTTCAGTGACAGGAGTGCATGGAGGACTTCCTGGCAGTGACCAGGGTAAAATAGAAGCCCTCAGAAGAAAGGGTGGTACTTGAGGGAAGTGTGGGAATTTGGGGGTTGGCAAGGAGGGCACAAGTGGTGAAGAAGAACTTAAAGATCGAAGCAACAGTGGAGGGGTCGGAGATAAGCCTATTGTCGACAAGTAGGGACAGGTGGAATGGCTTGGATGGGGAATTAAGGAGGGAGTTAATTGATTTCTAGAAGTTAGTAGAAGAGGCATGGTTTTGTTGTAGGGAGGATTTAAAGTAAAGTATTTTTGCAGATCTTATGGAATTAGTACAGGAATTCCTCAGCAAGTGGTAGTGACAGTAGTCAGCGGGGGAGAGGAAGGACTTGTACTGAGTCAGGCATGCTGCCAGGATCTGCAGAGTTTGATAATATCAGCAGTGATCCAGGGGTGGTGGAAGCATTTGACTCTACGGTGTCAGAGAGGGGCACTGGTATTCCAGTCAGTAGTCAGATGGTGGCAGAAAATGGAGAGTGCTGAGTCTATGTCTGAGGCAGAATAGATGAAGGACCAATGCAATGTGAAGAGGTCACCAAGTAGGGCTATGGTATCCAGTGACTGCAGTGATCTAACCCATCAGTAGGTGGGGGAAGGGGACCTTTGTAGCTCGCGAATGCAGTAGGTCATGTAATGGTCACTGAAGGCATCCGGGAGGGTGCCAAAAGTGGAGATGTACTGAGAATGGGAGGTAAGTACCTAGTCATTGAGTGAGCAGTTTAAAGTAATAGCGTTTGGGTCTGGTGGGTTTGTTGATCAGCTTGTGGAGATTTGAGGGACTCAGTTTGCTTGATGGTGGGCTTGTGGGATGGGGATGACCCATTCAGGTTAAAGTCGCTGAGTATAATTAGATCTCCAGGGGAGGAGAGTGAGACAAGGGAGGAGATGGTGGTAACAAAAGAGGAAGTAGGGATTTGGGGGGAACGTAGAGGGTGGCAACAAAGATAGGGAGGGAGGAGTTGGGTGTTAGGTTTATAAGGAGTAGCTCATACAGAGATTATGCACATTGGATTTTGGTGTACATAGATAACTATGTCACTGCCATGCTTGTTGCGATCCTGTTTGAAGAGGAGGTATCTGCAAGGATAGCGGGGAGTCTGGGATTCTGGAGGAGAGCCATGATTCAGAGGTGCAATGGAGGTCTGGGGAACGTTGGGAGACCCAGACTTTGAGGAGGTCGAGTTTGGGGAGCAAACTCCTGGCATTGAGCATTGAGGTGGCATGGTTTCAGACCTTTGGGAAGGGAGGAAATGGGGCTGGGGTGGTGGGAGCCAGGGTTGGGGTGGACATTTCCATACATGAGGAGAAGGAGGTAGAGAAGAAAAGGTTTGTAGGAAGTTTTGTGAGTATGAGGTGGCAAGAGGGTCTGGGCTTGGAGGGGAGGTAGGAGGAGAGGCGAAGCCTGGAAAGAAGTTCAAGGTTTAGGGAGGAGGGAGAGGGAAGGAGGCCTAGGAGAGTAAGGAGAGAGGATGAGGCATATATGTGGTGTAGTGGGGGATGGGAAGTGTGGAGAGGGAGAGGGATGTGGAGGGGGAGGTAGGTGGCCTCCAGAGGGGAGGAGTGATTGAAAGTTGGGGGGGTGATGGAGAAGATGAGGTGACAGGGACGCATAGGGGTATGGGGAGGACAGGGAGAAGCAAAAACGGATGGGGAGGGATAAAATTGGAAAGTAGGAGTATGGGTTAAGGGGCCACTCGAGGGATAATTTGGAGAGGGGTACAGGGTTGGAGTACATAGACTGAGGGTACTAGATTACCTTGGTGAGGGTGGCCCATGGATGGATAAATGCAAGTGCACCAGGACTTGCAGGGTAGTGAGGAAGAAGACCGGAAGAGCAAACTGTCTCACCCAGAAGCAAATGAGCTTCCCTTAAGCCTGATTAGTGTGTAGGGTGGAGAGGTAATGATGAGAGAGGTGTACGTTGTGTTGGTAGTGGAGGAAGTGAGGACAGTGATTTGCCATTGCATGCATCAGCAACAGTGATTGCAGGGGGGAAAAAAGTGCTTGTGGGAGATTGGGCCTTGATTAGCAAGGAAAGTAGGCAGGTGCAGGTCCTTGAGATTTGGTTTCTAAGGGTATAAATAGACTATGGGGACTTAGGCGGGAGGAATAGGGATCGATGGGTGGGATAGTGCTGAGTGGCACTATTGTCTATTATGTTAAAGTATACGACATCATATATACCTGGACCTTTAGCTTATTTGTTTAATTGGTCCATTCAATTGGGCTATTTGCTTGGGGGTTGGAAGACAGCCAGGATGTTCCCCATTTTTAAGAGGGGGATGACCCTGATCACCTGTCCAACTACAGGCCTATCTCCTTGTTGCCTTTGGTCAGTAAGGTACTTAAGAAGTTGCTGGCCAGACAACTTATGTAGCATCTGGAAGAAAATAATTTGTTGGATCAGTATCAATCTGGTTTCCAAAAGTTACATGGGTCTGTTGCAGCCGTGTCGGAGGTCTAGGATTAGATCAGCACAGCATATGATGCCCTTTGTTTTACTGGTGCTATCCTGATCAATCTGTCCAAGGCCTTCGACACGGTCGACCATCAGCAGCTACTGCAGGGATTGTGTGATGTCGGGATATGTAGAATGACTTTGGAATGGTTCCTCTCATATTTGACTGATAGATGTCAGGTCACTGCGGTAAATGACATTGAATCTGCCCCTCTTTCTGTTCAGAGAGGTGTACCCCAATGCTCTGTCCTGGGTCCCCTATTATTTTTGGTTTATTTAAAAGATCTTAGTAAACAAG
Organism: Neoceratodus forsteri; assembly: GCA_016271365.2. Taxonomy (NCBI): domain Eukaryota; kingdom Metazoa; phylum Chordata; order Ceratodontiformes; family Ceratodontidae; genus Neoceratodus; species Neoceratodus forsteri. The sequence goes on along the minus strand of CM057456.1, from coordinate 1,307,736,423 downwards.
TGAGGTGTTCTTGTTACCATTTATAAGCAGATGATACTCTCATCTATTCTTCTCATACCACAATCTCTGATGTTCAAAACACACTCCAGGATCATTTTGACCACTTCAGACCATTTTTTACTAAGTCTAAATTAAAATGAAACATTTTAAAAACTAAATGTATGTTATTTATGCCAGCTTCTAAATTAAAAGGGGATCCTGATTTTGTGATCTCGGACAGCACTGGAACAGTCCTGGAGTCTGTTATAAGTATTTGGGATTTTGGTTAGGCAAACTGGGTTCTGGCTTTTTATATAGAAATAAAAACTGTTTTGGACCTGAAACATTAAATTTCATCATTAAATTTCAGATTTTGCACTCATAGATTATGGTGACATCTTATATGAATAATGCAACCAGTGACCGGCTATCTAGGTTGGATATTGTATTTAATAGGTTAGCCAGATTGGTGCTAAAATGCCCCAAATGTATGTATCTTTATGAAATGTACAAACAGCTAGGGTGATTGTCCTTACATAGAAGAAGGGAAGAGCATAAGCGGCTTTTTGCATGCAAATGTGGTTTGAGATTGATTCCTACTTGTAACATGGCAGAAATATGAGGACTCCAGGGAGGAAAGGTGATAGGTCTAACAGGGTCAGGTGTCAGAACAATACGGCATTATGGCACGATAATGCCGTTTTGGTTTAGAACGCTTAGACGAATAATCCCCTGTTCTGAGTGTGAACGCGCTCACCGAAGTAGGAAGGCAGTGACTCTGGTAGAAATATGTCCACCAATAGGTGGCGCAAGTAACACAGCACTAAAGGGTATCGGCAGTGGAAAAGATGAACAGCAGAAATGCCTGTGTCGGTGCGGGCACCGTAGAAAATGGGAAAGAGCAGACAATGGGGAAGAGTGCAGTCTTGGAGGTAGTAAGCGAGTGAGGGCATATTGTGGAAGTCGCCGAGGGATGGAAAAGAGCACATGACAGCAGAGCAGAGTAAGAGATCCGCGCTAGGGAGATGCAAAGCTCTCAACAGGTGAGAAAGCGCCACCTGTAGGTCGGACGCACGAGGGAGAGGTGAGGGAAAATTAGCTGTGTGGGCAAGCGTGTGAAGTGGAAATAGTGGAGAGAGGAATGGGTGGTGGAAAAGAAGCGTAGAAGGACAAACCGTGCGTGCAGAATGGTGCGAGGCACAGAACAGTAGAGGCAACAGATGTGATCACTAACAGAAGGCGTGTGGAAAAATGCATGAAGAGGGAAGTGAAGGTGAACTGCCGTGCTGCTCTGAAAGTGCTACCTATTGGTCGTAATCGACAGGTGAACAGGGAGCAGAGAAGACAACTGTCAGGTTTGGGATATCATCAAGGTATGCACAGACATGCTGCCCAGCATGCACTAGAGCACGGATGAAAAAAACAAATGAGGGTAGTCAACTGTAGTAGGCAGCAGAAGTACCAAAGTTGCAGGTGCAAACAGAGCTGCATGCGAATACTGAAACATACACCAGAGTTCAAACAGTAAAAAAAGTAGTCACCACTATATAACTCGAGGTGGGGCGATCAACGTGCACGCGCACGGATCCAGCAGCAGAAAGGCAGGAAAAGTAACAAGAGATGTACCATAATTGGAAGCACTATATAAGTGTTTTTGGTGATCACTGTTGAACAGCACAGAAAAGACCATCTGAGAAGTAGTACAGTCTCAGGTGCCATGTTACAAGTGCATTAATCCCCAAAGAAGATGGCATCTAATGGGGAGTTAATGCATGGTTGGATCTATGTACGCACTCGGCCTCCTGCCTCATGCCACAACGGTCCCAACCATGCATTAACTCCCCATTAGATGCCACCTTCATCGGGAATTAATGCTTACATATCTTAGAGATAGGATACATTTCAGGAACATTGAATCCTCCCTGAGAAATTCTTGAGCAAGAGAAATGATAGTTCCTTTAACAAAAACTAAGTGTTCCCAATCTTACTTTAGTTACTATGTCCCAGTCTGTTGGAATAGTCTTCCAACTGAATTTAGGAAGCATACTAGAAAACCTTCCATTTTTGCACTGAAAAAGTCTTTGTCTTCCTCACAAAAGCCTTGTAACTGTTTCAATTAGTTGTGTATGTACTGTTTATTTATGTTTTTATGTATGTGTGTTTTTGTGAAAGGTCACCATTGTGAATGAGTTTATACTCAATGGTTCCAACCTTTAATAAACAAACAAACTGCACAGTGGTACTGCGCACCAGTCCATGCATGGTGCTGCAGTTAAAAAGTCTCTTTGTTGTAACTGAATGCAGCAGAGCCACTAAGTCGAGGGTCATTGTGGGGAGCAGGAGCAGTTAGGAAATAGCCTTCTCAACCCATAGAGGATTTCTGAGGAGGGAAGAGGGAGAGTAGTAAGTTACAAGCACTTAAGACCAGAGGCACAGGTGGAAACATGGGGGGTGACGTAGTAGGATGGGGGTGCGAGAGACAGAGACAGAGAGAGAGAGAGAGAGAGAGAGAGAGAGTTGCTGGGCTTGCCAGATCAAAGCAAGGTACAAGATTGCTGATTTTAGTTGCTAGTACACACTGTAAAAACAAAATACAACTGCAGTACAGATGAATTTCCCCGAAATGCACAGCAAGACTAAAACTGTAGGATACAGTGCAGCTGGCCCATAAGCTCAGCAAACACACATAAATAGCTTTCAATCAAATTGTATTAAGGTACAGGTGGCTGTAATTGTAAAAACACAGAAACTAGGAAACACAGAAAATTAAAGCAACAGCTGAGAGGTAACTCAGTGCCCAGAGAAATGAGGGTCAGTATAAGGCAAGGAAACAATCACTTTCATTTGTGCTGAGGGTCTAAAATGACACTGAATGCCAAAACACATACCAGTCCATGAGTGGATGCTACAAGTAAAAAGTCTTTGTGCAGTACCTGAGTGCCACGGAGCCACTGAGCCAAGGGTCAGAGTGGGGAGGGCAGGAGGAGCAGAGGTAGCCCTCTAGACCGGTAGAGGATTACTGGGGAGGGAAGGAAATGCTGCTGTTTTACCCGCCAAGGGAGATTCCTTTGGGACTTCAGAGTTGCAGGAATGCAGGAGGGACTGCTGTGGGGCTTCTTAGCACAAGGCACGTACTCAGCTCCCCTCAGCCAGTTCAGCCCTGAGACCTTCAATTAGGCAGAGAGCCTAGAAACCAGAAACCAGCCTGCTGTAGAGAGAGAGGTTAGAGTTTGCTGTGGACAGAACTGGAGTTGCAGTGGAGACTGTGAATTTGGAGTTGGCTGTAGAGTAAGAGCCTAGTGCTGCAGCTTGAAAGCAAAGACTGAGAGTGCAGCTTGAAGTGCGTGTTCTGTAGCCCAGTGGCAGTGTGAGCAACCTGTATCCCCACAGTGGGGCAAGTTCATGAAGACTGGCAATTAGTGTAAGTCTGAGAGACTGTGTGTGCTGAAACTTATCAGAGTCTAGCCACTGCTGTGCCTAGAGAAGCTAAATGAGAGTGCTGGGGTTAGAGACTGAGCCAAAGCCCAGCTACTAATTGTGTGTAAAAAGGGTGTGCAACTGAGGAGTCTAGGGGACCATGCTTGCCCTGCCCCTAGATTGAAGGCGAAGAAGATCAGTGAAGGAAGACGGCAAGTGTCCTGCCTGGTGCATGCTCTCCATAAAGGCCTCAGAGGCAAAGTTGACAAGGCCAGGCAGGTGAAGACCAGCATCTTACAACTTTTTACATTGCTCCTTGTTGATGTGGTGTGCCACCAACCTGATACCTCCATGGTAGTCAAAGCCAGTTTGCTGAACCCCCTTTGAACTGCTGAATTGTAAGTACCCCCTAGCTACGGCTTTGGGGAGACTTTATTAGCTAGCTAGCTAGATTGGAATTAGGGGGTTAGGTGTCAGGTAGGTCTCTGCCAGGAAACTGTGCCCAGACTTGAAGTTTCATTATCTCTACTGTTTACTGTTATTTATTTTTTTATTTAGTACTAGGATTACAAATACCTTTGAACCATTGGTTCATTTACAAAGGTTCCGTGTCAACATGAGAAGTATAGACAAACACAGGGATCAAATAAAAGAGCAATCCATACAGTTAATAACTGACCATCATAAAGCACCGACAGCAACAATTACACATAAAGTTGGTTCAGGTTGCAGGTCATGGGTACAGAAAACATCGAGAAAATTGGTATCATATGTAAAAACAGTAGGTACAATAGGTCCAAGTAACATACAGTCATTCGGTACAGGTAGCAAAGTCCTAAATTACAGGGAGAATGTAATCAAAAAGATGTACAACAAGGTTGGAGGAGGGGAGCAGAATAGTGAGGGGTTTGATGAACACCACGAAAGGTGTGCAGTGTAGCTGGAGAACAAGGAGGAGGAAATGCTGCCAAGATTGTGGCATTGTCACGAAGTGCTAAGCAACAGAAGTGCCGTGGCAAGGAGGGGGAGAAGGGGGAAAGGGGAAGGAGTGTGGGAGAGGACCAAGGGTAACGTAGTGAGGGTAAGCCGGTGGTATGTCACAGGGAGGGGGAGGTATGAGGTGAGAAAGGGAGGGGAAGGATCCCCAATGATGTCTACACCGTGGTGTGATTCTCACCAAAGGGACTTTAGAAACGTTTTGGGCAGCTGCCAATGGGAAGCCGGGGGCACCTGAATGAGGGCAGCAGGGACTGTGCAGTGTGCAATTGATTCAGTTAGTTGTTAATGTGCTATTTTTTCCCTTTTTTCCCCTTCTCCAAAATAAATACTGTTAATTGTAATGTTAAATTCTGGTACTGTGAATGATTGCAAGAGGGGCCAGTTGCTATTGTGTGGGAGATGGTCTTTGGGGCAGCTATTGTAAATTTCCTGTGGGTGGTAACCTGCAATTTGTTCACAGGTATTCCCTGCCATTACCCCAGGTGAAGGCACCACGCCATTTCTTCTCTTCACTCCTGAACACTGGCTGCCCCCCTCAGAGGTGTGTTCAGGTGAGACCTGAGGGCCCCAGAAACAGCCAAGGTGAGTCAAGGAGCTGTTACACACCTTACTCCTGCCACGCCGGTGACCTGTGTTCAGGAATGGGCACGGCTACTGGGGGAGGGGGAGGTCTGTGGGGTGTGAAAGATTTGAGCATCCCAAAGACAGCTCTCCTCTACCAGGGAAGGGGTGGCAGTCGTAACAGCCTTTGACTGCCGATGGGTGGCAGTCCAGTTGTAGTGCAGGCAATGATTGACTTGGAAGTGGGGCCGGAGATCTGTGATACATGCGTGCCTCCACGCACACATTTTCAGTGTGTCACCATGGTGGGGGTTCAGGAGAAAACAGAAAAAGGGATCCTGCCACAGGATGAAGCCCTGCACTCCTTGCCAGACCCGCAGCACCACCTCGATGTGTGGGGTCAAACTGGACGTGGGTACTTGGGGGAAGACAGCCTTCCCCTCTCAACCCCAACACAGTGGGCAATCCACGGGGGAAAAAAGCTCTAGGTAAGTCCAGGGGAGATGGGTGCTGGCTGGGGGGGGGGGCGAAGAGCTCGAAGGCAGACATAAAAAGCTGTATAAAAAATGTATTCTGCCTATCCCCCTGACTTACTGTTTTCAAGGGGTTTAAGCAATGATGTCTGCCTTGAACCTTACCCCCCCCCAACCTAACTTCTCTTCTGGGAATTATCAGCCCTTTAGAGTGTATAGGAGAGCATGGTTCTGTATAGAATTCTATCCCTTTCAAAATGCTATTGTGCCACAGTTCAAAGGTCATGGGATGTGATTGTACCCTTCTGTGATACAACAGCATTCTAAAACCCATAGAGACTGCACAACTTAGTTTCATTCTGAAAGTGATACATGCACATTTCGCATAATACAATACACTATAAAAAATACAGGATGAGTGACTTTATGAACTACCAGTGTGTTCTGCCACTTTGGGGCTCTGATTCCCATGGATCTCTCGAGCTTCACATTCGAGGTCAGAGGGAATCAGAACCCCTCTGTGTCAGAACACACTGGTTGCACATAGTTGTCCATCTGGTATTCTCTATATACAGTACATGTCCCACCCGTTTACCCTGTTTTACCCTATCCTACTTAGTGACCTATTGCTTAGATGGGTTTTTCACCTTCGCCACCCTCCCCTGCTCCCTAATGTACTACTACTACCCCCTGAGTATTAGCCCCTCACTCTTTTCCAGGTGTGCTGGAACTCATTAATGGTTTATAGTACATTGTAGAATGTTGTTCTGCATTGAAATCCATGCCTAGAATAGGGTTATAGTATATGGTTAGGGCTTATTGTGTACGGAAAACAAAGATTTTCCAAATCTTGTTGTAGGACAGTTCAAAGGTCAAAAAAGTTGTTGAGCTATCGCTCTGACATCACATCGATAGTACAACAACATTTCCCCCTTGAGCTCCTACCTGACTGGTGGAAACAGGAAGAGATTCAAAAAATACATACAAAAATGGCGGACTCATTTAGCGAGTGGTCTGGTGAGCAGACAGTGTGGACACAGACTACAATAATCGGGTCGGTCTGTCAAAAATATCAATTTGCTGTTTGTTTTTGGTTTTTTTTAACAAAATGGCACAGTTTCAGTAAAAGCAGAGTGGGACTATGGCAAGGAGCGCGGATGTGACCGGAACATGAGTGCGTAACTACAACGAGAAGGAGGATTGTTATCTTAGCAAAAGGGACTCGAGCGAGGAGGAGTGCAGAAGCGTGAACAAGGTATGAACCTTGTATCTATTTTGGGGAACCATACACTATGAAAAACAGTGGATGGTCGCCCATCCACAACCAAGTCTGTGTTTCCATCTCGGGAGTTGATGATGCCAGAGACCTCTTGAGCTTTGCTCTCGAGGTCTCTGTGACATCATCAGCTCCCTCGATGGAAACACAGCCTTGTTGTGGATGGTCGCCCATCCACTGTTCTATATATGCTGCAGTAGTGCCATCAATATGTTGTCGTGCTGCAGAAGTGCCATCAATATGTTGTCGTGCTGCAGTAGTGTCATCAATATGTTGTCGTGCTGCAGTAGTGCCATCAATATGTTGTCGTGCTGCAGTAGTGTCATCAATATGTTGTCATGCTGCAGTAGCGTCATCAATATGTTGTTGTGCTGCAGTAGTGCCATCACTACAGCAGCACAACAACTTAGAATGTCTCCGCACAGCTACTTTCTTCTATCCGATTTGTAATGAACGCATTTTTTCCAACCTTCACAATACTGAAATAGCTGCAGTCATAAGCTACATGTTGAATCAGTAATTTGAGCCCGTTACTAACCCTAACGTGCCACCCCCACCCCCAACTGCCAGTTTACTGAAGGGAAGAGAGTGTCTGAAATGTGCTTGGTTGCCCATACACTATAAAAGACGATGTATGGGCATCCATACACGAACAAAGCCTGTGTCTTCATCTCAAATTTTCTTTGTAAACCAGGAAACTTCTCGAACTTTGCTCTCAAGGTTCCTTGTTGCCACAGAAAACTCTCAATGCAGACACATGCCTGTTATGTGTAACCCCCCTGCAAATGGGGGTTCCCAAAAGACTTCCAGGAGCTTGCTTGAATGCTCCAAGCCTGAATGGTGTTTGGCATTTAAGCCATTTATCAGTGAGTGTTTTTAGAGCCTCTGGTACTGTCTCTTTAAGAGCTGTCTGCTTGCAGACATAATTAGTTTGTATGGGGGGGGGAGCTGTGTGCTTCTCTGAGTACCTCAAGCTGCTGCCAATTCACTTCATTTTGCAGTCACTAGGAGTGCAAAGGAACCTATCTGAAAGATGTAACTGTTTGCCAGAAATTATTTAGAGTAATAATAAAATTACAGTTTGTCTAACCTGCTTTCTTTGCAGTCAGAACTGTGTCTGCTAGTTCCCCATTCTAGTTTTGAACTGCTGAACTGGACCAATCAGTGTGGGGTAAGCTAGCTCTAAAATGGTGCCTGACGAATCAGAACTTGGACTCATAATCTGAGCCAGCCACAAGAGGATTGTATGGGCAGTGACTCTGGGAGATGTAGTTAGACTTCAGTGCCTTTTGGACCAACAGCAGCAGTCTATTGTGAGTGACAGCCAATCCAGTCAAGAACTGGGAGGAACTCAAAGGAAGTGCCGGTTTTGTCGGTTGGAGTTTCAGTTGAGCTTTGGCAGTGAAGAAGGAAGGAGCCCTGTGCTTTTCAGTGTGCAGTTTTAGTCAAAAAACGTGTGTAAGGCCCACAGTTCCGGTCTGCAGCTTGTGTAACAGCTTGTTAGGACTGAATCCGTCCTGTGAAAAGAATCAAAGGATCTCTGAAGAGTAGAAACCAGGCTCACCCTGTAGAGACTGGAGGAATTGCTGAAAATTGCACTCGGTCTGTCAGGAACTGAATCTGCTGTGTGTTCTCCCGGGTATTGTGCAGTAATTGCGATCAGGATACAAATGCAGCCTGCCTGGTATAGTGCTTTCTTTTATATGGATGTGTGAAGAGGTTTGTGTACCTCAAGTGAGCCCTGCTGACATTGAAGGACCCTATCTTATTTGGAGGTCGTGAGTACTAATTCAGGGTCGCTCCCTGTTGAATTGCCACATTAAATCCAAATGGAATTACTGTACTGCTGACTGTTTAATTCTCCTTTCTCTGTGTGAGGGCCCTACCAGCTCACCACAGTTTGGACTAGCCACTAGGGCTTGGGTACCAGGGACAGTAACTGATAGGGATAGCCTGTGCACAGAGCCATAGGTAGATTATTAGAGTGATAAGCTAATTAACCTGATTTCCCCTGTCCTTGTTATATCCCCTAAATAAATCAGAGCTGCTTGTTTCAGCAAAGTTATACTGCCTGAGGTATTTGTCTATGTTAAAGTACTGTACTGTGATTGTTGCACTGTATCTCATTTCACAGGAGGTCCCAGTGCCAGAACCAGACCTGGGGGTAAGTGTATACTGTGAAGGTAATTCTGATATATTTGTGGGCCACTAGTGGGAAGAAAGAGGGTTGCAGTGTCCCAGAGGGCTGTGACCAAGTTAGTTTAACTATTGCAAACCCTGACCTCTGGGTGGAGGCACCGCCATTGGATCCAGGCCCCTCAACCTGTTAGTGGCAAATCAGGCAGGGTAGTAGCCCCTGGGATGAGCCATCTAGGGGTTACATCTTGGAGGCTCACCGCTGGGATTGTGTGTCCTCTAGTGGCCATATTCTAACCACTGTTAAGAAAAAAATGGGTACCCCGACAGAAGTGGCTGTGCACCGGCTGGTGGAGTGGTGTACTGGGGAGGAGATCGACCCCCAAAATGCTATGCTTATCCTGGACATCCCCCTGGGTATCAATACGGACACTGTGCAGGGAGTACTTTCCAAGGTGGAAGGTTTACAAAACCCTGTGGTGGTGGGTCGGCATGCTAATCTGCTCACCCACACTTTCCTGGCCCTAGTAGAGTTTAAGGATCCCATAGATAGCTCCAAAGTGCCACAGACCATTACCCCAGAGGGAGCCCTCACTGCTTGGAGAGTGATAACTAAGGACAGTAAAGACCCGGGGGGGAATCAGCCCCCACCACTATCTGAAACTTTTGAGGAGAAATTTGCTGAATGGTTGCTGGGAGAGGGGAAAACTGTGGAGGACTTGAAGAAACTATTCTTGCCACCTGGGGTATTCCTCCCCAACACCTCTCCTGCTCCAGTGCCCGTAATGGTGGCTGAACCAATGCAGACTCCTATTTCTGCACCTGCCATTAGTCACGACTCTTACGAAGGTTGAGGATCTTCTCTGGCACCCTCCCACCCCCCAAGGGAGGATGACTGGGAGACCTGGATAATTTATGTTGCCCCAAGTGCTAGAATGGCAATGCTCGAAGGCAAAGCTTAAAGAGGGTTAGTGAGAGCCCTGAGGTCCTGCCTGCCTACCATCCAAAGCTAACGGCCAGTAACCCTGAAGCGACTGCACAGGCCTATCTTGAGGCCTTGGAGAATGTATGGGAGCCCAGATTCTGATGAGGACCTATGGTGGAGAGTAAGAAATGCACAACAGTACCAAGGGAGTTGTTGTCTGTGTATGTCTCTCGGCTGGAAAAATTGTTGCAAGAATGCCTCAGAAAGGGTAGTTTGCCAGCGATTGAACTGGACCGAACCAGACTGGACAGAATCCTTAAGTCTGCCCCTTCTCAGAACTGCTGTTGCTTCAGTTACACCTGGCAAATCGACTGGAATCCCCACCTCCTATGATGAGTTAATAAGGAGAGAAATTGAGGAGTTGAGAAAAGGCGACCTCGGGAGGTACCTGCACCAACAGCTGTGGCTACGACCGAGTGACTGAGGGTGACCCATCAAGTGAAGTTCAGGGGCAGAGGTTGACAGTCAATGAGTGCTCTGACAAGGAAAAGATATGCCACAATGGGGCGAACTGTTGAGAGAGATCCAGAATTCAAAACAGTCCCTTTATGAAGGCCACGCCTGCAAGTAGGGCCCTGACCTATATCCGACTGCATCTGCTATGGGGTGGGGTACCCACCATGTATCTCCTGCTGATAACAGCTCCAAACTCAATTCCTTGACCATGGAAGTGGAGAAACTGACAGATGTCTCCAAATGCTTATCACGCCGCAGACAGAGATGGCACCCAGGTTTCCAGTTAGTAATACCCCGCCCTGGCTCCCAGTGGCGCCCGGCCAGCTCAAACTCAGAAAGATATGTTTTGCTATAATTGTGGGAAAGATGGGCACATGAAAGGGAATGCCAGTCCCCAAAGACACTGACAAAGTTGCATATAGGCTACAAGGAGAGCTTCGAGAAGAAATCTGTGGTTAAGAGGTGCAACGACATGATCCCAGTGAGGGCACCAAAAATGCTAATTCACGCCCTTTGTGGCAAGGTCAGTTGCCCAGGCCCCACTACCGCCTCCAGACTGGTCCAGAATAGTGGGTCCTCCATGGAGACCACTGTAAAGGTGAATGGAGTGTCTACAAGAGCTGTATTAGACAGTGGCTCCCAAGTGACAATTATGTTCCAGGATTGGTATCAGAAGCATTTGTCAGACGTACCTCTACAACCATTAGAAGGACTGCATGTATGAGGTTAAGGAGAAGGCTCACCCCTATTCCGGTATATCCGAATTTGGCTGTCTTTCTCCACTCCGTGGCTGGAGTGGCCGAACAAGTAGAGACCCTAGCCTTAGTGTGTCCCCCACTGGACTGTATGATGGTGTCCCTTTTGATTGGAACAAATGCTCATATGTTCAGAAGGCTGGCACAGTTGTGTTATGAAAACAGGGGTCAAAGACTAGTAGAGCTTTAAGAGTTCGGCTTTAATTAAGAAGGCCTATGAGGCACAGAGAGATGCTGAAAACAGAACCAGAGGAACCGGTCGGAATTGTATGGAAGAAGGATCCTGAGTCTCTGATCCTGGCGCCAAATGCCCAGTGTACCTTACAGGAGAGGTCCGTATCAGAAAGGATGTTAAGAATAAAATATTAATGTTGGATGTGCCAGGCGATGGAAAATTGCCAGAGGGACTGCTGGTCAAGCCTAGTATTTTGCCCGCTAGAGCCCATGCTTATGCCAGAAGGGTAATGGTCCAAGTTCATAATGTGTCTGAAAGAGACATTCGAGGTAAACAGAGGTTGCATCCTGGCTAATGTGCATTGTGCAGACACTGCAGTGCTACCCAGCAGCAAGAGTTCAAGGAAGAATGACAGAGACCTGACTTGTTTGATTTCGGACTCCCGCTGCCAGCTGAATGGAAAGTGAGGATCAGTGAGAAGCTTGCCCAGAGAGACCGGGTGTTTTCTTTAAAGGAATGGGATGTAGGATGCGTGCAAGGAGCTGAGCACAATATCGGCTGCATGACGAAAGACCATTTCGTGAGAAGGTCTCGACGTCTGGCACCTGCTGACATAGATGATGTGAGACGGCATCTGCAAGAGATGTTAGCTGCTGGTGTAATACAAGAATCCAGAAGCCCTTATAGCTTCCCCCATTGTGGTAGTGAGGAAAAAGAATGGAACAGTAAGGATGTATGTGGATTATCGCACCTTAAACGGCGGACTATCCTGATCAGTACACAATGCCCGCATTCAGGATGCTTTGGACTGCCTAAGCGGGAGCAAGAGGTTCTCTGTGCTGGATCTCCGAGTGGGTACTACAGATCCCAATGGCCCCAGAGGACCATGAGAAGGCGGCCTTTATCTGTCCGCTTGGCTTCTAGAATTCATGAGGATGCCTCAAAGGGTTTCAGGTGCCCCAGCCACTTTTCAACGATTGATGGAGCGTGCAGTGGGGACATGAGACTACTAGAGTGCCTGGTATACCTAGATGATGTTATTGTGTTTGGCAGCTCACTGGAGAACATGAGAGCAGATTATTTAAGGTATTGGACCGACTGGAGGACTTTGGCCTTAAACTGTCCATTGATAAGTGTCAATTCTTTCAAACATCGTAAAGTATGTGGGACACATAGTATCCACCGAGGGAATAGAGACCGACCCAAGTAAAGTTGAGGCCTTGACCACCTGGCCACAGCCCAAAATCTAAAAGAACTGCAAAGATTCCTGGGATTCTGTGGTTATTATCGGCGCTCATCAAGGACTATTCAAGAGTGATCCGCCCTTTACTTAACCTTACTCAAGGGTATCCCCCAACCCACAAAAAATACCAAAAGTCAGCGTCCCTCAAGACTGAAAGAGTGCATTTTCATCCGAGTGAAGTATTTGGGGCCCGCTGGACTCCTGATTGTGAGACTGCTTTTCATGAGATCATATATCAACACCCATGCTCCAGTGCTGGCCTATGCCGATCCAAGAAAACCTTACGTCCCTGCACACTGATGCTAGCTTGCAAGGGTTGGGGCTGTGATGTACCAAAAAGCACGAGAATGGCCTGAGACCAGTGGCCTTTGCCAGTAGAAGCCTGACCCCATCCGAAAAGAACTATCCTGTACATAAGTTAGAGTTCCTAGCTTTGAAGTGGGCTATTGTTGACCAATTCCATGAGTACTTGTATGAGGCTAAAATACTAGTAAAACTGACAATAATCCTTTGACCTATGTGCAGACCTCAGCTAAGTTGGATGCCACTGGCCATAGGTGGCTTTCTGCATTATCTACATATAGACTATGCTCTCGAATACCGAGCAGGTCTGAACCACATAGATGCTGATGCTCTCTCCGGAGGCCTGTTCCCCAGAATGATTGGGTCCGATTGGCAGAACCTGACATTCGGCACTCTGCGGAAGTTTGACAGGGAGGAACAAATGTCCACGGACGCAGTGGACTGCATGGTGATTGCTTGAAACCTCTGAGAATTGCATTCCTGCTGCTTATTGCCACTTTTCTGCAATAGACATTGGTGCACTGCCTCAGCTGGACAATGACAGTATTCGCGGGCTCAATCCCGCGATCCCATGATCAAAGCAGCTTTAGAAGCCCTCTATGCAGGAAAAGATGTGTCCAAATTACGCTCCACTGATTTGAGAACTGCACTGTTATACAAAGAAGGTCCTAAGTTGAAACTGATCAATAAACTGTTATACAGAGAAACAGTAGACAGAGGGGGACAAGTAGACAAACAACAACTAGTGCTGCCCACTGCCTTTCGAGACTCAGTACTGAGGTCCTTGCACAACCACATGGGGCACCTGGTATAGACAGAACACTTGACTTGGTGAGATCCAGATTCTATTGGCCTAAGATGGGGGCTGATGTGGAGCAACACATTCGAACTTGTAGTCGCTGCTTACAGAGGAAAGCTTTGCCCCAGAGGGCTGCCCCCCTTGTTAACATCACCACCAGTGCACCCATGGAGCTGGTCTGTATTGATTTTCTGAGTTTGGAGTCAGATCAAAGAAATATCAGTAATGTGCTGGTGGTCACTGACCATTTCACGAGATATGCCCAAGCTTTCCCACCAAAGACCAGAAAGCATCCACTGTGGCCAAAGTACTTATAGAAAACTTTTTGTTCACTATGGGGCTCCACAAAGAATCCATTCTGATCAAGGGAGACTTTGAGGTCGTCTGATCAAAGAGATGCTTTCTCTGTGGGAGTGCGAAAGTCCAGAACCACTCCTTACCACCCCAGGGGACCCACAGCCTGAACGCTTCAACCGCACTTTGCTAGATATGCTAGGCACCCTGCACCCAAAGGACAAGCCTAGATGGAGCTAACAAATTAGCACCCTGGTACATGCTTATAACTGCACCAAAAGTGATGCCACTGATTCTCCCCTACCGCCTGATGTTTGGAAGAGAAGCTTGACTACCAGTAGATGTGTGTTTTGGGGTCTCTCCTGATGGGGTTCAAGCTGACAACTATTTACAGATGTGCAAAGTTAAAGGCCCAGCTAACTCATGCGTACCAACTGGCTCAAACCATGGCTGCCAAAGAAATCTGGCCAACAAAGAAAGGTATGATAAAAGGTGAAAGCACAGGAACTCCAGGAGGAGATCGGGTATTGCTAAGAAATCTGGGACTGCATGGCAAGCACAAGATTGCTGACAGATGGCACCATCTCCCTCACATTGTAGTGGGCAAACTAGATGATCTGCCAGTGTACAAAGTAAGGCCTGAGAATAATTCAAAAGATGTAAAAACAATGCATAGAAATCATTTACTGCCCATTGGACAAATCTTAATTGAGTCTGAGCCCCTAGAAGATGCCCCTCTGGACCAGTGACTAGAGCTGCTGCTAAGAAAAGATCAAGAAAGTCTGCACCTACAGAAGCAAAGTTAAGTGTTCCCTCCACAAGTCCCAGTTGAGCATGACTGTTAGTCCATATCGGAAGAAAGTGAGAGTGACTTTGAATACTATCCTTCTTACGAACTGAGTCAATTGTTTCGGGCAATCCCTAGTCAATACTGGAGACAAAGCTGGGCCTTCTGGACTGTCTAAGCCCCAGCTTCATCCCTGGAGCCAATGCTCCCAGAAAGTGAAGTGCAAAGCATCAGGTCAGATGAAATGGAATCATTGTGCATGGTTGAACTGTTTGAGCTTTCAGGGGAAAATGATAGATTGGGGCAGACTGGTGATACACCGAACAAGAAGAGTATTTTGAGTGCCCTGACAGTCCACTGCCAGTGTCAAAGCTCTCCATGCGAGCCAAATGTTGTGGACTCAGAAACTGTAACTCCTGGAGCTGAAAGTGCCCCAAGTTCTAGCCTCTCTACCCCCATGGAGACTCTCCTGACAAGTGAGGACAATGCTGAAAATGAGGCTCAGAGTGCAGAGACTATAACAGTTCCCTAGAAAGACTGGTCGAGCTGTAAAGCCTGTGGTGCACCTCAGTTATGATTCACTTGGGAGGCCTGTGGACTTGCCTCTCAATGTTGTCCATAAAGGAGTGTATGTGTCCCTGAGCTCATTGCCCAAACTGAGCATCAGTGCTAACTCAAGTTACTTGTGTTGCCCTCTAAGTATGGTGCCCTTGCCCCATCCAGCCCCAAGGTAACTGATAGGGAAGGGCCCCCTCTCTTCAGGTTTCATGTACAAGAGGTAATAACTTGAGTTATGGTACAATGTGTATGTAATACTGTGTAAAGAGTGATGTACTGCAATGTTTCAGAAATGTGTTCTTGGTAAAATGATATATTGACTGATGATTACATATGCGAGCCTAATGCAAATGTATATGGTTGCAGTTGAAACTTATGGGTACTTGCTTGTGTCGGACGTCAAGCTTTCCAAGGCCAGGAAGGGTATAACCCCTGCAAATGGGGGTTCCCAAAAGACTTCAGGAACTTGCTTGAATGCTCCAAGCCTGAATGGTGTTTGGCATTTAAGCCATTTATCAGTGAGTGTTTTAGAGCCTCTGGTACTGTCTCTTTAAGAGCTGTCTGCTTGCAGACATAATTAGATTTGTATGGGGGGACTGTGTGCTTCTCTGAGTACCACTCAAGCTGCTGCCTAATTCACTTCATTTTTGCAGTCACTAGGAGTGCAAAGGGAACCTATCTGAAAGATGTAACTGTTTGCCAGAAATTATTTAGAGTAATAATGAAATTACAGTTTGTCTAACCTGCTTTCTTTGCAGTCAGAACTGTGTCTGCTAGTTCCCATTCTAGTTTTGAACTGCTGAACTGGACCAATCAGTGTGGGTAAGCTAGCTCTAAAATGGTGCCTTGGACGAATCAGAACTTGGACTCATAATCTGAGCCAGCCACAAGAGGATTGTATGGGCAGTGACTCTGGGAGATGTAGTTTAGACTTCAGTGCCTTTTGGACCAACAGCAGCAGTCTATTGTGAGTGACAGCCAATCCAGTCAAGAACTGGAGGAACTCAAAGGAAGTGCCGGTTTTGTCGGTTGGAGTTTCAGTTGAGCTTTGGCAGTGAAGAAGGAAGGAGCCCTGTGCTTTTCAGTGTGCAGTTTTAGTCAAAAAACGTGTGTAAGGCCCACAGTTCCGGTCTGCAGCTTGTGTAACAGCTTGTTAGGACTGAATCCGTCCTGTGAAAAGAATCAAAGGATCTCTGAAGAGTAGAAACCAGGCTCACCCTGTAGAGACTGGAGGAATTGCTGAAAATTGCACTCGGTCTGTCAGGAACTGAATCTGCTGTGTGTTCTCCGGGTATTGTGCAGTAATTGCGATCGGGATACAAATGCAGCCTGCCTGGTATAGTGCTTTTTATATGGATGTGTGAAGAGGTTTGTGTACCTCAAGTGAGCCCTACTGACATTGAAGGACCCTATCTTATTTGGAGGTCGTGAGTACTAATTCAGGGTCGCTCCCTGTTGAATTGCCACATTAAATCCAAATGGAATTACTGTACTGCTGACTGTTTAATTCTCCTTTTCTCTGTGTGAAAGGGCCCCTACCAGCTGCCCACAGTTTGGACTAGCCACTAGGGCTTGGGTACCCAGGGACAGTCTGATAGGGATAGGCCTGTGCACAGAGCCATAAATGAATTATTAGAGTGATAAGCTAATTAACCTGATTTCCCCTGTCCTTGTTATATCCCCTAAATAAATCAGAGCTGCTTGTTTCAGCAAAGTTATACTGCCTGAGGTATTTGTCTATGTTAAAGTACTGTACTGTGATTGTTGCACTGTATCTCATTTCACAGGAGGTCCCAGTGCCAGAACCAGACCTGGGGGTAAGTGTATACTGTGAAGGTAATTTTGATATATTGTGTGGGCCACTAGTGGGAAGAAAGGGGGGTTGCAGTGTCCCAGAGGGCTGTGACCAAGTTAGTTTAACTATTGCAAACCCTGACCTCTGGGTGGAGGCACCCGCCATTGGATCCAGGCCCCTCAACCTGTTAGTGGCAAATCAGGCAGGGGTAGTAGCCCCTGGGATAACGCCATCTAGGGGTTACATATGTAAGGCTGCCTATGTATTATCCTCTGTGTTGTCCCTGCCTCCATCACTTCCACAGACAATCTGTTCCACCACTTTCTCAGCGAAATAGAACTTCCTCATATCCTTCCTAAAATTTCTGCCTAACAGTCATTCATTAGGGGGTCAGTACCCCTGTGATCCCAAATCTGCCTATGAGCTCCCAGTCACAAAAAACATTCCCCACCCATTACACTCTTACAGAACCTCTGCAGTGCAGGGGACCAAGAGTGCCATCAACAAACATCTAGATGGTAGACAGGTTTTCTCCCCTTTATCTCCACCCTGAGCCCCCTCCCATCCTTTCAGCAGTATGCAGATCAGTTGCATGCAGTGGACTCATGCTGGAGGTGCAAGCTGAACTCCCCTGCTCACCATCTAGGGGGTCACTGCAGTGGCTGAATGTGCTGCCAAACCTCCCAGGCTGGGAATCGCTGCCCTAGACAGGACTTTTTTCAGGCTCAGCTGCCCAATTGCCAGCTCTCAGAGTTCCCCTATTTGCCCAAGTGCATTGGGTCCATGAGCTGCCCAAATCAAGAACGTTTAACAAGGTGTAGCAGTGTTATCAAAGGGTAGCACTGTCTCCAAAAAAAATGTCAAATGTTTGTCAAAAGCCTTGACAAATTTCAGCTTATCGAGGGAATCTATGGATACCCTTGGTAGTATAGTGGGCAGGGATATGCTTTAAGTCAGTACATGTTTACACAGCATACTCATTTATAGCTACTTATGAAGTACTGTATTGGGGGGAAGGGAGACATGAAGGACATAATGAACCTTGCATCTCTGCTGACCTCAACTTACTGTTACTATGTACTATGTATAATATCAGCATAGGTGTAGTATGCAGGGATAGAAGTGACAAAATAAAAAATGATGTCATATCAAACTCACAAAATATCGTGTTTTGTTCTTTTTTTATTTCACATTTTTTTTGGCCCCACCTGCCGGCAAGGACTCTTGTATTCTGGCCCTATCTCCCTGTTTGGGGATCATTTGGCATGGCAGTGGGGTGAGAGATTTTGCTTTAGTTATTTTGAATGGCTTTGCCATCTCTAACCTCCTCCCCCCACGAAGGTGCTGGCATGCAGGACCAAAGTCCAAGCGAGAAGCCGTGAGGAGACCCAGCTTCTGCCAAGCGCCTCTCCCCTTCCGACACCGTCCACTAACTGGATTGGTGCCCAACCCTCCCCAGGAGAGGAGAGCTGTCTGATGACAGCTCAATCCTGCTCCTCCCCCCCCCCCACTCCGACCCTCGACGTCCCAGGCTCGTTCCCGAACCCAGGTCACCAGCGCAGCATGAGGTGAGGCATCCAGTGCCTTGTGCCACCAGACTGGCCACAAAATATCATATTATCCTGTGAGTTGGGTATGTCACAGATGATATATTTCCCTGTTGGGAACATTACAGTGCATACTGATCCAATCAGAGAGCTGCTTTCAAAATGCTAACGATAGCAAAATAGCCATCTGCAGCACTGAAGCCAGCAGTTAAAGTAAAAAAAGAAATAGTCAAATTAATATTCATGCAAACAACAGATTTAAAAGCTGTAACTGGTAAACTGATGTTGTACTTCAGGGAGTACTGCATGCAGTTCTGGAAACCCCATCCCCACAAGGACATAGACAGGATGGAGGCTGTCCAGAGGAGGGCAACTAAATTGGTGCAGGGTCTGCAACTGAAACCATATGACGAGAGAGACTAAAGGAGCTTAATATGTATACCCTTGAGGAAAGGAGGGAGAGGGGAGACATGATAGAAACTTTCAAGTACCTCAAGGGAATTAACAATGTCCAAGAGGGAGCATCTTTCAGAAAAAGAAATGTGCAAGAACAAGGGGGCACAATTTGAAGGTTGGGGAGGGAGGCTCAGAGGTAATGTGAGGCTGTATTTATTCACAG
Organism: Neoceratodus forsteri; assembly: GCA_016271365.2. NCBI lineage: Eukaryota > Metazoa > Chordata > Ceratodontiformes > Ceratodontidae > Neoceratodus > Neoceratodus forsteri. Next base: position 1,307,717,266 of record CM057456.1, on the reverse strand, counting down.
AGAGGGTTGTGGATGCATGGAAAGGCTTTCCTGAGGAGGTTGTGGAGTCAAAAACAGTGAGGGAATTCAAGAATGCATGGGACAGACATAAGGCAATTCTAGTGGGGGGGGTAGTAGGAAGCAGGTTGTTGGTTAACTAGGATCTGCAGCTTATCCATTAGGTAGGGAAATGGGTAGACTGGGTAGGCCAAGCGGTCCTTATCTGCCATCAAATTCTGTGTTTCAATGGTTAGATTCAAAGTACACTTACAGTCTGAGGGAGCAGGACTTTCATAACTCACTTGTGGCTCCGCCACTTGTCACTCATATTATTTATTGGCACGCATGTCTCATTAAATATCATTTTTCTACAAATATACATTACAGTTCAATTCAGCTTCTATTTCCATCAGGCAGAGTCCAGAGGGAGAAACTTACCTTCCCTCTGTTTAGCACTTGCCTCTCAGTGTATTAGGCAGCCACTTACTGTCATCATCTGGCCTTTTTTGTTCTGTAAATGCAACAAATGTTACAAATGCATGGTGTCTGCAACAAGAACACTGCGTGTGTCTCAGTGGTTGTTTGGCTCTGTTTTATACAATGCACAGAGCACATCTGCCACCGGCCACAGCTGACTGCCTTAGCAGGGTCAAGAATCAGCCACAGTAGCTAACCTGATGCTCCTGAGGAAGCAGGGAGAGTGTAGATTTAGTGTCTGCTAAGGAATGGGGTGCATGGATGGTACTCACTGGTATGATTCACAGCAATTAGTTAGGGACCCCTACACCTGTCACTACCGGTATGGTCCTCCACTGTCATTGGCCTGCAGTTGTCTCTGGGGAATGTACAGAGCTGGAAGATTGGAAAGGGGGTGGCAGTGGCTATGGGAGGCTAGGATAAAACCCACCACCTGCAGAGCAGACCCAGTATACCCTTTAACATTTTGACACTGATATGTTTTACACTGATACTCAAAATATAATAAAATGAGGGTCACTGGCCTTAATAATGTAGGACATGTCTTCACCCCCATGGAGATATAAACTCAGAATACTGGAAGCTAGTGACTTAACAGACCTCTATTTTTGATCACAGCTAGACACTAGTTTAAAATCCTATCAATGGAGTGATAACATCTCACATTGAGTCTTTTGTTGGGTTCCAATCACATACTGCCAGGTAATTGCAAATCTAAAACAACTGTTAATGACACAAAGCCATCTGGACACTGGGGAAGATTAGCACGAGGGCAATTGCCTGTTGATGAAGGAACTTTCATTAACTGCATAGTCATCTGTGAATACCTGCATTAAGTAAAGATGGACAAGGAGAGGGTTAGCTACAAAAGTCCAGTCAATTTGCACTATGCCTTGTACAAGTAAAACAATGTTAAAAATCAACCTTGAAAGCATCTAAGAAGTGAGCCTCTACCCAGGTATTGGCCCTGACTAAACTGCACTTGATTTCAGGGGGAAAAGACCCCCAAGACAACAAGAGAAGCATTACTTGCTGCATTTTTTAATTTCCACCAATAATCCTACTCTGAGTGGATGGGGGTACAAGGAGCCATAATTAAAGCATTACTTTACATAGAGGGTGGTTAGCATGTGTGGTAGCCTACCCAGTGTGGCTGTGGAAGCTAAACTGCACAGGCTTTAACAGCGAGTCATAGAAACATAGAAACATAGAAGTTGACGGCAGATAAGGACCGCAAGGCCCATCCAGTCTGCCCATTTCTTTTTCTACCTTATAAATGTGCCATCGGCCTTTGCTCTGTCAGTGACCTATCTATTCGTAGTCATTTGTATTGCTCCCTTATGCCTATCCCATGCCTGTTTGAAGCCCTGCACTGTATTCATAGCCACCACTTCTTGTGGTAAGCCATTCCATGCATCTACCACCCTTTCTGTGAAAAGAATTTCCTCACATTCCCCTTAATCGGCCTCCCTCTAATCTCATGCTGTGTCCTCTTGTCCTGCTATTTTTCTTATATTTAAACATGTTAGACTCTTTCACCTTGTTTATGCCCTTAAGGTGTTTAAATGTCTCGATCATATCACCTCTCTCCCTCCTTTGCTCAAGGGTATACATATTGAGCTCCGTTAAATCTGTCCTCATATGTCTTCTGATGCAGTCCCTGCACCATTTTGGTTGCCCTTCTCTGGACTGCCTCAATTTGGTTAATGTCCTTGTGAAGGTGTGGCCTCCAATACTGCATGCAGTACTCCAGATGGGGTCTAACCAATGTCTTGTACAGAGGGATTATTACCTCCCTCTTACGACTTGTGATACCCCTACTAATACACCCTAACACCCCCCTAGCCTTACCTACTGCTTTAGAGGTCTGCTTGGATGATTTTAGGTCATCAGTGATGATGATGCCCAAGTCTCTTTCTTCCTTTGTGACTGCTAGCAACTCCCCTCCCAGCCTATAAGTGGCTTCAGGGTTTCTCTTCCCTATGTGCATGATTTTGCACTTCTTTGCATTAAATCCCAGTTGCCACTCTTCTGACCATTCTGCTAGTTTATCCAGATCTCTTCTCATTCTGCCCACCCCATCTGGATCATCTACTCTGTTGCAGATCTTGGTGTCATCTGCAAACAGACAAGCTATACCCTCTAGTCCATCTGGAGGTCACTAATGAAGATGTTGAATAGGACTGGCCCCAGGACTGATCCTAAGTACCCACTTGTGACTTGCATCTCTTCTGACTGTATACCATTTACCACCACTCTGTTTTCTGCCCGTCAACCAGTTTGCCACCCAGTTGACCAACTTCTGACCCACCCCGAGCCTACCTAGCTTATTTATCAATCTTCTATGTGGAACAGTGTCAAAGCTTTCTGAAGTCAAGGTAGGCGACATCAACTGCTCCCCCTTGGTCCACCACTCTGGTTACCCAGTCAAAGAAATCTATGAGATTAGTTTGACAGGACCTTCCTTTTGTAAACCCATGCTGTCTTGGATCCTGTGCCCCTATGGATTCCAGGTGTTGCACTATCCTTTCCTTAAGGAGTGCCTCCATAATCTTGCCCACTACTGAGGTAAGACTGACCGGTCTGTAGTTCCCCGCCTCCTCCCTGCTACCACTCTTGTGGAGTGGGATCACATGAGCCCTTCTCCAGTCTTCTGGGACCTCTCCTGTGCTCAGAGGCTCACTAAACAATTCTGCTAATGGCTCTGCTAGTTCCTCCTTTAGCTCCTTAAGTACCCTGGGATGTATGCCATCAGGTCCCATTGCCTTATCCACCCTGAGCTTAGCAAGCTCTTGTAGGACCCTTTCTTTTGTGAGTCAAGACAGATTCCTGAAACAAAATGATATTAAGGGTTACATGGTATGAGTAGGGTTAACATACCAACTATTAAGAAGTAGCACAGACAAAAATATCAGGCAGAATAGGTTTGCTTGTATGTAAACAGTAGTTATACTTCATTTTAGAAGTATATTGTCTTGTTCATTTTATTATGTGAAATATTTTCTGTGCAATAGTAATGACATAGAAACATAGACTTTGACGGCAGATAAGGACCACTTGGCCCACCCAGTCTGCCCATTTCCCTACCTATTGGATAAGCTGCAGATTCTAGTTAACCAACAGCCTACTTCCTGCAACCCCCCCACTATAATTGCCTTACGTCTGTCCCATGCATGTTTGAAATCTCCCACTGTTTTAGACCCCACAACCTCTCCAGGAAGGCGGTTCCATGCGTCCACCACTCTCTCCATGAAAAAGAATTTCCTCACATTACCCCTGAGACGTCCCCCCTCTAACTTTAAATTGTGCCCCCTTGTTCTTGTACATCTCTTTTTCTGAAAGATGCTACCCTCCTGGACTTTGTTGATTCCCTTGAGGTACTTAAAAGTTTCTATCATGTCCCCCCATCCCTCCTTTCATCAAGGTACAATGTAACTGTTCTAATTCTAGTCATACCTCATTAACATATCCTGACTCTTTGTGACATCACAACTGTCCTATCTGACAAAATGGAGTGGTTCTTCTAGGTAAGTCATGATATTACAGGCGGTGAAATCACAATGTTGATGCACTGAAGGGGAATGGATCTAGATATGTTGGCCTCCAAGTAGAGTATTGCTCCACACAATGATCACACCTGGGACTGTCAAGTGGAACATCTCCAGAGCAGTGAAAGAAATAATCAAAAATGCTTCAAAAACAAAAGCAGCAGATGGACACTTTTAAAAATCATTAGTATTGTCAGATGATGTACTAGCTCTTTTAGCTTGGATGTGTGTCCATACTCTTATTTGGCATAGTAAGTTGGATTGATCTTATTCTGTAAATCCATTCCATTTGCATTCATCAGGTTATCAGAAATTCTGATACTGATTCTGAATCTGTTCCGATGCCTGCTAAGGCATCAGTGTTGAAATTAGAATTTTCAATTACGCATCCAAGTACAACATAAACCTTCCCACATGCAGCACAAAAGGTACGAGGCCTCAAAGAGAACAAATATGTCCCTCTTTCCTGACTCTTGTTTTCCCTAGGCTTTTCTTACATAATGTTACTGTTGCATTTCTACTGCTGTGCTGTGTGCCTGTCGTTTTCTGCCTGCTACTGCTGTGGTGGGCCCTCCCCCCCACTCCATTCAGCTTTGCTGCTGTGTTCTTTTGAACTTAGCATCCCAATTCCCAAAATGATACTAATGCATGTCACATATTAAGAGGACCTTTTGCACCCATTTGTTTTGTCATTACGGCACAGTTACTACTTACATACCCTGTTCCTCTGGTTTGAATTATTGCTCTATATATTTGTTTTATAGAAACATAAAAGTTGACAGCAGATAAGGACCACAAGGCCCATCTAGTCTGCCCATTTTTTCTACTTTATGAATGTGCCATAGGCCTTTACTCTGTCAATGGCCTATCTATGCATACTCACTTGTATTGCTCCCTTATGCCTATCCCAAGCCTGTTTGAAGCCCTGCACTGTATTCATATCCACCACTTCATGAGGTAGGCCATGCCATGCATCTACTACCCTTTCTCTGAAAAAGAACTTCCTCATATTACCCCTTAATCGGCCTCCCTCTAATCTCATGCTGTATCCTCTTGTCCTGCTATTTTTCTTATATTGAAACGTTAGGCTCTTTCACCCTTAATATATTTGAATGCTTAGATCATATATTTTTATTTAATGTTTGCCTATTGTGCTATTGTATAACTTATGTAATGTTTATATTTCGCTACCCATTTGTCCTTGAAAACATTGTTACCAAAGCCAATGTATCCGTCCCTGTCTTTGTAAACTGCTGTATTTTGTATGTACGGTTCTTCCCGAGTCGCCCCTGAAAAAGGGACTATATTGTCTCAGTGGGATCACCCGGTTACCAAAATTCAAATAAATAAATATCACCGCTCTCCCTCCTTTGCTCTAGGGTATACATATTGAGCTCCGTTAATCTGTCCTCATATGTTTTCTGATGCAAACCGAGCTCCATTTTGGTTGCCCTTCTCTGGACTGCCTCTATTTTGATAATGTCCTTGTGCAGATGAAGCCTCCAGTACTGCACACAGTACTCCAGATGGGGCCTAACCAGTGTCTTGTAAAGAGGGATTATTACCTCCCTCTTATGACTTGTGATACCCCTACTAATACACCCCAACATCCCTCTAGCCTTACTACTGCCTTAGTGGTCTGCTTGGATGATTTCAGGTCATCTGTGATGATGACGATGCCCAAGTCTCTTTCTTCCCTTGTGACTGCCAGTAACTCCCCTCCCAACCTGTATGTAGCTTCAGGGTTTCTCTTCCCTTTGTGCATGATCTTGCACTTATTTGCGTTAAACCCTAGTTGCCACTCTTCAGACCATTTTGTCAGTTTTTCCAGATGTTTTCTCATTCTGCCCACCCCATCTGGATCGTCAACTCTGTTGCAGATCTTGGTGTCTTCTGCAAACATGCAAACTTTGCCCTTCAGTCCATGTGCAATGTCACAGATGAAGATATTGAAGAGGACTGGCCCCAGGACTGATCCCTGAGGCACCCCATTTGTGACTTGCATCTCTTTTGACTGCATACCATTTATCACCACTTTCTGTTTTCTGCCCACCAACCAGTTTGCCACCCCATTGACCAACTTCTAACCCACTCTGAGCCTACCCAGTTTATACTCAATCTTCCATGTGGAACAGTATCAAAAGCTTTGCTGAAGTCAAATTGGGCGACATCAACGGCACCCCCTTGGTCCACCACTCTTGTTACCCAGTCAAAGAAATCTATGAGATTAGTTTGATAGAACCATCCTGTTGTAAACCCATGCTGTCTTGGATCCTGTGTTCCTATGGTTTCCAGGTATTGTACTATCCTTTCCTTAAGGAGTGCCTCCATAATTTTTTCCACTACTGAGATAAGACTGACTGGTCTATTGTTTCCTGCCTCCTCCCTGCTGCCACTCTTGTGGAATGGGCTCACATGAGCCCTTCTCCAGTCTTCTGGAACCTCTTCTGTGCTCAGAGACTCATTAAACAGTTCTGCTAATGGCTCTGCTAGTTCCACCTTTAGCTCCTTTAGTACCCTGGGATGTATGCCATCAGATCAGGTCCCATTGCCTTGTCCACCCTGAACTTAGTGAGCTCTTGTAGGAACCTTTCTTTTGTGAAGGGACTTGTGCACATCTCCCCCCCCCCGTGTCCATGGTGCTGAGCTGTGGGCCCTGCCCCTACCTTCTCCTCAGTAAATACTGAGCGGAAATATCTATTTAGGATAGATGCTTTTCATTGGCCATCCTCCACACACTCCCTCTTATCTCCTTTGTTCTTAGCAGTACCCACTCTGGACTTTTGCCTTTCAACTAATGTATCTATAGAAAGTCTTGTCCCCTTCTTTTTACTGTTCACACTAGTGTTTCCTTGGTTTGGGCCTTTGCCTGCCTTACTGCCTTGCCTGCTTCCCTTAGGGAAGTTTGGTATGCCTCCCTATCTTCATCCTCCTGCATTCCCTTATATTTCCTGAAGGCCAGACTTTTGTCTCTGACCTTTTCTGCTACTGTTTTTGAGAACCAAAGTGGTTTCCTCCTTCTTTTTCTCTTGCTTTTCTCCCTAACACAATGGGATGTTGCTTCAAGTATTGCATCCTCAATGCTTGCCCACTTTGCCTGTAACCCCTCACCTGTATTTCTTCTTGCCAGAGCTAGCATGACTGTGTTGCCCATCTAATCAAAGTCAGCTCCTCTGAAGTCCCATGTTTTTGCCTTGGAATGGGATGATTTAGTTCTAGTAGCCAAATTAAACCATATCATGTGATGGTCACTGGCCCCCAGGTGACCTTCTACCTGGAGATCTGTGATCCTTTCCCCATTGGTCAGTATTAGATCCAGGATAGCCCTGTCTCTTGAGGGTTGTGGTACCAATTGTTTGAGGCCCTCCCCCTGCATGGAATCCACTATATGCTTAGTTCTGGTGGATGCTCCAACTGGTATTGACCAATCCATATCTGGCATGTCGAAGTCTCCCATTAGCAGAACCTCCCCTTTAGCAATCATGTTTTGTATATCTTCTAACAGTAACATGTCTATGTCCTTCCCCTGGTCTGGAGGCCTGTAGACCACCCCAGTTCATATGACTATCCCATTTCCTGCTTCCAGGGTGAGCCACAGTTCTTCTGGCTCCTTATGTGTTTTCTGAATTTCTGTAGCTTTATATTTTCATTAACATAAAGGGCCACTCCCCCCCCTTTCTTTTGACCTTGGTCTCTTCTGAACAGTGCATAGCCAGGTATTATAGTCTCCCGAGTGTGGTTACTGGTGAACCATGTCTCGCTAATGGCTACTATGTCCACTTTAGCCTCTGTCATTGCTGCCTCCAGGTCTGGGATCTTGTTTCCCAGACTGCAGGCATTGATGTACATGATTTTCCATTGCACAGATTTTGGTGCGTTAGTTGTGGGGCGAGGTCTGACTTTTCCCCTGGGCACGTATGGGGAGCCGGACCTTTTTCCTCACCTGGTGATGCAAATGTACTACAAACATGCTCAACTCCTGTTTGATCACTAGCTGAGGGGGGAGAGGTGCTCTTCCCATTTGATGTATCAAGTGCTGCACCCCTCTCTCCATTAGCTAGTTTAAATATTTATGCCTTTTTCATGCTAATTGTTCTTTTCTCTTATATCTCAATTTGTTATGGTCTACCTACCTACAGTTAGTTCAGTATTGTGTATTTGATGTTTTGTTTGCCTGTTGCAGAAACTCATTGTAAATGAGTTTGCCTAATTGAGCTTTCCTGATGAAATAACCTTGAACTTGAACATTCCAAGACCAAGTTCTGATGCCCAGCCCAGCCCCAGCCTGATAAGCTGACCAAATCCTTCAGTTCCCATTAGCTAGACAGTGCTGTGCTACTGAGGTTTTAAACACAATTTTTTTTAATTAGTATCTTGGCCTTAAAATCAAAAAATTATAAATCCCTCCAAAAACTCTAAATCTTAGTCAGAGAATCAGATTCCAGTCAACCCAGACAGTAACGGTAATGCAGCAGGAATGGTGGACAAGTTGGAACCTAAGTCATTTCTGTGATCACAATACTATGTTACTATGTACAATGGAACCCAGTTTGGATTGTACAACTTTGCAAATCTGCAGTCGCTAATAAGAGTGACATGCACAGTTATTGGTTTTTGCTAACTTGTAGCCTGTAAAGACTTCCAACACTAATACCAGCATGCCAATTTCATGCCAGTGTTTCCATTACTGCTCCCAGGGAGGTATACTGCAGAACAGTATGATGCGGAGACTTTCCAGAGACACATTTGTGTTCTATGGGACTCATGTACAGCTCAGCATTTTCCTGTTCTAACCTATAACACAACCCCCTGGGAGCTGCAGAATGTAAACAAGTGTTGAAACTGGTGCACAAGTAAAGGTGCTCAAAGTACTTTTCAGGGTGTAATTAAGCTAAAACAAATAACTGGATGATCCGGTGGTGCTGAGGGTTGAGGCAGTGTTGAGCACTTTATCTCATTCCATGCCAGCAACCCGAGTCTGGGAATTAACTTGGATCACTGGGCGTTGGGGGAGGCAGAAGTGGATGCAGCAGCTGTCTGGCAGCTCTCCTGTCCTGGATCAATTCAGGGAGGCTTGCTGGCTTGGCTCTTGGCTGTCACCAGGTGGAGGTTTGCTGGCAGTGCCAAATGCCTGAGTGACAGAGATGGGTCACCAAGGTGGGAGGCAACAGATTACGGGTCACATGCATGCCTACAAATGCATGCATTACCGGTTTCACCTTGGCTCAATCAGGAAAAGCCAAAAAATGGAAACGGGGACCTGAGAGTTGTCTGGCATACCACATGCCTCTCCAGGCCCACACCACCACCCGGGCACCTTGGGCACTATCTGGATATGCTCTCGGGGGGGGGGGATAGCCATCCCCTCTCATCCCTGCCACGGTGGGGTGGGGGATGCATGGGGTCTCACTCAGGAGGTAAGCCCAGGGGAGGTGGTTGCCAGTCAGCGGGAGGTGGTGCTGGACTGGTCAACAACCCAAGGGATAGAAAGTTATATGGGGAAAAAAAAATAAAATAAAATAACTATGCAAGTCACTCTTGTTAGCAACTGCACAGTTTCAGAGCAGTATAGCTTAAACAAAGATTCCATTTGAAAGTGGGACCCATAGAAACATAAAACAGCATTTGTTGGCAGAAAATGACTGCTTGGCCACCCAGTCTGTCCAGATGATCCTGCCTAGTCTGTTTCTGCAGACTCTGCCTGGTCTCTGGCCATCCTCCCTCCTCCCTGCCTATTTATTCATATTCCTCCAGGTCTATCACACATACACTGTATACTTGAAGCCTCTACTGTTTTCACCATCACCACTTCCGCTGACAGTCTGTTCCAGGCATCAGCCACTCTTTCAGTAAAGTAATAGCTCCTCACATCATTCTTAACCCCCCCCCCAACACCCACCAGCTTCATGACATGTGTTCTGATTCTGGTGCTTGTTCTCATTTGAAAGAGACTCCCCTACTGCACTCCGTTCACCCCTGTGAGGTATCTGTAGGTCTTTTTCATGTCTTTTCTCTCTATCCTCTCTCCCAAGGGGTACATGCTGAGGTCCGTCAGTCTCTCCTTGTAGGACTTTTGGTGCAACTTCAACACTATTTTAGTTGCCCTCTTCTGGGCTGCCTCCTCCTTATCTATGTCCTTTCTGAGGTTTGGCCTCCAGAATTAGACACAATACTACAGGTAGGGTCTCACCAGCAAGCAATATAGTTGCAACACAACCTCCCTCTTTCTAGAAACATGGAATCTGATGGCAGATAAGGACCGCTTGGCCCACCGAGTCTGCCCATTTCCTTACCTAACAGATAAGCTGCAGATCCTACTTAACTAACAGCCTACTTCCTCCTACCCCCCACTAGAATTGCCTTATATCTGTCCCATGCATTTTTGACTCTACGACCTCCTCAGGAAGGCTGTTCCATGTATCCACAACCCTCTCTGTGAAGAAATACTTCCTCACATTACCTCTGAGCCGTCCCCACTCTATCTTCAAATTGTGCCCCCTTGTTTTTGCACATCTCTTTTTCTGAAAGATGCTACCCTGTTAGACTTTGTTGATTCCCTTGAGGCATTTGAAAGTTTCTATCATGTCCCTCCCTCTTTCTCTCTCCTTTCCTTGAGGCTATACATCTTTAGTTCCTTCAGTCTTTCTTCATATGTCTTCTGGTGCAGACCCTGTATCACTTTGGTTGCCCTCCTCTGGACAGCCTCCACCCTGTCTATGTCTTTGTGGAGATGGGGTCTCCAGAACTGTACATAGTACTCCAGATGAGGTCTTACCAACTGTCTGTACAGAGGGCCAACGACTTCCTGTTTTTTACTGGTGATGCCCCTTCCTGTGCATCCCAGTATCCCCCCAGCCCTCCTTACTGCCTTCTCACATTGTTGGCCCACCTTTAGGTCATCTGATATGACTACCCCTAGGTCCCTTTCCATTGTTGTTGTTGTCAGTATCTCACCCCCCACTGTATACTCTTCCACTGGGTTTTTGTTTCCCAGGTGCATTACTTTGCACTTCTTTGCATTGAATCTAAGCTGCCATACATTTGACCATTCCTCCAACCTTGCCAAGTCCCTTTTCATCCTTTCTGCCCCACCTTGTGTGTCAACCCTGTTGCAGATCTGTGTCATCTGCAAAGAGACATACTTTCCCTTTCAGTCTCTCTGCAATGTCACTTATAAAGACATTAAAAATGACTGGCCCCAGTACTGAACCCTGCGGTACCCCACTAGTAACCCTCCTTTCTTCACTGTGGACTCCATTTACGATTATTCTCTGTGTCCTGTTGTCCAACCAGTGTTTTACCCAGGCTACCACCCTGGGACCCACTCCCAGGCTGGATAATTTGTTTATTAATTTTTTGTGCAGGATTATGTAAAATGCCTTGCTAAAGTCTAGGTAGGCCATGTCCACAGTCCCTCCCTGGTCTACTGCTTTGGTCACCCAGTCAAAGAAATCAATTAGATTTGTCTGACATGACCTTCCCGCTGTGAATCCATGCCGCCTTGGATCCTGTGCCCCACTGACCTCTAGGTACTCAACAATTCTTTCCTTCAGAAGTGATTCCATAATTTTCCCTACCACTGAGGTCAAACTGATAGGTCTGTAGTTTCTTGCCTCTGTCTTGCTCCTACTTTTGTGAAGGGGAATCACATCCACCCTCCGCCAGTCCTCAGGTACCACACCATCCTCCCATGGTTTATTAAAAAGGGTAGTCAGTGGTGTACTGGTTCTTCCCATAGTTCTTTTAGAATTCTGGGGTGAATCCTATCAGACCCCATTGCTTTATCCACCTTCAGTTTTAAGAGTTCTTTTAGAACCCTTTGTTGTGTGAAAGGACTAATATCAACCCCCCTATCCAGAGTACTTCTATTGATTAGGTTTTTCCCCTTGCTTTTCCATTGTGAATACTGAGCAGAAGTATTCATTCAGTTACCCTGCTTTTTCACTGTCGCTTTCTGCCCAACCACCTTCCACTTTGTTCAGCCTCAGTATCCCTGCCTTAGTCTTTCTTTGCTCCCTAGTGTACCTATAAAAGGTTTTATCCCCCTTCTTAACCAAGCTGGCTATCTTTTCCTCAGTTTGGGCCTTTGCTATTCTGACTGCCTTACCCACTTCCTTCTGCTTTAACTGGTACAGTTCTCTGTATTGCTCCTTCTGTATTTCCTTATACTTTCTGAATGCTATCTTTTTCTCCCTTACCTTCCCCGACACTTCTTTTGAGAACCATAGTGTTGTTTTCTTTCATTTTGATTTGTTTATTTGCTTCACACAAAGGCTTGTTGCTTCTGTGATGGCGTTTTTTTATGTTTCCCCATTGTTGCTCCACCCCACCTTCATGCCTGTTTGCTAGTACTTTTCTGATGCACTCTCCAATTTTGACAAAATCAGCCTTCCTGAAGTCCAGTACCCTCACTTTTGTGTGGCTTGACTCTACAGCTAAGTTTGTCGTGAACCACACTGGAGATATTAATTTCCAAGCATTCCAGATTTTCTTTACTTATCTTATTTATTATACAATTAAATTTGTCACCAGGAAAGGCAAGATAGCCAGTCAGTCTGTCAGTCAGCTAGTTAGTTAATTTATTGTGTACCAGATGAGCGTACTAAACAAAGTAATTACCTATTTTCAGGCACAACCTGCAAGGTTACCATGGGTAGAAAGACATTGTGCTGAGCTGAGACCAGCTAATTTCCAGATGTATCCTGAGGGGAAGGGGTATGGAGGAGATTTATACAGCAGATGCAAAATTAATTTTAAGCATTCTTTCTGTACTCCTTAAACAGCCAATGACACTGCTAAAAAACCTATAATATTTACACACAATTCTACTTACAGCAGTGTCTGCCAGGATGAAACAGAGTAATGCTGTAGTATATCACAAAGTGCTTCAGTATAAAACAGGGAACAATGTACACCAGTGGCAACTAAGCCCTTTTGTCATGCAATATTTGGTGAAATGTCATTTAGAGCAAGTTATTATGTTGCATCTTGGCTGCCTCCACTGTAGGAGTAGTGTACATATGTCCTGAATGTATCTTCATCATTATTTTCTCACTAAAAGCAGCTGCATTAAAACAGAATCCTTGTCCCTCAGATGGTATCTGTTTCTGCTGCCTGTCTAAATGTGTTGTCAAGATCCTCTGTCAGAGGATCGCATAGAAACAGAAACATGGCCAGTGGCAGTAGAAATGGATGCAGTGGTCCCTCAAGTCTGTCCATCACCCTTCCTATCTATATGCTCGGCCTAAAGCTGGACTGTATTTAAAGATTTGATAGTTCTTTTAGGTGACTGTCACCCACCTCAAAAAAAACAAATCACAGTAAAAGAAAACACTTTGTATTTAAAGAGTTTCTCCCAACAGGAGCAAGGTCAGCATGAATGTATGCTTGCTGCGGTTAAAAGGTGATGTGGGTAGGTAAGTATAATGAGTGTGTGATGTACTGTACGCAGGTTAGTATTACCCCTGTATGACATAGGCAGGTATTACCACTTTTATAGAGGGAGTTAAATGACTGAAAAGTACAGGAATTTTCTAAAAGTGGAATTATTAATTGGAGAAAACCTTTGAAGTATGGGAGATGAAACGTTGTGTCCTACTGATAATTCTAACACTGTTCAAAGCACAGGTTTAAAATCCTGGATATAAAGATACCTTAAAACAATTAGCTTTAATCTTAGAGCTGTCTGAAACCAGACATAAACACAGAAACATAGAAACTGTCGGCAGATAAAGACTGCTAGGCCCATCCAGTCTGCATGTAGGCCCTATACATTGTATGTGTCCACTGACCCTATGTGATCAATGGCTTTTCATCACTCCCTCCCCTCTCAAGGTTCCCTTGTGCCTGTCCCAGGCATGCTTAAACCCCTCCACTGTGCTTGCACCCATTACCTCATGTGGTAGACTATTGCAAGCGTTGACTACCCTTTCTTTGTAGAAAAGCTTCCTCACATTACCTCTTAATCTACCCCCCTCCTATTTCATATTGTTCCCTCTTGTTCTAGTACTTTTTCTACATTGGAAAAGGTCCCTCACCTGCACATTGTTTATGCACTTGAGATACTTGAAAGTTTCGATTATGTCCCCCTGCTGTCTCCTCTCCTCTCCTCCAGTGAGTACATATTGAGGCGCCTTAGTCTCATCTCATATGTTTTGTGGTGCAAGCCCTGCACTATCTTTGTCACCCTTCTCTGGATAGTCTCCACCTTGTTTATGTCCTTCTGCAGGTGTGGCCTCCTGAACTGCATGTAGTACTCCAGGTGAGGCCTAACCAATGTTTTATACAATGGCACCACCACCTCCCACCTCCTGCTAGTGATACCCCTGCCTTTGAACCCCAGCATTCCATTCGCCCTTCCCGCTGCCTTTGCACACTGCTTTGTTACCTTAAGGTCATCAGAGATGATAACTAATGCTGTATTGTTTTCACGGTAAAAACTGTCATTTGTCATGGCCCCTGCATGGGTAAAATTATGTTTTTCATGGAAAAACACTCGAAAGGTTATTAGTTACACTGTATGAATTTTAATTAGTTAAAAACATCAGTGGCTGGAAGAGGCTATATCTCAAAAATTTAAAATAGGTTGCTACAGCAACGTGGTACAGGCTTAACCTTCGAAGGTCCAGAAAGTTACATTTCTGCAGTACATACCGCACTGTTAAACAATAAGAATGCTTTTGGGGATAGATAGCTTGGAAGTTCACGCCCTAGTCCATGGCAATATTTCCACTTGCTACAGTTCAGCTCTCGGAGTTCCTAATGAATGGCAATGCAGATGTGGGATTCATCCTGTCTGGGCTGGTGGTTGGGAACTGCAGCCAGCGGGGACACTGGCACCACGTGGTCAGTGGGAGGGTTGTAGTGAAGAAGAGAGACCAAGAAGAAAAAAGAATCATGGTAGCCAGGTGTGCCAGTCATGGTGACAAATATAGTCATTAGAGGCAAATGGGTGAACGTGCAATCAATTTCTCTTGCTTCTGTGCGAAAAAAAATGTTGAGACACTTTGTTTTCAGTTTGGTGGAACTCATAGCAATGCACAGTTTTCATGGAAATCATGAATTCCATGTCCACCATGAAAATAATAGAGCCTTAATGATAACCCAGGTCCCTTTCCTCTTTGGTGACAGTCAGCTCCTGCCCCCCAACCTTTAGCTCTCCCCAAGATTCCTTCTGCCCAGGGCATTATTTTGCATTTCTTTGCATTGAACTTCAGTTGTCACATCTCCGACCATCTTTCCACCTTCTCCAGGTCCCTCTTCATTTTCTGCACCCCTTCTGGAGTATCTACCCTGTTGCAAATCTTGGTGTCATCTGCAAACAAGTAGACCTTTACTTCTAGCCCCTCTGCAATGTCACTAATGAAGACATTCAACAGGACTGGTCCTAGTACTGATCCCTGTGGTCCCAGTGGTCACCCTCCTCTCCCCAGTTTGTACACCATTTACCACCACCCTCTGTCTCCTGTCTGTTAACCAGTTCCTATCCCAGTTCACCACCTTGTCTCCCATGCCCAGACTACCCATCTTGTTAAACAGCCTTCTATGTGGGATGGTGTCGAAGGCTTTGCTGAAATCTTGGTAGGCAACATCTACTACCCCTCTCTGATTTACTTCCCTAGTCACCCAATCAAAATAATTCAGGTTTTAAACATGTTATAGTGTATTGTGAAATCCTGTTTTGCATAGAATTCCATACCTGGAATATGCTTGTGCTATAGTAGTGACATCATTATGTTGTTGTGCTGCAGTAGTGATGTCACTGCTGAAGTACAATAATGTAGAATGCTGCCACACATTTGCTTTCTTTAATTCAGTCAAGCTGGAAGCTGTTTTTAAACCTGATTTTACAGAAAAAAGCTGTAGCACATTGAATCAGTCATTTGAACCTGCCACCAGCCTTCAAATTCCTACTAACCCCCAGCCTCCATTTCACTGATAGGAACCAGAGTGTCTGAAATGGGCATGGATGCCCATAAACTATAAACCATAGAAACCTCTTGATGCAGACACAGGCTTCATACGTTATTTATATTTTATTTATATGTTATTTATTTGTTGATTGATTAGAAAACTGATCACCAGGAGAGTTAGAGTAATGAGCTGTAAATGAGCTTGGTACATCCAGAAAACCAGACCTGGGTTTGAGTCTGACAGCCTCCACTTGCATACTGTGTGACTCTAAGCAAGTCACTTAACTGCCCACTGCTCCCAGGTCGCCCCTGAAACAGGCACTTGTGCCTAGAGGGCCTTAACCAGTTATCAAAGACTAAAATAAAATAAATAAAATAAAAAAGATAATGTATGGGCATTTATACACAGACAAACCTGTGTCTTCATCTCCAGTTTTCTGTGGCAGCCAGTGAACATCTCGAGCTTCGTCATCGAGGTTCATGGTAGCCATAGAAACCTCCTGATGCAGACATAGGCCTCATACATTATTTATATTTTATTTATTTTTTGATTGATTGATTAGAAAACTGATCACCAGGAGAGACACACTGAGCCAAGGCCCTTTTCCAGATGTGATCTAGTGGTGGAGGAAACAAGGGGTAAAAACGGGTACAAACAGGGTAAATTTAAATGGCTTATTATCAAGCATACATAACTACTAACAGCAAAAAATACAAGTATTCCAATATTTAAAACTGCAAGACATTATATGACAGGTCTCCATCTCCTGTTATTTAAACTAAGAGAGGTGAGATTTAAACTAAGAGAGGTGGTGGCTGAACCTCTGGCTATCCTGTTCAGCCAATCACTGGAAACAGGGGAGGTACCCAAAGACTGGAGGACAGCAGATGTAGTCCCCTTATACAAAAGTGGGAACAAAGAGGAAGCAGGGAACTACAGACCAGTCAGCCTCACCTCGGTAGTGGGAAAGATCATGGAAGCACTACTGAAGGAGAGATGGGTGGAACATCTGGTTGTCAATGGACTACAGGACCCAAGGCAGCATGGTTTCACCAGGGGGAGGTCATGTCAGACCAACCTCATTGAATTTTTTGACTGGGTGACTAGGGAGGTGGATCAGGGGAGGGCAGTGGACATGGCCTATCTGGACTTCAGCAAGGCCTTTGACACTGTGCCACATAGAAGACTATTACACAAACTGGGGAATATGGGTGTGGGCAGGACACTAGTGTGGTGGGTAGGTAACTGGCTGGGTGGCAGGACACAGAGGGTGGTGGTAAATGGCTGTCGCTCCACAGAGGGAAGAGTGACCAGTGGGGTACCACAGGGATCAGTGCTGGGACCGGTCCTATTCAACATCTTCATCAGTGACATTGCACAGGATCTAGAAGGCAGAATTTCACTGTTCGCTGATGACACAAAGCTCTGTAACAGAGTAGACACACCAGAGGTGTAGACAGAATGAAGGGACCTGCAGAAACTTGAAGAATGGCCAAGGGTTTGGCAGTTGAAATTCAATGCAAAGTGCAAGATAATGCATATGGGGCACAAAACCCTGGCACAATATATCAGTTGGGGGTGTGAGGATATAGCATGCACCAAGCAGGAAAGGGATCTTGGGGTTGTCATCTCTGATGACCTCAAGGTAGGTAGGAAACAGTGTGACAAGGCATCAGGTAAAGCAAATAGGATGCTGGGATGTATAGGCAGGGGCATCACCAGCAGGAAAGGGATGTCATAATTCCGCTATACAAGACACTAGTGAGGCCCCACTTGGAGTACAGTGTACAGTTCTGGAGACCATACCTACGTAAGGACATAGGCAGGGTAGAGAAGGTTCAGAGGAGGGCAACAAAGATTGTGCATGGGTTGCATCACAAGTCCTATGAAGACAGGTTGAAGGAACTGAACAGGTACTCCCTGGAGGAGAGGAGGAGAGGGATATGATAGAGACATACAAGTATCTTACAGGGAGGAACAGGGTGCAGGAAAACACTATTTTTAAGCGAAAAAGATGTTTCAGGACTAGAGGGCATGGGATGAAGTTGGAGGGAGGATGATTCAGAGGAAACATGAGAAAGAATTTCTTCACAGAACGGGTGGTGGACAAGTGGAACACCCTGCCAGAGGAAGTGGTGGGAGCTGAAACAATCACGGGATTTAAGAATGCATGGGATAGACATAAAGGAATTCTAGAGGTCAAGGGTAAGGGGAAATAGACTTCTAGGAAAACAAACTGAACTTACAAGCTCAAATGGGCAGACTAGGTGGGCCATAGGCCCTTATCTGTCGACACTGTCTATGTATCTATGTATCTATGTATTTAATGTTGCACTAAGAAAAACAGCTTCAAAAGTCCCTGCAGTTAGAGGTTTCAGTTAACAGCTACTCAGCAATGCTAGTTAATCAGCACCTTTCCACAAGTTTTGAAAAGATGTAATCTGTACCTGACTGGTGATTCATCAGGTGCTTAGCTGAATTGTCACCCCATTGAGTGCCAAGGTCTATAAGTACAGAGCATGAGTCCCAGTGCAGACTGCCCTGTGTGAGCAGACACAAGAGAGATGCTATTATCACTGCTGTCACTTGCTAGCGCTGTGGCTGGATCTCACAAGCTCACTGCTGCTGAGTTGTCCCATCCTTGAAGAAACTGCTTTTAGTTAAGTGGAAGAGGGGAACAGGAGCCCTAATTGTTTGCTGCTGAGAAAGCCATTGTTCCTGTACTGATGGAGGGCAAAAGTAAGAAAAGAAAACAGCCTTCTGGAGCTCAGCAGAGAAAAAGGAAGCAAGCCAGAGTAGAAGAGGTGAAACAAATGTCTAAACTAATGAACTCCTTTATCAAGTAAGTGTGCTTTATTTGTGAAGTGATATACATATTGAGTACCCTGTGTTGTGCAATTCTGGATGCAACACTATGGAAAGGATACATGGAGCTCTTTAGATGATCAGAGGTTTAGAGAGACAAAGCTACGAGGATAGGCTATGAGCTAGGCATGTTACACGTGAAAGCAGAAGGCTAAGGGATCTAGCATAGCCTTACTAGATCCTTCCACGGACTGCCTCCTATTTCAATTTGAATCTTGTTTCATCACTGTTTGCATGCACAGCCCAGAAACATATCCAAATGCTTTTAAAATATGCAACCTAAAAAATATTTAGAAGCATTAAGTGCAAACCACTGACTCAAGCAAATAATTTGTAAGATGTTCCTTAAAACTGCTAATTGTACCAGAGTTCCTAATATTCGATGGTAGGTGATTCCACACATAAGATGTTTGGTAAGAAAACTTTCCTATTAGGGTTTTCTCAATTGAGATCATAGCTCCTCTGAGGCTCAGTACCTCCTCTTAGGAATGCTTAGGCAGGAGGTAGTCTGTTGTGTACTGCCGGACTGCTAATTTTGTGCCCTCAATGTTTCTATCCATATCGCCTGAATTTGAGGTGGTCCCCTATTATATTTACTGAGTCCCTGCTTAATTTTTGGCACGTGCCAGCATTGTATTATAAGATGTAAAATATATTTTTTTTATTTATGTATTGGATTTTGGTAATCAGGTAGGCTCACTGAGGTGAATTGTCCCATTTTTGGGAGTGACTCAGCTAATTACAGACATTAGAACAGGCAGTCTTCATCTTCATAACCTCTGTCTAGATGTGTTATCTATCACCATCTCTGTATTATATGGTGGTATAGCCATTTGTTTTTTTATGTTGGCGTGCTTGCACAGCCAACATCTTGGGACAGTGGGGCGTTGGAGGCGTGATTGCTGTTGGGCAAATGCAGGGCATGCATCCCTCATTCCCCAATCAGCCTGCATGCCGGTGCCACACCATGCATACATAATGTTGTGAGCACATTTGAGAAAAAGTCCGCTGCAATGCGAGCAAAGCTCGTCACACGCAGCGGACCTTTTCTTTACGTGCTCGCCGACATTATGCACACGGCCGCCCACCGGCAGCCAAACTCCCGACTTCCGGGGTGCCCAATCCCCCTGTCAGTTGACCCTGCCCACTATGAATGTGCCAATGGGGGAGCCACTCCTCATCGGCATAAAGAACCCCCCAATTGTTTAGTGCCAAAGAGGAGTGCCCAATCTCCCTCGGCTCTACGCCCCCACCCTTCTTTGTGTGCCTATGGGGGTGCCCAATCCCTGTTGGCATAAATTCCCCCCCTTCTGTTGTTTGCTGATGAGGGTGCCCAATCCCCCGTTGGCTACAGACAACCACCCTCAAACAGTTTGGCGGCATGCTGGGAGCCCACCCCAGCATGCCAAATCCTCCAAAAAAAAAAAAACTGTCCCGCAATGTTTTTTTTTTTCTTTCTTTACCTGTAAAACGAAAACGGTCCCTAATAGTCTTCATGCTCCCCCACCCACCCTCTGTGCACCCTGCCTCCCCACACCCCCCCATCCCATACTTACCTGCGGAGTCTGGTGAAACGATCTTCGGTGGACAGGGAACACGTCTGTACTCTTCAAAGCCAACTGCGAACTGAGGAAATGCTGATAAGCTGTATAATGGAATAAATGGTTTTTTTTTCAACTTTGATGCATATCTCAGGCATTTTTGTGAATTTTGGCCATAAATTTTCAACATGGAGTTTTTGGGACCCTTTCTCATGAATTCTTGCACTGTCGTGGCGTTATTCAGTCCAAAAAGTGATTTCACAGTCACTGCGCAGAATCACTTTTCAGGACCAAGTAATGAAATGACAGTGCCACTGTTCATGAGGGAGGGTTCTCAAAAAGCCTATGTTGCAAATTTGGTGGTAAAAGTCAAAAAAATGACTTTTAAGAGCGTGCGTAGCAACTGCGCAACATACACTCATAAGTTAGCGAATTTGCAATATTTTCATGTCAGATTCTCAACACTCGCATTTTATCACATGTTCTTGTGATCCATATAGCTGTCATTTTTCACATTCTGGCCAAAATGTGTTTTCGCACTTCCGGCGCAGATTAGCGTGGTTGCTGTGCGAAATCAGTGTTCAGGACACATTACGAAAATGACAGTGAAACTGTTCATGAGCAGAGGTCCTAGAATGCCTGTGTTGAAAATTTGGTGACAATACTCCATAAAATGACTGTGTGATGAGCGTATGTTGAGCAGTTTGCACGCACGCTCGTACGTTCATAAACTTATAATATTTTCACTCCAGATTTTCAACAGTGCCATTGTTCTGCACCTCCTAATGAACAGTACAGCGGTCATTTTTCACATCCTGACCAAAATCTTTTTTCGCAGTTCCGGCGCAGAATAGCATGGTCGCCATGGAAAGTCCATGTTCGAGACACATGATGAAAATGACAGTTCATTAGCAGATGTCCTAAAATACCTATGTTGAAAATTTGGGGATGAATGTCAATAAAATGAGTGTTTTACAAGCGTGTGTTGCACAGTTTGCATGCACGCTCGTGACTTTGTGAATTTGCAATAGTTTCACTCCAGCTGTTTATCATTGGTATTTTTGCATACCTCCTTATGAACAGTACAGCTGCCTGAAATGTGTTTTCGCATGTCTGGAGCAGTATTGCATGGTTGCTGTGCGAATTCAGTTTTTGGGACAGTTTGAGGAAATGACAATGGCACTATTCATGAGCAGAGGTTCTAAAATGCCTATGTTGAAAATTTGGTGCTGAAAGTCCATACAATGACTGTGTTGCAAGTGTGCATTGCGCAGTTTCCACGCACTCTTGTAACTTTGTCAATCTGCAATATTTTCATGCCATATTTTCACCACTGGCATTTGTGCACATCTCCTTATCAACAGTTCAGCTGCCATTTTTCACAGCCTGTCCAAACTGTCTTTCTGCAGCTGTGGTGCACAATGGCATGCTCGCTGTGCAAAATCACCTTTTGGGAGACATTAACAAAATCACAGCGCTATGCGTCTCTAGATCCACCACTCCCACTACCAATGCCAGCGCGACAACATTCGGCATTGACAAATGCTTGTTTTTTATGTCACTGTAAGAGGGACAGATCCTCAAACATGGAGATAGCTCAGAACACTGAAAACCAATGTGTTTACTTTTTTGTTTAGTATCATAGAATAATATCAAATTAGAAACATAGAATGTGCCGGCAGAAAAGGACCGGTAGGCCCATCCAGTCTGCTGTATTTGTATTTATTTATTTATTTTACCAGGAAAATGCTCCATTGAGCAATGCTCATCTACAAGGAGGTCCTGGGTAGGACAGGTAACATACAGAAGGTAAAGAGGCAATTCACATAACACAGGAAAGTAAAAACATTTTTAAACACGGGCTAACCGCTACAATCTAGTAACAAAGACTAGAAATAACGGAAGTGTTTATACATATTTTATTTATTTATTTATTAGATCATCGGTTTACAGACCTTTGAGTTGTAGACTCATTTACAAAGGCTCCTCGTCAAGAGAGCAATACATCACAGCAAACAAACAGTACAGTACATACCGCTTAGATTAAAAAAGCAACCAGTGTTACAGGCATTCGCTGGTGGTACACGCTTGGTACTTGGGGCAGAGCTGACACATACAGAAGGCTGCCAAAAAAATGCAGCATTGATGGTGCAATAAAACATAGTATATGCATGGTATTTTTTTATTTCCCCTGCCTATTACTACTTCTGCTTTAAAGTTTGAATTCACAACACATTCTTTATGTGGCAACACCTTTTCCATGAGGGATGAATAGGAGACAGAGCCATTATGAAGGGTAAAATAGGAGACAGATCGCTCCTTCTAATCAGGGACAGTTGAGAAATATGGGCTTCCTTGGTACACCAGTGAAATTAATAACATAAATAGATGAATACATAAGCAAAATCAACCAGGAGGGTTTGTTTGAAGTCCTTCAGAATCTGTTACCCGGGTGCATGCTCAGATAATTAGGCATGGTAAGGGGATCTCAGAAAAGTTGAATGTCAGGTTATGGAACAATCAACATCTTAACACATTCTGTGGTCCCAGGGAGGGCTGATGCTTGCATTTAAGAGCATCCTGGGCAAGGTCATGACTGAATACTGACATTCAATGTACACCTGCTGAGCTGGCAGGGGGAATGTTCCCAGCTACCTCTCTCCCTTCTTCCCTTCCATACCCTGCAAACTCACAAAGGAACTCTGCCTCCCGTTCCCTGTTCAGAACATCTGCAGGCCACATATTTCTACAGACTCCCCTGTCTGTGGAAAAGCCTTCTCTCTGTTCACTCCTCTTCCTTTCTTCCTAAAGGCCCCGCTCCAGGACATAGAAACATAGATTTTTTTCTGCAGAAAAGGAAATTTAGGCTCATCCAGTCTGCCCCTTGTCCCTATCTATTCCATCACCACTACCCCTAGTTGATCATAGGTGTCACTCCTACTAGTTCCTCTACCTGACATGCCCCTGTGCATATCCCACATGTGCTGATAGCTTCCCATAGTCTTTGTCCCCACTACCTCCTCTGGCAGGCTGTTCCAGTCATCCATCACTCTTTCCGTGAAGAAATATTTCTGCATGGCTCTCCTAACTTTCCTGCTGTTAGCTTTATTGCATGCCCTCTTGTTCCAGTGCCTTCCTTTCTCTCAAATAGACCTTCCACTTGAACCCTGTTCACTCCTGTGAGGTACTTGTTGATTTCAGTCATGTCCCCTCTCACGCTCCTCTCTTCCGGGGAGTACATGTTAAATTCCTGCAGCCTTTCCTAGTATGGCTTCTCATGCAACCCCCTCACCATTTTGATTGCCCTCTTCTTTACTGCCTTAACCTTTTCAATGTCCTTCCAGAGGTGTGGCCTCCAGAACTGGACAAGGTACTCCACCTGGGACTTCACCAGTGAGTGATACAAAGGCAGCACCACCCACCCCTTCTGCTAGAAATCCCTCTCCCAATGCACCCACAACATCCCACTAGCCTTCCCCACTGCTTTGTCACACTCTCCAGTTACTTGGGGGTCATCTAATATGATAATCCCTAGCCCTCTTTCTTACTTGGTGGCTAGAAGCTCCGCTCCCCCCATCTTAGACACAGCCCTTTGGTTCTGCAACCCTACAGTAAGTGCATAACCTTGCACTTTTTGGCATTGAAACCCAGCTGTTACCCTCTATACCATTCCTCTAGTTTCCTCAGATCCCTTTGCATTCTTTCCACCCCTTTCTGAATGTCAACGCTGTTGTGGATTTTTGTATCATCTGCCAAGAAACACATCTTCCCCTCAAGCTCCTCTGCAGTGCCACTTACGAAGACATTGAAGAGGACCGGTCCAAGCACTGAAGCCTGCGGCACCCCATTGGTCACTCTCCTATCGCCTGAGTGGCTACAGTTTCCTATCATTGCCTCCTATCCCTTAACCAATTTGATACCCAGCTTGTAACCTTCTCCCCCACCTCCAGGCTGCTTAGTTTTTTAACTGGCCTCCTGTGTGGCAGAGTGTTGAAAGCCTTGCTGGAGTCCATATAGGCCACGTCCACTGCTCTCCCTTGATCCACCTCCCTGATAACCAAGTCAGAGAAATCCATGAGATTAGTTTGACATGATCTTCCACCTGTGAGACCAAGCTGCTGGTGGTCCTGCAGTCCTTTTTTCTCCAGGTGATCTATGAGCCTCTCCTTCAGTACTGACTCCATGAACCTCCCCACCAATGATGTGAAACTGGCTGGCCTGTAGTTACTAGTATCCCCCCCACCAATGATGTGAGACTGGCTGGCCTGTAGTTACTAGTATCCTTCTTACTGCTGCTTTTATGCAGCAGGACCAAATCAGGCCTCTTCCAGTCCTGTGGAACTTCCCCTGTCTCCACTGAGGTGCTAAAAAGCACTGCCAGAGGGGCAGCTAGCACCATGCTCAGTTCCTGTAGGACCCTTGGATGAACCCCAAATGGCCACGTCATCTTATTCTCGTTTAAGGCTTCCAGTCCTTTCCAGACCCTCTCCACAGAGAATGGACTTGTGTACACTCCCCCCCTTTCACTGGTGCTTACTGCAGCACCATGAAGACCAAGTAGAAGTAACCATAAAGTAGTTCCGCTTTCTCTTGATCTTCCTTTGCGCAGTCCCCCGACCCCCTGATTCTCATTATCCCTTCTCCTGTCCTCTTTTCCCTCACATACCTAAAGAAGTTTTGTCCCCTTTTTTGATCTCCTCAGCTATCCTCTCCTCTGTTAGTGCTTTAGCTGCCCTCACCCTCTTTCCTGCCTCCCTTTGTTTTGCCTGATATACCTCACAGTCTTCATCCTTCTGGTCTCCTTGTACTTTCTAAATGCTGTTTTCTTCTCCTTCACTGCCTTTGCCACCTCCGTAGAGAATGATAGCAGCCTCTTCTTTCTCTTTCCCTTGCTCACTTCCTTCAAATAGTATGCCATTGCTTGGGCTAATAACCTCCTTAATTTTTCTTCATTGAGCCTCCACTCCTCTCCATTCTTATTCCCCTTTGAGGTACTCTTTGAGGCAGTTTCACATTTCTTTAAAATCTGCCCTCCTGAAGTCACGGTTCATTCCTGCTCATGTACCTAGTCTTGTCTCTAAGGTGAGATTTCAATTACAATGCCAATTACTGTTTTATTACATTTCTGTTTTGTACCATTCACTGCACTTGATATTGTACTTTGATTATATTGTATATGGACTTTTGTATCTTCTGTATTGCAGCCCATTCATTCACATTTTACTTTACCAATGCTGCAAATGATATAACTGTCCATGTGAAGTGTCCAGTGCTGCCTACACCCCCCCCCCCCATTTTGTTCCTGGAAACAAGATCATTCTCAGCAATCTTTCCTGGCAAGCATTTCAAAATAAATACAAGTATACATAGACCTGAAGGCTCACATGACTTATTAATCCTTGAAAGTCATATTTCATAAATACTACTATGTCAGAGAGTAACACAGAAACATAGAAACTGACGGCAGATAAGGACCGCTGAGCCTACCTAGTCTTCCCATTTTCCCTACCTACTGTAATACTGCAGACACTACTTTATCTCCGGCTTTATCCCCTGCCCCTCCCTGTTCCCTTATGCCTATCCCATGCATTTTTTAATTCTGTTACCATTTTTGCCCCGACCACCTATGTCAGGAGGCTGTTCCATGCATCCACTACCCGTTCAGTGAAGAAGTACATTCTCATGCTTCCCCTGAGTGTACCCCCCTCCCGCTTTATATCATGACCCCTTGATCTTGAACATCTTTTTCTCTGAAAAATGCTTGCCTGCTATACCTTATTTATAATGCTGAGGTATTTGAAAGTCTCTATCATATTCCCTTCCCTCCATCCTTTCCTCCAAGGTGTACATATTAAGGTCCTTCAACATCTCCTCATAGGGCTTCTGTTGTAGACCCTGCACCATTTAAGTTGCTCTCCTCTAGACCTCCTCCACTCTGTCCATGTCCCTCTGGGGATGTGACCTCCAGAACTGGACGCAGTACTCTAGATGAGGTCTCACTAATAATTGTACAGCGGTATCACCACCTCCTTCTTTCTGCTGGTGATACCCCGCTCTGTGCACCACAACTTTCCACTGGCTCTCCCAACTGCCTTGTTACACTGCATGGCCACTTTTAGGTCATCGGATATGATTACACTCAGGTCCCTTTCATCATTGGTGGTCACCAATACTATGCCTCCAAACATGTACTCACCCTATGGTCTCTATGCTCCAAGTGCATGATTTTGCACTTCTTCGCATTGAATCTTAGTTGCTACACTCTCGACCACTCCTCAAGCTTACTTAGATCTCGTTTCATTTTTTCCACTCTCCAACCCCAGATTGTCAACCTTGTTGCAGATCTTTGTGTCATCTGCAATAAGGCATACCTTCCCTTCTAACTCCTGCAATGTAGCTAAAAAGACATTAAAGAGGACTGGCCCCAGTACTGATCCATGTGGCACCCCACTGGTCACTCTCCCCATCTCAGTGAATTCCATTTACTACCACCCTCTGTCGCTTATCCCTCAAACAATTTCCTACCCATTTTATCACCTCAGGACTTATTCCCAGGCTGCCCAGCTTGTGTACGAGTCTCCTATGTGGAGCAGTGTCAAGGCTTACTGAAATCTAGGTAGCTCATCCACTGCTCCATCCTGATCCTATCACCCAGTCAAAGAAATCTATCAGATTTGTTTGACATGACCTCCACCCAGTGAATCCATGCTGCCTTGGTTCCTGTAAGCTGCTGAATTCAAGATATTTTACAGTCCTTTCCTCCAGCAATGACTTCATTAATTTCTCCACCACTGAAGTCAGACTGACTGGCCTGTAGTTTCCAGCCTCCTCCCTGCTCTTACTTTTCTGAAGTAGAACTACATCTGTCTTCTGGAACTACTCCTGTCTTCAGTGAGTGGTTGAACAGAACTGTTAGTGCTGCTACCAGCATCTCCTTAAGCTCCCTCAAAATTCTTGGATGTATCCCGTCCAGCCCCATTGTCTTGTCCACTTTCAATTTTTTGAGTTCTGTTCATGACACTATCCTCCGTAAATGGACTGGTGTCTACCTCCCTTCCATTGATGCTCCTGTCGCATATTTGTGGTCCCTCTCCTTCATCCTTTTCTGTGAATACTGAGCAAAAATATTTGTTTAGGATGTCTGCTTTGTCTTGATCTCCCTTCAAACACAGCCCTCCTTCTCTCCTTAGTCTTACGATCCCTCCCTTGTTTTTTCTCCTTTTGCTTATGTACCTGAAGAATGCCTTGTCCTCTTTCTGTACTGCCTGGGCTATTTTCTCCTCTGTTTGGGCCTTCGCACACTTGACTGCTTTCCCTGCCTCCCTCTGCTTTGCCTGATACGCTTCCCTGTCCTCTTCCCTCTGAGTCTCCTTATACCTCCTAACTTTTTGCCCTTACATTATCTGCCACCTCCTTTGAGAACCATAGCAGTCTTTTTTCCCTATTGCTTTTACTTACTTGCCTAATGCAGGGGTTTGTAGCCCTTACTATAGCTTTTAGTTGCATCCACTATTCCTCTACTCCACTTAAGTCCCCCACCCTTTTCCCCAGTCCCTTAGGCAATCCCATGTCTTTGTAAAGTCAGGCCTCCTGAAATCCAGGACCCTCGCCTGTGCAGTTTGACTCAGAGACTGTTCTTGTACTGAACCACACAGTGCCATGATCACTGGTTCCCAGGTGATTGTCCACTGTGATGTCTGCAACACTGTCCCCGTTGGTGAGTACTATGTCCAATATTGCACCCTCATGAGTGGGTTCTCCTACTAATTGCCTGAGGAACTCCCCCTGCCAGTAGTCTAGGATATCCCTGCTTCTAGCTGACGCTGCAGCTAGGATGCTTCAGTCCACGTATGGCATATTGAAGTCTTCCCAGCAGCAGTACCTCCCCCTAGTGGTCATCTTATGGATGGCTTCCACTAGTCTATCTGCTCCTCCTCCTGTGCTGGAGGTCTGTGATCACCCAGTGCAAATAGCAGCACCATTTCCTGATTCCAGGGTGACCCATAGTGCCTTTGCCACTCCCTGTATTCCCTGTATTTCAGTTGCTTTTAAGCCATCCCTCACATAAAAAGCAACTCCCCCCTCCCCTCTTATCCACCATGTCCTTCCTAAACAAAGTGTAGCCTAGTATGGCTATATCACAGTCATGATTCTCACTGCACCATGACTCAGTAATAGCAACAATGTTCAGGTCAGCCTCTCCCATTCTGGCACTAGGTCCGGGATTTTAGATACATAGATACATAGACGCTGTCAGCAGATAAGGGCCTATGGCCTGCCCAATCTCCTCATTTGAGCCTGTAAGTTCACTTTATGTTTTCCTAGAAGTCTATTGCCCCTCCAGAATTCCCTTATGTTTATCCCATGCATTCTTAAGTCCTGTAATTGTTTCATCCCCCACCACTTCCTCTGGCAGGGTGTACCACTTGTCCACCACCCGTTCTGTGAAGAAATTCTTCCTCATGTTTCCTCTGAATCACCCTCTCTCCAACTTCATCCCATGCCCTCTAGATCTGGGACATCTTTTTTGATGGAAAATAGTGTATTCCTGCACCCTGTTCCTCCTTGCAAAGTACTTATATGTCTCTATCATATCCCCTCTCTCCCTCCTCTCCCCCAAGGAGTACATATTCAGGTCCTTCAGTCTGTCCTCATAGGACTTGTGATGCAATCCCTGTACCATCTTTGTTGCCTTCCTCTAAACCTTCTCTACCCTGTCTATGTCCTTACGTAGGAAAGGTCTCCAGAACTTTACACTGTACTCCAGGTGGGGCCTCACTAGTGTCTTGTATAGTGGAATTATGACCTCTGTTTTCCTGCTGGTGATGCCCCTGCCTATGCATCCCAGCATCCTATTTGTTTTACCTGCTGCCTTGTCACACTGTTCCCTTACCTTGAGGTCATCAGAGATGATAACCCCAAGGTCCTTTTCCTGCTTGGTGCATGCTATATCCTCACCCCCCAACTGATATGCTGTTCCAGGGTTTTTGTGCCCCATATGCATTATTTTGCACTTCTATGCATTGAATCTCAACAGCCAAACCCTTGACCATTCAAGCTTCTGCAGGTCCCTTCTCATTCTGTCTACACCCTCTGGTGTGTCCGCTCTGTTACAAAGCTTTGTGTCATCAGCGAACAGGGAAATGCTGCCTTCTAGGTCCTGCACAATGTTACTGTTGAAGACTTTGAATAGTACTGGTCCCGGCATTGATTCCTGTGGTACCCCACTGATCACACTTCCCTCTGGAGTGGCAGCCATTTACCACCACCCTCTGTGGCCTGCCACCAAGCCAATTACCTACCCACCACACTACAGTCCTGCCCACTCCCATATTCCCCAGTTTGTTTAATAGCTTTCAATGTGGCACAATGTCAAAGGCCTTGCTGAAGTCCAGATAGGCCATCATCCACTGCCCTCCCCTGATCCACCTCCCTTGTCACCCAGTCGAAAAATTCAATGAGGTTGGTCTGGCATGATCTCCCCCCAGTGAAACCATGCTGCCTTGGGTCCTGTAGTCCATTGGCAATGGGATGTTCCACCAATATTTTCTTCAGTAGTACTTCCTTGATCTTCCCCACTACCGAGGTCAGGCTGACTGGTCTGTAGTTCCCTGCTTCCTCTTTGTTCCCGCTTTTGTATAAGGGGACTACATCTGCTGTCCTCCAGTCTTTGGGCACCTCCCCTGTTTCCAGTGATTGGCTAAACAGGATTGCCAGAGGTTCAGCCACCACCTCTCTTAGTTCCTTTAGGACCCTGGGGTGCACCCCATCTGGCCCCATTGCTTTATCAACTCTTTTTCCTTCAAGTTCCTTTAGGACCCTTTCCCGTGTAAAGGGACTTGGGTCCTTTTCTGCACTGTTCCCACCCCTTGTACTCACTTCAGACCCTTTACCCTCCTCTTCCTCAGTAAAAACTGAGCAGAAATACCTGTTCAGCATGTCAGCTTTACTGTTGTCATCCTCTATGCGGCCCCCATCCTCCCCCTTCAGTCTTACTATCCCTCTTTTTGCCTTTCTTTTTTACTTATGTACCTGTTAAGGTTTTGTCCCCTTTGCCCACTGATTTTGTGATGCGTGCTTCTGTCTGAGCTTTGGCATCCCTTACTGACCTCTCAGCCTCACTTTGCTTCTACTGGTACTTCTCCCTATCCCTTTCTGACTGCTACTTTTTGTATTGCCTGAATGCAATATTTTTGCCTTTCACTTTCTCCACTACTCTGAGATTACTGGCATTTGCGCACATGGCCTTCCAAATTCTTCTACCACCTCTCCTGTCAGCCCCCCCCTTTTCCCTCTTTCCTAACCTCTCCTTACTCTCACTGCCTTCGTTCCTATCCCTCTTTTTAATTACCCTACTGCTTTTCCTTTTTCAGGTACCTCTGGGGTTTTTCCTCCCTTAGGGTCCTGCCTACTCACTACTTCCACTTGTGGGGGGGGCCGGGCAGTGTGATTCTCCTTCCTTCTGCCACCCCTCTGAGCTAGTTTAAATGCTTACCAATGAAGCATTTAAACCATTCACTGAGGACCCTGGTTCCCCTCATGGACAGATGCAGACCATCTTCCCTGTATAGGCCCACATCCTTCCAAGTGGGACCCTAGTCCCCAGTGAAGCTGAAACCCCTCCTCTCTGCACCACTCCTTCAACTATGCATTGAATCTCCTGGTGCTGGGAACCCTGTCCTCCCCCCTGTCATGACTGGTAACACCTCAGAAAAGGTCACTGAGCATGCTACTAGCCTAAGACCCTTCCCCAACTCTCTGAACTCCTTCTGCACTGCCCTAACCTTGTCCCTAGCCAGGTCATTTGTCCCCAGATGGTCAATCCCCAGTATTCCCTTTTTAATCCCCCCTAGCCATGGCAGCAGGTAGACACCTGAACTCCCCCTC
Source organism: Neoceratodus forsteri (assembly GCA_016271365.2). Lineage (NCBI taxonomy): Eukaryota > Metazoa > Chordata > Ceratodontiformes > Ceratodontidae > Neoceratodus > Neoceratodus forsteri. The sequence continues at coordinate 1,307,686,056 of CM057456.1, read as the reverse complement.
TCCTTCCCTTCCTGCCCCCAAGTCTACCCCCCTAACAGTGAAGTCCCCTAACAGGAGTTGCTTCCTCCTCCTCTGGGGTCCTTTGCCCCCCAACTTGAGGTCTCCTCCATGGAGATCCCCAACATCCTCCTTGGTCACTACTGCAGTTGCCTCCATGGGACAGTCCCACCCTGCCAGAGTAGGTAGTGTAGCAGTTCTGCAATGGTACCATCTGGGGGGATGTGCCTCTGACCCACCATTCTCACCCTCCCCAAGCCCACCATTGTCCAGCCGCACCTCCTCCTAGGCAGCCTCTGAGGCAGTGGTGACAGACTGGGTGGTCTCTGGGCGGGGGAGGAGGCTTGCTGAATCCTAGCCAACTTGCCATGAAGACGAGCAACCTCTGCCCTCAACCCAGAGAGGTGCATGCAGATGGGGCAGCACCATAGTCTCCAGAAAGTCTCCTGGAAAACTACTGCCCCACAGCCACTGCACTGCACCACTCCCAGCATGTCTAATTTTTGCCTTGCCAGTTTTTTGTTTACCTGCAATTAAACCCTTTCTTACCACTGACTTAGATAGGGCGTTCCAATTACTGTATTCCTAGAACTCTGCTTACTTTAAATCCTTTTGGTACCCCTACCCTAGATATGGTGTTTGGCCTAAACCCACCTTATTGTCTACTTTCAAACCTTTTTTTTTTTGTATACTGCTACCCCTCATAGGTCATTCTGACCCAGTTGCCTACTTTTAACTCCCTTATTACTTCTACCCTATGTAGAGTGTTTTGGCTTAAACCAAACTTGTTCCTACTTTTATATCCTCTTTTAACCCTTACCTTAGATAGGGTGACACCAAGTCCCAAGCTTTATTATTGACCTTTACGCGCCTCCTCCCTAGCGGTTTCTAAGCTATGACAGTAAAGCAGCAGGAATCTTACCTCAGTTGTTTAGTATGACCTCCTAGAGTGGGTCCCAGGGTGGTAGCCTGGGTGAAAAATTGGCTGGACAACAGTACACAGAGGGTAATAGTGAACGGAGTCCACTCCAAAGAAAGGGAGGTTACTAGTGGAGTACTGCAGTGCAGACGACATAAAGGTCTGCAACAGGGTTGATACACAACGGGGGGTGGAAAGGATGACAAGGGACTTGACAAGGTTGGAGGAATGGTCAAAAGTATAGCAGCTTAGTTTCAATGCAAATAAATGCAAAGCAATGCACCTGGAAAACAAAAACCCTACCTTTAGGTCATTTGATATGACTACCCCAGGTCCTGTTTCATTTTTGTGTACTGCTGTGTATTTCTCTACTGCAACAACCTATGTACTGATGTACTGCTATATATCCTGTATGTCTCTGTATGTAAACTATGTGATGTGGAACCTTTGTAAAGGAGTCTCTGACTCAAAGGTATTTCCGAACGTTCAATATATAAAATAAATAAATAGAGCAGTACAATACAATAAAGTGCTGGAAGATAACAACAGTAATGTGCAAGAGGCAACACCGAGTTCAAGGAGGGAGCAATGGTTGTAGGAAAGAGAGAGAGAAAGAGTGGATGAGGAGACTGCACTAGTGTAGTTGCAGGGTGAAGGGGTAGCAGAGAGTGGTGGGCACCAACCCAGGGTCTAGTATAGAGGGCGCCGAAGGAGAGATTAATGACATCACAGGAGAGAGGTGAGTGAGTGGTGGGAAGGGGCAGAGTAGATGGTAGGGGGAGAGAACCCCAATGTTTGGGGAAACAGAAAGAGAAGGCAGCTTGACTAGTAGTGAATTTTCTTGAGGAGTGTGAGACAGCAAGAGCCAGAGCTACCAAGGGGGTAGGGGGTGGTGGGGAGGGGATTGAGGAGGGCAGCAAGGTAGGAGGGGAGAAAGCCAAGCCAGTATTTAGAGATAAAGGAAGTACAATGAGCAAGGTGTCTGGATTCAAGAGAGGGGAAAGAAAAGGAGGAGTACAGGGACCAGTGGTGGGTGAAGTGGGATAGTGAGGGCAACATGGCAAAACTAGTGAAAGGGGGAGCCAGCCTGGCCAGGTTGGACTTGAGAATAGCATTGTATAATATAGTTGAAGATGGGGAGTTTCACCTTTGAGATGATCTCTCTTCGGGCAGGAAATGGGATGCTCCCGTTATCCCAGTAAAGAACACCAAATTTAGGTGAAGCCTCTAGTGGTTGGCATCCACATACACAGAGAAATCAAGGTGCCATTTCAGCCAGACCAGAGGTACTTGAATAAGGGGAATTCCTCAATTGCTGCACCATCAAGGGTATGGAAGGATGGGAGTGGGGTGAGCCTCTGCCTAATGCCAAAGCTCAAACCAGAGTATTTTCTTGGCATTGAGGGACAACTCATTAGCCAGGAACCAGTGCTGAATGTTAGTGAAGTCTAGTTGGAGCCTGGCTGTGAGGTCAGGGGCAAAGGAGTTGGTAGCGAAGAATATTGTGTCATCTGTGTACATATGGATTTTTGAAGGGGAGCAGGTATCAGGGAGGTCATTCAGGAAAATACAGAAGAGTATAGGGCCAAGTACTGACCCTTGGGGCACACTTGAACTAATAGGGAGTGAGGGGGATGTGGATTCTCTAATCTAGACAGCTTGAGCCCTACCCTAAAGGTAGGAGCAGAATCAGTCGATTCTGAGGAGTCTGAGAACCCTATTGCCTTGAGCTTGTCCAGGAAAAAGCGGTGGGCAACAGCATCAAAGGCTTTGGCCAATTCAACAAAGATGGTAGAGGTGACTGGGCTCTGACCTAAGCAAGACAGAAGGGAGTCAACCGGAGGACGGAGGTGGTGTGGGACTTTCAGAAATCAAACTGGAAGGAGGAGTATAATTTAAGGAAGGGGGAGAGCTGGGATAATACAAGTTGCTGGAGTTTAGCCAGGATGGGGAGGAGGGAGCTAGAATAGTAGTTGCCAGGAGAGGTGGAATTGCTTCCTTTGGGAAGGAGGATAACTGTAGCTTATTTCCAGGAATCAGGAACAGAGGCTAAGAAGATAGAAAGATTGTGAACAGAGGTAATAGGTAGTTCAACAGCAGGTGTGGTGAGATGCAGGACTTTGGGGTCAAGACCATTTGTGCTTACAACCTTGTGGGGGTTTGGAGCTAAAATGGCCTTAGATACAGTGGGAATGGTAGAACAGAAGAAAAAGGGATGGGGTAGGGTAGTAGCAGGGTATAATATGAGGAAAGCAGGGAGCGGTCACAGTGGTGAAGAAAGAGTTGAAAGGTATGGCAACAGAAGAAGGGTCAGAAATAGAAAAGTCACCTACTATGAGGACAGCAAGAGGGGACTTAGTAGGGAGAGAAGAAGGTGCATATGAGAGACAGGGTTGGGGAGAGAAGATGGTGCAGATGACATTTAGAATTTGAAGGGGTGGTTATGGTTTTTCTGGATTGTAGATGCAAAGTATTCAGTTTTAACAAGCCTGGTAGCTCTGGCACACACATTACTAAGGATCCAGTAATTTGATTAGGTCAGCAGGGGAGCTGGAGGATTTGTGAGCCTAACAGGCAAGGTCTCACATGCTGAGACAAGCAAGCAACTCAGGTGAGATTCAAGGGAGGTGGGAACCTCAGATCCTGTTTTTTTCTAAGGGGGGCAGCATGGAAATCCTAGGCAAACATGAATTTAGAGTTGAAATATTGGAGGGCAGAATTTATGTTGCTGGTTGTAGAGATGGTTGACAAGTTAGTAGCCACCAGGTCAGCATGAAGGAAGAACAAGTCGAGTGACCTGATGGACTGGAGCTAGATGAATTTAGGGGGAGTCTCTGGTATGAAGTATCTCACACACACTGGAGACCATACTGCAGTTATTAAGGGCATTGGGGAGGGTACCAGCAGTGATGGATCCAGCATTACTAAAGAACCTGTGGCCGCAGGGCCCTTCTTTGACATTTTAATGGCATAGAACCAATACAACAAAAATGTATTTTATCATGGCCCAAGAGTTATCATATTCATACTACCATACTAACATACTAAAAGCCAGCAGAATAGGCCTGATGGTCTGTCGTGTCTGCTCGGTAGCCAGCCTCCTAATGGGTGCTTGCTTTTCCACCCCCCAGTCCCAGAGAGGGTCATCTTTGGCTTCAGTTTTCCCTTGTATCTGTCCCACCCCTTCTTGAAGCCCTCCACTATGCCCTCCTCCACCAGACTCCTGGTCAGTGCATTCCATGGCTTCACCATCTTCTCAGTGAAGTAATGCCTCCTGCGTTCCCCCCTGTAATTTCCACCCTCTAGCTTCCACTCATGCCCCTTGGTAGTTCCCCCTTCTTTAGTCTAAACTTCTCTTTGGCTCCGCCCTTGTTTATTCCTTTTACATATTTGAAGACCCCTATCATGTCACCCCTGTCTCTCCTTTCCTCCAGCGAGTACAGCCCAAGTACATCCAGCCTTTCTTCATAGGGCCTCCCCCCATGCCCTGAATCATCCTGGTTGCTCTCCTCTGGATCATCTCCAGCAGTGCTATGTCCTTCTTGAGGTGAGGTCTCCAGAACTGCACACAGTACTCGAGATGCAGTCTAACCAGGGCGTTATACAGAGGGAGGATCACCTCCCTCTTCCTGGACGTAATCCCCCTAGCTATGCAGCCGAGTATCCTGTTTGCTTTTGCCGTAGTTCTTCTGCAATTTTCAGTATTATTCATTTTGATGTCTACCACCACTCCTAGATCCCTCTCACTCGATGTGGCTTGCAGTGAGACCCCCCCCGGGAGTATACATGGCCCGGGTTTCTGACCCCCAGATGCAGCACCCTACACTTCCCTGCATTATAACTCAATCCCCACCTCCTTGACCACCCCTCCAGGGCATCCAGATCCCTCTGGACTGTCTCTCTCACTTCATCTCCATCCGCCAGTGCTCCCAGTTTTGAGTCATCTGCCAAGAGACTCATCCTACTCCCAACCCCCTTCCCTATATCCGAGACATAGGCATTGAGCAGGAGTGGCCCCAATACCGAACCTTGGGGGATCCCACTATTGACCTTTCTGTGGGAGGAAACTATCCCACCCATCACTACCCTCTGCATTCACTCAGTTAGCCAATTTTCTACCCATCTGAGCAACTGCCCTCCCACCCCCATCTCCCCCAGCTTTGTTAGCAGCCCACTGTGAGGTACCGAATCAAACGCCTTATTGAAATCCAGGTATAGGATTTCCACTGGCTTATGTTGGTCCAGGGTTTTCGTTACCCAGTCATAAAAATCTATGAGGTTGGTCTGACACGATCTCTCCAGGATGAAACCGTACTGTTCGTCATCCAGGTGCTCCAACTGTTCTAGCTGCCTCCCGAGCCTCTCCTTGATAATGCCCTCCATTACCTTGCCTACCACAGATGTTAGGCTGACAGGTCTATAATTCCCCAGCTCCTCTTTAGACCCCCATTTGTGGATGGGCACCACATGCACCACCCTCCAGTCTTGAGGCACCAATCCTGTCCAGAGAGAGGTGTTAAAGAGTACAGCCAGTGGACCTGCTAGCTCATCCACCAGCTCCTTCATGACCCTCGGATGCAGCCCATCTGGCCCCAGTGCCTTATCAGTTTTTAGTGCCAGAAGAGCCTCCCTCACCCTATCCAATGAGATTTCTCCCTCCCAGCCCACCCCTCGTTCAACCTCCCATCCCCTTCTGGTATTGGCCCGGCCCAAACCCTAGCCTCTTTCGGTCTTCCAGACTCCATCTGACCTCTCAACTTTTCTAGCTCCCCTTCCCTCCCATCAGACTGGACAGATCCCCTGCCTCCCTCTGTAAATATCAAGGCAAAGTACTCATTTAGCACCTCTGCCTGTTCCCCCACCTCCTGAGCCCATCCCTCCCCAGTCTTAATCCTGCTGATCTGTGATGTCCCTTTTCTCTTCTCCCCCTATGTATCTATAGAATCCCTTTCCCCACCTCCGGATATCCCTAGCCAGGTATTGCTCCATCCTCGCCTTGGCTCCCCTCACCACTCTGGTGACCCTCCTTGCCATTACCTCATACTCACCCCTCTCCCTATCCCTCCCGGAGTGCTTAAAACATGCATAGGCAGTCTTTTTTATCCCTCACCACCTTCTGCACCTCCCTGGTCCACCAACACAGCTTGTTCACTCTACCATGCTTACGTCTTTTGTACAGGACCTCGTAGCCTCCTGCACCCCCTTCTTAATGGTCTCCCAAAAGGTACCAGCATCCATGCCCGGCCTAATCTTGTCCAAGCTCCCCCGCAGAATCCTACCCATGCCCTTGAAGTCTGCCCCCCCCGAAGTCTACTACTACTTCTACTTTATTAGTGCAGTTATCCTCCCCCCCCCCCAGATTCAGCAGAAACCAGACCGTGGCATGGTCACCACCTGCCAGCGGGCTGCACACCTCCAGGCCCTTTTTCTGGTCACTGTCTGCTGGGACAACGTCCAGTATCAACCCTTCCCTAGCAGGTTCCACCACCTGCTGGACCAGGAAGGCATCCTGAAACACATCCATCAGTCACTGTTCCCTGGCCACAGAGGATGTCATAGTGTCTCAGTCAGCCCCCGGCATATTAGGGTCACCCATGACCACCACCCTACCCTTTCCAAGGTCACAATGACCCTTGATGTCCTCAACTAGTTTGTCCTCCAGGGTCTCTTCCATCATGGGGGGTCTGTACACCACCCCCAATTTCAATCTTTTATCTCCACTTACTTGCAGGGTTACCCAAATCGCCTCCACCCCCCTTCAGCCTCCTCCACTCCACTAACCATTATGTCATTTTTGACTATCAGCGTTACACCCCGTCCTCTTTCTTCTCCTCTATCTTTCCTGAATATTTTGTAACCCTCCAAGTTTAGGTTCCAATCATTTTTCTTGGTGGCCCATGTCTCAGTAATTGCTGCCACATCCGCTGATCCTTCAATCAGCATCGCCTGGAGCTCGGGCATTTTATTACCCATGTTCCAGGTATTTATCAGGACCATCCTCCACCTGACTCCTCCCCCTTCTCCAGTCGTCTCGGCCCTGTGCACCCCCATCTCGCTCTTTTCTGCACAGTGCTAGATGGATTTGCAACACAGTCACTTTCCCTCGTTTCTTGCCCTAGACCTGGACCCTCAAGCATCCCTCCTGGAGCTATTCTTTTACTTAATCCCCCCCCTTACAAGTTTAAACCCCACCTCACGACTATGAATCCAGCAAGTTTTAGTTTCAAGATCTCCCTCCCCTCAATGTTGAGGTGTATCCTATCCTCTAGCATACAACCCCATGTTCTCCCATGTATCCCCCCAGTCTCCCACCATCCCATATTCTTCTGCCCTGCACCAGTCCCTGAGCCACTGGTTCACCACTCTAAGTTTATGCTTCGTCTCCCCGGACACCCTAGGTACTGGCAGAATCTCAGAGAAGGAAATTGAGCTTCCTATAGAGTGACAAACCCTGGCCAGTTCCCTGAATCTCGCCTGGATTTCTAGTTTGCTGTTCCCTTCCAAGTCATTAGTTCCCAGATGTACTAAAGTCTGGGGATCCCCCGCATTCCAATGCTGGAATTTGGCCTTGTGTACGGATAGGCCTGGGATACATTTAGCCTTGACTGGGCTGCTTTTTCCCTTCCCGCTCCCTCCCACTGGATGACCCTGTCATGGAGTCACCAAGCAGAATCACCTTCACCCCTCTACTTTACTGGCCCTTTTGATTCCTTCCAGACTCTTCCTTCTGTCATCAACCCCCAAATTACTCCTCCTGCCCCCCATTGGCCTGGGGATCACAAGCCTGTACATGTCCCACCATGCTCTTTCTTCTGCCTGCAGTTCCCAGCTTGCTCCTCGCCCCCCCCCCCACCTCCTGGGTGGTACAGGTTGACCCCTGCTTTCCCGGACTCCCTTTCTGGCTGGTATCCTCAGATCCCCACCCAGGCATCCTTGTATTGCTTCTCTTCTTGCCTTCCTCCTCCCTCAGGTCCTGCATCCTCCACCCCATTTGCTGTATTATTTCCCTACCCCCCTCCCCACCCCTCCTCTCCACCTCATCCAATTTTTCCTGCCTCGAGGCTGGCCTATCTGGAGTACTCCCTACCTCGCCCCCTATCCTTGGCTGATTTCTCCAACCTGAGTGCCTGCCCGAGCCTCATCCTTCCCCCTCCCACCCTGGCTTCGCTCTGCACTCCCCCATCCCCTTTACCTCCCTCTACCTCCCCGTCTGTGGATCTGGCTTCTTCTCCTGTCCCCATCCCCCCAGTTTACTGACCAAACCCCCTCTATCTGCCTGCTCCCCCTTCCCACCAACCTCCTTCACCTCATCTCCCGGATATAGCAGAGTGAATCAATTAGTAAGTGTGATGCTTGTCCCAGCCTTGCCCTCTCCTGTCCCTCCTCCCTCTTTGGCTCCCTCTGGTCAGTCACCACCCTATGAAGTGATTTCCAAACATTGCTTGTTTCATTCCCCAACCCTCCAGAGTATTCATATGGTCCTTGTCTGCCTGCTCCCTGGGATATGCCAATTAGGCTTCATCTACACTCCTGAGGTCCTTTCCCCACCTTCCCTCTCCAAAAATCACACCTTCCAGCTGTCTTCTGATCCCCTCGACCTCCTCCCTAAGACCTGCCAACTGAAAACACACTGGGCACCCACTGAAGCTCCATGCCCAATTTAATATTATAGCTGTCCCACACCCTGTACACCCAATCAACCTGCCGAAGATGCCCACTCTGGCCACCCCCAAGTCTACCCTCATTTTGGGACAGATTTGCCCCACCTCCCAACAATAGTCAGCTCCAGAGCCCCAGCAATATTCATTTCACACAGTTTGCCTATATCCTCCTGTAGTTTAGCATGCACAATCAATAATACAGTCTGCTCTATTTTGCCCCTCCCTGGTAGCAGTCAAAAATGCCCCCGTATCACAGTGTACATGCCTCACAGAATCACAAGCAAATTTGCCCCACCTCCCAACAATAGCCAGCTCTAGAGCCCCAGCAATAGTCAGTTTACACAGTTTGCCTATTTCCTCCTCTGTAGTTAACATGCACAATCATTAAAACAGTCTGCTCTATTTTGCCCCTTCCTGGTAGCAGTCAAAAATACCCAAGCATCACAGTGTACATGACCCTTATTTCCTCCAATCAGCAACAGTCCAGCTTCCTGGTGCTCCTAGCTTTCAGCTCACCCAATCTCGACTTGTCCCAAAGCTCCGCCCCCACTGACCATTTAATAGAGGTCGGGGCCGGGGTGGGTGGTGTGGGAGCAAACAGCAGCAATCCATTTTGTGACTAGGCTACCTGACTTATATAGCCCAATCGCGTAGTTCAAAAAATCATGCCCTGTGCTCTGATTGGGCCCCCCACATAGTTCTCTCTCTCCTTCTCCATCGGCTCTCCTCCCGACCACCGATGTGGTCCCGGCCTGTCCCGCTGCCAATGTGGCCCTGGAAATCTGCCCTGGTCATGCCCACTGCCGATGCAGCCCCAGCCAACCTTAAAACAGCAGCAATCTGTTTTGCGACTGGGCTATCTGACTTATATAGCCCAGTCGCATAGATCAAAAAATCGTGCCCTATGCGCTGATTGAGCCTCCCACACAGTTCTCTCTCTCCCTCTCTGTTGGCTCTCCTCCCAACCACTGATGTGGTCCCAGCCTGTCCTGCTGCCAATGCGGCCCTGGAAATCTGCCCCGGTCTCACCTGCCGATGATGCGGCCCCAGCCAGCCTTAAAACAGCAGCAAGATGATATACAGAAGTTTTATGCCTGCTTATTGACAGCCAAACCCCTTTTAGTCTGTCCTCATTCATTACTGTCACATGACCCTTTTTAAAATCCTGGATCTGACACTGGGTACCAGTATCCACAGCATGGTGGAGGTGAGAACAGAGAACCCAGTCCAGGAAGGAGTAGTTGAGGAATCTGTGATTTTGCTGGGTGGGGACAGTGGTCAGTTGGGAAAGTTTAGGGGACTTTATGTTTTGACACAGTTTATTTAAAGGGGGTGGGGGGAGCGAGAGATAACTGAGGGTAAAGTCCCTAAGGATGAGAATCTTACCAGAGAAGGCATTGGAGAAGATAGAGGTGAGAAGCTCAGTGACTGAAAGTTGAGACAAGCCAAGTCAGCAATAGGCACTAGCTACAAATACCTGTATAGGGACAGGGAGGGGGAGAGAGAGAGAGAGAGCTTGTGGAGGAGGAACTCATAGGCAGAGGGACATGATGGACAGCACAGTCTCGAACTGGACGATAGAGGAGAGGTAGTTAGTTATTCCACCATCCTACTTTGCATAATTCTGACAGATGATTGTGAATCTGGGAATGGCAACAGCAGAATCGGGAATCTTGGGAGAGCCAAGACTCCGAGATTACCAGCACATCTAGCATGAGAATGACCATGAGTGGTTGCAGCTGGTCAATCTTGGGGAAGAAGCTTTGGATATTGACATGAGTCACATTCAGTCCTTTGGGGAGATGAGTGGGAGATGACTGGGCAGGGCCAGGAATAAGCTCAACATCAGCTGCTACTATAAGCAACAAGAAGACAGGGAGCATGAGGGAATTTGTGGGGAGAGGAGGGGGAGTGGGATGAGGATGAGAGAGATAAAAGGGAAGAAGGCATGTGAGGACTTCAAGATGAAGCCATGTAGGAGATCTCACCCAGGAAGCCGGGGGAATAAGACAGGAAGCGGAGGCAGGAGGTAGATAAGGTGGGGGAGAGGGAGGGTGATGGAGAAGGGAATTCAAGGATAAGCAGAAGGGGGAGGGGAGGGGAAGGGAGGAAGGCGAGGGGAAAATAGGAAGGGGAGGAGTGATCAAGTTTGAAGTAGCATAATGGAAGGACAGCATGCAGTTGTCACCCTGTAACTTTGTCAAGTTAAATGTGGGAGAGTAAGCAATGGTAGAGAGGAAGCCAATTTATGAGGGGGAGAAGGCTTCATCAAAGAGGGGAGGAAGCCTAAGTTAAATATTTTGAGGGAGATAAGAAACTTCCATCAGATGGGGAGAACCCTAAATTAACAATTTCAGGGGATGCATATATTTTACTCTGAGGTAGAAAGCTTAAATTCACCAAATCGGGGGGATGCAGGCTTCACCCAGAAAGTGATGCAGCCTAAATTAACAAATGGGCAGAGATGCAGACTTCACCCAAATAGGTTAACTTTTAAAAGTTATCAGCTGTTACTTTTTGTATCTAGGGTTGCTTTGTTTTATAGGAAACTTGAGCAATCTGCAAGGAAATGTTTATTGGTTGTACAGAGAGTAATTCAGCTTCTTCAGGAAATACTGTAATTTACATGATAACACAGGGGTTCCAAATCTCAGTCATAATGGAACTCACTAAATCTGTGCAAACCAACTTTGGGACAGTCTCTTGCTTGCTACCCCCTTTTGCAATGCTCCGAGGGGTCTGGGCCTTTCTGCAGCAGTGAACATCAAAGTGTGCAGGCAGCATGTAATGCATTCAGAGTGCCAACTATTGCCAGCACATCTGTCACAGCTCTTTTGTGATGGCTCTCAAATACCACCGGAACACTTGGTGCTAAGGAGTCGTGCTACACTGGGTATGCACGCTAAGAAGCAGAGTGTTTGGTGAAGGATCAGATCATCAAGGGACCATTATGAGTGTGCAGAGGTAGGATGGGGGGGCACTAGACTATCAGGGACTTTCACTATGGCAGTCACTGTTACTGGCCTACTAGGGCAGTCACCGTGGGGTGGGGCTTTGTAGTGCAGGTTGGCAACAGGTCAAAAAACAGCCCTTAGGTATGGCTTGGAGGTAAGACATAATGACCAGTTGTACTGCCACATGTGTGTCTGTGCACAGCACTGCTCCAGTCGCATACCTGAATGTACATTATGGCAGCATTTGCCACTGTTACTGTGTGCAGACTATGCTTGAGAACAGTAACATCTGTCAGTGTTAGTGGCTCAGCAGGTAGCACATTCGCTTCTCAGGCTGGGAGATCAGAAGGCTGTGGGTTCTATTTCCACACCAGGCACTTGGGTTAATATCCCAACACTGACACTGTAGTGCAGCATGAGGGGGGTGCTGCACTCCTTAGGTGCATCTTTTGAATAAGATGTTGAACCGAGGTCCTGTCTGCTTGTTCTGGTGGTTGTTCATGCAGACGTTAAAGATTCCATGGCACTTCTCGAAAAGAGTAAGGGAAATTTCCCCGGTGTCCTGACCTAATATCCTCCATTCACTAGAAATACCACCAACAGCTTAATCTGGTTCAGTTTCAGTTGGCTACCATCTGTATCCCTACCCCCAGGCGGCCCCTGAAAAGGGATTTCTAGTCTCAGTGGGTTTACCTGGTCAACAAAATTCAATAAATAACTAATATATAAAATCTGGGCATTTCAATTTGAATACTGGATATGTACTTGGGGTCAAAAGCAAAAAATCCTTCCTTCTTAAAACCACAGTTTAAAGGGTTGGTGCAATGGGGAGCACTTTTTGCCCTGTTTTCCAGTAACATAAAAACTGTTGTAAACTGGGCCCAGGAAGATTACCCTGGAGTTAAAGAGAAATGTCAGACTGATCTGTGAACCCTAAGTACTGTACCTTGTCCATTTTCCTAATTTAGAAGATATTTTACCTGATTTACTAGGGGTGATGTGTAGAATGGAATGAAGTCTGGGTGCTAACATACTCTACATAATTCTATCCCCCTTCATTCCTCATTCTCATTACCTCACTGCCTGTGACAGCACAATTGACCAAGAAGAGTCACTCAGTTGCTGCCAGATTGGTTTGTATAAATGTCACAGTTGGTGAGTTCACAATGCAGATGAGGTATGATGGGGAGAAGAACTAGATGTCAGCCTCCTGGTGAATACTGGTCTTCACATCATATGTGATACTGAGAGGTAGCAAACCTTCCACTGTGCAAAAGGGGGAAGACTATTCTAACTAAAAAGTAATAACTGCTCATTAAAAAGAATTACATTTTCAGTCTATTTTTGGTGCTAATAGCCTTTTAAGTCTGGTGCTGCCTGTTAGAGGGGCTTACATAATAAAATAATGGTAATAGTAAAAGCAAACAGAGATTAGAAAATGGGATCAAAATCAATGTTTCAACCACAGACCTTCTTCAGAAATTATCTATAAAGAAAAGAATAAGCAAAGTTAGGGGGATAGGGAGAAATCAGGACAAATCATGTGGGGATTGAAAATGGTTATGTGGATCCTAGAAAAAAAGTGATAGTAAATTAACAATAGAAGCTGCAAACAAAATGGTGTGGCTGTGGGGTGGGAAGTAGGTGTGAATAACCTCATGAGTTATCAGGTAGAGTCTTATAAGCTCCCCTTCCTCTCCTTCCCCTCATCCTAATTCTCCTTACCTCTCCTAGGGGTGCTAGATGCCCACTGGCGAGCTATTCTTATGCCCCCATTTATCTTCCTGCCGTACACCACTCCTCTCCCCCGCCCCTCTTCCCCCCTCTGCCTTCACTCACCCAATCTGCTCCTCTATGTATCTCCGGTCCTATGGGCACCCTCTCACTCACCCCCCCTGCCCCCTCGGGCATCTTATCGTGCTTGCATTCCCTATCTGTGCTACCCTTCCCATCCCCAGTACCTCTACACCCTCCCATCCCCCTACCTCAGTCGTCAGAAACTTTCCTTCTGCCACCTACTCCCAAGAGCAGCACTCCTCCTCCTGCTCCTGACTGGCAACATCCATCCCAATCCTGGGCCTGGCAACTCTGGCCCCCCCTTGAAATCCTCTGGACTTCGTATCGCATCTATGAACATTTGTAGCCTCCCTAAAAAACTGGACTCTCTACACTGCTGGGTGATGGTTCATAAACCAGATGTAGTTGCCTTGGTTGAAACCTGGCTGTCCGATTCCACCTCTAACTCCCAGGTCTCTCTCCCTGACTACACCCTCCACCAGCTGGACCGGGCTGGTAGGAGAGGTGGGGGATGTGCCGTCTATGTAAAGGACCCTCTCATTGGTCTAGCCCTCCCTCCCCCTGACCTTGCCCATAAGGCCCAGGCCCTAACACTAAAGCTATCTCCGGCCTCTGGGGTCTCATCTTCTGACTATGGCCTACATACCTCCAAAGAACCAGTCTCAGGTGCTGGACCCACTAATTGACTATCTCACCTCCTTACCCAGCCCCGCTGACCAGATCCTGGTGGGAGACCTGAACATTAATTGGCTTTGCCCCTCATCCTCCTCCTCCCGTGAGGCTTTTGTGGCTATTGATCTAAACCAACTAGTATCCCAGCCAACTAGATTTAACCCCAGAAGGAGCTCTAGCACACTCCTAGATGTGGTCCTCACCAACAGACCAAGCCGCATCCACAATATCCAAATACTCCCTGACTGTCTTAGTGACCACTGCCCTGTTCTCTTCAACTGGGATACCTCTCTGCCCAAGCCCTCTGTTCAAACCACCTTTCGGAGGCGGCTTAGACCTGGTGGGTTAAAAGACCTAAAGCATTACCTTGCGCATACAGATTGGTCTCCATTGCTAAACTCACCTAACATTGTCAAGGCACTGGCCTTCTTTGTCAACACCTTCAACACTGCCTGTGACATCTTCGCACCTATAACTGCTCGTAGGGCTAAAGTAAGGCATGCCCCCTGGGTCACCCCTGCCCTGAGATTGCTCTTTAAGCAGCGGAACAACCTGTGGCACCTTGCTGTTGCAACTGGCCGGCCTGCAGACCGGCAGACCTATGCTGCGGCTCGGAATAGGTGCACCTGGGCTATCCGAAAAGCTAAGGCCGAGTACTATCAAGCCTCCCTTACCTCCTCTTGGGGGAACCCCAGATCCTTCTGGGACAACGTCAAGCAGCTAAATGGACACTCCCGGTCCCCCCCTCCTTCTCTTCTTAACATCAATGGTACTATATCCTCTGATCCTGCCCTCATTGCCACTCACCTCAATAACTCCTTTACTGATCTTAGCTCAGTGCTCCCTAGCAATTTCTTCGGTCCTCCACCCCCCAGGTCTGCACCATCCATCACATGCCCCTTGTTTCACCTGCGTTGTGTCTCCACACAAGAAGTCAGGCCATACCTGCTTAAAGCCTTAAAGGGTAACACCATCGGGAACGACTCCCTTGATCCCTGTCTCCTACGTCAGGTCCTGGACCAGGTCATCTCGCCTATCACCTGCATCTTCAACAAATCCCTCTGCCTCAGACAATTTCCCACGGTCTGGAGGGTTGCCACAGTTACCCCTATCCACAAAGGTGGCGACAGGACTCTTCCAAGTAACTACCGGCCTACCTCAATCCTGCCCCCCCTCTCCAAGGCATTAGAGAAAATTGTGGCCACACAAATCTCTGACTACCTCTCTAAATACAATGTTCTCTGCCCTGAGCAACATGGGTTCAGAGCTGGTCATAGTACCATTACAGCTCTCCTGGAGTTTGCCAACTTCCTCCACACATCTTTGGACTCTGGCTCCATGGCTTGTGTGGTATTCATTGACCTGTCTAAAGCCTTTGATACCGTATCACACCTTCTCCTCTTAACCACTCTCGACCACCTAGGCCTTTCCACTGGTCTGGTCTCCTGGTGCGCCAGCTATCTCTCAGCCCGCTCTCAATGTGTGAAAGTTAGTGGAACTCTCTCCAGGACCTGCCCTATCCGCTCTGGAGTCCCTCAGGGCTCCATCCTCGGACCCTTACTCTTCTCCCTCTTCCTCAACTCACTTTCTAGCAAATGTGGAGGTAAGATCTTACTCTCGCTGACGATGCAGTACTCATTGCCTCTGACAGTAACCCTCTTCACTTCAGAATTCTCTCCAGCTAGCCTACAATTCCGCTGAAACCTGGTTCACCTGAACACCGACTCATAATCAACCTAAGAAAACAAAAACCATGCTCTTCTCCCACCCCAAAATAAGTCCACTAATTTTCCTGTCACTGTCCTCCTCCTCAATATCCCCATTGAACAAGTGCAGGCCTATAAATATCTTGGAATAATCTTTGACCCTGCCCTCTCCTTCCATGGCCACATTTCCACCTTGAACTCTGCCGCCAACTCACGGTTGGGCATTCTTTACCGGCACAACAAATGCCTCCCTTCGCACGCCCTCCGCTTGGCTGTCACTTCCTCTGTCATATCACTCATCGACTACGGCCTTCCAGTCTATGGGGCTGCTGATCAGACGGCCCTAAACAAGGTTCGCCTTACACTGAACAAAGCCTGCAGGCTGATAACCGGAGTGCCTAGACTTACCCACACCTGTCTGCTCTACTCCTTGGCTTCCTTACCCAGCCTGGATGAGCGGCTCATGTACCAAACCTGCCAACTCACCTTTAAAGCCCTCCATGGCCTATCCCCCACTGGCATATCCAACTCAATCCACCAAGCTAATCTGACTATGAACACCCGCAGCTCAGACAAAACAACCCTGGTCATTCCAAGAGCTAGGACGTCGCACGGCCAAAGGGCGTTCCCTTACAGAGCGTCCACCTGGTATAACTCCCTCCCTGCCGCTATCTCCGACTCCCCCTCGTTAGCATGCTTTAAAAGTAGCCTCAGAAATCACCTGCTCATCTCACGCAGATGCTGCTGCCGCTAAAGTATAAAAAAAAAAAAAGCCTGACAATGCTCACCGAGCTGCTCTCCACCCCTCCTCCTTAACTCCTTCCCTATCCTCTCTTCCTCCCTGGCTCTCCCCCCTCCTTCCCAATCACTAACCCTATTTAGCTAGCTTGATTAGCCATGTATTCCTCATCTGTTTTGAACCAACTATAACCTTGAATGACACTTACTTTGTTCCTGTTTTGTCTGTTGTTCCTGTTCCTGTTTTATCTGTTGTCTCCCATGCCACTGTCCGTGTCCTCTATGTGACGAGGTACCTTTGTAAATGAGCCCCTGGCTCAAAGGTTGTAAACTGATGTTTAAATAAATAAATAAAAAATAAATGAAAGAGGGTGAAATCGGCTCAGGTTTAAGAACTCTTTGGAGAGATCATTATTGTATCCCAGACCCCCTTCAAGCTTGTTCAAGAACTAATGTAATATATCATGCTTCAGGTTTTGTGGAGTCCATTTTAAAGTCAGCCCCTGAAGGAAATTCCAAGTAGGTTAAATGTCATAGTATACTATGTCTCACAGGGCTACTCATTCTAGCTTGAATGTAGCAAAGCACATTAAATAATGTCACTTGCATTTTCTATTGGATTGACTGCCTTCAGATTGAAAGGGCTGCTCTGAGACCAAAGCTGGTACAGTAGTTTCATGCTCTTAGCAGTTGTTATAAATATGTTAGGGGATAGGCTCCAATTATTTAAATAATATTGCATTTTTACTTGTGCAACATGAAGTGTCAATAAAAAACTCCTCAATTCTGAGGTGAAGACCCAAAACTGGTAGTGAATTAGTTGCTACCGTTGCCTCTAAACGTTGAAGAATAATTTGACCGGTCATATTAGATATGTTTTAGCAATTATCTATTTTTTTTGCTTTATTTGTTCACTGGGGATAGCCAGGTTAAGATACAATGTATTATTTTTGGTGGGCTACTCACTTCTACCTATTTTACATCTAGGTGAACTAAAGCGTAGGGAGGTTAAATGATCCACTCAAGGTCATACAGCTGGTAAGTGGCTCTAGTGGGAATTGAACAAGGGTCTCCTGGTTCCCTAACCTGTGATTTTTAGCTACTCTGTTCTCCACTTTATCACTTCACCAAGGAGGCAGTATAGTATAGTGGCTAAGGGAACTGGGCTGCAAACCTGGAGACCTGGGTTTGAATCCCACAACCCCCACTTGCATACTGTGTGACCCTAAGCAAATCACTTAACTTTCTTTTGCTCCAAGGTCACACCTGGAAACATACTTTGGCTTATTGTGCTTTTCCTGGTTAAACAATCCCCAAGCCCCCATCTTTCATCTGTTTTGTCCAATATGTGGATACATCTTGGGTTGGGTAAAAATAACATTTTGCAGGTGAACTTACTGTGGAGTCGCATGTTTAACCTATGACCATTTCACCCTATAGCTAATTTTTTTCATGAAGACTTCACCTCCACATCTCATTCAATCCTCCACTCACCCCCCCACTCCATATACCCCTCCCTTAACTTTAAAAGATTTCTGCAAAGAATTGCACCAAAATGTGTCTCCCAGGGGGTAGGGTCTTTTGTTGCTGATGTTAACTTGAGAGTGTTTAGCATTAGGGTACAGTTTTGTTTATTGCACCCCCACTTAATATATGCTTTGTCTCCCAGTGTTACAGAAGCTTGGCCCTGAATTCAGGGGTGTGGACACTAGTGCTGTGTGGAATTTTTAAATTCTGGTAGACTGAAATTCGGTCAAAATTTCACCAGAAACGGAATGGTGGAATTCCACAGTGGAAAATAGTTTCGAAATGATTTTCCGCAGAAAAAAAGCTGTTCCATGAAATATTATTCTGTAGATCTCAATATTTTCTGCAGAAATTGTTGCAGAATAATTTTTCATGGAAAAATGCTGTTGCTGAGAATATTATTCCGTGGACATGGAATTCTGAAGAAGAACCAGTGAAACTCAAGTGGAAATTCCAGTGGAAATCCCACCGGCAGAATGATCATTCTGCACTAATTTCACTGGTGGAATGCCACATTCCGCACAGCACTAGTGGACACTTATTGTTGCCATCCCCAGTGTTTGATCATCTGAGGGTGTGAAGAGATGGTCTGGATTCTATAGTAGCAATAAGACCAGATCTGTCCAGGATAAAGAGCACTGATTTGATATAAAAATTTGGATGGGGATTGCATAAGGGCATCATCCCAAATGATGCTATGTAAATTCCCTCCCCCCGGAACACACAGTGGCTACATGCAAAGTATGCATCATAGTATTTTAAGTCAGAAGGGACTTTAGATCCATAATGTCAGCCCTGTCCCCGCACTTAAGAAGTGGAGATGAATATGCTTTGCAAACATGTACTGCTGTATTTTGTATTCAACAAGGGTGAGGGCCCTGGATTTCTGAAGGGCTGACTTTAAAAAGATGAGGAAATGCATCCAAGAAGGCCTGGCAAGGTGAGATGTTAAGGAAAGGGATTGGACGGAAAATGGGCCAGAATAAAAGGGAGCATAGTAAAGGCTATAAACTTGTAAGTCTGGCAAATAAGCAAAAGCAGAAGGAGGATGAGACCACTGTGGTTCTCGAGGGAAGTAGCAGACCATGGCATTTAGAAGGTATAATGAGACTCAGAGAGAGGAGGACAAGGAAGTGTAACTGGGGACATGGAAAGAGGCAGACAAGGCAATAAGGAGCACAAAGGTGCAAGCTAAAGAAAGAATAGCCCAGAAAGTACTGAAATGGAACAAGACATTTTTCAGGTATATCAGCAAGAAAAGGAAGACCAAGGGATGGACTGCACAGTTAATATAGAAGGTTTGGGGGGGTTGTGCTGAGGTGGACCAAGAAAAAGTGAACATCTTGAACAAATATTTCTACTCAGTGTTCACAGTTGATGGGGAAGTGGAGGGATCACAAATAAGCATCAAGAGATTGGGGGGGGGAGGAGATGGACATCAGTCCCTTTTCTGAGGAGAGGGTCAGGAAAGAACTTACTAATGGACAAAGTCACAGGGCCAGACAGAAGGCATCCAAGAGTGTTAAAAGGAACTCAGAGAGGTGCTAGCTACACCCCTGACAGACTTGTTTAACAGGTCACCAGAGACCAGAGTAGTCCCAGAGGACTGGAGCAGTGTGGTTGTAGTCTCATTTCACAAAAGTGCTAGCAAGGAGGAGGCAGGAAGTTATAGGCCTGTCAGTCTGGCATCTGTAGTAGGGGAAACTGATGGAAACACTATTAAAGGAAAGAATCATGGAACACCTGATCCTTTTTTTTTTGTCATTGAAACTCTTGGTAACTATGCCTCATGTTATTTCTTTTTTATTTATTCTTTTTTTGGTAACCGTGTAAGGCCCACTAAGCACAAGTTCCTGTTTTCAGGGGTGACCAAGGAGCACTGGGGTGGTCAAGTGACTTGCTTAGAGTCAAACAGTATGCAAGTAGAGGTTGTGGGAATCAAACCCAGATCTTCTGGATGTACCAAACTCATTCACAGCTTATTACTGCCAGTATTTCTAAGCTATATCAGGCTCTCTTCTTAGAAGTGTATAGCGATTATGAGAACCACTAAGTACTGGCAAGGTTTTTTTTCTGAACATGCCATTTAATTGGTCTAAAGTGTGGAAATATGTGTTCAGCTATGCAGCTCAAGATAGACTTCATTTAACTCATTCTTTATTTTACATGATTTATATTTTACCCCTCAAAAATTGGTTAAAATAGGAAGAGCCACATCAGCACTTTGTAATAGATGTGGCTCTGGAGAAGGTTCGCTATTACATATTTTTGAGGATTGCCCCCTTGTTCGTAATTTATGGGCCAAGATTAAAAAATAGGATGGATCCAATTTTGGGACTCCCAAGACTATTTCATCTCTGAGCTATGTATTGTTGGTGACCTTAAACCAGTTCCTGCTAAGGAACAAACGTACCAGGTTATAATGATATCACTGACCTTGAAAAGGCTGATATTACACCATTGGAAAGACCAGCACCATATAACATACTGTACATGGAGTGGTCCAGTGAATTGCTAAGCAATCTTCATCTGGAGAAATTTATTGCCAGTACCCAGCATAGATTACCTGAATCTGAAGCGAGATGGTCAAAATTGCATACGCTTTATACTTTGTACAAATGAACACTGTATATTATTATTGCTCCTTAATTCAGATAACCCCTCTTTTAAAACATTTTTTATTCTGCCCTTTTGTGTGTTTGCTTCATCAGGTCTGCAGTTGCTGATTAACTTTATTTGTTAGTGCACTTGCTATTTTGTATATACTTACTGTTGTGTTTCTTGTTCTTTGCTGATGTTTGTTATTGTAGATGTTCATTTTTCAATTTACAAAATAAACTTAACAAAAAAAAAAGAAACTGGTTAGGGGATAGGAGGCAGAGGGTGGTGGCAAATGAAGTTTGTTCTGAGGTAGGGAGAGTGACCAGCATTGTACTAGAGGGGTCAGTACTGGGACTGGTCATCTTTAATATCTTCATTAGTAACAAAGATGAGGAATTGGAAGGGAAGGTCTACCTCTTTATAGATAATGCCAAGATCTGCAACAAGGTGGACACTCCAGAGAGGGTGCAAAGGATGGACAGAAACTTGAAACAACTGGAGGGGTGGTCAAAAGTTTGACAACTACGGTTTAATGCAAACAAAGTGCAAAATAATGCACTTGAATCACAGAAACCCGGGGGTGCAGTACAGCATGGGGGGAGAGATACTAGCAGCAACCAAGCAGGAACGAGACCTGGGGTAATCATATCAGGTGACCTGAAGGTGACCAGACAATGTGACAAAGTGATTGGGAGAGATAGTAGAATGCAGGGATGTATAGGTAGGGGTATTACCAGCAGGAAGAGGAAATGACTATATAGATTTTTAGAAAGACCCCACCTGGAGTACTGTGTCCAGTTTTGGAGGCCACATCTCAGGAAGGACATAGGCAGGATGGAGGCCATCCAAAGGAAAGGTACCAAGATGGTACAGGGTCTACATCAAATGTCATATGAGGAGAGGCTAAAGGAACTAAACATGTACACCCTGGAGGAGAGGAGGAGAAGAGGGAAGCAGGGTGTATGACTGACTGAAACCTTTAAATACCTCATGGATGTGAATAAGGTACAAGTAGGAGGTATTTTTCAGAGAAAAGGATACTCCAGAACTAAGGGTCATGATTTGAAGCTGGAGGAGGGTAGGATTGGGAGAGATGTAGGGAAATATTACTTCACAAAAAGGATGGTGGATGCCTGGAACAGTCTTCCAGCAGAGTGGTGGGGGTGAAATGATATTTTTTTTGTTGAGTGAAAGCTTGGAGTCAGCCAGGCAGTTGCATCATTAACATATCACACAGTGCCCTAATTTCAATATTAGAAAAAGTTTCACTTTAATATAAAAAAATACATTAAATGGTTCACTGTATTTTTAAAGTCCTATCATTTTAACCACATTATATTGACACGTATATGCATGTAGCTTAAGAAAAGAGTTATAGTAACTGTTCAAATGTTACAGCTTTCAAAATGTAGTTCCAAGTATTATAAAAATTTCATATACGATTATTTTTGGAAATGGTTGGTAGACACTAGTGGTTGTTCTAAGAATAAACACATTTCTTTCTAGTTCATTTGAATGGAGAGTTAGGGATAAAGTGGGGCAAAAGTTCCTAGAAAATGAATTTCTCTGCACTCCGAATTGTACTATTGACTGCAAAATTATAAGTTAAACTTAAATTGCACTGGTCAAATTTTCCATAAGTCACTGACACATAGAAACTGTTTCACTACTTAAAAATATTTATTCGGGAAACGCAGTCAGACTCCAAACAGACATGCCACTAAGACACACCCCTAATGTTTCATTATCATACTCTAAAGAAGACATCATGGTATGATGTTGAAATGCTAGGGGCATGGCTTAGTGGCATGTGGCAGTCAACGTGTGGTCTGAAACAATATGTCGGTTTCCAGTTCTGGCCATGGAGCAGTGCTTAGCCAAGTTTAGGAAACTGTGAAATAGACAGTTTCTGTGCACACCAAGACTTTTTTGGAGACCTCTTATACCTCCAATTAAGACTCTTCCTGCTGCTTCACATGCCTCATAAAAGTGCTGGTGATGGTATGATGCTTTAATATTAAAATATTAAAGTAAATGTTTTGAAGATATTAAGAAAAAATGCTCTGAGAATAATTTATTGAAATCATTCTTAAAGCTACAGAAATGTGTGTGCTGACCTTAATTGTTGCCGTAATGCAACAATCATGATTTTTCAGGTCTGAAGCCCTGGGCAGCTGTGCACCACAAACAAAAATGCAACTGAACTCAGTAACCCCATTTTTATTCACCGAAACCTTGATATGTGTCCATGTTCAAACTGAGTATAATCACTGTTGTGTGGCAGTACAGACAGACAGACATGATGGACCCTAAGTCCTTTCCATTTAGAGTACTATGTTACCATGTTACCATAATGGTATTCAAATAGTAATAATTCATTTTTGATTTTTGGGGGTTTCACTACTATTATACAGCTTAGATTTTTTATATGTGATGTGTATACTAATTTTCATATCTCTTTTATTAGGAGGGCTGAGGTCAACCACAAGAGAGAACACAAAGAAGTCTCTGCTGAGGCCTCCAGAGCAAGTTCACATGCACAATATTTTGTGAAGTTAGAGTCACTAGAAGTTAAAAGTCAAGGAGGCGTTGGGCACAACATAGCTGATGAAAAGGTTGATGAAAAGGTTGAAACGTTGGATGAAATCATTAAGGTTAATGATATCGGTCTCTACAATCGACACTGTTTGAGTGAGAAAGAAAAAAGATACATCCTAACAAAGCAATGGCTGCCCCCTTCCCTGTTTAAATTTCCTAAACGCCAGATGCGGGCTGGAGCAATGATGAAGTATCGAAGATTTAACCCTCACTATCTGAAAGAATATTACTTTGCTCAGTATTCAGTGCAACTAGATGGTGTGCTCTGTGGACCATGCTTTATTTTCAACACCCATAAACATGCTGTATTGGTTTCTACCCCAATGACAGACTGGTCCAATACCAAGAAGACTCTGCAAAGACACTCCAGATCGAAAGAACACATCAAAGCAATGGTCAATGGAGAAATATTTCTAGATGCATATAATACAAAAATGGGGGCAGTCCGCCAGTCCATGTTTGCATCAGACCAAAGGGCAACTGAGACCATGTGGCAGGCTCTGTGTCAAGTAATAAAAATTATTGTTTTTTGTGGACAACAAAATAATGCATTTCCGAAAAAGGACACTGTTGGTGTACTTTTGCAGTACTTTGCTAAATCTGACTCCCTTCTGCAAGAACATCTGCAGCAGGCCCCCAAAAGTGCTCAGTACAGCGCTACAAAACTACAAAATGAACTAATTGCCTTATTAGGACGACAGATCCAAGAAAAGATTGTAGAACATGTGAACGCTGCAAAATGGTTCAGTCTTATAGTGCACGGACCAGTAAATGTATCCACCAAGGAGCACATCTCATTGGCTGTGCGCTATGTGCATCGAGGCATAGATGGAAAGGTTGAACTTTGTGAGGATTTCCTTGAATTCGTTGAAACACATCACACAACTGACAAAGGTCTAACAGAACTGCTTTTGCAAAGAATCACTGCTTTGGGACTTGAAAAGGAATTTGTGAGAGGACAAGCATATGAGAAGGACATCAACATGATTGGGAAGTTTTCTGGAGTACAGGCTATCTTCCAAAAGGATGTGCCAGAAGCAGTGCACACAATTTGCAGAACTCAGTGCCTGAACACTGCAATTGCTCTCTCCTGCCCTATAAGACAGGTTACATGTTTGTTTGTCATTATAACCAAGATTGCAGCCATGCTTCAATGCCCCATAAAACCCTGCAGTACTTCTCACTCAAAACTCAAGTTTCTGTTTTTGCATAATGATAGTAATGATGAGTTGCAAGACAGTAGCTTGTCCAATTCTACAGGAGGCAGTGCAAGCTGGATGATTGAGACTGACTCCCTGAGAAGACTCAAAAAACATTATGCGGCTGTGGTCAATTTTCTGGAGGAAATGTCAGAACATAATAGTGAAGCAGAGTGGCCCCTTGATTTCATGTTGCAGTTTGAGTTCATTATCACATTGCTATGTGTGGAACACATCTTCCTAGTTACTAAACCACTGAGTCTGCTCTTGCAGCATGTTGACACTGACCTCGTCCAAGCTGCAGACGAGGCTGCTGTTGCAGTACAGGAGTTGAAGAGACTAAGAGATGATGCGGAAAACTCTTTTATCACACTGCACAATGCTGCAAAATGCTTGGCAGAGTCTCTCGGTGTGGCGGAGTCAATCCATCCGATATTTCGAAGTCAGAAACAACATGGTAATATTAGCACTGAAAACCCTGAGGATCATTATAGGAGAAATGTATTCATTCCATTTCTAGATCACATAATTTCTGAGCTCCAAAGACAACTTATAGATTATCGCTCTCATTTCTGTGCCCAGTATTTGGTGCCAAACAAGCTGCAAGATCTAAGGAGTGGCAACAGGGTTAATGAACTGCATGAAACATACAAGAACGATCTCTCCAGTCTTGAAGAGTTCCAGATAGAAATAGAAAGATGGCATGCAAAATGGATAGGTACCAAAGTGCAGGAATGTCCAAGCACTGTTCCAGAAACTCTACAACAATTACACCCCTTACTTTATCCAAACATCAATGCCATTCTATCAGTGTTTGCCACAATGCCAATTAGTGTTGCCACAACACAGAGAACATTTAACGACTTGACATGTATAAAGCCATGGCTTAGAGAAAGTGAACTTACTGTGCTAACTCTACTACACGTACATCAGCACATTGGTATTGATGTTGAACAGATTATTAGAAACCTTGATCTATAACATGCTTGCCATGGTACTGTGATATGAGCTTTCTTTTTTTCTCAGTTTAGAAGCATTTGCCCCTTCATTTTAAACCAGTTATTATTGGTCATCACTGCAGTAATTGTAATGTGTTATGTATTATAACCATTTTATACATTAAATCCAATATTTATTTATTTAGTTTTTGGTAACCGGTTGGGTGCAATAGACACAAAAGTGACTATTTTCAAGCACGACCCAGGAGGTCACAACAAAGCGAGGTACTGGTACAAGGCAAATACAGTGTCAGAATACACAACTTATCACATATAGGAAATACAGAAGAAATGTTTAACAGTTTAACAGTTGCAGTACCAAGGCACCATAAGGATATTATACATTACAAACATATGGTAAGTGCCCATGATTACAGTTAGAGTTGTAGACAATTTAAAGTGCAGAAGTGCCAAAGAATAAAGTTTGAGCATCGACTATGTCATACATAAAATTTTCTAAAGGAAAGAAGAGCAAGAAAGCAGGGAAGTTGGAACTGTAGGATCTAGCATGGAGAGGAGGAGAGAGAGAGAGAGGGAGATGGGGAAAGGAGGCAGGGTAGACAGGTGGAGGAAAGCATTTAGAAGCAGGGTGACGGTAATACAAGAGGAAACCATGGAGCAGCATAGTGCAGGGAGCCATTACAGAATAGAAATGATCTGCCCATATTAAAAGTGTCTGGAAGCCAAATATAGATTAATTGAGCAATCCAAATAACACCACAGAGTTGACATATTAAAGATTTCAGTTACTTCACTTTGTACTGTTTTAAAACATTATAAAATAAAGAGCCCAAGTCTTGTTTAATTTTGCGTTTGGAGGCAACAGTAAACAAAAAATTAGATTTTATTATGTTGCTCATGTCAAAAAGGTATAATAAAATATATATTTTTTTAATTACAGAAACATTGCAGTAAATGTTTTTTTCCCAAAAAAGCTAGTTTCTAGGTTCAGTTAGTAACATGTCACTGTAATGAGTTGTAACTGAACAATGTTTTGAATGATTACTTATGTGGTATTTTATTTTTCTTAGTATGTTTAGGCCTTTCTGTATTTAGTAACGTGTAAATTTTAATGTATTTCTATGCTTTTTTGGGTGTTATAATAGTGTATGTTTGATTTATACATCATCCATCCCTTCTGGGGGTTTTGGCTGCAACGTATTATTAATAAACCTACCTAAAAATATAAATATTTGCATACATGTTAAATTTTGCTATTCTGTGTTTTATATTTATAGATATATATATGTGTGTGTGTGAGTGTGTGTATGTATATAGATATATATATGTATATATATATATATGTGTGTGTGTGTGTGTGTGTATATGTATATATAGATATATGTGTGTGTGTGTATATATGTTATATAGATAGATATATCAAAAACTTCATTTAAAACAAAGTTAGGGTTCTCGACACAGGTCTTCAACCAAAGTGATACAGGTTAGAAAACTGGATGCTAGGGTTTACAACTGTTATACCTTCTCCACAAACCCAAACATTGGTCATGAGGTACCCACCCAACCCTACCATCACAGCACCACCCCACCTCACACACCAACAAGGGTTGGGGTGTGCCTTAAGGTCATGGGCACTACCTCCCCACCCAACCCCTATCATCTGGCGCCATCCCCCTCACACCAACAAACATCATGGTGTGCTTTAGGGTCATGGGCCTAATGCTCACCCCATTCCATCTGTAAGGAACCTGACATGGTACAGTATAGGAGAATGGGTAAGAGTTAGGGCCCATGACCTAAGCACACCCAATGCATGTTGGTGCATGGAAGGTGAGGGTAGTGTTAGATGGTAGTGTTGGGTGGGATGGGGTGGGACCCATGACTAAAGCACACCCATCACTTGTTGGTGTGGAGGTGTAGGAGGTGTGCGATGGTAGTTGGGTGGGGTGGGACCCACGATCTAAGTCACACATCAATGCTTGTTGATGTGTGGAGGGTTGGGAGTGCGGTTCCAGTGGTTGGGTTTGGTGGGGGAGGGGTATAACAGTTGTAAACCCTAACATCCAATTTCCTGACCTTTATCACTTTGGTTGAAGGCCTATGTCTAGAACCCTAACTTTGTTTTAAATGAAGTTTTTATTAATTTCCTTACTTTTTGAGATAGTAGAATAGTATCCCAGTTTTGTGAGATATTGTTTTTGATATTTTTGCTGCAAACTTTCAACGTTGCCGTTTTGGGACCCCCTCATGAAAACTAACATTTTCATTTTGTTATTCAGTCCCAAAAGGTGATTTCGAGCAGCAACTACACCATTTTGTGCCACTGCTATGTAAACACATTATGGACAAGATGTGAGAAATGACAGGTGTATTGTTCATGAGGTGGTGTGAAAAACTGGTAATGCTGAATACTTGGAGTAAAAATATTAAAATTTGTAAAAGTTACACACGTGTGTCATGAAATTTCAATGCCCACACGTAACTCAGGCATTTTTGTGTATTTTTGCACCAAATTTTAAACATGGCCATTTTGGGACCCCACCTAATGAACAGTGGCACTAATTTTGTTAATAGATCTCAAAAGTTGATTTCACACAGCAACTGTGCCATTCTGCACAAGAGCTGTGAAAACACATTTCAGGCAGTATGTAAAAAATTACAGCTGCACTATTCATGAGGAGGTGTGAAAAAATCTCAGTGTTGAAAATCTAGAGTGAAAATATTAAAAATTAGTGAAGTTACAAATATGCATAGAAACTGCACAATGCACACTTGTAACGCAGTCATTTTTGGGAATATTTGCACCAAATTTTCAACATTGCCTTTCTGGGACCCCACCTAATAAACAGTGGCACTGTCATTTTGTTAATCAATCCAGAAAGGTGATTCTGCCGAAAGTTGATTTCACACAGCGACTGCCATTGTGTGCCACAGCTGCGAAAATGCATTTCAAGCAGGATGTGAAAAATGACAGCTGTATGAGGAGGTGTGAGAAAAATTTTAATGTTGAAAATCTGGAGTGAAAATATTAAAAATTGGCTAAGTTCTGAATCTGTGTAGAAACTGTGTAATGCACACTCGTAACGCAGTCATTTTGGGGAATTTGTGCACCACATTTTCAAAATGCGCTTTTTGGAACCTCCCCTCATAAACACTGGCACTGTCATTTTGTTAATTGGTCCAGAAAGGTGATTCTGCATAGCGACCATAAAATCACATTTCGGGACTGAAAAAAGTAATAACAGTGACAGTGTTAATTAGGTGAGGTCCATAGATCCCAGTGTTGAAGATTTGGGGTAAAAATTCCTTAAAACGACTGAGAAATCAACGTAAGTTGAAAACCCCATTAAGAGTCATAGTATGAGCCGACCTTGATTCTTCAGTTTGTGAATGGGCTTTGAAAAGTGCAGATGTGTCCTGGTCCAGAAAAGATGACAGCCGCCAACCTCCAGAGGTAATTATAGAGTGAGTTTGTGTGTGTGGAGAGGTGGGTACTCAGTGGGCAGGTCAGGATGGGGAGGGGGACAAGGGAGATAGTGAGGCACTGTTTACTCCTTTCTAGGATAAAAAAAAAGATGTCGGGGGACAGTTTTCTTTCTTTTACAGCAGGGATAACTTTATTTTGGGACACTGGGAGTGGGCTTATAGTACGGGGGGTTAAAAAATGCCGACATAGGGTTTGGGTACCCTGATGTTGGTGAACACTATTAATATTAGACCTGGTGGGGGTGAGGGGGCATTTGACACTGGGTGTGGGCTTCCCAAAGTCAGAAACAACATTGAAAAAAAGTAACATTTTTTGGCACACTGGGGGTGATCTCCCCAGTGTGCCACAGTAATAGAGGAAGAAATAAATCCAGACATGGGAATTGGGCACCCTGAAGTCCACAAAAAATAATGAGAATGGTCTGTCGGGGTAGCAGGGAGGGGCATCCAACACCTGGGGTGGGCATCCCAGTGTTGGAAACAGCAGAAAGTAATCAGAAAGTTAATGCTTTCAGTGCACTGGGGGTGGTCTCCACAGTGCAGCACAGTAGCGGAGGGTTAAAGAAATGGTGACATAGGGATTAGGCACCCCGATGTCGGCAAACAATTACAAAGGAGTGTGCCTGGAAAAATTACAGTTCGATGCAGGATTCTGCATTGCAACAGTTTGATGCAGGACTCTGCATCATAAAATGCCACTTCGATGGAGGATTCTGCATCTAACATGGCAGTTCATTGCAGGATTCTGCATCTAAGTAGAACCTTATGCCAATGCAGAATTCTGCACCAAACTAGAATTCTATGCCAATCCAGGATTCTGCATTGAACTAGAATCCCTATGCCGATGCAGGATTCTGCTTCGAAATAGAATCCTATGCCTCCAGGGATATCTATTTTTTCCCCATAGGAAATAATGGGATAAATAACATTTCATAACTCTGGAACAGATTAATATTATTTCACCAAACCTTCCAAAGGCACATCTGTGAGGCCAAAGTTTTATACCCTGAAAATGTCAACCCTGTAGATAGAGCCATTTCTGAGGCACAGGTTGACAAAAAAAAAAAAAAAAACAGCCAAAATTACAAAATCTTTTTTTTCAACATTCTGTATCTCAGAAACCACGCAAATTTGGCATATCGATGGTCCTCTCCTTTCTGAAGATGGATGCAAAATTTCAAGCAGATCTGTTGAACCTGCCTAAAGGTATAACCCTTCAAAAATTGGTCTTTAACAATAAATCTTGCACTAACCTTAACTATAGCTGCACTACCATGCAGCTGTATATATATTCTTGGTCCTGACTCTTTATCACTTTTACAAGCTGTTTCAGCCAAAAGGCCATCTTTTTTTTATCTTTAGAAAAAGAGTAATATCAACCATTTATAAAATATATACATTATGGTACGACTAGATAATTTTAGCAGCAAATGGAACTGGAAGATTTCTGAATTCCATTACAGTTAACAGCAAACATTGACCATTGCCAAAAATGCTTGCTTGCAAACTAGTTGATAAACTGTTATGTCTAGTAAGTACAGGACCAGGTAGTACAGTATCTCTATAATATTTTCTTGGAGACCTGCCCCATTTTTAAACCATATTGGAATGACTTTGCTTAGTTATCTTTATAAATGAAGCCCGAAGAAGACCTATGGTCAAAACATGGATTCTTATTTTATTTTCTGGATGCATTTAATATTACCATTTATTTTCAACCCACATGCTGAAACAGCACTGGGATTGTATGTACATATTCCATTTCTAGGACAGCACAATGGTAAAAGTGAGGGACTGACTTAGGAATTAGAATGTGGAAATTTGTGTTGCCCCCATTGCTTAGCAGTAAATTAAAACCGGCGTCCCTTTCTGACATCTGTTTGGTTCAAAATTAATGGTGATGAATTGGAATCCTCTTTTTTTTTCTCTTTTCATCCAAAGAAAATTGCTAAAGTAAAAATAGACAATTTTACATTGTTATTTTAGGCTACAAATTGCATGATTCAATAATGGAGACACAGCACTTCCTTACTGACTCAAAATCACTGTAACCAATTTTTTTCAGTTAATATGAACTGTTGCTTTAATTGTGGGAATGGGGCAATCATTACTTTATAAATGGCCAGGATGCCATAGCATAACTGGTCAGAAAAGTTTTTTTTTTTTTTTATCAAAGTCCACATGAAATTTACAGCACACGGCAAATTGTACAATAGGAGAGCTACTGAGAAGAGCCTGCCCAGCTCCTAATGAAAACCAGCAAGAAAAACAGAGCACTCATAACCAGGAAAAAAGGTGGCTAACTCCATGTTCAGCTTCACAACAAAAACTTTTTTCACATAGTTAGCCATCAAGTTTGATGCAGGTCAGCCCCACTATGCTACGCATCCCTGCACTTCGCTCTAACTGAGCTTCCTACTACTGGAGTAATGATTGGACAATCTCAGTGGCCCTATCACATATAAATGGAGGATTCTCAGAGAGGAAAGTCCTAGAGTAGGTGGGTGATAGCACAGGAGAGGACAGTGGGAAGGGGGCTGGTAGGAGGCAGTGGGTATAAATAAATGAAAAAAATGAAGTGGTTAGAAATATTTTCTCATGAGCACTCTTCAATAGTACAATCTCTTAATATGTACACCTTAATGTTCAAGTGTATACTGACTTATCCATTTATAAGGATAACTCAAAATAGTCACTGCTGCTAAAGAACTGTTTCATAATCTTCTTGCACTTGCAACTAATAGTTGGACAATTATAATAACTCTTTGAAAGCCTGGTCAGAAGAGTAAATCAGAAATCTTGATCCCTAAACTAGAAGAATGCATAATTTGCTATGGATGAAAGCTAACAGAAAACTTGCACAATGTTACCAAATACAGTAGTGTGTTATTTGAGGGTGGATGGAGAGGTTTTCCCATGATTCCTTCCTTGCTGGCTTACATTGTGTATTATCCAGTGCTAGCCAGCCATCTCTATACATTTGAGAGGGAGAGAACTGTCAAAAGACTTAGACCTGCAGAGCTGCCACCTAGAGCAATCCTTGATAAAATGGGATTTTATCAAGATCAGCATTAGAATCTGCAGTATAGTTCTTCTTCAATCTGCCAGAAATTACTTGGAAACCCATTTTCAATGTCATTTTTGCAGTGTCTTCAGTTTATAAGGTGTATTTGGGAAGTTTAATTGTGCCATAGCAAAGTGTTTAAGGACAGAAAGAACAACTTTTCTTATGCTTTACAGTTTAGTATAGATACATTTTTTTTTTATTATTTGGTAATCGGGTAAGGTCCACAAGTGCCTGTTTTCAGGGGCAACCTGGGAGCACTGGGGTGGTTAAGTGACTTTCTCAGAGACACACGGTATGCAAGTGGAGGTTGTGGGAATCAAACCCAGGTCTGCTGGATGTACCAAGTTCATTCACAGCTCATTACTCTAACCTCTAGGTTATACTGCCAGTCCCCTAATGCTGTCCCACTTTATGCATTGCAAGGCTGTACCCACGCAGTGCTATAATTCACATGCATCAGCACTGACATTTGCTA
Source organism: Neoceratodus forsteri (assembly GCA_016271365.2). NCBI lineage: Eukaryota > Metazoa > Chordata > Ceratodontiformes > Ceratodontidae > Neoceratodus > Neoceratodus forsteri. The sequence goes on along the minus strand of CM057456.1, from coordinate 1,307,653,700 downwards.
TATATCAGTGGCTCCATCAGAAACTGCACTGAGAAATCTGGCTAGCAGCTGTACACTAAACAAAAAAGTTTATATATGTATGTGTGTGTGTGTGTGTGTGTGTGTGTGTGTGTATATATATATATATATATATATATATATATATATATATATATATATATATATATATATATATATATCTCTCTCTCTCTATATATATATATATATACAGATATATGTAAAAAATATAGAAATACAAAATTACACAGGCCCCCACAGCGCAAAGCATCATGGGCTGCATAAGCAAGTCACCACAGAATATTATGCTGGTTCATCTTTAAGCAGAATTGCATGGTGCCAAAAGGCCTCTCACAGTTTGCAAAGGGTGCCAATAGAAGACATAGACACATGTTTCATCCTACCAGGACTCATCAGTATGCCTCGTCTGTTTGACACCCCAGTGGATCAAACCAGCTACCCTAAGATGGTCTGTCTGGGTTATGATGTGGTGAACCCAATTAAAACAAAAAACAATTGAAAAGACAGAAAACCTCTGTGTGCAAGCTCTGAGGCAATGGTTACCCCAAAGGGCATTTGGCCTATATTAATGGGGCGCCGTCGCACCCCTATATATTTAGGGTTTAGTAGGCACGTCTATGCTAAATTCAAAATTTTGCACATCAATAACTTTGGACCCATTCAACGGATTTGCATGAAATTTGATTTGTGTGGTGGGGCATGGTTGATCTCTTGATTTGACAAATTTCATTTCAGTCAGAGGTACGGGGTTTGCGCACCAAAATGTTGTAAAATGCACTTTTCGTCAGTTAGGTGGCCAGTTTTTTGGATTTTGACTGCGGTGCTGCTTGGCCGTTGTATGGTGTGCCACTCTGTGACTTGGCTCTTCTGAAAGAGCCTGGGTCAAGGAACATGCCACTTTTTGTTTGGTGAAAAAATATTAATCCATTCATAAGTTATTAAACTTTTAAATTCTCATTATAAGTCAGTGGGAAAATTTATATGGTTATTTTGTGAAAGAAAAATGGGGTTTTGGCCATCTAGTCCCTCCTCATGATCAAATAATTTGCAGACTTGCAATCAAAGAATCTTTGATCGTGAGGTAATTCTTGGATCGCGACGGTCGCCATCTTGTTTTCATTTTGCAGTTGGAAAAAATCAAATATCTCTGCTCAGGGGTCACTCCTGAAGTAAAACTCGGATGGGTTTTACTCATGGGGCTTCACTCTATTGAGCCATGGCTATGGTTTGCTTCAAAATTGTTGTTTTGAGCTTTTTTATTCTTTGATCGCGGCTTGCTAGTGATCTTTGATCACGAGTCTGCAAGTTCTTTGATTGCGAGCCTGCAAATTCTTTGATCGTGAGATTCTTTGGCCACGATCTTTGATCGTGAAGGCATGACTAGATGGCCATTTGAAAAATTACATTTTCTCAGCTCAGGGGTGCTTATTAAGCCAAATGAGGGTTGATGTTGCTCAGGGGGCTTCGTTCTATTGAGGTATGGCTGTGATTTCATGTATTTGTGCCTAAAAATTGAGTTTCACCATTTTTTATTCTTTGATCATGAGCCTGCAAATTCTTTGGTTGTGAGCCTGCAAATTCTTTGATCACAAGATTCTTTGATTGTGAACTTTGATCGCGAGGGAGGGACTAGATGGCCAGATTTGAAGGGATCAGATTGCTCAATTTTAACAATTTGTAAAATTAAATATCTCAGAAACCGTTTGGTCTTTTCACTTGAAATTTTGAGGGTGTTGACGGGATGTCTTGCAGATGTGAATTATGATGTTTACATGTCGGGCAACACATTTTTTGTGGAGATATTGTGAGGCACAGTTTACATTTTGTGGGCAGCATTTTCCATTCTGGCACTGACTTGAAATTAATATGGTAGCTACCGTTACTGTCATGGATGTACTTTTTAGTTGTTAGGTGTCTAACATGTACACAGGTGCAGAGGCTCCATGCTTCCACCAACTTCCATGACTTTCTACTTTTCTATTCTTTCTCAAAAAGTAAGGAAATTCTAGGCAAAAAACGTTGTTAATGAATCATTTAGAGTTAAAACACAAAAAGTAAGGAAATGAATGTTTAGGGTTGCCCCCCCCTGTGGACCTGTCCATCATCTCGAGATTGACAGCTGATGTGGTGTGTCATTGGGGTTGTGAGGCCTAAATCTCACCCCATTCTTCTTTACTGTGGCTTGTGAATATGATTACACATGGAATGGGGTGTGATTTAGGCCTCCACAACCCAATGACACACCCTGTCAGCTTTCAATCTCAGGATGATGGGCAGGTCCATGGGGGGGTGGATGGGGCAACCCTAAACATACAATTTCCTTACTTTTTGTGTTTTTACCCTAAATGATGCATTAAAAAGTGTTTTGCATAGAATATATATGTGTGTGTGTGTGTGTGTGTGTGTGTGTGTATGTATGTATATGTGTGTGTGTATGTATGTATATGTGTGTGTGTGTGTGTGTGTGTGTGTGGATGTATGTGTGTGTGTGTGTGTGTGTGTGTATGTGTGTGGATGTATGTGTGCGTATATAATACTTGCCCAATAGGGCCAGTATAGTTAGGTTTGTAGCAATGTTTAATGTTAAAGGGCAACATTTTCTGGTTAATAACTTTAAATTTAGTATCACAGATTTTCCTGAAATTTGGCATACATCATCTGCTCGGGTAGGTCTGTTGATGCACCAATTTTGGTTTGAATCTCTTTTGCAATTGTTGAGATATAAAGTGTTGAAAATACAGAGATTTCTCTGGTTTTTGCTGTTTTTTCAGCCACCTGTATCTCAGAAATGGCTTTAGGTACTGGGCTGAAATTTTCAGGGTAGAAAGCCTTGGCCTCACAGATGTGCAGTTTGAAGGTTTGATAAAACAACAGTGATCCATTCCAAAGTTATTAAATCTTGAATTTGCAATTATTTCCTATGGGAGAAAACAGATGTACAAGTGAAAGTGATTTTCGCACACTGTCATCCAGTTTTGCATACTTTGCACTTGAATAACTTTGCAAAACTTCTACAGATTTGCAGGAAATTTGTAAAGCATCAGCCTAGGGCACAGGTCTCTTGACCTGACAAATTTGGTTTGAATTCCTTGTTTGGTGTCTGAGATACATAGTGTTGAAAAAACAGATTTTTGAGGGTTTTGCTGTTTATTAATATTAAAGGGCAAGTTTTGGATCTTAATAACTTTGTAATGGTTAAAATGATTTCTATGAAATTTGGCACACATAATTGCACTTGGGAGGTGTTTGTGAGTGATAAATTGTATCTTAATAACTTTAGTGGTTTCTGAGATACAGAGTGTTAAAAATAAAGGTTGTTTTTTGGGGGTTGACACTTTTATTGTCCACCTGTCTCTCGTAAATGGCTTTAGCTTCTGGCTGACATTTTCGGGGCAGAAAGCCCTGGCCTCACAGATGTGTCTTTTGAAGATTTTGGTGGGAAAACATAAATTTGTTCCAAAGTTATAACCTGTTGAATTTCCCTTTATTTCCTATGGGGAAAAACAGATGTCTCACATGACACAGGATTCTGATTCAAGCCAGGATTGTGCTTCAACCTAGGATTCTGCTTTGAACTAGGATTCTGCATTGTATGAGCCCTATGGAAAGGGATTCTGCACTGAACAATGATGCTATTTTGCAGTACTAAATCCCCTTTGGCAGACAGAACCAACACAGTGGGGGAACAGGAACCAACAGCCAACCAACCCTGCCTATTCTACAGCCCCCAGGGTCCCACCCCAGCCTGCATATACCCCCTAGAGTTTTTTTTAAAACATCATCTCCACTTTAGGGTGATCTGCCAGGCTTTGTTTTCTGCAACACTGTGAACTGAGATTTAAACTTGCTATAGGACTGAATGAAGTGCTGACCTTTTTGCTGGCTTTCAGTTTGGTGCTTTTCAACTGAGTTTAACACCCTGGTATGTGTACCTCATACTTGAAGGCTAAAAGTTTTGTGCCTTTGAGCTACTGTGTTTTGTGCTTTTTGCTATTTCAATATTTTATTCCTCCCCCTCCCACCACCACCAGCACAGTAAGACACTGCAGAGCCCACTCCCAGTGTCCCAGATAAAGCACCCCCTCCCCCCACTGTGGGACACAGGGGAACCCGCTCCCAGTGTCCTAAAATATGTATGTAATGGTTTTGCCAACAGCAGGGTGCCCAATCCCCATTTCAGCACTACACTTACCCCCACTTACCCCCACCAGCAGTGTGTGACTCTAGAGAGCCCACTCCCAGTGTACATAGTGTACCCAGTTATGTTGTACCCCCTAGAGTAGTGTGGGACACTAAGGAACCCACCCCCAGTGCCCTGAGAAATGGTTCTACTGTTCCTATGAAAAAAGGAAACAGTCCACAACATCTTTTTTAAAACTCCTGTAAAAAAAGCCCTCTCATTGTTTCCCCATCCCCCTCTTGCATCTCAACCCTCCCACTGAGCAACCAAAAACCCACACCCCCTTGCCCTATACTTACCAACCGAGGTCAGTGGATATCATCTTCTGTGGACTGGGACATGTCTGCACTCTTCAAAGTCGAACTGCGAACTGAAGAATAAAGGTAAGTGCCATATAGAGGTGGTCAATGGCATTTTGAACATACTGTGTGTTAATATTTCATCCATTTGTAGGTATTTTACATAGATATATAGACACTGTTGGCAGATAAGGGTCTACAGCCCACTCAGTCTTCCCAGTTGAGCTTGTAAGTTCATTTTATGTTTTTCTAGAAGTCTGTTGCCCCTTACTCCTTATCTCCAGAATGTCCTTATGTCTATCCCATGCATTCTTAAATCCCATGATTGTTTCAGCCCCCACCACTTCCTCTGGCAGGGTGTTCCTCTTCTCCACCATCCTTTCTGTGAAGAAATTCTTCTTCATGTTTCATCTGAATTGCCCACCCTCCAACTTTATCCCATGACCTCTAGTTCTGGAACATCTTTTTCACTGGAAAATAGTGTATTCCTGCACCCTGTTCCTCCCTGTAAGGTACTTGTCTGTCTCTATCATATCCCCGCTCTCCCTCCTCTCCTCTCCTCCAGGGAGTACATATTCAGGTCCTTCAGCCTGTCCTCAAAGGACTTGTGATGCAATCCCTGTACCATTTTTTGTTGTCCTCCTCTGAATCTTCTCTACCCTGTCTATGTCGTTATGTAGGTAAGGTGTCCAGAACTGCACATTGTACTCCAGGTGGGGCCTCACTAGTGTCTTGTATATTGAAATTATCACCTCCCTTTTCCTGCGGGTGATGCACCTTCCTATGCATCCCAGCATCCTTTTTGCTTTACCTGCTGCCTTGTCACACTGTTTCCCTACTTTGAGGTCATCAGAGATGATAACCCCAAGGTCTCATTCCTGCTTGGTGCATGCTATATCCTCACTCCCTCCCCAACTGATATGATGATCCAGGGTTTTTGTGCCCCCATATGCATTATCTTGGACTTCTTTGCATTGAATTTCAACTTCCAGAGCCTTACTTATTTGTCAAGCTTCTGCAGGTCCCTCTTCATTCTGTCTATATCCTCTAGCATGAGCCAAATTTTCAACATGGACTTTTTGGGACTCCACCTCATGAACACTGGCACTGTCATTTTGGTACTCTGTCTTGAAAGATGATTTCACTGTGGCTGAAAGAAATCTCCTTTTTGGACTGAGCAATGCAGTGGATATGCCATTGTGCATGAGGTAAGGTCCCAAAAAGCCCATGTGGAAAATCTGGTGCAAAAATACCCCAAAACGCACGAGTTATGCATGGTCGTTGAAACTGTCCTTAGCACACGTGTAACTTTGCCAATTTATATTTTCACTCCAAGTTTTCAACATAGCCACTTTTCACACCACCTCATGAACAGTACAGCTGCATTTCTCACATCCTGCCCGAAATGTGCTTTTGCACCTCTGGCATGGAATGGTGCGGTCAATGTGCAAAATCACCTTTCAGGATTGAATAACGAAATGACAGTGCCAGTGTTCAAAATGTAGGGTCTCAAAAAGGCAATGCTGAAATTTTGGAGCAAAAGTATGAAAGAATGCTTGAGTTACATGCAATCAATGAAATTTTCCTACGCATGCATGTAACTGCCAATCATTTATACTTTCACTCCAAAGTTTGAACATAGCCATTTCTTCACAGCACCTCATGAATACTACAGCTGTCATTTCTCACATCCTGTCCAAAATGTGTTTCCACAGCTGTGGCACAGAATAGCATTTTGCCATGGATTAAGAAATTTACACCTACAGTATGAGGGTTATGAGCTGGGATGCTAAGAAGACTATGTTAAAAATTTGGGATCACAATGTGAAAAAAATAACAAACTTATGAGTATTTGCTACAATTTTGTTACACACCTTTCTCAAAAAGTAAGGAAATTAATTTCAAAAAACTCCATTTTACAAAACCAGTTAGGGTTTCCATTACACTTTTAAAAGTATGGAAATTCAATGTTAGGGTTACTACGTGTATCAACACAACAACACCAATCTCTGCAAACATTAGAAATAAAGCAGTTATTTGATATATCCCTTGGTGTTCTTCCACCTAACTCATACACCATTGGAGACATTAATAATGTGATGTAGAACAATATATTTGTATGGTCCTATCCTCTGTTGCCTTGATACCTTCCCTACTGTATAGGGCTACTCCCCCTCCTCCCTTGCCCCTGTCTCCCCTAAGTAAGGTATAACCCAGAACCGCTAGAGTGCAGTTGTTGTTGCAGCCACCCCAAGTCTCTGTGATAGTCATTAGCACTAACTTAGCCTCTCCCACTATTGCCTGTAGTCCCCCCCCCACCTCTACCCATGCCTCTGACTCTAGTGAGGAAGGGGTATCCTGGAACACCATTAAGTCAATTTTAACCTCTGCCACAAACGCCTGCAGTTTACTCAAGTTTGTTGTTTAGACTTGTGGTATTTAGGCAAACCAATCTTCATGCACCCAGTTTCTTCCTCCCCTCTTGTCTGGTCCCCTCCTTATGCTGTCCACTCTGTCCCCCTCCCTTATATATCCAGTCTCCTGTGCCCTGTTTTTTGCCAGTCAGTGGGATATAGTTTCCATGAAATCTGTCTACTTTAGTTCATAATTCAGACTCGGACACCCCTTCAAAGTATATTTGCCCTGAAGAAACCCACAGAGGTCAGCTTGGGGGAGGCCAAAGGCTTCCTTTAATTGCACAATGGACTTCAGGAGTCTGGTCCTGGGAGCTACTAACTGTTGGATGTTATGAATCTCTTTAGAGGACTGGCCTTCCCAGTTTAGCATCTTACCTACAACCTTTATAGTGGGGTTATTCCTAAGGGATTTATGTATTCCAAAAGTGAGGTCCTTTCATGCAATCACATTTGTGAGCTTTTACCATGCCTCCCTGGCAAATCTTATGGACAGTGGAATCCTACGATACTTTGATATTACCTCTACAAGGGCAATGCAAATTGTCATTACTGCACAGACAGCTTGCTCCACTTTGATGAAATTTGGGAGGTGTGGTCAGTGATCCTCCAATCTAGGCCAAGGTTTGCTTAATCTTATTTGGGACACGAAAGGCCCACATCCAAGAGAGGCTCTACCCTCTTTTATCAGTAGGTGCTCTCAGTGTTTTTGTACTAAACCTAGGTTTGTTTTTTTCTCCTATATGAGGTTAGAGATTAATCTGTCCATTTGTCACCCCCATCTTGTGTGGAATGAGAATGGGCAGATTGTTAAGGCAGAAGATTAATTTCGGGAGAATTATTATCTTAATTGCTGATATCTTGTCCAGTATAGTGAAGTTGAGCTTTTGCCATTTATTTATCTCTTAAGATGGCTCAGCCAGTAGTGGAGGAAGGCTGTGAAGAATCGGATCTTGCACCCAGCACTTCATGCTAAGATACCATATCCCCTGTGGTGACCATTGTAAGATGTTATCTCCTACTTGAATACATTGTGGGTCCTATGTTGAAAGTGATACAATCTTTATTTTTGGACCAGTAGATTTTAAGTCTCAACAGGGCTCAGAAATTTGAGAGTAGAGAGGACTTTTGGTAGTGATTATTCTGCCTCCGAAAATGTGAGTAGGGGGGTCATCCACATACAAAATGGTTTTATGAGTGTAAGGTCCCATGTGATGCATCTCACCCCTGGCTCCTGCCTTAGCACTACCCCCCAGGAGCTCAGTTTGCCAAAACAAATGAAGAGGGGACAATGGGCAGCCTTGTCAAGTTCCTCAGAGGAGTCAGAATACTGAGAATAGAAACATAGAAACACTGACTTTGACAGCAGATAAGGGCCGCTTGGCCCACCTAATCTGCCCATTTCCCTACCTATTGGATAAGCTGCAGATCCTAGTTAACCAACAGCCTACGTCTTCCTACCCCCCACAAGAAGTGCCTTATGTCTGTCACATGTATTCTTGAATTCCCCGAAGTTTTTGACCCCATAACATCCTCAGGAAGGTCGTTCCATGTGTCCACCACCCTCTCTGTGAAAAAATACTTCCTCACATTGCCCCTGAGCTGTCCTCCTTATCTTTAAATTGAGCCCTCTTGTTCTTGCACATCTCTTTTTCCAAAAGATGCTACCCTCTTGGACTTTGCTGATTCCCTTGAGGTACTTGAATGTTTCTATCATGTCCCCCCTCTCCCTCCTTTCCTCAAGGGTATACATATTAAACTCCTTTAGTCTCTCTTTGTACGGCTTCTGTTGCAGACCCTGCACCATTTTAGTTGCCGTCCTCTGGACAGCCTCCATTCTGTCCATGTAATTGTGGAGATGAAGTCTCTAGAACTGCACACAGTACTCCAGATGGGGTCTCACCAACTATTTGCACTGAGGGATAACAACTTCCTGTTTTCTACTGGTGATGCCTCTCTCTGTATATCCCAGTATCCCCCCCCCAGCCATCCCTACTGCCTTATTACATTGTTTGCTTACCTTTAGGTCATCTAATATGACTACGCCCATGTCCCTTTCCATTTTTGTTGTTGTTACAACCCCCCCAACCCCATTGTGTACTCTTTCCCAGGGTTTTTGTTCCCCAGGTATATTACTTTGCACTTCTTTGCATTGAATCTAAGCTGCCATACTTTTGAACATTACGCCAACCTTGCCAAGTCCCTTCTCATCCTTTCCACCCCCCTTTGTGTTGTGTACCAACCCTGTTACAGATCTTTGTGACATCTGCCAAGAAGCATACTTTTCCTTCTAGTCCCTCTGCAATGTCACTTCTAAAGACATTAAAAAGGACCGGATCCAATACTGATCCCTGTGGTACCCCACTAGTAATCCCCCTTTCTTCAGCATGGACTCCATTTACTATTACCCTCTGTGTCTTATTGTCCAGCCAATGTTTTAACCAGACTACCATCCTGGAACCCACTCCCAGGCTGGCTAATTTGTTTATTAATCTTTTGTGTGGGACTGTGTCAAATGCCTTGCTAAAGTCTATGTAGGTCATGTCCACAGCCCCTACCTGGTCTGCTACTTTGGTCATCCAGTCAAAGAAATCTTAGATTTGTCTGACATGACTTTCTCATTGTGAATCTGTACTGTCTTGGGTCCTGTGCCCTGCTGGCCTCGAGGTACTCAACAATTCTTTCTTTCGGAAGTGATTCCATCATTTTCCCTACCACTGAGATCAAACTAACAGGTCTGTAGTTTCTTGCTTCTGCTTTGCTTCCACTTTTGTGAAGGGGACTCGCATCTGCCCTCCTCCAGTCCTTAGGTACTACACCATCCTCTCATGATTTGTTAAAAAAGGTAGTCAGTGGTGTCACTAGCTCTCCCCTTAGTTATTTTAGAATTCTGGGGTGAATCTCATCAGGCCCCATTGCATTGTCCACCTTCAGTTTTAGGAGTTCTTTCAGAACCCTTTCTTCTGTGAAAGGACTGGTATCGACTCTCCCCCCCCATCCACAGTGCTTCTATTGAGTGGATTAATTACCTCCCCTTCCTCTTCTTTTGTGAATACTGAGCAGGCAGAAGTCCTAAATGAGTACTTTGCCTCAGTTTTTACAAGGGGGGATGGAGTGGCTATGTCTTGTGAGGGGAGCGGGGGCAAACCAGAGCAAGGGCTGGGACTGGTAGAGACCAGGGGCCCTGATGGGTCTGGGGAAAGGAAGTGGCCACCACAGATAGGTGGGGGCCCAGCAGTGCAGGGTGAAAAGGAGGAGGACATAGAGGCTGAAATCCCAGTAGAGAGAGTATGGGAAGCCCTCAGATGGAGAAAGCACCTGGGCCAGATGAGATGCATCCCAGGCTGCTGAGGGAACTGGCGGATGTCCTGGCGGAGCTTTTCAACATCTGTCCAAGGACTTTGTGGGTGCCCCAAGACTGGAGGGTGGCCCATGTCATGCCGATCCACAAGGGCAGATCAAGAGAGGAGGTGCGAAATTACAGGCCCGTTAGCCTGACATCGGTGGCCAGCAAGGTGATGAATGGTATTGTGAAGGAAAGGCTAGGGGGGTTACTGGAGCAAACTGGGTACTTGGATGATAGGCAGCATAGCTTTGTCATGGGAAAATAGTGTTGAGTTCTATGACTGGGTGATGAGGGCCCTGGACCAGGGTAGGCCAGTGGACGTCCTCTTTCTGGACTTTAGCAAGGCATTTGATTCGATACCCCACTGTGGCCTGCTGGCTAAGCTGAAGGAAATGGGGGTAGGGAGACATTTGTTAAGATAGATAGGAAATTGGCTCTCTGAACGTACTCAGAAGGTGGTGATTGGAGGGTTAGCCTCATCCCTAAGGTGGGTTACTAGTGGGGTTCCCCAGGGGTCACTGCTGGGGCCACTTCTATTCAATGCCTATATCTCAGACATCAGGAGGGGGATCAGGAGTGAGATGAGTCTCTTTGCAGATGACTCAAAGCTGGGTGCAGTGGTGGAGGGATGGGTGACCTTGCAGGAGGACCTGGAGGCTCTGGAAAGGTGGTCATGAAAATGGAAACTAAAATTCAATGCGGGTAAGTGCAAGGTTCTGCACCTGGGAGTCAGAAATCCAGGCCAGGGGTATATCCTGGGAGGAGACATGATTCAAGTCACGGAGGGTGAGAGGGACCTGGGGTAGTGGTAGATGTCAAAATGAACAACTCGGAGACCTGTAGGAGGGCAGCGTCAAGGGCAAATAGGATGCTGGGATGCATCGCAAGGGGGATTTCCTCCAGAAACGCAGAAGTGATCCTTACACTGTACAACTGCTTAGATAGGCCACACCTCGAGTATTGTGTACAGTTTTGGAGACCACATTTAAAGATTTCTCCCTCATGAGTTAGTTCCAACACTAGCTGACTCAGGCATGCCCCCTGTAGGGCATCGAGAATGACCCTGCTCTTGGATGTGGCTGCAGCAAAGGTGCTCCAGTTAACATCTGGCATATTCAGGTCCCCCATCAACAATATCTCCCCTTACTCTGCCATCCTAAGGATGCCCTCTATCATTTCCTTGTCCACTGCCTCCCCCTTAGATGGGAGTCTGTATACAACCCCATTGCAGATTGTGGTGCCATTTTTGGTCTCCAGGGTGACCCACAGTACCTTCCCTCCTCCCTGCTTACCCTATAGTTCTGTTGCTTTGATCCTTTCCCTTATGTAGAGAGCTAGTCCTCTCCTTCTACCCTCCTGTAGATTGTGTACCCATGTATGTTGACATCCCAGTCATGGTTCTCTGTGTACCATATTTCTGTGACTGCCACGATATCCAGGCATCCCTCTTCCATCAAGGCCATCAGTTCAGGGAGCTTGTTACCTAGACTATGGGCATACGTCCATTCATATGGGCATTAGGGGAGGCAAATAATGCCATAACCCACAAAATAAGTAATTTCATGCCACCAAGTCAAATACTTATTCTGCATCAGTGACCACCAGGCTGAGGAACTTAAACACTGTGATGTTTGATCCTGCTCATTAACCACATTCTGGAGGTTATCAAACCCATGGTGCACTTTCATGAGCACACAAACTGAAGGAATGCTCTGTACTGGTGGTGCACACAGCAAAAGGATGCAGTGTGAAAATATTGGAGCTTGGCTAACACATTACATACCTCCATACACTTTGAGTTAATGCAGGTTAAAATGCCATGTGTATTTTCAATACAAGATGAGACACCCTCCATGACCTGACCTAACATTTCACCCAGGTACTCTGGGCTTTGTCAAGGGTATACTGGCCCCTAGTAAAGTGTCACTTATATAGCACACATAAAGTGGCCACAGTACAAACAACTAATACATCAGTGCAAAAACATATGAACCAGACATAATAACCTTTTAAAACACAGTGGTTACACCCTCATCCCTTGCACTTTTCAACAAGGCATCAACTTTTGTTTTATACACTAGAGTGAAATCAGTATTCAAGGAGCGGTAAAAGCTGACATTTGACCTCCAGGATATACTTGGCAGTATCCTGCATTGCCACTGCCCTCTTCCATCCACAGGTTTTATTGTAATGTCTTTATCTCTAAGACTCCAACGTGACTGGTATTTCTGTGCAGTACAGTTAACAAAATGGGGTTTTCAGGGTGTTTAAAAAGTTTCTCAAGTTATTGCTCAAACACGTTTGGAAAAGCTAAGACTAGGTTATTAGGAGGAGACAGAAAACAGACTTTTTAGACAGTTTTCTCTCCAGTGCTGTATTGTCATGGATGGTACTGTTTACTAAAGCCACAAGTTCCATATTCTGCTGAGAATCAGGCTGTGGTGCTCTGGAGCACCTCATACAGGCTTGTTCAGTTTTTCAGAAGCAAAGAAGCTTTTAAGATTAAGGAGTCTTGTTAGGCAGTAAAGGTCAGCAATAGATTCACAAGGATTAATATGCTTTGTGTGGATAAATGAAGGTCAGACAGATGACTCACCCACTGTCAAGGGGTAGACATAGATGTTTATAATGTTTAATAACGTCTCCTGCTGCTCGCCTTCTGCTTGAATCCCTGATGTTGCTGCAGATGCCCTCCTCTGTTGCTGCCACCCGCCACTTCATACTGGCTTGTATCTCCTTGGAAACAGATATTCCTGTTGCTGTGATCTGAGTTGAGTTTCCTGAGCCAGTGCGAGGGTGGTGGTGGTGGTGGTGATAGTGAGCTGTCCCCTAAAAAAGCTATTTTATTTATTTATTTAGCTTTTGTTAACCAGGTAAGTACACTAGACAAAGCATGTGTATTTTCAGGTATGACCTGGGAGACTCATTGGTTGACTCATTGTTCTGCTGATTCTTTAGCAACAAACATGGGTTGTGGGGTGGGGGGTGGGGGCACATTTCTTGGACCAGTCCCAAATATAATTTATAGTAAGCACCCACAGAACATTGACAAAGGCAATCTGGACAATGTGCATGTTCATGTGGGAATGTCAAAATCATACATATAAATTCATTGGATTGGAGAAGGTACAGTTGAGTCCGAGGGGTGGAGATCTTGACAGATTGCTATAACAAAGGGTGTCCTAATTGCTCTGTACCCTGAGGGGACTCAAAACTCCAGGCCTTAATGAAAGCAATGAACTGAAATGCTTTCTTGGTTAAAGGCCTGTTTGTTTTTGGATCAAGTAATTGCCACGGTACATATAAAACAATTTGTTCAGGCAAATGTACTGGGAAAACATGAACAGTGAGCATTGTGTGCAATAAATGCTCAGGATATCTAAAGTACTGTATTATTTAGTATAACATATTTAACTTGGATATTTATTTCTAAAGAAGGACTGATGTGTTTTAAAGTTATGTCTGGTTTGCACATGTATTTGTTTCTCCACTGATATTTGTATTCATTATCTGCACTGTGATCACCTTAAATGTGTGCTATAGTATATACAAAACACTCAGCAAGCAGCCAGTACAGTCAGCACTTGTTTACCCATCTCTCATGTATCCATTTCTCTTATGTATCCGTCTTTGACTGCATGATTTTTTATTTCCCATTTTGTTTACACCTGTTTATCTGTCTCTCGCATCATCCTCTTCTGTTGCCCATCCTGCTTGTTGTCTCCTATATGGATCTCAATATTTACTCTCAGATAACTGACCCTTTTCATCCCCAGTAGAGTATTGTACAGAAAACCACAGTTGGAAGTATTGAGGAAGGAGCTCCCTGAGGAAAGAATGGGGTTCGGAAGGGGGGGGCAGGTCATCTGGAATCACATCAGAAGGGGGCACAAGGAGAGATGAGACACAAGACAAGAAGCAGCAGGGAAACAATGACCAGGGAACCAGTAGAGCCAGACAGGGGTTCTTCATTGGTCATCAAGGTAAATGGGTGCAAGCAGCAGAGGGTATGCAGAGGCAAAGAGTTGAGTGATGCTCTGAGCAAAGGGCATACAGAGGGAGATTCGCAGGCAGAGCGGGGGGCTAGGAGAAAAATACCCTCAGAGGGGCACCGAGCTCCGACTCTTCCGAAAGAGTGTTTTCATTAGAAGTGGATGGAGTCAGAGCCGAGGTGGAGATGATGGGGGATAGCAACAATTCCAAGAGTAATAGACCAACTGTGAACGAGAAAGAGGCAGTGGTAGAAAAGAGGTTGGTGTGGGGTAGGGAAGGGGATCTAAGCAGAGGTCTGGGAGTGGGGTGGGGAAACCAGGCCAGGCGAATGCAGGATTCAGGACAAGTTGGATGTTGGGCACGAGGAGTCCAGGAGGAGGCAAGTCATAGGCCATAATAGGGAACACCAACAGGACATTCAGGAAGATGGAAGAAGGATGGTGGCACTGTTAGGGTACTCTATAATCAAAGGCATCAGATGGGGAAGGAAGGGGGCAAGAAACAATGCTGTTAAAGGGAAACAATGGAGAAGGTGCAGCTTTACCCAGGCACTGCAAACATTCCTGATTAGTGCTTTCTGACAGTAATTTTTTTTTTAATTCTTCTAATTGCTTTTTTAGTGATTTAAACAGTGACCTTCAGCTTCCACTTCGTTTTGCTGGCAGCCACCATTTCATGAGCAGCAGAGAGCTTCCTGAGCTCACTTTATGCTAATATGACCTGCCAACCAATAGCAGAGGTCAAACAGGCATATTAGCATACAGAGAGCTCAGGAGGCTCACTGCTGCTCATGAAATGGCTGCTGCCAGCGAAAGAAAGTGGAAGTTGTTGGTAGCTGTTCTAAATAATTTAAAAAAGCTGTTACTGTCTGATGGCACTAATTGATAGTTTCTGTAGTGTCTGAGGAAAGCTGTGTCTTTTCCATTGTTTTCCTTTAAGGTACACTGCATGCCAGGAATGAGGTGAGACACCACATTCCTTCTTGGGGCAAGCAGGAAGATGAGAGGACACAACTGGTGTTTCACCTAGGTACCAATGACTTAGAAGGAAATGGTCTGTTAGAGGTGCAGACAAGGTTCAAGGAGCTGGCCAGGTTTTGTGGAAACAAATTTTTCCTTCCATTTCATTCTCGGAGGTGTTGCTTGTACCCAGAGCAAGCACACCCAGGAAGGAAAAAATAGCAGAATTTAACAGATGGCTGTGAGGATGGTGTAAGCAGATGGGGTTCAGTTGGATAGGTGACTGGGGTTCTACATGGGAGGAGGAGGGGCTGTATGCCCCTGACAGACTGCACCTGAAAGCAGCAGGTGCAGCTGTATTAAAGAATAAACTGGAAGACTTCATAGTTGGGAAGATAAATTTAAAGTGAACTGGGGGGGGGCTAATGACAGGGCCACCCTTAGGTGTCGAAGCACTGGGAGGCTTTCAGCCTCCCTCCCAGGATAAGGCAGACATACAGAGATCAAGCACAGCTAAAGAGGGGTGGGATAAGGAGGATCTGGGAGGCAGCCAGCCTACCCCCCCAGGGTCCGCTCCTCCCCACGGCAAAGCAGATATAATGGCTGCATGTAGCAGCAGGAAGGGATTGGATAGTGAAGGGAGGGCTTTATGGTGGAGGGCTTTGGTGGTGAATGCCAGGAGTCTGGGGAATAAACTGTGGGAACTGGAGGCCACCATGGCAGATGAGGCTCTCGACATGGTAGTAGTGTGCGAGACCTGGTGGAATGAGCATCATTCCTGGGAGATGGTGATTCCTGGGTATCATTTATTTAGGAAAGACAGAGTGGGGAAAAAAGTGGGGAGTGGTAGCATTATACATTAATGAAGAAATCGGGACCATGGAGGAGCAGGAAGAGGAAGGGGAAGTGGAGGTGATGTGGGTCACCTTAGACAGGAATAATGGGAAGCAGTTGAGAGTAGGAGTGGCGTACCGGCCTCCTACACAGAGGGAGGAAGGAGATGAACATCTTGTAAAGTCAGCAATGAGAATGGCATGGAAAGGGGAAATTCTACTGGTTGGGGACCTCAACCTCTCTGATATAGATTGGGAGGCCCAAACAGCAGCATCAGCTAGGAACAAGGGCATCCTAGAGGCACTACAAGGCATACTTCTACACCAGCAGGTCAAGGAGCCCACTAGGGGTGGTAACCTATTGGATGTAGTCCTTAGTAATAGAGACAGTTTGGAGGAGGTGGAGGTAGGTGATGAAACAGGAACAAGTGACCACAGAGCAGTCAAGTTCAAGGTGAGAATGGGCAGGGAGAAGAACATCATGAAAGCCAGGATACTGGACTTCAGAAAGGCAAACTTTAGCATGATGCAGAGGGTATTCGCTGAAGAAATGTCAAGGATGGGGAACAAAAAGGAGGTTGAGGATTTATGGCTAGCCATCAAGGGAGGAGTGCAGAAAGCCATGGACTCATGCATCAGGAGAGTCGGGAAGCACAAGAGGAAGAGAAGACCCTTTTGATTTAATACAGAGGTGGTGAAGGTGGTCCAGGAGAAAGCCAGGGCTTTCAGGAAGTACAAGTCAACACAAAGGATGGAGGATGGGGAGGCCTACAGGGAAAAGAGGAGGGAGGCAGGGCAGATGATAAGGAGGGGTAAAGCAGTCACTGAGGAGAGGATAGCAAGGCAGACCAGGAGTGGGGATAAAACCTTTTTTAAGTATGTGGGAGAAAGAAGGAAATCACAGCAGGGAATTGGAAAATTAAGGGGTCAGAGGAAATTAAGGGGAAATTTAAGGAAATTAAGGGGAACTATTCTGGAGGGAGACTTGGAGAAAGCAGAGGCCTTAAACAATTACTTCTGTTCAATCTTCACGAAGGAGGGAGGGAGAGGGCAGCGGACCAGTAGAGGAAGGGAAGAGGGGAACCCACAGGTACTGTACATGGATCCTATAGTGTTCACAGCTGACAGAGTAAGTGAAGAGCTGGGTAGACTTAGGGTAAATAAAGCGATGGGGCCTGATGGCCTACACCCAAGGGTACTCATGGAGCTGAGGGAGTTACTCACACCACATTTGGTGAGACTGTTTGACATGTCATTGGATACAGGCATGGTACTGCAGCTTATCCTCTATGTAGGGAAATGGGCAGACTAGGTGGGCCAAGCGGTCCTTATCTGCTGTCAAAGTCTATGTTTCTACATTACCCGAGGACTGGAAAAGGGTGGAGGTGGTTGCACTACACAAAGAAGGAAGGAAGGACGAGGTCAAAAACTACCGCCATGTTAGTCTCACCTTGGTGATGGGGAAAGTAATGGAGACATTACTAAAGGCAAGTCTGGTGGCATTTCTGGAGGCAAATGGTCTACAGGATGAAAGGCAGCATGACTTCACTAAAGGTAGGTCCTGTCAGACTAACCTAATAGAGTTTTTCGATTGGATGATGCAGATAGTGGACCAGGGAGGGGTAGTGGACGTGGTCTACCTGGACTTGGCAAGGCCTTCGACACCATAAGGCACCGTACTGCACAGAAGGCTGGTGAATAAGCTGGACGGTCTGTGTGTGGGCCACAAAATCTCAAGGTGGGTAGGGAGCTGGTTGACGGGCAGGTGACAAGCAGTGGTAGTAAATGGGACACACTCCAGGGAACAGGCAGTGATCAGCGGGGTGCCACAGGGGTCAGTACTAGGCCACTACTCTTTAACATCTATATTAGTGATGTCGCAGAGGGATTGGAGGCCAGGTGTGCCTGTTTGTGGATGATACGAAAGTCTGCAATAGAGTGGATTCACAAGGGGAAGTGAAGGCCATGAGGAGGGACCTGGAAAAGCTAGAGAGGTGGTCAGAAACCTAGCAACTAAAACTTAATGCAGGAAGTGCACAATGATGCAGTGATACACCTGGAGATGAAAAATAAGAAGGCAACTTACTCCCTTGAGGGATGGGGAGGAAATCATTGCAAAGAAACAGAAATAGGATCTGGGGATTGTGGTATCACGGAATCTTAAGGTGGGGAACCAGTGTAGCAAGGTGGTGGATAAGGCGAATGGCATGTTGGCCTGCATTGCAAGGGGTTTTACTAGTAGAAAGAGGGAGGTGCTAATGCCTTTGTCCAGAACCATGGTGAGGCCGCACCTAGAGTACAGGGTGTAGTTCTGGAGACCACACTTGCGCAGGGATATAGAGATGATGGAGAGGGTGCAAAGGAGGGTGACCAAGATGGTACAAGGGATGCGGGATATACCATGTGAGCAGAGGTTGAGGGAGCTGAACCTGTACTCACTGGAGACTAGGAGGGAGAGGGGGACAAGATTGAGATTTTAAAGTACCTCGGGGTGTAAACAGGGTGAAGGAAGGAAGTCTGTTCAAAATGAAAAAAGGAGAGTACACAAGAGGGCACTGGCTCAAATTAGAAGTTGGGAGATACAAAGGCAATGTAAGAGGGCAGTTCTTCACAGAGAGAGTAGTGGAAGCCTGGAACGGTTTGTCGGAATTGGTGGTGGGAGCCGAGTCGGTGTAGGGCTTCAAGAGGGCATGGAACAGACATAAGGGGTTGGGGAAGGGGATGATAGCATGTTAAGGGGGGGTGGGAGGAAACAGGGGAGAGTATAAGGGCAGACTGGATGGGCCATGTAGTCCTTTTCTGTTGGCAAATTTCTGTGTAATCTGTGTATATCCTCCTTTGTTGTCTGGTTTCCAGTGAAAACCTGTTCAGTGCCTTTAGCCAATCTTCATAGGATCTCTTTTCCTGGTCCTGAATCATCTTGTTAATCCTACATTGTACCCTTTGTAGCCTGCCCTGTCCTTTTTATGGTGAGGACTCCAGAACTTGGCACAGTACTCCAGGTATAGCCTTACCAGTGACCTTTTCAGTGGTAATTGTACCTCCTGCCTTCTACCGTCAAAACCTCCCTCCATTCATCCCAGCATCCTTTTGGCCTTGCTCAAGGCCTTGTTAAATTGGCTGGTTTGTGTAAGGGAGTCACTAATGATGACTTCTAGGTCCCTGTGTTCTATTGTCATGCCCAGATTAACCCCACCCATCCATTTTTCTTTTATGGGGATTTTATTCCCTAAGTGCATAACTTTGCACTTTTAACAGTGAATTTCAGCTACCAGACTTTGGATCAATGTTCCAGGCTTTGAACTCCCTTATCACCTCCACTTTGTCAATCCTACCTCAGAGCTTAGTGTCACCTGCAAATAGACACATCCTGCCCTGAATTTCCTTTCCCATGTTGCTGATGAACATACTGAAGAGAACTGGGCTCAGAATGGATCCCTAAGGTACTTCATTAGTGGCCACTTGTTCCTCTGTTTTGACCCAATTCATCACAACTCTCTTCTGCCCCTCCAACCTACTCCCTACCTACTTTTCTATTTCCTTAGTTGTTCATATGTGCCTCATCTTCTTCAGCAGTCTTTGATGTGGCACCTAGCTGAGTACCTTGCAGAAGTGAATAAATCTACAGTATGGCTGTTAATGACTTGAGTTATCCAGTCAAACAATACCATCAGGTGGTCTGACAAGAACTCCCTATTATGAATCCATGCTGCTTGCTATCCTGAAGTCCACTTTTCTCCTGATATTCCACTAGATCTTCTTTGACTAGTGTTTCTATCAGTTTCCCTACCACAGAGGTAGGGGTCTACCTTAACTTTTTTTGCACTAGCCAGCCGGGCTAGTGAACCAGTGATTGCACTAGCCCGCAGAAGTTTGCACTAGCCCGCTGTCAGTATGGTTCACAGTGATTTGCTCAACAAAAGGCAAATAAAATCAAAATGTATCAAGCACGTCTGAATTTATTTGAAACCTAAATTACAAATGAACTTAGTGAAATAAAATACTTCATATATATATAAATAACACTCAGTGAAGTCAGTGTCTTAATGTCATTGTCCTAAAGTTCTTAATATAAAAGTCAAACGATCCTTAAATGCTGCTGGATTGTGTGGTGTCAGGGGAGTGTGGCTCACTCTCAAGCACACTTGTATCACTATCAGAGTCACTCTCAGCTTAGACAGATCACTGGGACAAGGCTGAAAGAACAGCGGAGGTCAGAATGCTGGTTTAACCTCCCTGTGTTCCTGGGCTGTAGCCTGTTAGTCTCTTGTTTGTTTAGTGCTGCGATCTCTCACTGTTCCAACTGCATCCTGGTGTGAATGCTGGCAAATCTAGTGATGTGTTTTACTTTGGTGGGTCAGAGTCAGGGGTCTGTCTTGGTACTTTTACTGCCTGTGGAGATAGAGACCAGCTGTTACAGTTAGGATGGAGGACCCGTTTTCTGACTGGTGCATGTTTGCTGCAGCTGCTGCTTCAGAGTTTTGGAAGCAGCTTCTCAGAATGATGGTGACCACAGGGTGACAGGGTTGGGACAAGGAATCATACTGTTCTGATTGCGTCCTGACTCCTGAATGCTGTGGGGCGTTGACTGTTAAGTTTTGGGGGGGGGGTGCTCTGGTTACATTTTTCCTTTGGAGTAGCCCATTTTCTCACCTCATGCATATTATCTGCTGCCACTGCTGTTTTGCAGCTTCTCAGATGGTGACCACAGCAGTGGGTCACAGGGGACAAGGCTAAAACAAATGGAACAACGGAGATGAGGTCAGAGTGCATTACTAGCCAAGGTAACTTTCTTTCAGCTTCAGCAGTCTGTCTTCATTTACTCAACGTTATGGTGCACATGCTGCCTTACCACTAGTCTTGACTTAAATACTGAGCTGCTTGTCTTTAATTATGTATAGTTTGCGGTCTCACATTTCTGACTGCACTTTGTCCTGAATGTTGCTGCTGGGATATTGTTCAGTTTGACTTGGGGGGGGGGGGGCCTCCTTTGTGGTCCTATTCAGTTGTCCGATACCATTTCTTTTTTTGCTTCTTTGCAGTCTCACTGCTCCGACCTCACTTCATGCTGGTGTTTTTTTTTTCTTTGTGACTGCACGAGTGCCACACAGCACAACAGGCAGAGAATGGAACTGCAGCTTTCCACCAGAGGAAATGCAGTAGCCCAACTGGGCAGGTGACAGAGATCCTGCACTAGCCCATGGCAATCTGCACTAGTACCCGGGCTAGTAAATGAATGTTAAGATCGACCCCTGCACAGACGTAAGGCTGATGGGTCTAAAGTTTGCCAGCTGCTCCTAGCTCCCTCTGTTGTGTAGCAGAACCACATCTGCCATCCTCCAGTCCTCAGAAACCACCCCTTTATGCATACAACTATTGAATAGCTCCACCTTGGGTTTGGTTAAAACTGATGCCAGTTCCCTTACCACCCTGAGATGCATCCCACTTGGCCCCAGGGCCTTATTTACCTTCAGGTTTACTAGCCCTTTTGACTTTCACTGGTAAATTTCTGCAGTTTTTTTTTTCAGGACCCCTCTATCAACTTCCTTTATGTCACTTCTGGTAAGGGTCTGCTATTCTCCCTACTGAATACTGAGCAGAAGTAGTCATTTAGCACAGCTGCTTTCTGCCTGTCCACCTCTATTACCACGCCCCCTCCATCAGCCTGACAGTTCCCTCTCCCATCTTTCTTTTTTCTCTCATATGTCTAAAGAATTGTTTTCCACTCCCTTGTCCCCCTCTGCAATTCACATCACTTTGACTGTCTTTGAGATCCTGACCACCCACTTGGCCTCTCTAATTTTCTCCTAGTACTTGCCCAATTCTTCATTCCCCTGCTTTTCTTTGTAACTTATAAAGGCCCTCCTTTTTTAGCCCTCATTGCCTCATTGAAAAATAGAAACATAGACGCTGATGGCAGAAGGAGACTGTTAGGTCCACATAGTCTGCCCATTTGATTTTGACCTATTTTGATACTCTAGTTGCCTTTTGTAGTCAGGGCAGTTCTCTTGTGTCTATCCCATGCATTCTTGAATACCCTACATTGTTGACCCCCACAACCTCTTGGGGCAGGCTGTTCCAAGTGTCCACCAATTTATCTGTGAAGAAAAACTTCTTGGTGTTGCTAGAGAACCTCACTCCTTGCAGCCTGAGGTCATGTCCTGTGGTCCTGGAGCTCTTCTTGTAGTAAAAAAGTTCCTGTGTCTGCACCTTGTTAATGCCTTTTATGCACTTGAATGTTTCAATCATTTCCCCTCTCTCACTTCTTTGACCCAGGGAGTACATATTCAGTTCCCTAAGTCTTTCCTCTTAGGACATGTACTGCAGTCCCTGAATCAATTTTGCTGCCTTTCTCTGTACTGTTTCCACCTGGTCAATGTCCTTCCTGAGGTGAGACCTCCAGAATTGGACTCCCTTATTCCAGGTGAGGCCTGACCATTGATCTATACAGTGGTAGTACCATCTCTCTCTTCCTGTTCGTGATTCCCCTCCCAGTGCAGCCCAGTATTCTGTTGGCCTTCATTGTTGCCTTTTCACACTGCTTACTAACTTTCAAGTCATCTGAGATTATGATTCCCAGATCTCATTCCTGGTTTGAGGCTGCCAATCTTTCGCTTCCTAGGTAATACTCCTTTCTTGGATTTTTCTTTCCAATGTGCATGATCTTGCACTTTTTGGCATTAAATCTCCGCTGCCACACTCCAGACCATTCTTCTAGTTTCTTGAGGTCAGCTTCCATCTTATTGCCTCATGAAGAAAAGTATCCTTTCTGCCTGTTGGAGATGAATACTGTTTAATTTGTATTTTAGTAGGGTTATGCAACTCAGTTCCAGGTCAGAGCAGGGTTGTTGGGCATTGCATTGTTCCTCTACTGCCTTCAGTTGTGAGATGAAGTCTAATAACTCCCATTTCCTAGTTGTATTCTCATGTGCTGAACAGCCGATAACGTGGCCCCATATTAACATCCTGGAGACATCCCAGAACCTGGATTCAGATGTGTCTGGGTTCATTTTAATTTAAACCTAAGAATACATTTTTTATAGCTAAGTTTGAAACTCTGTGGACTAGAAGATGAAGGGGGTTCACCTTCTATTTCAGAGACTTAGCAGCTATGTGTACAGGACTACCTTGATATTCACCTGCACATTGTCCAAGAGAACTATAGGCTAAGTGGTACTATCTAACATTTCATGATATCATTGCAAACTCAAGAGGATGTGGTCCAGTCTGCTACAAGTGGGAAACCTTGGGGATTGATATCAGACCCTGGCTGTATGGTGATACAGCAGCCAGATGGAGGGGAAAAGGGGTTCTTCTGGTACATTGGAGAGCGGAGAAAAACTAAGGGCCATCTCAGCAGATTGAGATCAGAAGGAGGGTGGGTGGAAGAGGTGAGGGACTAGGCAGAGGTATTTAACAAGTACTTTGCCTCTGTGTTCACTAGGGAGGGGGATGGGATATCTACAAAGCAAGGCACGAAGGGGATAGAAACATCAGTAAGTGGGATCAGGGGAGCAACAAAATGGAGCAAGAGGAGAGAGAGAGGTACCCAGGGGTGTCACATCTGGGTAAAGATAAAAAGGCCAGTAAGGTGGAGGGACAGATGATGCTATCTCTGCCAAAAGGTGTGGTTAGCCCTCAAGGCCCTAAAGAAAGACAAATCTCCTGGGCGGATGGCATTCATCCGAGAGTACTATGGGAATGGATGGACATACTGGCTGCACCCTGGCGGAGCTTTTCAGCAGGTCACTTGAGACAGAGAGTACCTGGGGATTGGCAGAGGCACATGTGGTACCAATCCATAAAGAGGGTCGAGGCGTACCAGGTAACTATAGACCCATCAGTTTGACCTCGGTGGTGGGAAAATTAATGGAGAGTATACTAAAGGAACAATTGTGGGGTGTACTTGGAGGAGGTGGGAGGTCTGGATAGTCGGCAACATGGGTTTGTGCCAGGTAGATCATGCCAAACCAACCTTGTGGAGTTCTATGAATGGGTAACATCAGAACTGGACAGGGGTAAGCCTGTGGATGTATTATTCTTGGACTTCAGCAAGGCGTTTGACTCTGTCCCCCACAAAGGTCTGGTGGAGAAACTGATGGGGTTAGGAGTAGGCCCTTTGATGGTCAGATGGATTGAAAACTGGCTAGCTGGACGAACTCAGAGAGTAGTGGTCTGTGGGGAGCTCTCAAACCCTAGAGAGGTTGGTAATTGGGGTACGCAGAGACTCGGTCCTGGGTCGATCCTGTTTAATGCATACATATGGGACATCAGGGAGGGTATAGGGTGTGAAATGAGTCTCTTGCGGATGACTCCAAGATGGGAGCAGTAGTTGAGGGAGAAGAGGGAGATTGGCCCTGCAAGAGGACCTGGACACCCTGGAAAGCTGGGCTCTACATGGAATTAAATTTCAAAATCACAAGTGCAAGGTGTTGCATCTTGGAGGGAACCCTAAACACAGGTACACCCTGGGAGGGAGGCGCTGGAGGCCTCAATAGGGAAAAAGACCTAGGGGTCATGGTGGATGCATGTATGAATAACTCTGAGCAGTGCAGGAGAGGCGGCTAGCAAGGCAAACAGGATGTTGGGATGCATTGTAAGGGGATCACCGCCTAGGAGCAAGGAAGTGATTCTGCCGCTGTACAATGGACTGGTTAGACTAACAACTTGAGTACTGTGTACAGTACTGAGACCACACTTAAAGAGGGACATACAGCCCTAGAGAGGGTACAGAGGAGGCAACAAAGATGACACGAGGGCTAGGGATTTGACGATGAGGACAGACTTAAGGAGCTCTGCCTGTTTTCACTGGAGGAGAGGAGGCGGGGGACATGATTGAGGTCTTCAAGTACCTCAAGGGAATACATAGGGTAAACATGGAGGGATCTTTAGACTAAAGCAGGAGGCATCACCAGAGGGCATGGTTTGAAGTTGGAAGGTGGAAGGTAAGGGGAAAGAGGAGGAGGTTTTCACTGAGCGGGTGGTGGACCCTTGGAATGCACTGCCTGGTGAGCTAGTTCAGAGGTCCACAGTGGAGGGCTTCAAGAGAGGATGGGACAGACACAGAAAGTGGATGTATCAGATGATGTCCTGTCCCAGGGGGTGGGGATGGATGATACGGGTTTCTGGAGCACAAGGGATGGGAGGGTCTCGGCACCCAACTAAGGATCTAAAGTTCGAGCAGACTCGATAGACCGTAAGGCCTAATCTGCTGGCAAATAGTATGTTAGTATGTTAGTATGTTAGATGTCAATCAATTGAAATTCTTGGTGAAGAAGTGGAACAGGTGACCGACATCTTAGTTGATGGCAGACAGCAGCAAAAAGAAGCAAAGAAAACTAGAATCACCCTATCAGGATTAAGGGTAAAAAAATATTTCCAGCTAACAAAGGGAGAATAGAAGTTGGGAATGCTCAGAGTGGTGCAATGCAGTGGCTGTGGGGTGGCAATGCTGGGAGTGGTGCAATGTGGTGGCTGTTGGGCAGCAGTTGTCAGAGAGACCTTCTGGAGACCGTGATGCTGCCTCATCTGCAAGCACCTCTCTGGGTTGAGGGAGGAGGCTGATAGACTCCAGGCTGAGTTGGCTGGGATTCAGGCAACCACTTCCCACACACACAGACCACCAAGTCTGCCACCACTGCCTCAGAGGGATGCCAGAGAGGAGGAACAGCTGGACTGCAAGGGCTCAGGAAGGGTGGGAGTCATGGGTCAAAGGCACATTCCTCAACTGATACCTCTACACAGTTCCTGTGCTGCTCTGGTGAAGTGGGACTGCCAGCAAAAGGCATCAGTGGTAGAGGCCAGGGAGGATGTGGGGGTCCTCCATAGCACAGAAGACCTCGGAGGAGGAAGCAACTTCTGGTGGGGGAATAGATTGTGAAGGGGATAATATCTGGGAATTGGAAGGAAGAGAGAGGTAGGTAATTGCCTTCATGGCACCCTGGCCTGGAGGGATGGGAAGTGGATTCTAAGGATTACTACAGCAGCAGGATGGAGGCAGAGCTAGATGTCATTGTCCTCCTGGGGACTAATGACCTGGTTAGGAACTTGGCTGGGATAGAGCAGGGGGGTGTAGGGAGTTGAGGAAGGCTCTTAGACAGGTAGCATGCTCAGTGGCTTTCTATGAGGTGCTGCCTGTCTATGACAGGGGAGGAGAGGGGTCTCCGCACCAGAAGTTTCAACTCATATCTGAAGGAATAGTGCAGAGATGAGGGGTTAAGCAACTTTGGGGACTGGGGACCCACCTGGGAGGATAAGGGGCCTATAAATGAGCGATGGACTGCATCCATCCAAAAGGGGGAACCACAGTCCTTGGTGGATGGTTTGAATGTTACTTTGATGAACATTTAGGTGGTGGAAGAGATAGGAGAGGCAGAAACTACCACCCCCACAGGCTAAAGTAGAGAGTAGACAGAACCCGAGAGGAATGAAATCCTCTGGGATACAACTTAATACAGAAAGCAGAGTGGATGAAATGAAGGGGGTGGAAGTGGGTGCATTAAAAAGAGATGGGGAAGGAGAGAAAGCAAAAAGGAAAAAGGGGGTAACAAATGGAGTGGTAACAAAATCTGGAAAGCTAAGTGTGAGAATGATAGATGTCTAGAAAATGAGATTCCAGACCTAGAAGCCATGATGGCAGAGGTCAATCTTGATATTGTGGGCATTACTGAATTATGGTACACTGAAAACCATGACTGGGACATGGCCATACCAGGCTATACTCTGTTCAAGAAGGACAGAGTAGGAAGGAATGGAGGGGGTATGGTACTTTATGTAAAGGAGGGTATTAAAGCAGTGGAGATACAGGGAATACAGGGTGTGAAGAGGTACTTTGGGTCACCACAGAGTCGGGGAATGGAGTCTTTATTTGCACTGGTGTGATCTACAGACATCCAGCAAAGGGGGAGAAGTTAGATAAGGTATTCATGGAAGTCATTGGCAAGATGGTAGAAAAGGGGGAGGTGCTGTTGGTGGTTGACTTCAATCTGCTGGATGTTAATTGGAGCCTCCCAGCTGAGGCCTCAGCTAGAAACAAAGAATCGTGGACTCCCTGCAGCAGGAGTTCCTCAAGCAACTAGTCAGTGAACCCACTTGTGATGGGGCAGTACTGGAACTGGTACTCACCAACAATGACAGTGTTGCTGACATCAAAGTGGGGGGAATCACCTGGGGACCAGCGATCACTGTACAGTGTGGTTCAATATAAGGACAGCTGTGGAATCAAAACACACAAAGGCGAGGGTCCTGGACTTCAGGAGGGCAAATTAAAAAAAAAATGGATTAATGCCTCAAGGATGACCTGGCCGGGGGAGGATGAACTGGGAGGGGTGGAGGGATATTGGGGGAACTACAAAAGGCCATAGTGAAGGCAACAAACCTATGCATCAAGCAAGAAAGCAAAAGAAAGAGGAAGAGATTGCTATAGTTCTTGAAAGAGGTGTTGGAAAAGGAAAAAGCTAAGAGTAGCATACAGAAGGTACAAGGAGATCCAGAAGGAGGAGGATAGAGAGGTGTCTTGGGTAACAGAGAGAAGCAGGGAAAGCAGTAAGGAGCGCAAATGTACAAACTGAAGAGAGAATAGCCAAGGCTGTAACAAAAGGGGAGAAGCCATTTTTTTTAAGTATAAAAGTGAAAAAAGAAAGACCAGGTGTGGGATTATAAGGTTAAGAAAGGAAGGGGAGACTGTGCAGATGGGGGAACAGGTAAAGGCAGACATCCTGAACAAATGCTTTTGTTTAGTGTTCACAGAGAAAAGACATGTAACAGGAGCATTGAAGGGAGAGAGGTGGATGCAAGTCCATTTTTTGACGGAGAGAGTCCTGAAGGGACTTGCACATCTGAAAGTGGTCAAAACAATAGAGCCAGATGGAGTACACCCAAGGGTATTGAGGGAGCCCAGTGAGATAATGGCTGCATCTCTGATGGCCCTATTTAACAACTCATTGGAAACAGGTGTGGTCCCGGAGGACTGCAGGAGGGCAGATGCAGTCTCACTTCACAGAAGTGGTAGCAGGGAAGAGGTTAGCAATTGTAGGCCACTCAGCCTGACTTCAGTGGTGGGAAAGTTAATGGAATCACTGCTGAAAGAAAGGATTGTGGAATACCTTAAATCCAGTGGGTTACAAGACTCAAGGTAGCACAGATTCACAGGGAGGTCATGTCAAATTAATCTGACAGCATTCTTTCACTGGGTGACAAAGGAACCATATCAGGGTGGAGTGGTGGGCATAACCTACCTAGATTTCAGGGAAGTGCTCAACACCATTCTGCATAGGAGACTAGTAGGCAAGCTGGGTAGCTTAGGAGTGGGTACAAAGGTGAGAATCTGGGTAAGAAATTGGTTAAGGGATAGGCAGCAGAGGGTGGTGGTAAATGGAGTTCACTCAGAGGAAGGGAGAGTGGCCACTGGGGTGCCTCAGGAGTCGGTGATTGGACCAGTCCTCTTTAATGTCTTTATAAGTGACATTGCATTGAAGCTGGAAGGGAAGGTCTGCCTCTTTGCAGATTATATCGAACTCTGCAATAGAGTGGACACTTCGGAGGGTAGGGAAGGGTAGGGTAGGGTAGGGTAGGGTACTGAGAAAACTCAAGGGGTGGTCAAATGTATGGCAGCAGGGTTTCAGTGTGAAAAAGTACAAATAAATTGCAAATGAGGTACAGAAACCCAGGGACGGAGTACAACATGGGGAGGTGGTACTGACAACCACCATGCAGGAAATAAACATGGGAATCATCATAGTGGAAGACCTAAAGGTGGCTAGGTAGTGCGATAAGGCAGTTGAGAGGGCATTTATGATGTTGGGGTGCATAGGGAGGGGTATCACCAGCAGAAAGAGGGAGGTGATATTGCCTCTGTATAGATCACTGGTAAGACCCCACCTAAATTACTGTATCCCATTCTGGAGACCACATCTCAGAAAGGACATAGACAGAGTGAATGCGGTCCAGAAGAGGGCAACTATAATGGTGCAGGGTCTGTAACAAAAGCCCTATGAGGATAGGTAAAAGGGCCTAAATATGTACACTCTGGAAAAGAGGAGAGAAAGCAGGCATATAATAGAGACCTTTAAATACTTCACAGGGGTAAATAAGGTACAAGTAGGAAGCGTTTTGCAGACAAAATGGTGCTCAAGGACAAGGGGGCATGATAAGAAGCTGGAGAGGGGTAGAATCAAGAGAGATGTTAGGAAATACTTCATCACAGAAAAAGTGGTGGATTCCTGGAGCAGTTTTCCAGCAGAAGTAGTGTGGGTAAAAAGAG
Organism: Neoceratodus forsteri; assembly: GCA_016271365.2. Classification (NCBI taxonomy): domain Eukaryota; kingdom Metazoa; phylum Chordata; order Ceratodontiformes; family Ceratodontidae; genus Neoceratodus; species Neoceratodus forsteri. Next base: position 1,307,624,397 of record CM057456.1, on the reverse strand, counting down.
TGGTGGGTTTCAAGATGCATGGGATAGACACAAGGGAATCTTAGGGAAAGGGAGGGGGTGAATGTGGCCAGAGATCAAGTAGGGTCTGAAGTGATACAACAGGTAGGGAAAAATGGGCAGACTAGGTGGGCCAATCAGTCCTTATCTGCCAGCAAATTCTCCATTTCTATGTTTCTAAGTTGGCACAGCTGCTTTAGTGCAGCTCTGGCCTGCTTGTATGATGTCTCACCTGCCTCTCCAGGTGATCCATCAAGCTGTGCATCAAATGTCCCCTGACTATCACAAGGAATTTTGTGTGGCAAGTCCTGACATTTGTTGTGCCAGCTGTAAAAGAACATACAAATGAGAATCATCTATATTTGTGGTATAAATATTAGCAAGATTGGTCTATTCTGCACTGACCCTTCAGCTCATACCCATCTCCCTTCTTCATTCACCATAGATTTTTCTATTACTAATGGGCCCCCTCTTCTAATTAAAATAGAGACCTCTCTTTTCTTTGATGAGTAATTGCTAGAGCATTTCTGACCAATCCATCCTCTGGGAAATTTAGCTGATTCTTTACACAAAAGATGAGTTTCATGCAATAGTGCTATGTTGCACCTGGCTAACTTTAGGTATGATAATATTTTCCTATGCTTGATTCGGTGGTTGATGTTCTGGATATACCAGGAGGTCAGTTGAAGTCCAACCATGGGGAGATATAGCATATGGTGATGCATGCATAATGGTAGAAAATGTATTCATGCCCCACCTTGATGGTCTTTACCCAGGCATCTCTCGACATGGATAGACCCAAACACTCATCCCCCCTTATTTAGAAGAAAAGAGACGGACAAGGCTAGAAGTCTGAAAATAGGGAAAAGGACTATTATACTCCAACAGTCCTGCTGCACATGTGTTCATACCCATTCTGTACTTTCAGATACCCTAATCTGATAACTGTAGTAACAGCTGTAATTAAACCTTGCTGTTTCACAGGCTCAGAGGAGTCTTTGCCAGGATAGGGCAGTTCAAGAATTGCCCATTTCCCTCTGTACTGATGGACACATGGGAAGACCAATGGATCACCACTGTATGGGGGGGGTGGACTAGAAGCACCTCTGGTGCACTTCTAACCCTTTTCATCACAGTACCTGAGTACCTGCCCACTGCCACAGCGCTATAAACCACCTCTAAACTAGCCTAACTTGTGTGTCTATGAACTGATGACCCACTGTGCTCCAGCCCCTTGCATCTCACTTAACACTTCCTTCTGCATCTAATAAGAACTATCTTATTCACATGCTTGATATGCATTGTCCTCCCCTATAATGTATTCATCCCTGCCTTGGCCTTCCTCCCCATTTTCCTACCCCTTCACCTACATTCCCTCCTTGGAGGAGGATTTTTGTTCCCTTTACCATCAGTACTACTTTTCTGGGGGGAGGTCATGAAATCTTGGGTATCATTTAGGTGCCTGAAGTGCGCTGGTATCCCAGTATTTTCCTATGATAACATCCTGAAGGGAATGTACCTTTGAGCCCCAGAGCGGGTGAGGAGAGGGTAGCTGACACCTTTGAATAAAAACGGATGTCCAAACTAGTCAGTATACTCCTTTGCCACAGCTACTCCACCCAACTAAACCCTACTAGTCCTTGGCTCACCAGCCTGGATCAGTGACCTACCCCCCCCAAACATTGAAGAGTCCAGATATACTGGATCTAGACCACCTCGGCTTCTCTGGCCATGGGGAGGAGAAGGGTGATATTAGATTCCACAGAGGGAGGAGAAGTGAGAAAAAGACTGGCCATGCTTTGCATCCTCCAGGCTCCTACCCTGACCCCTCTATTATTTTGCAGGTTGTCCACCAGATGTTCCTCCCTGTCTTGGGGTGGGGCAGACTTGAGAACCAAGACCAAGGGCTAGCCCTCTAATGAAAGTGCTACTAATGAAGTACTGTAGTGCCCTCTTTATTCTAAACCTCCTTTCAGTCATTCCACTCCCAAAATGTTTTGTAACTGTTTCCCACTGCAGATTTTCATAACTCTTAAATTACCCTGATTGTCACCGGTTGCCCACTGTATTCCCACTTCCCTTAGGGCTTTGTTCCCATCCCCATCTCAATCACAGTCCCACCTGGGTTGGCTTTGGGTACAGGAAAGACAAATGATCCCCTATTAAATTCTACATTTTCTATGTAGGGTGTCAGCTGGGTATCACCGGCTAAAGAAAAAACAAGCAACAACTCAGCATTCATGAGTTATACCCCCCCTTCCTACCACAGGGACCTTTAAACGTTTGAAAATATTTTATTGTTCATTTTTCTTTCAGGAATAAAAGTTAACCAGATCCAGACAGGCTATATTTTTGTTGCAGCGTGCAGGGAAGGCGAGTGGGCATGCCATCAAGGTGAAAGTCTGAAACAGATTGTCCCTTCTTTGACTGGCATTGTCTGTTCCCCTCTTGCTCTTGAAGTCATATCTCAGACCGGTCAAAAAGCTGCAGAGTCCTCCTGCTCTGTAGGTGCAGCAGGTATGACTTTGGCCTTGCTCCCGTGGTATCTCATTTGACAATCACTGTCCAGCTGGTTCACAGAGCTCAGTCTCTGTCAAAGAAAGGCAGAACCCATCTCAATGTTCTCTCTGCTTCATTTTGATCAGGTCTGTGTCCTCTTTCTCCAGATCAATAGATAATTTGTTAGGTGCCAGTGGCTGCAGTTACCAGGATATGATGGTGGGTTTTGAGAGATGTGTCGCTGTTGGTCCAGTGCAGGACAGTCTGCAAGGGGCTCGAGAGTGTCAGATCAATCATCAACCAGGCTGACCATGACAGTCTTCTAGTCTTGCTGGGTGGAAACTTCATGTAGTTCAGACAAAAGAGTTGACTGAATTATAGGGTGGCTCTTTCCTTGGATCTGCATAAGCCACACAGCAAGCAGAGCTGATCATCATCATGACCAGTCTGTTGTAGTCCTCCTCCAACATAAAAAAAAAGTCCCACCCTCTGTTAAGCATCCCTCTCACCTCGCATTTCTTCCTCCTTCCTAATTTTCTGACACTGGGATGCCCAGTCCTCGGTGCTGGCTAGTACCCCACTGGTTTTGACTGTGCAAAAGTGGAGAGCCCACCGCTGGTGCCTCCAAACATAACACCAACACTGGGGTGCCATTCACAAGTGTCTGAACCTGAAATGAAGAAAACCATCCCACACAGTCTTTTTTTTATTTTATATATCCTGTAAAACAGAAAAATGTCCATCAATATCTGTTGCAGCCACTGGCATACCATTGTCATTACCCTTCCCCCACCTTACCTTCCCACTCAGCATCCACCACCCTATACCCCTTACTTTTAATTTTCTGACACCAGGGTGTCTATTCCCCAGTATTGACTAGTACCCTCCATCCCACCTGTTTTCACTGTGGGACCTGGAGAGCCCACTCCCAGTGCCACTAAATGTAATACTGACACTGACAAGCTCAGGTCCCAGTGTTGGTACCTGAAATAAAGAAAATCATCCCTCATTGTCTTTTTCTTTTTTACTTTTATACACCTGCAAAAAAGAATACCATCCATCAATGTCAGTTACCATGTTAGCACACTGCTTACCCTCCCTCTCAGCACCCACCATCCCACAACCCTTACTTACTTACCAGGGTTCCAACATCATAATCCTCTCTGGATTGAAAACACCTTTTCACTCTTCAGTGCCAGACTGGAAAATGAGGAAATCAGGTATGCTGTTTAATGTATTTCAATGGATTTAAAACTTGTCTTCGTAACTTGGTCATTTTTATGTTGGCTTGTCGCGCTTGTGTGCAAGTCAACATCTTGAGGTAGTGCAGCTTTGGAGGTGCGGCCACTGTTGGGTGAATGCAGGGCATGCATCAGTAGGTGCACCCCTCATTCCTCAATCAGCAACACCACACCATGCATGCTAATGTGGTGAGCACATCTAAGGAAAGGTCCACTGCAATCCGAGCAAAGCTCGTCAGATGCAGGGGACCCTTCCTGCATGCTTGCCACATTAGCAGCATGGTGGGAGACCTCAGGGGTGCCCTATCCCCCAGTCGGCTTACTGTGGCCACACAAATTTGTCGATGGGGAGCCCACTCCCCATCGGTATACAGCAGCCCACCCCATTTCCTATATGCTGCAGGGTGCCCAATCCCCCTCAGTTCTTGCTTCCCCCACTTTCATTGTGTGCGTGAAGCCCTCCCCGTTAGCATAAATCAGCCCCCCGCATTTCTTATATGCCAAGGGGTGGCCAATCCTCGGCTCTTGCCTCCCCGTCATTGTGTGCCGACGGGGTGCCCAATCCCGTCGGCATAAATTCACCACCAAGCCCCCATTGTCTGCTGATGAGGGTTTCAATCCCCGTCAGCTGCAGCAACCCCCCCAAAACAGTTAGGTGGCATGTTGGGAGCCCACCCCAGCATGCCAAGTCCCCTGAAAAAAAAAACTATCCTGTGATGTTAGGTTTTTTGGTTTTTTCTTCCCTGTAACATAAAAACGGTTGCTCATAGTCTCCTGCCTCCCACCTGCACCCACCCACTGCTCACCCTGCCTCCCCACACCCCCACCACACCCCCTCACCCCATACTTACCTCCGGAGTCTGGCGTGACGATCTTCGGTGGACCATGAACACATCTGCACTCTTCAAAGCCGACCACAAACTGAGGAGATGCCAGTAAGCTGTATAATGGAATGAATAGGGTTTTTTCAACTTTGCTGCATATCTTGAGCATTTGTTGGAATTTTGGCACCAAATTTTCAACATGGGGTTTTTGGGGCCCCTCTTCATGAATTCTATCACTGTCATGGCGTTATCGGCCTCAAAAGGTGATTTCGCAGTCACTGCATGAAATCACCTTTTGGGACCCATTAACGAAATGACAGTGCCAGTGTTCATGAGGTGGCCTCTGAAAAACCCTATGTTCCAAATTTGGTAGAAAAAATCCAACAAATGCCTATTTTACGAGTGTGCATTGCGAAGTTGCTATGCAGGCTCGTAATTTCATGAATTCACAATACTTTAATGCCAGATTTTCAGCATTGTCATTTTGTACACCTCCTTGTGAACAGTACAGCTGTCATTTTCCACATCCTGCCCGAAATGTGTTTCCGCACTTCCAGCGCACAATTGCGCAGTCACTGTGGGAAATCAGTGTTTGGGCCAGATTATGAAAATGACAGTGACACAGTTCATGAGCAGAGGTCCTAAAATACCTATGTTGAAAATTTGGTGATGATACTCCATGAAATGACTGTCTTACGAGTGTGCTTTGGCAGATTGCACGCACACTCATACTGTCATGCATTTGTGATATTTTCACTCTGGATTTTCACCATTGCCATTTTTCCACACCTCTTGATGAACAGTACAGCTGTCATTTCACATATCCTGCCCAAAATGTGTTAATGCACTTCCGGCGCAGAATAGCATGGTCGCTGTGCGAAATCACTTCTTGGGACACTTTGAGGAAAAAACAGTGACACTGTACATGAGCAGAGGTGCTAAAATGGCTATGTTGAAAATTTGGTGCTGAACACCCATACAATGGCAGTGTTGCAAGTGTGCGTTGCATATTTCCCACGCACCCTTGTAGCTTTGCAAATTTGCTATAGTTACATGCCACATTTTCAACACTGGCATTTTTTTATGGCTCCTTATGAACTGTACAGCTGTAATTTTTCACATCCTTCCCAAAACGTTTTCCCGCACTGCACTACTAAACACCCAAAGGGACACCCCAATGCCTGTCAGTCTCTGCAGGGTGGGGGTGGGTTGGCATCAGTTCAATACTTCACTGCCATGCCTATTATGCATCTCTCTAACTCCTGCACTACCAATGCCAATGCCAGCAAGACAACATTCGGCATTGACAAATGTTTGTTAAATATTGTTTCCCTAAATTTTCAGCATAGCTTTTTGGGACCCCACCTCATGATCAAGGGTGTTAAAATTATGCAAATCCATCCTGAAAGATGATTTTGTGGTCATTGCATGAAATCACTTTTCAGGAAGGATTTGAAAACTTTCTCTACCCTTGTTTGTGAGATGGGGTCATAAGAAGGCTATGCTGAAAATTTCGGGTATAAATATTTAAAAACAACAAAGTTATGAGCATACACTGATATTTTTCAATGCACACTTGTGTCTTTGTTAATTTGCAATATTTTCAGCCCAAATTTTCAACATAGCTCTTTTTTCACACCACTTCATGAATGTGACAGCAACCATTTTTCATAACCTGTCCAAAATGTGTTTTCACACTTGTGGCACAAAATGATGTTTTGATCGTTGCTTTATAAATGACATCTGTCATGTTCGGAAGGAGTGGTCATAAAAAGACTATGTTGAAAATTTGGGGCCAAAATGTGAAAAAAACATCTAAGTTATGAAGAAACGTTTAATTGTTCCAATGTTTCCCCACAACTCCATTTTTTCATACTAGGATTCATACTAGGAAAGAATAGATATATAGAAGGTGTACGCCCATTAATGTACATCTCCCGCACGCGGTACTAAGCCCATCCTATTTGATGACGTAAGTACCTATCTAAATTTGTTTTAAACACTGTTAAAGAGCCCACTTCCACCACTTCTTTGGGCATGGAATTCCATAATGGTACAAATCTCTGGGTATAATACAGAGGATTGTATATGAGTAGTCATACTTAACAAGGATATTCTTGTATCGAGAGGTTTTCTTGGTAACAGATGACTCCAAGGGCGCAGCTTGAGAGGTACTCTGTTACCAAGGGAACCTCAAGATACAATAATTTCCTTGTTTGTGTATGACTGCTCATACACAATCTTTTATAGTGTATGGGCAGTCACAGCATAGAAAATCAAACAAAACCAGCTGGAGAAGACAACAGAGAATAGAAATGTTAATATTTTCTTTTTTTCTTTTTTTTTTAACTGACGCAGTGTGCTGCAGATATTTCGGCAAGTTCAAGTTTAAAAAAAAACGCAACTTCCAACTTAACTGGATTGAGGAAAGCAACTAAGTGGCAGCATTCCAAGTTGTTATGCTGCAGTAGTGACATAGATAGTGCAGCATAACATCTGTGATGACATAGCTACTGCAGCATAACAATGCCATTCTAGTTATGGATTTCTATCTGTAACAACATTCTACCATACACTATAACATCTTCTAGAATTCCTTTTTGGATTTAACATAAGTTGATAATTGCGACTTCAAAGTGACATCACCCTTTTATTGAATTTGAGTCCCAAATCAGACATTAATAGAGTATCCTTTGAAATTGTGAACATCAGCAGCAGATCACCTCTAGTTCTTCTTAGTTCCAATGGATAGAGGTTTAATTCCCTCATTCTATTGTCATAATGCATATGTTGTAGGCCATTAATCATTCTTGTAATTCTCCTCTGTACCCCTTCCAGTTTATTAATGTCTTTACGTAAAGGTGGATTCCATAAAGAAAAGCAATGGTCCAGATGTGGTCAGACATAAGCTCTGTATTATGGCACAGTACAGGCCCTGTTTCTGGTGGTACTAGACCTCTTTATACAACCAATAATCTTGTTGGTCTTAATTGACACCTCTATGCAATGTTTACTAAACTTTAGATCTTTTGTGATTAATATACCCAGGTCTTTTTCGCTATCAACTGACTTTAAAACTTTGCCAGCTAGTGAATATGTACTGCAGAGATTTGTTTCACCTAAGTGCATTACAACACATTTATCAGTGTTGAATGCCACCCCATTTTTATCTGCCCAGTGTTCTAGTTCTGTGACATCCTTCCTAAGGCTAATAATCCCCTGATCAGTGCTGACATCTGCAACCAGTTTTGTATCATCAGCGAATTTGATGGCAAAACTATTCAAGTTACTATTAAGGTCTGAAATGAATATTGAAAATAAAGCAGGTCCTAAAACAGACCCCTGTGGCACCCCGCTCATCACATAGCATTTATCAGAGGTGTAATCTCTAATTCTTATGACTCAAGCTCTTTCTCTTAGTCAAGAATTCACCCAGTTGATAAGTGTATTATGTATACCTAGTTTCTGCATCTTATCAAGCAGTGTAGTATGAGGGACCCTATCAAAAGCTTTGCAGAAGTCCAGGTAGATGATATCTACAGGACTTTTATCATCCAGGAGGGCACTTACTTTCTCACAGAATACTAAATTTGTGGTCAGACACTGCCTTTGATGTTTGAAACCGTGTTGGTAGTGGTGCGGAATATTCATTGTTAAAATATTGTTTTCTAACCTATCCTTACTCATAGATTTCATGACCTTTTCTAAAATGCTAGTCAGACTGATGGGTCTGTAATTATGTAATTAGCTGTGCTACCATGGTCCCCTTTTTATGTTTGCTTGAACGCATGCGCGAGAAACATTATGTGGCAGCTTAGGAGAGAATCAGGTTGTGGAGGTGCAGCACTGTGGCAGCCAACGGGGGCACTGCATTTGGGGGCTTGGCACTGGTGGACCAATGCAGACCCAGTGTCCTGGTGACATTGGTTCTGCAGAAGTGGTAGCAAGATGAAATGTTTTCCCTGCTGCAGTCGGGGGCCACCTCATCATTACAGTGTCAGCCACTTCACTGCAATGAGGGAGCAACCCATCATTGCAGGGTGGTACCTTGCCATTTGCATGCCCCAGACTCAATACATTTGCTGACAGGGGATCCCGCTCCCCGTTGGTATACTGTGACGCCTCCCCCATTTTTTGTGTGCCAAGGGGATGCCCAATCCCCCTCTGCATCATGCGCCTCTCAACAGTCTTTCTTTGCTCATGGGGGGGGGCCCAATCCCCGTCGGCTTCAGTCACCACCCTTCCCAGTAAATTTGCTTATTTATTTTATCTATTTATTTTTTTTTATTTAGTTTTTGTTGACCGGGTAAGTGCACTAGACAAATCCTGCCTATTTTCAGGCACGACCCGGGGGATGGGGATACAGATGAATGCCAACTGACCTTGAACCAGATTAAGCTGTTGGTGGTATTTTTAGTGAATGAGGGATATTTGGCCAGGACACTGGGGAAATTACCATACTCTGCTGTAGGGGGAAGTGCTGGCTATCAGCCAAGATGGCCACTTCACTCTGGACCTCGGAGTGCACAGATGTGCGGGAGGTTGGGGAGCTGGTCTCCTCCCCATACAAAATATAGGATAAGAAATATTTAAAGGAAATCTACTTTAAACTGAATTTCACTATGTTCACTAACATACACAAACAGTTTCTTTATTGTTTTATAATATACTAGATTGCAGTATTTATTTTGAATGATGTGGCCATGAGGATGGTGTGTACAATGTGTGAGTGTGTGTGTGTGTGTGTCTGAGTGTGTGTGTATGTGTGTTTGCTGTAGCTCAATATATTTTTTCTCCAAAAAGCGTAGTAAAAAATTACCTGCTGATTGCTGTATATTTAGTCCAGATAGAAGACCTGGCATATGTCTGAGACAGTGCCTATCAGACAGTATCTTAAGAGGTTAAAAAAACAGTGTAAATCTTCTTAGATTCATTGCTGGGAAAGTTGCTGGGAAAGGGTGACATTTATGAGGTATGAATCTTTCTTGAAGACAATACCTGCCCATCTGAAGCTATAGTAGTAGCAAGAATATGTTTAAATGCTAAGTATTTAAATGTATAAGCCGTTGCATTTTGGAGGGGTTAAACAAATCTCCAGTATAATAGGCAACCAATATTTAACAAGCTGTTTCAGTTTCCTAGTGACCACCTGATAAGCAGCTTGGAGTGCTATCTCCAACATTCTAAACAGAAAGAAGGGAGTATTTTATTTCAACTGTGATTTATAGCTATGGAAGGATACATTGAAAAGTTCAAAAATGTGTTCCACGATCCTCCATTTTTCTAGCTACAGATAACAAGATGGCTGTAGGCTCTGCCCACAGCCACAAAAATAAAACATTCGAGGATATGTCTTGTTTTCCACTAATACTATGACGATATTTTTATGCTAGTGGTGGATGTTGAATGTTTTTTTTATTGGGCCTGTAAGGAGCTCTCATGTTAGACAGACTCCCTGGATGGTGACTCAGTATTATTAGGGCCCTTAAATATTGAGTAATTTCTGGTTTGGGTTGTTTTAAGTGGTGGCCTATGAGTTTTAATTTTCCAGATAAAAAAGACTGAAAAGTATTCACTGGGAGCTTTAAAAAAGAGATTGTCAGTAAGAACTCTTCTCTGTGCACTGAGAGCCACCCTAGCAGTGTATGGTTCCTGGACTAATTGTTCAAGTGAGTAGGCTCAGAAATCATTTGATTTATAATTAGTGTACTAAATACATTCAAGAGGTTGAAACCCAGAACTCCAGTCCAGGCTGAAGTCACATAGTATGAGTAGTTCACCTGCTTTTAAGTTTGCAAGATAGGTTAGGTCAGATAGACCCAGCTTAATATCAGAGGAATGACTGTATATACAACAAATAGACAGTACCCCCACTTCCTCACCCCACCCCCAGCAAAGGTTGCACCCCAATACATTCATAAGGGGATTTAGCTGAGAGGTCTATAAGGAGTTCCCTGGACTGGAAGATGTTCCTGATGTGTGCTAACACCCCCAACCCCCCACCAAATCTTTTCTATGAACTTCATAATTAGGAATGCTAATTGTATGCAGTGTAATAAAAGGTTTGAGTCACTTTTCAAATATTGCCAGTATATCAAAGGAGTAAAAAGTAACCCAGGCTTTAAATATGTGCATTCTCTTCACAAAGGTTGCTAACAGTCATGTGTGCAATTTTTTCTCCTTTTACTGTAGCCTGGGAGAGGTCAGAGGCTGATCTGATACAGGATTTGTTTACTGCTGGGCAGGGGCTAAATTCCTACTGAGCTCAACAGATTGATCAGTAGCCAGGTTATTCTTGGGTTCAACTAGCATAACAGACATGGGTGCCTATAGTGTGCCAAACTAGGAAGCCAAGTACTCTATGTAGGAGTCTTTTTTGCTTTCCAAAATGTTTATAGGGAAAAACAAAACAAGGCAAGGCATGCCAATTGGCTAAATATTTGGCAACTTGCCAGCTTAGGAGGGGGGAAGATCAGTAGACTGCTCTGAAGCAAATAGGGGGTTCATACATAAGAAAGTAACGGTACAAACTAGGTCCGCAGTATGAACTACTTTATCCATTTGAAGCAAGAACACCAGGCAGGTAGTTGCTAGTTACTTTGTAAATATTGCATATTTGGTGTAAACACTGAATACCTGAATACTAAAACAGATGGACAGGGTGGAGCATACACAACTGTCTGAGCTGCAGAGAGCAGAGCATAAATAGAAACAGTGCTTTTAAACTGTGGGAGGTTAGGCCGGATAGCAGGAAACATCAGAAAGTATTGTGTACTTGGAGGGTTCCAGCTCAGAGCTCACTCTGAATAGGAAGCAAGGAGCCACAAACAGATAAGAAGTCTGACTGGGAAGTCTGTCATTTAGACATTAAAAATGAAATATAGGCTTTAAGAGTGATACTACACAGGTGTATTGGTGTACACACAGACAGGAGCTTCACCTGCTACCCTAAGGAAGGGGTATTATGGCACCTTGAAACAGCGGGTTTAAATGACAATTTATTGTCTGAAGACCACAACAAATGCACCTTTGTTTATGGTAAAGTGGGTGATTGGTTACTATTTCCTATGTCCTTAGGTAATCCATATGTTAACTAGTCACTGGCTGAAGTAATACTTTTAAATATTTTCCTAGATTCTGCCCCCTTTTTAGCTTGAGTCCATGTCCTGCAGATATGCTAGAACTTTACCAGCACACTCATCTTTGTACACTCCACCCTATCCTACCCTTTCAGTATCTGCAACAGTGTGACTATGTCCCTTCACTGCCTGATCTAGTTCTGGCTAAATAATTGCTGTAGTTCCAGTCTCTCCACATAGCTCTTGCCTCCTGCATCACTGATCATCTTAGTAGCCCTGTACTGGACCCTCTCAGTCCCTTCTGCGATTTCTATAATACAGTGGCCAGAATTTGATGCAGTACTTCATGTGTGGTCTAACCAAGACCTTGTACATGGGAAGATCACCTCACATAACTTTTTCCCTACTCCCAGCAAACACAACCCAACATTGAGGTTTACTGTTCTGACTTTAGAAGCACAGTGCCGGTATGGATTCCTCTTACAGAAGATTCCTCTCCTAAGTTGTATTGTCCACTATTTCCCCTCACAGGGAGTATGTGTCACCCACAGTCCTTGCCTTTAGCTGTAGAACCATTCCCCACCCCACCCCACCCCACCTGACATCAAGCCCCCATTTCTTGGCTCACATCCATAATGTGTGCATGTTCCTCCATGATGTAGTCTGGATAAAGTGAATTAAAAAAAATATATTTATTTATTTATTTTTTTATTTAGTTTTTGTTGACTGGGTAAGTGCACTAGACAAATTCTGCCCATTTTCAGGCACCACCCGAGGGATGGTGATACAGATGAATGCCAACTGACCTTGAACCAGATTAAGCTGTTGGTGGTATTTTTAGTGAATGAGGGAAATTTGGCCAGGACACCGGGGAAATTACCCTACTCTGCTGTAGGGGGAAGTGCTGGCTGTCAGCCAAGATAGCCACTTCACTCTGGACCTCAAAGTGCACAGATGTGTGGGAGGTTGGGGAGCTGGTCTCCTCCCCTACCTCTGAAATCTTAGAGACTGAAGATTCTGTTTCTGCTAATGTTTCCTATTCTCCTGCTATGGTGGAGAATCATGCTGAGGGAATATTGCCGAACTTTTCTAAAGTGGATGACACTTTTATGGATATCGAATTGGAAACATCTCAGTTGGAAACCATCAGGCCTGATTCTCCTTCGGCTCAGGTGATTGCTACAGAGTTGTGCGTTGACATGTCTGCAAATCAAGAACAACAGCACTTGACTCCTGAAATCACCGAACTGAAAGACCGCGTTTCTGTTTCTGGTGAGCTAAATCCATTATTTACTTCTGCTTTGGATGTTGATAAAACACAACAGAGAGTGACTGCCTCACCATGTATTTCTCCGCTTGCTAACATAGTGTTTCCACCTGTCGGTGTGGCAGGGAGTTCGGATCTGCCTTCAGACCTTCTATGCACTGCTCAAAGCTTACCTATGAAGAAAACTCTGGGTGTTCATAATAGGAAACCTAGACCTGAAGTAGTATGGTGCCCAGTGGATGCACTTCATAATGCGGGTTGGGTTCCTGAAAAAGACGGCTCCTGGAAACCGAATCCTTTGGATCCTGCAGTCACTCAGTTTTCTAATGCTGAAATTATGAGTACTGGTAAATTAGTTAAATCTCCTAAATCTGCTGTACCTCACTCTGTTGTTCCTGGAAAGTTTATTCAGCCTACAAATCACAGTAATGTATTTTCTGACACTAGTACTATTAAAGATATCTCTTGTACTGAAAATGGCGGTCAAGTTAAAACACACCTTGATATTTCTGACAGTGTTTCTGATCTGCCTGAAGAGGGAACAAACAAAGATCTCCCTGGTCCTTCTTTCTCTAGTTTGAGCAAATCAGACAGGAAGAAGCTTTGTCTGTTGGTCTTGGTGTACAGAATTTGCAGGAACCTAACAAATGAAAATTTTTTAAACCTCTGCTTCGTGTGGCTGATCTGTTTAAAAATAAGGGGGAACCTGCACCTAGAAGGAATGCTCTGAGACTGCTCTATAAGGGTGGACTATAACTCCCTCCAGACAGGGTTTATATAGGAAGAACTCTATTAAAGGATTCCATGAAATTCTACACATCTGAAATCTTTGCTTTAATCCATACTGATGAATACAACTATGATGTCAGCTTTAAAACCGTGGTAGCCTTGGATAGGTTTTGGGTTAAGTATAATGACTGTAAGAATTCATCTCTTTGGTCCCCATTTTTGGCCATACCCATCACTAAACCAGCAGTATGGACTATTACTATTATCTTTAAGAATGAGGGAGTGAATATTTCCGCCATCTAATATTGGTTAAAACAGAGATGTGAAGACTTGAAACAACCAGTTCCAGTGATAGACTTGGAACAAATCTGGACAGGAGGATGGCGAGTGAAATGTAAATTGTTTATGATTAACATGGGTATTGGACATCTTCCGAGCTGTTTTTTCCTGGGGAGAGACAGGGGTTCCCTGTTCTACCTGGGTCAGCCCAAATCCTGTCATCGTTGTGGCTCACATCTTCATTTGAGTAACGCTTGTGACACTCAGAAATGTACACACTGTTTGGAACTAGGACATCTTGTGAATACTTGTATTAACACTTTCTGTTGTAATTTTTGCGAAGAAAAAGGCCACTCATATGTGAAGTGTCCATGGGATTCACATAATGGAGCAGATATTACAACACATGAGGCCTTAATTACTCAAGCACAAAAAAAGGCTGTGCAGTAGCCTCTGAGAAAAGAATGCAGGATCTTTCTAAGCTGCTATCAAAAGATACTGTTATGAATGTCAACACAGTAACCAAAGTACCTGCTGGCCAACCTGTCCAAACATCAGTTTCAACAGTTGATTTGTCAGATGATATTTAATCTCAGGAAGGCCAATATTAGGATCTTCCAAATATAGCCCATGAAGTTGCCCCTACCACAAGTTGATATTGATTTGAATTCCCTGCAACAAGATGGTTTTCTGATCTCACAACAGGATGTGGCACCCCCTACAGTTTCTGACCCTATGCCCCCCCCCCAGTAGACACAGTCTCTCCTTTTATTACTGTGACTTAGAAAAAAAGGCCTCATACTAAAACAGATAGCAAATCTGGTTCAAAAGAGAAAGGCAAGAGAACCTCTCAAGGAAAACCTAAATGGACTCTAGTAAATCAATACAAAGCTCTCTCAGTTGAACATTTGGATGATGGCGATTCTGATTCCTCTTCTAGGTCTTCAATATCTAGGGACCCTTCCTCAGAAATTGAAGACACAGGTTCCACAGACACTGTGAAAAAAGAAATGGATAACAAGATCACAAAAATAGGGGACTTCTATCTGCTATGGAAAATAAAATCACCGTATAGGGTACCACCTCTTGCCTTATAATGTCATCTCTCAGGATTTTCACTTTAAATGTTAACAGTATAAAAAATAGTAGACGTAAAGTGACAGTTCTAATGGCTTTATCGCACTGTAAGGTGGACCTTATATGTTTACAAGACACTAGACTTAAGACCCTATCTGAGGTTGCCCAAGCCACTCGGTTATGGAGCAAATGAGTTTCATTTTGGTCTCAGGGACTGAATTTGTACGATGGTTTAGGGGTTTTGTTTCTAAATCCTGATCTGAAAGTCTCCAGATTGATGGAGATTGAATTAGGGAGGGCCTTATTACTGGATATCCAATATAATCACACTAGATTGAGAGTGATAAATATATATGCCCCTCAGGGAAAGGTTAATCGTATTGAATTATTAAAAAAAGTGCAACCCTATTTACATACTGCTAGAATTATTCTCCGGGGAGGGGATTCTAACTGTGGCTTATCTGTAACATATAGGGGATTAACTACAAATAAGATTTTTTTGTGATAGCAATGCCTTAACTGACATCATTTCTACTTCTAACTTGAAGGTTTCCTTTCCGGCTGTTCATAATACTGGTGGTTTCTCCTATATTAGAGGGTCTCACTCTACTAGAATAGATTTTTTTTTGTTTCATGGTTTTTAGAAATCATTGATAGAAAGATGTGGGACTTTTCCTTTTCTGACCATAGAGCCATTGAGACTGTCATATGTTGGAGTGCTATGGTCCCTTGTGGAAAAGGCCCTTAGAGACTCAATGCTTTATTGCTGTAAAATGAAACTATAATTGTGACATGGGGACATTTAAGGTTAGTCAGGAAATCTGTTATTTCTATGTATGATTCCTATGTTGATTAGTGGGAGGACTCGAAACAACACTTTCGACTGTTATTTCAGAAATCAGCAAAAAAAACAAAATACACATCTTTACTTGCAGTATTCGAATCTTAGAAAACAACTACATTCTTTAATTTCTAGAACAGAATCCTTAGGAATTGATTACTTGACATAAATCACTGTTCTTAAGAAGGAAATGTACCAAATCCAGTACAATAGGGCTCGATCCTTACAAAATGAATTGCGATTTGGCACTGGAGGTAAAAACAGACCTTTGACCCATATAAGGATAATAAACAAAGGGTTGGTAACAAAAATATTGCACAGTTGAAAGGTAATTCAGGTCATCTGTATAATACTAAAGAAGGTATTCTGGATATTATACACCAATACGTAAGTGATAGTTTAGGTACACCTCCTAGTGTCAGTACTGTTGGAAATTTTTTTTCGACAATCCAACCTCCTCAGTTATCTGATCTACAGAAACAAGGACTGGTTCAACCGATATCTCAAATAGAGGTACAGTCTGCAATTTCTTCTTTGTCAAATGGTACAGTACCTGGAGTGGATGGTTTGACCTCTGAATTTTATAAACATTACAAAACGCAACTACTTCCAGAATTAACAAAAGTGTTTAATGAGTTACTGCAATCTGATCAAATTCCCATTGGTTTAACTATTGCTGAATTAATCTTTTTGTATAAAAAAGGTGACAAGGAATTATTGACAAATTGGAGACCTATTTGTATCCTGAATACAGATTTTAAAATATTGGGGAACATTTTGGCCAAGTGGCTCAGTTCACTCGCTAATACTTTGATCAGTCAAGCACAAACATGTTCTATTGAGAAAAGGGCGATATATGATAACTTAATCACTTTACGAGAACTGTTTCATAAAATTCAAACTAGTGTAGTGGTAGGTTTTTTACTGAGTTTAGATCAATAAAAGGCCTTTGACTCCATTGCCCATAGTTATTTGTTTACTACTTTAAGGTTTTTTGGTATACCAGAAATTTTTGTGACATGGATTAAACACATGTATGACTCAGCCATGGTACTACCAAGGGTCAATGGGTGGATGGGCCCTTCAGTGCAGATCAAAAGAGGGGTACAGCAAGGTTGCCCCCTTAGTCCCTTACTGTATGTATTTTATATTGACCCCTTCTTGAGAATGATACAGTGTAATAACAGGCTTATTGGATTTCACCTAACAAACAATACAAGCCCAATATCCATTATGGGATATGCAGATGATATTGTTCTGACCCTTACAAATTTGTCTGATGAACAAGAAGTAGTATGACTTTTGACAGAATACTCAGAGATTGCAGGAGCTCAGGTTAACATGGGTAAAAGTGTTGGGTTACAGTTGGGGGGCACAGATTTGGTGCAAACCTCTTTTGCAGGTATTCAATTGTCACAGATCCCTATCCCTATTTTAGGGGTTCTATTTGGTCCTGGGGACCTACCTTGTTTAAACTGGGAAGTAAAACTGAATATTGCAGGCAATCTGTCCAAATCATGGGCTAATAGACACATTTCCAAAAGGAAAAGGATATTATTGATTAAAGCTTTGTTGATTCCCATTTTTGTTTATATTAGTGCTATTTTTCCTCCCCCAGTACAATTTAAGACAAGATTGTTTAATATCTTTTAGGGCATTTTGGAGAAGTCGTTTGAACCCCATAATGAGGGCTGTGACCTATAGACCCATTAAGGAAGGTGGTACAGGAATGATTAACCCACTGATTTTTTTATTATAGTTTATTTTTACATATTAATGTAATCATCTGGAATGGCCAAATGACTACAATTTGGCAGGAAAGTATTTCAGAATGGGTTAGATTTGGCCTAGATGCATGGGCTCAAGGGAAGAGTAGATTATTGTCCAGAATACACATTATTCCACCATTTGTTAAACCAGTTTTTCAAAAATTGAAAAAATGGAATGTTCCCTATACCCAAGTTTTATCTGCTCCCAAACAACGAATATATCCTACCATTATGACAGCTGTCTGTCAAGAGGCGGTGTCCCTACCTATGTGTCCTGATGGAGGAATGACAAGGGCAATTTCTCAATTGACAAACGAAAGAATTCCAGACTTTGCTTGGGATTTATTATGGCTGACCATTCACAACAGATTACATGTAAAAAATAATAATAAACATAAGTCTAAAGAAGAAAGATTCTGTCCAAGACATACCTGCTTGAATATACTGGAAACTCAAAAAACATATTTTTTTGCACTGTATCTATGTGTGACAGTTGTGGGATGAGATCATTTGGATTTGGAAAATTCCGTGGACATTCTCCTTGACTTACATAGAATTGATTTTTTCGTTATACTCTCCATGTTGGGATCCCTGCTCTGCAAATACCCTACAAGTGATCTTTGCCATTATTAAATATTATATCTGGCAGTCCAGATGTAAATGGGTGTTACAGCAATGCCATGTAGCTAAAGAAGTATTTCTTAATAATATACAGGTCTCACTATGACAAGTTTATGACCAAGATATGAACAAATATTCCGAAAATACGGATAAATGAATTATGGTTCGCTTGTACTTCTTTGATATGAGAATTTGAACATTGAGTGAGACTTCACTAGTTTTCCTTGAGTTGACAGTGGCATGAGAAACATTATAATTATAATGGCTGTTACAATGGACTTTCACGAAAATAGAACAGTCTGATCTTCGATTATCTTCTCTCTGACACTGGAACGCTTCAGTACAGCTGTGGTTTGTCTTGAATTCTGCTTTTCCCATTTCTCCCAAAAATCCCCCTACTCTTTTCGATAAGTGCCATGGGATCTTTAACATCCACCTGAACTACCATCAATCCAGGCAGATGGGACCTCGGTTTAACGTCTCATTCGAAAGACTGAACATGGATCACCATAATCACAAACTGAGTACTTCAAGTAAACAATAAAATACAATAGAGCATTTAATAATTGTGGCCAAATGATCAGACACCTAGGGTATGTTGTAAGGCAGGAGGTACAGTCAGGTGCCTTTAAATGCACCTGAGAAGTTCAAATATTGGTCATTGTAAAATGGTTCAGAGTTCTGGTGAATCCAGTCACCTCATTAGTTAATTCAGTCCTCACAACCATTGTTTAACCACCAATAAAGTGCCTGTAAGTGATGGTGCTGTAAAACATAATGCACAATTGTGCTTTACAACTATTAATGAAACTGTTTTAAAACTTTAAATGCACAACCATACTTCGTACCAGTTTACTTCCCTGTAAAAGTGATTGCCTGAGCACCCACTCTAACACTCCCACAACATAATATATATGTGTACAGGGCTTCTCTCATATGCTGCATGTCAATACTGCTGCTGAGACCACTATTACAATTGTTAGAGTGGTCTCACTTGCATTCTTAGGTTATGAGACCCACAAACCAAAGATGAGCAGTTCTTATACCGTAAGGATATACGTGAGATCACTATTACAACCATAAGAGTGGTCTCAGCAATGGTAATAATATATCATTGCTTATTATTGATCAATAATATATTAAAATACGTATATTAAATAAAATAAAACTTACCCATTCCCAGGGAAGCTGTGCATGAGGCACTCCTCACAGGAAAAGAGTTCTCACATGCAGAGGAAAGGAGCGCTTCAATTAGTGAGGCGCACTCCCTTAACCTATAATGATGCAAAAACCTCCTGAATTTTCTGAAATCCAGTCTGGTCTTCTTTTCTTCCTCCTAGACTTCCCTCATTTCAGCTTCTGAGAAACCTGGCAACATGTCTTACTCAAAAACACATGTGGTTTTAGACAAACATAATCAGAGCGGAGAGCTGCTAAGTCCATACAAAAGTCTTCCATGCAAAAGCCTATTATTAACTATTTCTTTGGCAGACATTCATACATCTCATACAGAGGCCAAAAACTAAAACACTGCTACATGTCACTAATTAGATTTCCTCACTATTAAGGAAGGTAGAAAGACACTGTGTAACTGTACTGAGTCTGGAACTATCTTCTCTCACTGGAAGGATGTATGAATGTTACAATATAAAGGGCGTTCATACAATCAGCGTTACCAGGTGAGCAAACTGACATTATAACTTGCACCCTTTACAGCACCCTGACATCATGACAAATGGGTGAGTTAAAAATCAGTACTCCCTTTTTCAGGTAGGCAGAGGGGAGAGCGGTTTTAACATGGCTTGCAAAATTTTTCTGCCAAGATGCCGTGTTTGCATCGAAGATGTCAAGGCAGAAGTGCCTGATGAACATATGCACAGATGCCCAAGTAGCCACAGTGCAGACAACTGCAATCGAGGTGCAGTTTCTCTCCACCCAAGACAAAGAAAGTGCTTTTGTAGAGCAGACTTTCAGATTGTCTGGGACAGAGAGGCCTTCAGCCATGTAGGCCTCCCTTATTGACAATGTGAGTCATCTGGCTATTGCGGCTCTGGAAGCAGTTGTTCCTGTCTTGGACTCCTGTACCAGGATGAACAGACTGTCCATCTTCCTGTGATGTGCTGTTTTGGGCAGGTAACACTTGACAGCCCAGCAGAAGTCTTGAGTTTTCAGCACCCTATGGTGAAGGTACTTAAATTCTGGATTGAAGGAAGTAGAGATATCTCCTGGGACTCATGAAAGGCAATGATACCTTGGGCATTGAGGATGGTTCCATCTTCAACAGTATCCTGTTATGATGGAAGATCATGAAAGATTCTCTACATGACAGGGCTGGGAGCTCGTTAGTTCTATGAGCAGAACAGATAGCAATCAGTAACACTGTTTTGATATTTAGCAAATACATTGACAGAGTCCAGTAGTTTTAGTTAAAGCATCTAGGACAACATAGAAACATAGAAGCTGACGGCAGATAAGGACTGCAAGGCCCATCCAGTCTGCCCATTTTTTCTACCTTATGAATGTGTCATAGACTTTTACTCTGTCAATGGCCTATCTATTCATACTCATCTGTATTGCTCCATTATGCCTATCCCATGCCTGTTTGAAGTCCTACACTGTATTCATATCCACCACTTCCTGAGGTAAACTGTTCCATGAACCCACCACCCTTTCTGTGAAAAAGAACTTCCTCACATTACCCCTTAATCGGCCTCCCTCTAATCTCACGCTGTGCCTTCTTGTCCTGCTATTTTTCTTATATTGAAACATGTTGTACTCTTTCACCTTGTTAATGCCCTTAAGATGTTTGAATGTTTCGATCATATCACCTCTCTCCCTCCTTTGCTCTAGGGTATACATACTGAGCTCCGTTAATCTGTCCTCAGATGTTTTCTGATGCAGTCCCTGCACCATTTTGGTTGCCCTTCTCTGGACTGCCTCCATTTTGTTATTGTCCTTGTGCAGGTGTGGCCTCCAGTATTGCACGCAGTACTCCAGATGGGGCCTAACTAGTGTCTTGTAAAGAGGTATTATTTCCTCCCTCTTATGACTTGTGATACCCCTACTAATACTCCCCAACATCTCTCTAGCCTTACATACAGCTTTAGTGTTCTGCTTGGATGATTTCAGATCATCTGTGATGTTGATGCCCAAGTCTCTTTCTTCCCTTGTGATTATCAGCAACTCCCCTCCTAACCTATAGGTGGCTTCATGGTTTCTCTTCCCTATGTGCATGATCTTGCACTTCTTTGTGTTAAACCCCAGTTGCCACTCTTCCAACCATTTTGCCAGTTTATCCAGATCTCTTCTCATTCTGCTCACCCATATGGATCATCTACTCTGTTGCAGATCTTGGTGTCATCTGCAAACAGACAAACCTTACCTTCCAGTCCAACTGCAATGTCACTGATGAAGATATTTAAGAGGACTGGCCCCAGGACTGATCCCTGAGGTACTCCACTTGTGACTTGCATCTCTTCTGACTGTATACCGTTTACCATCACTCTCTGTATTCTGCCTGCCAACCAGTTTGCCACCCAGTTGATCAACTTCTTACCCACCCCAAGCCTACCCAGCTTAATAATCAGTCTTCTATGTGGAACAGTATCGAAAGCTTTGATGAAGTCAAGGTATGCAACATCAACTGCACCCCCATGGTCCACCATTCTGGTTACCCAGTCAAAGAAATCTATGAGAGTAGATTGACAGGCCCTTCCTGTTGTAAACCCACGCTGTCTTGGATCCTGTGCTCCTATGGATTCCAAGTGTTGCACTATCCTTTCCTTAAGGAGTTCCTCCATAATCTTGCCCACTACTGAGCTAGGACTGACTGGTCTGTAGTTCCCAGTCTCCTCCCTGCTACCACTGTTGTGGAGCAGGATCACATGAGCCCTTCTCCAGTCTTCTGGGACCTCTCCTGTGCTCAGAGACTCACTAAACAGTTCTGTTAATGGCTTTGCTAGTTCTACCCTTAGCTTCTTTAGTTCCCTGTGATGTATGCCATCAGGTCCTATTGCCTTGTCCACCCTGAGCTTAGCAAGCTCTTGTAGGACTCTTTCTTTTGTGAAGGAACTTGTGCACACCTCTCTTCCCCCTGTGTCCATGGTGCTGAGCAGAAGTATCTATTTGGGATAGATACTTTTCCTTGGTCCTCCTCCACACACTCCCCCTTATCCCCCTTGATCTTAGCAATACCCCCTCTGGACTTTCTCCTTTCACTAATGTAGCTGTTGAAAGTCTTGCCCCCTGCTTTCACTGTTCGTGCTAGTGTTTCCTCAGTTTGGGCCTTTGCTTGCCTTACTGTCTTCCCTTCTTCCCTTAGGGAAGTTGGGTATGCCTCCCTATCTTCGTACCGCTGCGTTCCCTTATATTTCCTGAAGGCCAACCTTTTGGCTCTGACTTTTTCTGCTATTGTTTTTGAGAACCAAAGTGGTTTCCTCCTTCTTTTGCTCTTGCTTTTCTCCCTAACACAATGGGATGCTGCTTCAAGTATTGCATCCTTAATGCCTGCCCACCTTACCTGTACCCCCTTACCTGTATTTCTTCTTGCCAGGGCTAGCTTAACTCTGTTGGCCATCTTATCAAAGTCAGCTCCTCTGAAGTCTCATATTTTTGATTTGGAATGGGATGATTTAGTTCTAGTGGCCAAATTGAGCCATATCATGGGATGGTCACTGGCCCCAGGTGACCTTCTACCTGGAGATATGTGATCCTTTTCCTGTTAGTCAGTACTAGATCTAGGATAGCCCTGTTTCTTGTGGTTTGTTGTACCAGTTGTATGAGGCCCTCCCCTTGCAGGGAATCCATTATGTGTCTAGTTCTGGCGGATGTTCCTGCTGGTATTGACCAATCTGTATTTGGCGTGTTGAAGTCTCCCATTATCAGAATCTCCCCTTTAGCTGCCATGTTTTGTATATCTTCTAACAGTAATGTGTCTATGTCTCCCCTCTTGTCTGGAGGCCCGTAGACAACCCCAGTTCATATGGCTGTCCCATTTCCTGTTTCCAGGGTGACCCACAGTTCTTCTGGTTCCTTATATGTATTCTGAATTTCTGTAGCTTTGATATTTTTATTGACATAAAGGGAACTTGCCAGATGAACTGCTGGAGGAGGTTGGTGCTCACTATACACGTCTGTGCCTGAGGAGAAGCCACAGATTGCAGGACTGCATTGGCTAGTTTTATTTTTACTACAGGTATGCCATCTATGTTAAGAAGTTTGCAATCTTATCAGTACATCTTATTGTGAGCCCCAGCTGGGTTTGTGCACTTTCTTGTTTCTTTTTGGGATATTTCAGGAGGTTGGAAACAATTCCTGTCTCCTCTCTTAATGGCAGCAGAGTGAGCAACACCTGAGAAGACGCCTTTCGGGCCGACTGAAAGAACGGACTTCGGTCCCTGAAAGAAAGAAAGAAAGAATCCCAGTTGGTTTGGATTTTTTTTTTGGGAGAGACGAGGCATTGCTAATTTGTTACAGAACTGTAACTGCAACATCCGGACTTCATCAAAAGGGGTGTATAAATTTTAATGTTTGTTTGTTTGTTTCTGTTTTTGTTTCTGTTTCTTTCATTGTATTAAGAGGGTTATTTCTCTCTCTTTTTTATCGATTTTTTTTGCTGTGCAGAAGATTTTAGAGTTTGGACTCTCAGGGGTCATAGAATTATAGAACCTGAGACAAATTGTAATCTTTTAATAGTGAATTTAAAAAAAAATATTATTTTAAACTTCCCAGGGTTTACGGGGTCACATGTTCTCTGTCAGCCAATAGAAAAATCGCACCCATTTGTAGGGGTATTAAAGCACAAGCGTGGCATCTCTTCCTCAGCTGTAACAGAGAATCGGGAAGGAGAGACAGTCTGCTGCCCATCATAGCACGGTATCACTTGTTAGTATTGCCAGCATTTAGCAAATTGCGGTTTTCTTTTTAATGCCAAATAATCGGCTGAACAATCGAGGGAACAATTGTGGGACATGCATTGGAGAATAGAAGACCCTTAGAGGCATTTTATGTTTATGAGCTGCAGCTTTCAAAAGTAAGTGCATTCTTATAAAATGTTTGGTTTAAAAGGATTTAAGGCATCCAGGGAATAAAAAGGGAATAATAACGGGAATGGAAATTGAGACTAAATTACAATACAGAGTCTGATCTTTGCTTTTTTTGTTTATTATTAGTGCCTGGATCCTTTAATGGTGACTGCACTAGTCAGGTGGGGACAAATACTGTGATAACCAACCAAACTACTAGAACCAAGCACTGTGGAAACTTTATTAGCAGTAAACAACAAGAAAAGTTTCATTTTACATGCTGGCAGGAGCTTAAAAAGGGCTGAAAGAAACTGTAATAAGGTACTGAAGAATTACAACAAGCCCGTATATTAATAAATATCAGTAAGAATCTCTCCTTCAGGTAGTTTTGAGATTTGATAGTGCAAATGGATCTAGGACTTTGCGATTTGGAATAATCACTGTGAGCATAGCTCCTTTTTAATTTATGCATAGTGTCCTCAAGGAAGGTGCTTGAAAAGATTGACTTAAATTAAAGAACTGATCTGGGGAGCAGAAAGATTCCTTATCTTGAAAGCTTTGAAAGCTTTAGCACATGCCCATGACAGAGCTAAAACTGATAGAAGGACCTCTCCCACTATAAGTAGCCTGGCCTTGTAAACTAAGTGTCGCTAACACAGAGTTTGAACGTGCTGCTTCCTGTTTTACTGTCTTCTACACTGAGAAGATAAGAGTGCAATAGACAACTTATTGGGTTTGAGATATGGGACTGGGACTGTTTCTTCTAGACTCTGGTATAGGGACACTTAGTAAAAACCTCAATAGACCTGTATAGAATAACCTTTAGCCTGGGATAGTGGAAAGTTTTCAGGACTTACTATTGTATTTATATTAATGTGTTTTGCTTGTCTTGCCCTTACTTTGCCTGTTATTGCCTGTTACGATTGTTATTATTCCTATTAACTTTTGTTACCTTTGGTGGAGATGAATATCAGAAGTGGCAAAAGTGTCACGACAGCACAGAGATCTAAGGATAAGGACAAGGAAAAGGGGGTTAAATTAAAGAAAGGATGTGTATTCAAAGGAGAACTAGAGATTACTACACCAACGCAGATAGAGAAAAGACAGTTTATAAATGCAGCAAGTAGAGAAAAAGAGGAGAATCTGAAACACATGTCCCCTGCAGACTTTGTGATAGGGATGGGGCTAGATATAAAATCGGAGGTTGAAAAACAAGGGAAAAGGTTAGAAAAGAATGCAGATTCAAGCAATAATAAAACCTGTAAGAAGAACAAAGGGGAGAAAGATATGACAGAAGAGACAACTAAAGAAAAAATAATAGAACATCTAATAACACAACAGGAGATGGTTTGCCAATTAGATGGTCACACATTAATACCTGTAGAGAATACAGGGAGTATAGGGGATGAAGAAATAAATTAGGAAATGGAGAAAAGGCTAAGGACATCTAAAGCTAAAATCCCTAAAAAAATCTCAGATTATTTTTTAAAAAAGGAACAATTAAAAACAGGAAAAACGGGTGCTAAAATAAGACTGAAGAGTGTAGAAAAAGAACAAAAAGAGAAAGGAAATTAAGTACACCTGATAAGGTGAAATTAGATATAGAGGAAACTATAAATAAGGAATTTACAAGGCTAGACCCATTTAGCCCTTTGGATATATCAGCAGACATGGTTACCCAGGACTTTATGGAGAACTCGAATATCTCAATATTGGCTGGATCTCCAAATACCATTTTTCAAAATCTAGACAAAGAGGTAGAAAATATTAACTTGGATCCAGAATTTATGGCACAGTGCCCAGGTACATTGGCAAAATACACAATTAAGGCATTAGACCCTCATGTTATGGTGAACATAGTTTTCCTAGAAGCTCTGAATGATATTAGGGAGAAATTTTCTGGTTTTACTAATTTGTTTGTTGAAAAACTGGAAAAGATGGAGAACAAGATGAGCAATTTAGACATTAAATTAAATAATGGGAGAGCTTCTTTCTCAACACTCCTGATACCAGATGACACTAAAGTTGCAATGGAAAAAAATGGGTAAAAGGCAGGGGGAAAGGAGGACAAGGAGGACAAGGAAAGAGAAAAGGCAATAGAAAAAGAATCAATGTGAATGAAAATGCAGGGAAAGTTAAAAAGGTGGAAAAAGTGTCTAATAGAGAGAATAGATAAATTCCCCTTGAGTCTATAATTATTCAAGAAAAGACAACTATAAAGGCATTAGAAATTGTAGGAGATAAGATTAAAGAAGATCCAAATGGAGGGGAGTGAAAGCTTAAAACAAAAGCAGAAGGAAAAGATAAAGGTAAAGTAGGAAATGATGCAGAATACAAAAAAAAGATAATGCCAGTGTGGAAACTAGAAGGACAGGAAACAGTAATCAGAATAAAAGGAATATATAAGAAAAGCTATGAAACATTAGAAATGTTAAAAGAGTTGATAGAATCTTTATTTAGAGTAGAACTGAGGGTAGAAATGGAAGGTCATATTATAATGTTGGTAACAAGGGATATACTCGATAAGGAGTTCCCAGTTTTTACATACTGTTAAGAGAAATGGAGATAGCAAAAAAAAAAAATATGGTTCAAACAACAAAATTTAACTTCACTTGGACTAGAAATAGCTATACTAGTACAATGGCAAACAACTGTGAGCCAAAAGTGCATAGAGCAAACTGTAGTTAAGGAAATTAAACAGGACATATTTGAGACAGTTTTGGGAAACTTAAAATGGGACTCTTCTAAAAAAAAAGGAAGCAAAGGGAAAGCACAATAGATGATGATGATAATACTATATCATTGTTTGTCTTAAGTAAGATTCATGGAGAAAATGATGAAATCCTGAAGTCATTAGCAGCTGTTTTGTTATCCAGTATAATGAATATTGAAATAGGAAGTAGACAAATTGAAAGGGTTGAGAGGGCATTTCAAAAAGGAGGTGATACACAAATAAATATGAAATGTGGCTCAGAACAGGTAATTAAAGAACTATTATTAAATGCTGACGAATTGGATAATGCAGGATTTTTGTTGATTGATTTAGACAACCCAAGTAGAGGGATATCGACAGAGAATAGGAATATGGACAGTATTTGACTAGATGGTGACATCTCAAAATCTATAAATACTAATGAAAGGGGTAGTTTTCAGAAATCCTAGTGCAAACTTTTTATCATGAAACATAACAGGTTTATCTGGAAAACTTGCTGACAGCGAATGGCTTCAGTTTATAACTGGCTTTGATATCATATTATTACAAGAAACTTGGACTAAAGAAAACAAGCACTTGTCAATGCCGAATGTTTGCTTGCTGGCATTGGCATTGGTAGAGTAGAAGTTACAAAGCTGCATAATAGGAATGGCAGTGAAGTATTGAACTGAAGCCAACCCCACCACCACCCTGCAGAGAGTGTCAGGCATTGGGGTGTGCCTTTGGGTCATCAGGCATAACGGCCACGCCA
Organism: Neoceratodus forsteri; assembly: GCA_016271365.2. Lineage (NCBI taxonomy): Eukaryota > Metazoa > Chordata > Ceratodontiformes > Ceratodontidae > Neoceratodus > Neoceratodus forsteri. The sequence continues at coordinate 1,307,596,687 of CM057456.1, read as the reverse complement.
TTTCACCACACCCTACCCTGCAGACACTGTCAAGTGTCACTGTGTGCCTTGAGGTCTTTGGCTCTTATGCGTACCCCATTCCATCAGGAAATACAGTGAGATGGGTGTGGTATAGGAGAATGGGGTGAACTTTGGGGCTGAAGAGTCCAAGGCATACCTCGATGCCTCTCACTGGCTGCAGGGTGTGGAATGGTATGAGCATTACAGGCAAAAATCCCAAGTCACATCCCTGATGCCTGTCATTCTCTACAGGGTGGGGCGTTATGGTTGGAAACCCTAACACCTCAGGCATCCATTGGTATTTTCATTCCAAATTTTCAACATGGTTTTTCTGTGACCCCTACCTCATGAACAGTGGCAATATCAGTTTGTTACCCGAAAGCTGCTTATGCACAGCGACTACGGCATTTAGCACCACAGGTGGAAAAACACATTCCGAACAGGATGTGAAAAATGACAGCTGTACTGTTCATGGGGAGGTGTAAAAAATTGCAATGCTGCAAATCTGCAGTAAAAATATTAAAAAAACTGGTGAAGTCACGAGCGTGCTTAGAAACTGTGCAACACACACCCGTAATGTAATTAGTTTGGGGATTTTTTACAGCAGATTGTCAACACAGGCATTTTGGGACCTCCGATCATGAACAGTGTCACTGTGATTTTCTTTATCTGTCCCGAATAATGATTTCCCACAGTGACCACAAATCTCTACGCTGAAAGTGTGAAAACATATTTCGGCCATGTTGTGAAAAATGACAGCTCTACTGTTCATAAGGAAGTGTGGAAAAATGCCACTGGCGAAAATCTGGACTGAAAATATTATTAATTATGAACTTACGAGGGTGCGTGGAAACTGCACAATGCTCACTCATAACACAGTCATTTTATGGACTTTTGTCACCAAATTTTCAACATAGCCATTTTAAGACCTCTGCTCGTGAACAGTGTAACTGTGATTTTTCTTAATCTGTCCCAAACATTGCTTTTGGACACCGACTGCACCATTGTGAGCTACATGTGCAGAAACACATTTTGTGTGACATGTGAAAAATGGCAGCTGTACTGTTCATGAGGAAGTGTAATAAAATGGCAATGTTGAAAATCTGGAGTGAAAATATTGAAAATTCGCAAACTTACGAGCGTGCGTAGGAACTGTGCAACGCATGCTCATAAAACAGTCATTCTTAGAAATATTTTCACCAAATTTTCAACATAGCCATTTTAAGACCTTTGCTCATGAACAGTGTCACTGTGATTTTCTTAATGTGTTCCATACCTTGATTTCACACACCGACTGCGCCATTGTGCGCTACATGGGTGGAAACATGTTTTGGGCAAGATGTGAAAAATGACAGCTGTACTGCTCATAAGGAAGTGTAATAAAATGGCAATGTTGAAAATCTGGAGTGAAAATATTGAAAATTCATGAACTTACAAGCGTGCGTAGGAACTGCGCAACTCATAAACGTAAAACAGTAGTCATTTTAGGAATTTTCCTGGAATTTTCAACATAGGCTTTTTGAGAGCCCACCTTATGAACAGCAACAGTGTCATTTTTATTATCCAGTCGAAAGGTGATTTCATGCAGTGACTGTGAAATCACCTTTTGAGCCTGATAACGCCATGACAGTGAGAGCATTCATGAGAAGGGTCCCAAAACCCCATGTTGAAAATTTGGTGCAAAATTCCAAAAATGCCTGAGATATGTAGCAAAGTTGAAAAACCCTATCTATCCTATTATACAGCTTACTGGCATTTCTCAGTTCACGGTCGGCTTTGAAGTGCAGATGTGTTCCGGTCCACTGAAGATCATCGTGGACTCCAGAGGTAAGTATGGGGTGTGGGGTGTGGGGGACAGGGTGCGCAGTGGGTGGGGCGGGGTGGGGCAGAGACAGCGAGGACCATTTTTGTGTTTCAGGGTTTTTTTTTAAAAGGACGATGACGTTGGATTATTTGCCACGCTGAGGGCTCCCAGCGTGCAAAGGATGATTGTTTGGGGGGACATGGAGTCGATGGGGGATTGGGCACCCCCATCAGTGATAGCATCTGTTGCCATGCTGGGGTGGGCTCCCGCGTGGCACCCTGTACTCTTTGAGGGGGGAACAGTGGAGACGACAGGGCATTGGGCACCCCCATCAGCTATACGATGTGTGGCCATGCTTCTGTGGGCACCCAGCATGGCATGTGGAATTCTGTTTGGGGGGAGAGCAGCACAGCTGACAGGGGATTGGGCACCCCCGTCGGCTATACAGTGTGTGCATGGGGGGGCGAGCACACAGTATGTGTGCATGTGTGTGTGTGTGTAGGGGGAGCGTGCATGAGCAGACGATATCTTATCACTGCTCACTGAAGCATAGCTCCCCCTTTCAACTGTACTCCACTGCATTTTTGACTGCTGTCATAGACAGCTCCAGCAGCCATTGGAGAACTGCGGCTGCGCCTGCAAACACACTGACTGAATTGGAAGAGGGCTGCCACACCTCCGAAAACTTGGATGATGGCACTATGTTTCTTGCACATGCGTGCAAGCAAACATAAAAATGATTTGAATGGTTATTTGGTGTTACATTCACCTGCTACAAGGAATAAAAACATTGGGAGATATTCTGGTGGTTTAACATCTTATGTAAAGATTGGGAAGAACATAACATTAATTGAGCAATTTAAAATAGAAAAAAATGATATAATAATAGTAACACTCAAATTGAGAAGTGATTTATTTATTTTATTCTATATATACCACCGGTAGGCCCTAAAGAGGACAATAAAAAGTTATGGGGCAATGTGTTTAATGAACTGGAAATGATTATAGAGAAATACCCAGAAGGAATAATAATTGCTGTGGGTGACTTTAACACACGGATAGCCAAACATGACAATCTAAGTGTTCTCGAATCTGCAGTAAATATGGCTGAATGAAATATAAGAAATAGCATGGATAAGGTTGTTAATGTAAATAGGTTGAAGTTACAGAATTTAATTGATAATATCCCATTAATAGTTTTAAATGGAAGGTTAAATGGGGATCTGGAAGGGAATATTACCTTTTTTTCTCATAATGGACAAAGTCTTATAGATTATATCCTTTGTACACTGGAACATTATGATATCTTTCAGGACCTAAAAATTTCAACAAGACCAGATAGTGATCATGCTTCTTTAGAATTGACAGTTAAACTAATTGGGGAAGAAGCAAGATCAAATAAAGTAGTCAAACTACAAGTTCATTTGGCTGTAACAGGGAGGAAGGTCCTCTTCCATTCTAAGATCCAGAATGAATTCTTAGAAGAAATATTCCAGAAATGGGAAAAAGAGTTTGAACAATTAATTAAGGAGCATTCAATTAATGCCATTACAATGGAACAGCTATTGAATCAACTTAATGGTAATATAACTAAGAAAATATAAACTGAATGTAACAGAGAGAAAAGAATAAAAAACACATTTTTTGATAAATCTTGTTGTATAGCTAAAAAGAACCTTAATACTTTAATAAGATAGACAAAAAAGCACCCGGCAAGCGTAAATTGGAAAAATTTGAATAAGACCAGAAAATCTTATTCCAAATTACTGCAAGTTAAAAAATTACAAGCATTGGAAAACCAATGGAAAGAAATGATTATAGTTATTCAAACAAAAGATAATAAAAAATTATGGAATATGGTTGCAACTGGTACTAATGTGCCCAAAGATGTTTGGGTCACAGATTTTCAATCAATATTCAATAGTGAGGAAGGAATGATGAAAGCAATAATAATCAAGGAGTTAATGGGTACCTATTATGAACAAATGATTATCTTCAAGGAAGATGTAGAATCAGCATTGAATAATTTTAAACATAATAAAGCCCCAGGACATGATCTAATTCCCCCTGAAATTTACAAAAAAATATAGCAGCCTTTGGATCTCTATATTAACAATGTTTTTTAACTTGTGTCTAAAGTATAATTTTATTCCAGTTGAATGGACATCTAACGTTATTGTTCCAATACTTAAAAAAGGCTCTGTTTATGACCCCAATAATTTTAGGCCAGTTGGTTTACTAAGTATATCCTGTAAGGTTTTCTCATGAATTATATTGAATAAACAGAATTGATTAAAATGAATAATATACTATCACCGCTACATGCAGGTTTTAGGGAAAATTTCTCCACTGTTGATAATGCTTTTTGTCTGGCACATTTAATGGAAAAATATATACACATACGAAAGATGAAGTTATTTGTTTTATACATTGATTTCTCCAATGCTTTTGACTCTATTAATAGAGACATATTGTGGAAGATTCTTATGGAAAATCACCTACCCTCTTCACTTTTGTTTCCTATCTATGGACTTTATACTGGTACCAAGACTGCGGTCAGATATGGGAAAATGGGAGAATTGACCAATTTTTTCCATTTAGTAGAGGAGTAAAGCAGGGTTGTTTACTTGCTCCCTCCTTATTTAACATATATATATATTAATTCCCTCTTGGAATTTGAGATGGAAGATAAGCTGGATAGTCCTATTATAAATACACGGAGAGTGGGCTCATTAGCATATGCCAACTACATTTTTTATTGTCATTATCTAAAGGAGGTTTACAAAAGCAGATAGACATATTTGTACAAAAATGTAATTACCTTGAACTTAAAATACATTTAGATAAGACAAAGGCGATGGTATTAGGGGAAAGACCTGCAGATATACATAAAACTAAAATTTATGTAAACCAACAACTGATCGATGCGGTGAGTGAATATATTTATCTAGGGATAAAAATAACAACAAATGGTAACTGGATAAGACATCTAAAAAAAACAAAGTATAGAAGCTACAGTAACTGCAAAAGCATTGCTAAAATTTGATTATCAATTCAGGGGGAACACGGTAAAGCCAGCATTGATCACAGGAGAAGCAAAAGTAAACCCTATATTACTGTACGGTGCAGAAGTATGGTGTTATGAAGATAATATAGCGAACATTTTGGAAACCCCTTTATCATATTACTATAAGGTGCTTTTATGTGTCCCAGGCTCAACAGCAAATGCCATGGTCAGGGCAGAACTAGGAACAGTAAAAGTTAATTTTATTAAAGAAATACAACTGATTACTTACTGGATTAAAATATTAAATAATGTGGATAATATATGACCTAAACTTTGCCTACAGGAGGAAAATTTATGGAAGGTAAAAGGGATTAAATCTAAATGGCTAAACTACTTAGTGAGGACACTGGAAAGGTATAACTTACAGCATTTATGGACTGGCTCAAATAGAAACATTACAATATCTATTCAATATAAAGAGTTAGTAAAGAAGAAAATTATGATAGCTGCTAAAGAACAGGATATGGTGAAAATAAAAAAACAAAAGTGTGCGTTATGGTTTAAAGATAATAAAATGGGTCATGGTATAGAGGAATATCTCTTACTACCAACTACAAAGGAACAACGTAAAATTATTACATGGGCAAGATTTGGTTTAATTACATCAAAGTATATTTATTTCAACAAAAACAATGTAAGAGAGATACAGGAAAAAATAGACTGCCCCTGTAAAAGAGAATTTCAAGAGAATATAGGGCATATAATTATTGATTGTCCATTGTATAATAAATCTAGAAATTTACATCTTGCACAAACACTTTCTATTTATGCAAATAACTTATTTGATGTTGTTTTCATTTTATTACATCCGAGAACGCATGAGGAGGTGGAGAAAATAGCAATGTTTCTCAAGTCAGTAATAAAATATAAAAAAAAATGTGCAATAGAAATGGGGGAGGGGGAATGATAAGGATAAGCTAATTCTTTGATGTTGTGTATTGATGTGTATGGATGTCATGATAATAGGATGGCTGTTTTAATGCATTTTTTAAATTCCTTGTCTTTTTATATATGTGCTTTTTGTGATGATCAAGACATAATCTGTCATGATTGAACAATAAATATTGAATTGAATTGACATAAAGGGCCACTCCCCCCTCTTTTTTTGCACCTCGGTCTCTTCTGAACAATACATAGCCAGGTACTGAAGTCTCCCATGTGTGGTTGCTGGTGAACCATGTCTCACTAATGGCTACTATGTCCAGTTTAGCCTCTGTCATTGTTGCCTGCAGGTCTGGGATATTGTTTCCTAGACTGCGGGCATCTGTGTACATGATTTTCCATTGGACAGAATTCACTGTGTTAGTTGTTGGGCGAGGTCTGGCATTTCCCCTGCGTGTCATACTGGGAGCCAGACCTTTTTCCTTACCTGGTGATGCAAATGAACTACAAACATGCTGAACCCCTGATTGATCACTAGCTGAGGGGGGAATGGGTGTTCTTCCCTTTCAATGTTTATGGTGCTGCACCCCTCTCCCCATTTGCTAGTTTCAAAATTCTGCAAAGACGTCAAACTTCTGCCCCAATGCACTGATTCCCTCCTTAACCAGATGCGGTCCATCAAATTTAAAGAACTTTTGCTCCCAAAACTGTTGCCAGTTACTTACAAATATGTGTCCTTTTTCCTGGCACCAGCCCTTGAGCCACATGTTTAGCTCCCCTATCTCCCCTTCTCTGACCTTTCATCCATCTGTCCCCATCTCCCAGACCGGCAGGATCTCAGAGAAGGAGATGCCAGACAAAATGGATGACAGTTTGTCTCCCAGCCTGGTCAGGTTTTCTTGGTCTCCACAACTGACTGGCTGGCAAGATTATTAGTCCCTGTGTGTACCAGGATGTCAATGTTTTCTCCTGCTTCCTGCATGATTTTAGCAATGCAGTCAGTGCCTCTCCATGCTGTTGTACCTGGGAGACATCTGACCATTACCCTCAGCTGGAGATTGGTATCAACTCCCCAAATCATGGAATCTCCTATGATCAGAAGTGTTTTGAATCTCCTTTTTGCTTTTTTTTGTTTTGGTCCCTGTTTTGGGTGAGTTTTGTAGCACTAGCTCCTGTGCTGCAGTGTCTTGCTCTGCAGTGCCCTCTGCCCCTTTGTTTGATTTCAGAGATAGAGGCAGATACCTGTTTGTAGTTTTTATATGGTTTATGGAGGTGATATGATGAAGAGCACTGAGTGATGGGGCACCCAATTTGCCCCTCCTAACCACCTGCCAACCTCCTGGAATAACTACCCTCTGCTGTCGAGGTGCTTCAATGAGATGTTGGGGAAATGGTGGGCAGTTCTTATAATACATTTCCTACTGAATATTCAATTTGAGGCATACAGTCTCTGCCCATGCTGCCTGGATCTAAGCTCTGAGCTATCCAATGATCCAGCATGTAGGACAGTGTCCTAAATCCTGTATAACTGCCCTTTTGAAAAATGTCCCACAGTACTTGCAGTTAATAATATCCATTCCAGTTGAGTTGCCGAGTTTATAACCTGGTCCGAGTAATTAGAAGGAGGAAAATGAAAGCAAATGTTTGTGTTTTTTTTTTTTTATATAACTTGTTATAACAAGTTAAATTGCTTGTTCCCCTGTAAGTGAGGTCACTGTGTGGATACCGCCTCAGATCCTCCCCTTCCTGCTTTGCTACAAGGAATGTCATGACTGTGGTACTCTATAAAAGGAGTGTAGCATGGAGTGGTTGGGAATGGGGGTTGGTGCTAGAGAGCAAAGAATTTCTGAAAAACAAGATCTATTTTACTGTTGCATCCAGGAAAAGCATGACATGCAGATAGGAAGACACTCCAATATTGAGGTACAAATTTACTAACCAATTTTCTCTAGATTATTTTGTTCAAACTCAGATAAGGAGTTAAGTTCACTTTGAGCTTCCAAGAAGCTGAGGTTGTCCTTTTCCTGGGGTGAATCATACTGATTGCCTTCAGGAACTTGATCACCTCTGTGTGGGCCGACAAGAACACTCCTTCCACTACCCCTCTGACTGCTCTCATAGCTGCAGCCTGAACATGCAATGAAACAGGAGAAAGCCCCTTCTTGAATTCTTTTTACATAACGTCCAAAATCTGCAGAATAGTAAACTGTAGTTGAGGTATGTCTTTGGATACACACCATTTGGAGAATGGACTAATGCCAGTTGTAGATTTGGTTAGTTAAAGTGCACCGAGCTTGGAGAATAGTGTTCACTGCTCAGTCTGGGATGCCAGCCTTTAACAATCTCTGTCTGTGAGCAGCCATGCCGTCAGGTTGAGGCTGTGTGACGGTGGGTGTCGTACCAGGCCTTATGTCAGAAGGTCATTTGTAATCATCAGTTCAGGGAGCTGTCCTCTAACATTCTCACCAGTGTAGCATATAGTATTCTCCTGGGTAGTCTAGTGCCACCAGAACCACAGTTGCCTTGGATGTCCAAACTTGTACAGGACTTTGGTGAAGAGCAGAATCAGTTGGAATATGTAATTCTTGTTGAACATCCATGGATGTGAGAAACTCTACTCTCACTGTCCTCACTTCCTTGTACCATGTGTAATATCTGCATACCTTCTTCTTGACAAAGTGGAAAAGGAAAACAGTCTCAACTCTTTAATTCATTGTTAATCATCGGTAGATTTATTATAAGTTCTTTGCCACCCTATAATCAACACCAATGTTTTGAGGGGTAAGACCCACTTTTTCAATGTACAGTGGTCATATGTTGACAAAAATAGTCAAAGTACCAATGGTACTGAGTGCTGCCAAGTTCTGGATGTGTAATTTCTTTATATTAAAAGACATACATGCTAAACAATATCCATTTAGATGATACAAAGTACAAGCACATGCTTTCATCCAAACACACACACACACACACGCGCACACACACTCCTGATGACAAGCATACCCCACACAACACATACTGTATACTCTGAACTTTTAACTTTTTTCAGTGCACATTAAGTTAGGAATCCTGTGCTCCCAGTGGATACTGTCTGATCAAATGCCCTTCCTCCATGGTGGGCACCTCTCCTGTTAACAGTACTGAAGGGGGGATGGCACATTGTTAACTGCACACTGATACCCCAGAAGAAATCCAATGCTGTTTGACTGAACCCAAGCAAAATGCCCTCCTTCCCACCCCCGAGGCCAACCAGAAGCAATGTACCAATCAGTAATCTGGTGGGATTGACACCTCTAGCATGGGGCTGGAGTAATCTCCCAGCCACCTCTCAGTGATAAAAACAATGTCAACCAGTTGGGAGGGACTGGAGCACAGGAGATCAATTGACTTGTTCAAGGGTTCTCATTGAGCCAGTGACTCTAGGTGGATTTGAACCTGTGATCCCAGCTTTTACAATTAAGTGCTGTAACCACTTGATAATACTGTATTCAGATAATAGACACTAAGAGACCAATCCATCCTAAAACTTGTATTGTGAAACAGCAAAAACATCTCTAGTTGCAAACTTTGGCTGGGTTTCATTCTGGATGCAATCTCCATTGCTAGATCTTGACAGAACAGAGTCTGCAGACAGTTTTATAGCAAGCAATAATAATGTCTCATGTTTTATTAATAGTGCAGTTACAAAACTACAATATAGCTGAGGCAGAGAGCAATACAAAGAGACTCTACACCTCTCTCCTCAAACACTGGAGGCCTAATACACACATAGTCACATGGATAGTGAGTGTTTCCATAGCCCTTCAATTGACCAGGAGTGGCAGCCTCTAAAGGTGAAAAGAGGCTCCCCACTTCCCAATCCCCCAAAACTGCTACATACAAAGCACTAACTGGCTATGGGGGGGGAGAGTCCACCTCTGTACCTAAGTCACAATAAAAATGATGGTTGACAGATGTTTGTGTTCACAAACAGGCTTTTCCAAAGGAAACATCAACACTGCCACCACTAAATACTTCTGAGCCTGGCTCTCCACCAGTCACATTGTGGGATGACATGCCCAGAGGCTGTGGCATCAGTCACTACCGCCTCAGTTGTATCCCCCCCAACTCTATACCTTATGACACAATGTTGGGTCTTGCAGTATATTAATGTCTGGTTCCTTGCTAGTCATCCTTAATAGTCTAGTGGCCTTACAATCTCAGTTCCTCATTGCGTTTACTGTCAGCCACCAGATGAATATGACACACTTGTGGAACTTCTCATGGTTCCACAGGAGTCACAGGTGCTGTGGCATGCAGATGGCTGTTCAGGGGCCAGGTAGCATCCATGCATAGCACAGGGCTTTATTTACTTTCTGGCCCTTGCACCTTTGCACTGGAACAGGTAATGGCTTACAAAGGGGTATTCGTTTGAACAGTAACACCAAGTGTATACAAGCAACAAAGCTACTGAAAAATAGGAGAAAGGTCAGCACCATGAACTCAGCCAGACCTAGAAGAAGGCCAAAGTTATTTTTCAAACATCCAGCTTTTATTTACATATGTGGACAGAATTGGAAGGCTTATCTACAGTCGGTAAATTGTTGCACACACTGCGGTAGGTCGGGTAGTGCATAGAGGATAATGTCCATTGTAAGCTTGATTTCAGAGCAGAAATGTGTAAACTTATAAAGCCAAAACAACCAGGATGCCTTAGACCACCTCAGACTATCACAACTAAGCACTTTATTCACTTTCGTATCAACTAAATGAGTCATCTGCAGCATGTCTTCCAGGTACGTGCACACCATATAACTATAGTGAGAGCCCCCCTCTCTTTTGGTTTAGTGCCACCAAGTGGTTGCAAAATACGGTCATTAAAACCACTCACTGCTGCAATACTACAACTATGTTTGGGGTCCCATATTTGTGTACTAAAAGGACTGAGTCTTATTTCAGATGTAGTGGGATTTTCAGTGCAGTGGCACCAGACATGTCTAGAGGAGATCTCTCTCTCTCTCTCTCTCTCTCTCTCTCTCTCTCTCTCTCTGTCTCTCTCCCTCTCTCCCTCTCTCCCTCTGTCTCTCATAGGAAAGTTAAGGAAAGGTCTAGTCTGACGTCAGACTTCAGTCATAACGCCTGAACTTTGAAATTTGGTAGCTGTGTTATTACAGATGACAATGCTGGAGGAAACCTAGTGGTGTGCAAAGCCTTACATGGGACTTTAATAAAGAATATTTCAATGGGCTTACGGAACTTAATGAGGGGTTATGCTTATGGAAATTTGTTGGTAGACTGAAGGTATTTGAATAAATGTGCTGATGATTGTCATAGATGAATACTTTGGCCATTCACACTCTCTGTTCCATGGGGAACTATCACCCTGTCGGGGTACCATGAAGGCAAAGGAACCCTCTTGAGGAGGGTTCCACCCCAAAAGGTGCCATGGGAGCATAATTCCTTTAGGCTAAATGTACCTTAGGAAGGATCCCCAAGGAGAGAGAGGCGTGGTACTGGAGGAGGAGGAGTGGAGGATGGTGGGGCAAAGAAACGGTGCTTCTAAGTGAGACTGAAAGGAGCTGACTTAAATAGCTCTGGCAGGGAGGGGGCGTGATTGGTTGCTCCCACCCATTGAATTGCAGACATAGCCTTTCAATAGTAAAGCAAAAGTGAGTGCACTCTGGTCTCGGAAGGTGCTTGCGAATGTGTGCTTGGCAAAGGATAGTAGACAAAAAATAAGGAAATCACAGCACACACCGGTCAAAGAGTTTATAACATTTTAGTGTGCAAAAATAAAGTCCAAACAGGCGCAGTGTGTGTTTTCACTGCTCCTGACTGGGCTCTGTTCTTGCAGTGTGTGCTGCGATCTTCTCATTTTTTTCTACATAGCCTTTGAATTCAATGAGCTTATGCAACGTAATAAGAAGTTATGCTTGAGCAACTTTATTGGTAGACTGAAGGTATTTGAATGACTGTGTTGATGATTGTCATAGGTGAATACTTAGGCTGCTCACATTCTCTGTTCCACGAGGAACTACCACACTGTTGGGGTACTGTGAAGGCAAAGGAGCCCTCTTGAGGAAGGTTCCACCCCTAGAGGTGCCACAGGAATGTAATTCCTTTAGACTAAAGGTACCTTAGGAAATCACCCCAAAAATACAGAGCAGCAAGTAGCAACCACAGAGCTTAAGTGAGGATGGATTAACAGCAACAAGTGATGACTGGAAACAGAAAGAGACTGAATCAAGCAATGGCTGACAGATATCGGAACTGATAGTAGAAGAGGCATGACTTCTGTAAGGAGAGGGGGAATGGTAAATGGAAGGAGGGCCACCATCCAACCCCAACTAACAGCTGAAACCTACCTGTTGCAAAGACTACCTGATTTTATGACCTTCAGCAAGAAGGAGGCTAGGAGAGGAAAAAACCCTATGAGGGGAAAACCTTTGGGGATCCAGGGCCTTGGTCACTTTTCCTCCAGGCTTGGGATAAATTGGTGATGGCTCAGCTACTGCAATTCAGACACCCAATTCAGGAAGAACATTTTAGAAGAAAGGCTCTCACTATATCCCTGTAATGGGAAAGCTGTGGGGTGCCCCAAGCCAATCTCTGCAGCTAAAGGAGGCTCCTTGCACTGAGGCCCACCCATCAAGGCAGGAGGAGGAGGAAAGCAACAACCTCTGAAGGCACTCACCTGGCCTCCACTAAGGGAGGCCTAGAGGGGAAGCCAAACCCTTGAGGGGTAAGGCATAGGAGGAGCCCTTGAGAGGCCAGAATTTGGAGACATATGATCTTTACCCTTTAGGGGCAGGGGAACGGAAGAAAGTGGAGATGAGGTGAACTGTAGGTGGCTGTTGGGGGAATAGCTTTTGAAGATGCTGCTGACTTGGTCCACACAGCTAAAGGAGCCCCCTTGGACGTAGAGGCCCCACCCTCCATCAGATGAAGTCTTAAATGTTACATCAAGAGGTGCTACTGAGTCAATTTGCATGGCTAACACTTCCCCCAGAGCATAGGACATTCTCACCTGAAGGGCAGAGAGAGAAAGACCCCACCCATTGAGGGACCCACCTTCAAGATGAGGACTTCATAGGGGTACAGCGAGACCATTGGCTTAAGGGCAGAGCCCTGGAGCCATACTATGGTTGTGGTCGGCATGCATCCAAATGAAGCAGTAATGGGAGGCCCTGATGGCCATGAGCACGTGGAAGAAACTAAATGTAGGTAAGGCTGAACGGTTGCTTTTTATCTGAGTGCAGGACAAGTGGGAGGCCGTGGTGAAGCCTGATGGCCATGAGCACATGAAAGAAATGAAATGTAGGAAGGCTGAATGGCTGATTGGGGCATCAAATGACAACTAGGACAGAGAGTGATACTGCAGACTGGCAGCCTGAAAACAAAAGGCAAAAGCAATTGAAGGAGAAAGGATATTGGGAAAACTAGGAAGCCCAAAAAGAACAAAACAGAAGGAAATGCAAGGCATGGGATTACAGTAGAGCAGCAGAAAAAATTAAATGAGAAACACAAACTGCAGCCCAGAAGGTAAAAGCAAAATACTGACCTAGAAAGCCAGAGAGGCACAAAGCAAGCAGAAAATCCAAATCACAAAGGGAAGGAGGGAAACAAACACAGAGAAAAAAAAGGGAGGCGCAAATGCCTGACAGAGCCTCCGACTGCAGCAAATAAACAATGCTTCTGAGTGAGGCTGGAAGAAGCTGAGTTAGATAGCTCAAGCAGAGGGTGTGGCTGGTTGTTCCCATCAACTGAACTGCAGGCATAACCTTTGAATTCAAGAGTTTGTCTCACTTTTTGCAGACTGTAACATTAATACAGTCCTGTGATCTCCAAGTTGTCAGACACATAAGGTAGAAATTTACTGAAATCTGCTGAAATTTCAGTGACAGTTTGTTTAGCAAGCACTGAAGGTCATGAGGACAGACACATTTAGTGACATAAAATTGTCAGGTGAAGCTTGTGCAGTAATGGTGAGGGTTTCAGTGACTCTCATTCATACAGGCAAGGCTATAAATTTTGTCACAGCTAACTCCTCACACCATGCTGATCTCAGCTTTTCCCACTGTGTTGAATAATGTGTGATGTCTCAGCTGCTAGAACTCTGTTTCTGTGACAGCATGCTACAACTGGGACTTGGGACGCTATCATTAAACACATTGAGATTGAATGCTTCTTCGATGTTGCTTACTGTCAGTTTTCAATTCACACACAAACATTTGCAGGCATGGAGAAACTTGACCAAGTACATAATTACCTGGGAAAGGAAAACTTTTGTATTTGTGGCACACCATTGACCACACAACGTCACCCTGTAATCATAATGGTTGCCATATGTTTAACAAAAAAAGCTGCTCTTAAAAGTTATCCCATTTATGTGTGAATTGTAAGCTGACAGTATGCTTGAAATATACATACTGTATCACACCATGGAGCCATGTGGAGTGCAGCCCTGGTTACCATGACACTGTTTTTTGCTTTTTTAACTCCATGGCAACCAGCCACATAAGTGGGTGTCGGAGTTCCAAAGTCGGGAGCATTGCTAAGCAACACTGAGGAAACGTTCAGAACTAAGATATACCTTTTGCTACATTTGTTAGAAATAACATTGCTAAACCTCTAGTTCTTGTTTTTTTCCCCCATGGCAACCAGTATGCATATGTGCGGATCTGTGTTATGAAGTCAGGTGTATTGGCTCTCAACCATGAAGAAGAGATCCTCTCGCTGATCCTCTGTGCCCTGTATTTTTTTAAAGCTAGCATTTTTGGTAATCTGTATTGCTTAGTCAGAATGCAGAGGATCTTTTCTTTTTGAAGATACATTTCTCTATTATCTGATGCGGCAGGCAAGTTTTATGATTGCGGCTGGCAAAATTAAATGGCAGCTAAAATATGCTGTTTAGAACTTGGAAATTTTTTTTTTTAAAAAGGGGGTTTCTTACACCTGACCTTGCTGTGTTTAAAGATGCTCTACATAACTACTTCTAGAAAATTAAAAAGTAAGGCCACTGGAATGTTAGTAGCCAATCAAAGCTCTCACTTTCTATTCCACGTTTTATAATAAAGCTTACGTGTCCTATAAATCTGTAGAATGTATGGGACAGCCGTGTTACTAATCGATTTTGAACAGTTCACAGTGTTGTTGTACCATCGTGATGATGTCAGGCTGTCGTTATACTATCATGATTATGTCACCGCAACGGTATAACGAAAAAGAATGCCCATGCATTCTAGTTGCCCGAGCAGCACCTCAGATCACTAATTTCTCTCAATTTTAAATCATCCCTGTGCATAGACAGTTTACATCCTGTAAAATGAGCAATCGTGCTTAACATAACAATGTTTTTTTTTTTAAATCGCACAGTTTTTAGAAGTTTAACCTAAGTTGTAAAAGTGCAAGCAACGATCTTCTTTTTGGCATCAGTAAATAGCAATGCTGAGTTCACTTCACATGGTTGTCATCACAACGATAAACCTCTCAAGCTGCGCTCTTGAGGTTTACCTAAGCTGTCATGCCAACCATTCTAAGTGAACACAGCATTGTTGTTCACTGATGCACATACATTACCCTCTATGTCATATTCATAAGATTCACAGTGGCACCTACTTTTTCCATGCAGCATGGATTTGTTTCTGTTCTTTGCTGTGACAGTCTCTATCGATGAGCATGAGTGATGTGCTGTGTCTCAGGGTACAGTAGATCACCCATGCAAAATGATGCATGAGCACATCACTCAAGCAAAAGGTCTCCTTAAACTTGACTAAAATACAGAAAAGAGTATGGGTGACTACAATAGGTGCTTAAGGTATGCTTGTTGGTGCCTAAAAATACTAACTGCACAAAAATTATCACTGACCAACCCTTGAGTTAAATGTAAGGGATTTCCAATACAATCTTCTTAAAGCAGCAAGCCGGCAAAAGAAATCATCATGTTGTTTTTTTAGCATTACTATGTTTTTGACATAATTTGATTCATCATCAGTATATTTTTTCTGTAAGATGTTTTTAAAACAGCTTTCATTGCTGATTTAACAATTCATGACTCAGTCATTAAAGGTGGCTGCCACTAGCAATTTTCAAAAATCACTTTCCTTAAGGTTACTTTTTGTCTTCACATACTGGGTTCACACTGCAGATGCATTAGGAGGGTGCTAGCTCACATTTATGAAGGCAAATAGCACACCATTATGTTTAAAGTATTTATAGTGGGCATGGCCAGAAAGCAAGGACTTTTTAAAATTTTAAAACTCCGTATCTTAATTCAGGAGTGAAATACAATGAAAAGGAACATGGATATACTGATGTTTTTGCAGAAATAGGTAATTACTAAAACCTATATGATGACATTTTGTACTGCTGCTTTAAAATGACGATGAGAGAGGAACATTCAAGGGAAATAACAGGACAAACACATTCCCTGAATAAGTGGTGAATGTGTAACAGACTCTCAGAGCAGGTGGCAGCTGTGGATACTTTATTTGTAACTATTTTTTTCTATGGTATTTATCCTCCTGTGGCTACCTTGACGCATCTCCGTAGCCTTGCATCCTGCCATTAGTGGGATCCAGCCGCCGTCCATCTCGGCTGGGACAGCTGGCACCCAGTAACCCCTGCAGCTTACCCCCCACAGCAGGGTGGCAGGGAGCCCCCTAACTCCCCACCACAAAAGATCCAGTTTGGGTGCCAGCACCCAGCGAACACACGGGACGACCATCAAGCGGTGGAAGGTGCCACCATTTTCCTTGTTTCTATGCCCCTGAGTCAGAGGCATGCAATGACGCCATCAGGCATGAGCGTGCACATTTCTGCATGTGTCCCCATCCAGGCATCTGCCCCGACTCAACTCCAATGTGCGGCGTGCAGCCCCGACCCCCAGCCTCCACCGGGGAGCAGTCAAGCGCCAACTGCCGTGAACCCCCCTCCCCAGAGAGAAGAGCTGTCCATGGGATGCTCAATTCCTCTCCTCCCCTGCCAACCCCCAGTGACCCGTGCTCACTCCCGAACACAGGTTGCCGGCGTGGCGCGAGGTGAGGCGTCCAGCGCCTCAGCCCTCAGCGCAACCGGGCTGGACTTTATTTGTAACTTTTGAATCTTTACATGGAAACTCCTCTACTTATTCTCAGTAACTGCCATGGGTTCTTTAACTTATGCATTTACAGTGACTAGGGATGGGTAGAAGGGGCCGCAGTTTAAAGGAGAATTACTGTATAGACTTAAAGAGGCAAGGTTTATGGGAAGCTGGTATCATGAAGAGCCATTGGAATAAACATACTAGTATAAAAATGGAACCCACCCTGATGTCAGATACTACTCTCAATTGGGTTCGAATCTGGAAAGACCTGTATCAGTATACCACACAGGACAGGCTAAGACTCACCCAATACTACATTTTAAATAACGTGTACTATACGCCTGTCAAATTGGCTAAGATGGGTCGTCTTCCTTCTCCTTCCTGCACTAGGTGTAGCGATGCAGAGGGAACACTCATACATCTCTTTTAGTCTTGTGAGAGGATCTCACCCCTTTGGGATATGATTGAAACCTGTATCAATCCCCTTCGGGGGTTGGTAGAGCTCTGCACTCTGGAAATATGTATCATAGGAGACTATACTCAGATTGGGGTTAATGAGAGGAGATACTATATTACATTCATCTCCGTGGCAGTTAAAAAGTTGGTCCTTAAACATTGGCTAGACCAATCATCCATTTCCTACCATGAATGGCAACATGAGCTCTCTTTTTGTCTCTTGACGTAGCTTCTGATTGCCTGTACTCGACATAGGTTACACCTTTTCAACAAAAAATGGGGCAAGCTTTATGCTTTGTACCTGAATTAACTCTCCTTAAGGCTCCTCTGGTTCCCCTTGTGAACACACCTTCCATGGGACTTGTTGCTTCTTTGACACTCTACTACTGGGCTAATTGGCACACTCCAGGGACGGGGGGAGGGAGAGAGGTTCTTAGGGGAGAATGGGCGGGAGGGGGGTTGGAGGCATGGTTTTGTCTGAACAGATTTCATGTTCTGTGTACTCTATTGTGTTTGCAATCTGAAAAATCAATAAAGTTGACTTAATTTCAACAAAAAAAAAATGGAACCCCTGACATTTAAATCAGTGGTCAGAACACAGGCAGACATTTCAAGTGCTGCAGCCAACTGCCCCAAAATCGCGCTCAGCGAGATTGGTAAATCTGTAAAAGAATGACGTGGTTATGGTCCTCATAACACAGTACTCTATGTATGGAGATTTACAACCTATATTATTTCATGCTCTTTGCTATGCTGCCCACATCTAAGCACAACTTACATGTTTATATAAACTTGCAGTACATGGAAGTTGGGCTTAGATTTGATCAACATATTAGAAAGCGTGATATAATTTAGGCTGCAAATCTCCATGCACAGACCACTGCCACTGAGGGGCATAACCACATCACAGTCTCCTAGATTTACCACTCTTATGTAATGCAATGTTTGGGCAGTAGGCAGTAGCAATTGAAATGGATGCCTGCATACTGTCCACTGCCTTAGATCTCTGGGGCTCCCTTTTCATCCTATTAAGTTTATTCCAGTGCCTCCACATACAAGCCAGTTTCCCTTAAATCCTGCCACATTTAAGGTATAATTCTGCTAAGTCTCATCTCATGATGGCCTGCCAGCACAGCAGTAGAGCTATTACTCATGGGATTGACTTCCTGGGTTTGGGAGGGAACTCAGGCCATCAGGGAGATCGGCCAGGGAGAAGAAGATTGAGCATCTGAAGAACTGCTCTCAACTGGTGGCATGCAGAGCCCATCAAATGCCTGGCGCCTAGCAGAAGCTGGGGCAAAGGCAGTTAGGGAGCACAAGGAAGCACGGTAGTTGTTACGCATGTCATGCCTTCTCAGGGTGGAAAAAATGAAGCAGGAAAAAGGAGAAAAGTGCTGGCCAGAAGAATGACGCTAACCACTCACAGACTAAACTCCTGATTCTTTGGGCCAGCCAGTAGAACCAGATCCCAGTGCTAGATGCATCTCACACAAATAAGTTCAACCCCGACCCCAATCCAGCCATTTAAAAATATGACACAGATTATACAAAACCTAGACAAATATTATTGCACCACTTGCCTGTAGTAGATATTTCTTCTTATCACAGTGAATGGAACTTTAAGACAACCTAACTCCAATAGTACATCTGCATTAATGCTTACAGACCCAACAAGCTGATTGGGAGCTTACCTTGCTCAAACAGCTGCTCCGTTACTAAGACAGCAAAAAATGTGAGTCACCTTTTTTGGGGGCAATCCTTTCCACCCTGCTCTCAAACAATACAATACTGGGGCACTCAACACAAAGCGTAAATGTTTTTAAAGCCCTTTAAATGACTAGATATACTGGTCTTAAAATGTAGCAGCATGAATCAATCATTAATAATACTGCAAAGTTTTTGAGGCAAACTCATCACACACAGACAAACTGTGACCCAATCTGGGTGTGATGAGTTTGTTCTCAATAGAACTCTGCACCAGGCCCTTCAATAAGTGGTTGAAGGCATGGTACAGGGATGAGGGCTTTGGCTACATTGGGAACTGGGGTCACACCTGGGGGATGGAAGCCTGTACAAGGGAGATGGCCTCCATCCATTTAAAAGGGGAATGGCAGTCCTGATTGGAATGTTTAAATGCTGCCTTAATAGGCATTTAAACTAGCCAAAGCGGGAGGCAGAAAGACTGAGAGACTAGCACAACAGGGAAGGTTAACCCAAGCAGAAGTAGTTCTCTGGAGTCAGATGGATGCAATGAGAATTGCAGGGCAGGCTAATCTGGAGGACGAACTTTAGCTGGAAGAGAGGGGAAGGAGGGAATGCAGGAAGACAACGTAACAGGGTGGAGCAGAACTTAGAGAACAGAGGGAACAAGGGGGGAAGCAGGAAGGGGAGGAAGATTAGAGGGAGAGAGGAATAAACAGAATGGAGAGTCATGTGTGCCAATGCAAGGAGTCTGGGAAAAAAAATTCCTGACCTTGAGGCAATCATTGTGGACACGGACCTGGATCTTATGGTCATAATGGAATCATGGTGCAAGGACAACCACAGCTGGGAAGTGGCCATACCAGGCTACACTGTGCTTCAGAAGGACAGGTCAGGAAAGAAAGGCAGAGGGTTTTTTTGTATGTGAAGAAGGGTATAAGGGCCACTGAGGTACTTGGGCTACAAGGGGACACTGAAGTGCTGGTGGTACAATGGATCAGCCTAGAAACAGGGTCGGGTGGTTATTTGCAGGAAGATGGTGTACAGCCTCTGACACAGGGAAAAGATTTAGACAGAGCTCTGGGGGTAGCCATTAACAGAATGGCAAGCAAGGGAGAAGGTCTGATTATGGGGGACTTTAATACACTGCATGTAGATTGGGGGCATTCTGGCAGCAGCTACATCAAGAAACAGGGCCATCATCAACTCCATACAAGGGGTACTTCTCAGTCAGCAGGTTTTGGAACCTACTAGGGATGGGGTAGTGCCGGACCGAGTACTTACAAACACAAACAGCATTGCTGATGTCACAGTGGGTAGTCCTATGGGTACAAGTGATCACCGTACTGTGTGGTTTGGCATAATGAAAGGACAGGAAATAAAACACTAAGATGAGGGTCCTGGACTTCAGAAGGGTAGATTTTAAATGAGTGGGAAACTGCTACAGAGAATTCCTTGGGAGGGGAAGGGAGGTGAAAGGGAGTGGAGGATCAATGGAGAAAGATTAAGGAGGGTGTAGCCAAGGTAACTGTATGCTGTTTGAAGGAAGTGAGGAAGGGAAAGAGGGGGTTCTCTAAGGAGATGGCAAAGGCAGTGAAGGAGAGAAAAACAGAATTTAGAAAGTACAAGGAGATCCAGAAGGATGAAGACAGAGAGGTATCTCTGGCAAAACAACAGGAGGCAGGAAGCAGGGGGTGAGGGCAACTAAAGCATTAACAGAGGAGAGGGTAGCTGAGGTGGTCAAAAAGGTGGACAAGACTTTCTTCAGGCATGTGAGGGAAAGGAGGATTGCACAGAGAAAGATCAAGAGAAAGCAGAAACACTAAACGATTACTTGTGGTCAGTCTTCACAAAATACAGTGGGGGGACCAGCATGCTGCAGCAAGCACAGGGAGAGGGAGAAATGGACAGAAGTCCATTCTTGATGGAGGGGGTCCGTAAGATGATGGGACTGGATGAGTACAGTATTGGCAGTACCTCTGGCAGTGTTTCTTAGCACCTCAGTGGAGATGGAGAAGTTCTGGAAGACTGAAAAAGGGCCGATGTGGTCCCTCTGCACAAAAGCTGCAGTAGGGAGGATGCTAACAAGTACATGCCAGTCAGTCTCACATCAGTGGTGGGGAAGTTAATGGAGACTCTACTGAAGGAGAGGCTCATGAAGCACCTGAAGGCAAAAAGGCTGCAGGACCACTGGCAGCACAGTTTCCTAGGGAGGAGGAGGTCATGCCAAACTAATCTTATAGAGTTCTTTGATTGGGTTACCAGGGAGGTGTATCGAGGGAGAGCAGTGGGCATGGCCTATAAGGACTTCAGTAAGGCTTTCGACACTGTGCCATACTGGAGGCAAGTTAAGAAACTAAGCAGCCTGGGAGTGGAGAGAAAGTGACAAGCTGGGTATCAAACTGATTAAGGGATAGTAGGCAAAGGGTGGTGGTAAATGGTAGCCACTCAGGCAAAAGGAGAGTGACTAGTGGGATGCCACAGTGCTGGGACTGATCCTCTTCAGTGTCTTCATAAGTGACATTGCAGAGGAGCTTGAGGGGAAAGTGTGTCTCTCTGCAGATGGTACAACATTCTGCAGCACGGTGACCACTCATGGAGGGGTGGAGAGAATGCAAAGTGATTTGAGGAAACTATAGGAATTGTCAAGGGGTGACAGCAGGGTTTCAATGCCAAAAAGTGCAAGGTTATGCACTTGGAGCTGTGGAACCCAGAGTTGTGTATATGATGAGGGATGTGGAGCTTACAGTCACCAAGCAAACAAGAGACCTAGGGCTAATCATATTTGATGACTTCAAGGTAGCTGGGCAGTGTGACAGAGCAGTGGGAAAGGCTAGCAGGATGCTGGAGTGCATTGGGAGAAGGATTTCTAGTAGAAGGGAGGTGGTGCTGCCATTGTAACATTCACTGGTGTGGTCCTATCTGGAGTGCTGTGTCCAGTTCTGGAGGCTGCACCTCCACAGGGATATAGGAAGGGTGGAGGTGGTAGAGATGAAGGCAACCAAAATGGTGAGGGGATTGCATGAGAAGCCATGCAAGGAAAGGCTGTAGGAACTCAACACGTACTCCCTGGGAGAGGACAGTGAGAGGGGACATGATTGAAACTTACAGGTACCTCGTAGGAGTGAACAAGGTGCAAGTGGAGGGTCTATTACAGTGAAAGGAAGGCACTGGAACAATGGGGCATGCAATGAAGCTAAGAGGCAGAAGTTTAGGAGAAATGTGTGGAAATACTTCTTCACAGAAAGGGGAGTGGATGACTGGAACAGCCTGCCAGAGGAGGTAGTGGGGGCAA
Organism: Neoceratodus forsteri; assembly: GCA_016271365.2. Taxonomy (NCBI): domain Eukaryota; kingdom Metazoa; phylum Chordata; order Ceratodontiformes; family Ceratodontidae; genus Neoceratodus; species Neoceratodus forsteri. The sequence goes on along the minus strand of CM057456.1, from coordinate 1,307,574,420 downwards.
AGACCGTGGAGAGATTCAAGCATGTGCAGAATAGGTTCAATGGCATATTAGGTAGGTGAACGGGGGGAAGGGAGTAACACTTATGATGTATTGGAGTCAGTGGTGATGGAATAGGCAGGAAAAAGGGGAAGACTGAATAGGCCTAAAGGTCCTTTTCTGCCAACAAAATCTGTTTCTATGAGCCAGTGTTGCTGTTTGACTGGGTGAGCAACGGCTGAGGGCTTACATTTGAGAACATGTGCATTGGTGAAATACTCCACCCTTCTATCTGTCTTGTCTCTGATATCACCAATGACATCATGTAGCCAAATCACTCTGACTGAATGATCGAAATGCAAGAAAAGAGTACACATGACCACAGGAGGTGCTTACAAGCTTGCTAGTTTGCAACTAAAAGTACAAATAACAAGCATTTGTCAATGCCGAATGTTGGCTTGCTGGTATTGGCAGTGCAGGAGTTAGAGAGATGCATCATAGGAAAGGCAGTCAAGTATTGAACTGATGCCAACCCACCTCCACCCTGCAGACAGTGACAGGCATTAGGGTGTCCCTTTGGGTGTTTGGTAGTGCAGTGCAGGAAAACATGTTGGGCAGGATGTGAAAAATGACAGCTGCACAACTCATAAGGAGGTGTAAAAAAATGCCAGTGTTGAAAATGTGGCATGTAAATATACCAAATTTGCAAAGTTACAAGGGTGCATGGAAAATATGCAATGCACGCTTGCACCACTGCCATTTTATGGGCGTTCGGCACCAAATTTTCAACATAGGCATTTTAGCACCTCTGCTCATGTACAGTGTCACTGTTATTTCCTCAAAGTGTCCCAAGAAGTGATTTCACATAGCGACTATGCTATTCTGCGCCGGAAGTGCGAAAACACATTTTGGGCAGGATATGTGAAATGACGGCTGCACTGTTCATCAAGAGGTGTGGAAAAATGGCAATGGTGAAAATCCAGAGAGAAAATATCACAAATGCACGACAGTACGAGCGTGCATGCAATCTGCCAATGCACGCTAGTAACACAGTCATTTTATGGAGTATCATCACCAAATTTTCAACATAGGCATTTTAGGACCTCTGCTCATGAACTGTGTCACTGTTATTTTCATAATCTGGATCAAACACTGATTTCCCACGGTGACTGCGCTATTGTGCGCCAGACGTGCAGAAACACATTTCGGGCAGGATGTGGAAAATGACAGCTGTACTGTTCACAAGGAGGTGTACAAAAATGACGATGCTGAAAATCCTGCATTAAAATATTGCGAATGCATGACGTTATGAGCCTGCGTAGCAACTGCACAATGCACGCTCGTAAAACAGGCATTTGTTGGATTTTTCCCACCAAATTTGGAACATAGGCATTTTGAGAGGCCACCTCATGAACACTGGCACTGTCATTTCATACATTGGTCTTAAAGGTGATTTCGCGATATGACTGCGAATCACCTTTGAGTACGACACTGCATGACAGTGATAGAATTCATGAGGAAGGGCCCAAAAACCCCATGTTGAAAAATTGGTGCCAAAATTCCAACAAATGCCGAGATATGCAGCAAAGTTGAAAAAATCCTATTCATTCCATTATACAGCTTACCGGCAATTCCTCAGTTCGTGGTCGGCTTTGAAGAGTGCAGATGTGTTCCCGGTCCACCGAAGATCGTTGTGCTGGACTCCAGAGGTAAGTATGGGGTGGGGGTGAGGAGGCAAGTGCACAGTGGGTGGAGTCGGTGCGGGGGGCATCGAGACTACAAGGGGCGGTTTCGTTTTACAGGGTGAAAAAAACAAGGAAAACCATGTGGGACAGATTTTCATTTTCAGGGCATTTGGCACGCTGGGGTGGGCTCGGCATGCTACCTACCTGTTTTGGGGTGTCAGTAGCCAGCGGGGATTGGGCACCCGTTGCACACAAAGACAGCGGGGGCTGCGATCTGAGGGGGATTGGGCACCCCCCTCAGCAGTCAACATTTGGGGGGGTTATGCCAATGGGGAGTGGGCTCCCCCGTCAGCACACAAAGACAGCGGGGGGGGTTACCGACAGGGGGATTGGGCACCCCGATGTCGGCAGATGTGAGGCGGCTGCCTGCTCACCGACCACGCTCATAATGGCGGAGAGCACGACAAGCAAAGGACCACTGCGTATGACGAGCTTTGCTCAGATTGCAGCGGACCTTTGCTTAGATGAGCTCGTCCCATTATGTATGCATGGTGTGGCGCCAGCATGGAGGCTGATTGGGGAATGAGGGACACACCTACTGATGCGTGCCCTGCATTTGCCCAACAGCGGCCGTGCCCCCAAGTCTGCACTACCGCAAGATGTTGCTTACGCAAGCACGCAAACCAACATAAAAACCATGATAGGTTATTATTCAAAATCATCCTTTGTGTTTCTAATAAGGCACAAAACCCACCTGTATTAGTAATGACATAAGGAATAGCCAGGACATTTTTATATAAATTATTTTCTCTCATATATATGTATGTTTTATAGTTCCTCATACGTGATTAAAGTAAAGCTGTTCTTATTCAAATTGCTGCCACTGTTTGCTTTTGGGTCACCTTTTTGTAAATTATGTAATAATTCCAAAAAGTTGTTCTGTTAATGTTAATATATTATGAGAGCTGTAATAAATTGCCTAGTGGTGAATCATAAATTCTTATCCTTTATAGTCGCAAGTGTATTGTACTAAGACACACTTTCCTTTGTAAAACAAGCCAGTACTGCTATTTTTTAACTTTTTGAATAACAGCGTCGCTGATGCATACACAGCATAACTTTTTCTTTACAACTATTTCTGTACCTTCCATTTAAGCACTTCTGATCACTGTTACTTAAACAAATGATGTTATCAACAAGTATTACTTAGTCTTTATGAGACTGCTTCCATACACTCTCTTTATTACAAAAATGTTACACTGTTTACTTGTCAACAAACAATAGTCAGCCTTACAGTCATTTATCACTTCTGCCTTCATGCCTGATGTGTGAGATCACTCCCCAGAGGAGCCCTCGTTCTCTTAATTCTGTACATCTTTCCTCAGAATCTTAAATGTGCCATTTTCAGAACTAAATGCAACAATAAAATACCAGTTGGACAGGTGTTCAGATTGGCAGCCACAACCAATAGTGCCCTGTTTTAACCCAAAAGAGTTTACAACCCTAACACAGTGATTGTAAAGTGGTCATCATGTAACTATAGCCCGTCACACTTATCATGTTTCTTAGACATTTTAAAACACTGTTGCTAGGACTGTACTAAGACAGTTGTACTGTAACCATAAGAAGCAATATCTATTTCTCTAATAGACTGATATCTGTGTGCTTCTATTCAATTATTAATAGACATAAATGTTGCTGATTTCCAACAAAAATTGAAAGAATTTGAGGTCTATTTCACCACAAGAGACCCCAGTTTAAAATTCATCATCCAAAGAGATATGAGAACTATACTGTTCCTGGATAGTAACATCAGCATACAAGACAGGCAATATAATTCCAGACTACAACAAAAAGCCACAGACCATAACACACCACTGAGGGCTGATAGATTCCATGACCCTAGATGTATCAGATCAATAGTAAAGTGCGAGTTGGATCCTTCCCTTCCTCTTTGAGCTTCATGATTTTTTTTCCAAGCCTGGTCCAGATACTGCAGTACCTCTGAATTGTAGCTTAGTAAGGATGTTCTTTGAATCATGATCAATCTGCCAGAATTTCAAGCACAAGTGTCTCTCCACTCTGTCCATTATCATGCTCCTCTTTGAGGCATCGGCTACTTACTTGATTGCTTGGATGGCATAGTCCAAAGTAAGTCCCTGTGTGTTGTTGTGTGTCTGTGGGAAGGCCTGTGTGCATCACCTCCAACCACCTGAGAATTGCCATACTGGTGTAGATAGATAATGTGGCTGCTTTTGTGACCATGCCCAGTATCTAATGTACTTTCTTCACCATGTCCTCTGCTCTTTTGTCAGCAGGGTCTTTCAGGACCATAGTGCCATCTAAAGGGAAGGCTTTGCGGTGACTCAAGGTGGTGATCTGCATGTCCACCTTAGGGGGGCATTCACCAGCTTCTTGTTTGTCCTCAGGCGGTGAGCACTTCTGTCAAATTACCTCTTTTCTCTGTTCTTCATTGTGTCTGGTACATTCTGTTCTCTATTCATGATGTCTTCAAACACTTTGCATACTGAGAAGAGAGTCTCAGACTTGTCATGTTCTATGATGAGGGGGTTGAGCTTCTGCTTGGTAGAAATGGTGGTTGCCTCAAAATTTGAGGTCTCCCTTACAACTCTGATGATCTTGGAGATCGCAACATGGGGGCATAGGTTGGTGGTGAGGTTCTCTCTCTTATCTTCATATTCATCTTCATTTGACTCCTCATCTTCCAATAATTTGTTGTCTAGATCTACAAGATTGTGTGGGTCTCTTTTAGGCTTCTTGGGTTTCTTTCTCCCACCTGGGTGTGGGTCCTACAGTACCTTCCTGAGTCTTTTGGGAGCCACCAGGGCTGTGATGCCATTGATCAGCTTTTGGTCCACCATGGATGTTGGAGATGTTGCTGTTGACAATTGGTCCTGCATGTCACCACTGGAGTCCTTGCATGCTTGGATATCCTCATGAGCATTTGTGTCCACCAAGCACTGGGAGCAAAGATTTCCCACTTGATTGGTTAGGAGGATGTTTAGGCATTTCTTGCAGCTTCTCATTGCCTCATCCATGATTTGGTCCTGATACTCTGACCTGAAGGAGGCATGCTGAGAACAAAATAAGACCCAGGTCAGTGGGGCAGAAAACACAAACACTGGTTTGCCTGACCACCAGATACTGCTCTGCTGCTTCCATGTATTAAGATTCCTAGCCCCTACAAGGTAAGCCATGAATTGGGCAGGAGGAAAAAGGCTACAGTCTCAAGGTTGCTAGTGGCAAGTGGCAGGGAAGTCTATCTCTTTAAGAGCTCTTCCCACATCAACTGCTGTCAAGCTGGTTGAGATACTTCTTTAAATGAGCACACTTTAAGATGGTCAGGGCCCTGTATAAGATGGCCACCATGAAATGTGTGTGCATGAGATGGCCCAGATGGTGCCTGCAAACAGGAAATCACGTAATAACAGCCACTCTGCCTAAAATGGAGGCATTGCTAGTAGCACATAGGTGTAGCTACATGAGGTACTGAGTGGCCGTGTGCAAGATGGCTGTGGGAACACACAGAAATGCCAAATCAGCAAAGCTAAGGGCATGGTCAAGCTGGGAGCTGGGACTAGCAGTGGCAGATGCAGCCCAGATCCCCAGCCCCAGCATGGGACAAGCAGAGATGAAACCAAGACTTAGAAGGTGCTCTTCTTCTCCTAGGGGAAACCAAGTAGCAAGCTGAGCTTTGGTTATGCACATAGGAGTGACTCCCACCCATGCTAGGTTCAGAGTGTGTGTGTGTGTGTGTGTGTGTGTGTGTGTGTGTGTGTGTCTGTGTGTGTGTATGGGGGGGATTCAGAATGCCCTGTAATCTATCTATTTTACAATGTGAATGGAGGCTTCAGGAGTACATTTAATCCAGCTATGCAGATAGAAGTTAAAAAATGGGTTGGAGGCAGGTTACCCTAAAATCATCCAAGAGAAAGTGGGGAACCACATTTAAGGGTCTAGCCCATGTATTTATTTATATTTATTTCTTCACTGTAATGATACAAATTGCACCTGCCTCATTCCTTTGCACCTTGTTTGTAATTGGCATTGTAACTATGCACTATTGTTGCTTCTGGAACCATTGTAGCTAACGTATTCTTATATTTTTGTATATTGTACATCTATTGTTTTAGGAACCCTGTGGGTGAATGTATTTCTTCCTTAAACAACCTTCTTCCCGTCCCCCCAGGGTCATAACTGGAAGGAAGTCTTCCAGGCTCTGTTTATTTACATGGCAAAATACAGTAAGTTTAAGAAATTGAATGTAAAAAACACCCCAGAGGCATCAGGTAGGTGGCAACTATGGGGCCCAAGTATGAATTCCACACTTACTGGGGCAAGAGAGCAAGAAAGATGGAATCAACTATGGGGATCAATCCGAGCGACAGTTGGAGCATCCAAAGGCTGGTGCTTCTGAAGGCACACCATGATCAGAGGCAAGAGAAATCAAATATACAGACTAGCCCCAAATTAAGCCAAACAAGCAGATCAAAAGCCGCAGAGCAGCCAACAAGAGGGGCTAATCAACAGGAACAGACTGGGGCCTAAGGAGTAAACACAAAAGAAACAGCAGGCATCACAGAAAGCAAAGCCAGAAACAAACAAAAAGACATAAAAAGAAAGGCAGAGTTACCTCCCCAAAGGATAAAATGCACAGAGTGAGGAAACTGCCACCTAGCAGAGTGGTGGATTGGACTCTGTAGGGAAGTGCTGCTTTTTGTCTTTGTGTTTTATTATTTTGTGTACTACTGTGGAATGTCTTTGGGGATTTGATTGCTGAGACTTGGGGAGGTGGGAGGACGCTGGCAGATGGAGGGTGAAGGAGGGACTGTAAAGGGGCAGGACACCAGGTACCACATCACTCCATGGAGCCAATAGGGCTGCTGGATTCCATATTTATTACCTAATGGGCCAAGCAACCCTTTGTGTGAGCAACCTCGAAGTGTGAGTGCCACAAAGCAGGAGTGTGGCACCTGACTAAGTGGCATCTGTAGGGATGTTCACAGGGAGGACCGCAGGCTGCAGACCATGCTGGGCAAGGCATTAGTCGAGAGGGGACACCAAGAGATAAGTAGGTCTACCCACCTGAAGGGCTGAGACTATCTACCTAACATATAGGGAGAGGCCCAAAATACAAACAGGGGACTGTGGCAATTCCCTATCTAGGGTATGCCTAAGTCACAGATCTAATATCAATAATCAGAGACACATCAAGGAGGACAAGGAAGGGAAGCAAAGGAAGATGTGAGGTCCTGGGAGCTGGTGCAGGTAGCAGGACAGCGAGGAGGCATGGAAGAAGAAGGAGAGGATGAATGGGGGAAGCAGATCAGGGAGGACAGAGAGGGTAGTCAGCTGCAATGGGTGTGGGGCTGTCATCTTCTTAGAAACATTGTGGAGAGCACGGGCTGTCCAATGTGTAGGCAGCTTGGGCAACTTAGGGAAGATATATGATGGCTGAGATGGGAGCAGGAGAGGGGAGTGGAGAGGTTGGGGAGAACACCCAGGGTCAAAGGAGCAGGAGATGACTCTCTTTGGACAGCACAGCAGGTAGATTTAGAACAGAACCTTGGAGGAAGTTAAAGGACCAGGGGCAGCAACACCCATAGGACCTGGGGGAATTGGGATGGGAAAGTGGAATGTGCTAAAGAACAGGGACAGGGGGAGGAAGGGATTGGAGCAAGAACAAGGGAGGAAAGTACAGAGTGGGTGAATAGAAGAAGTTCAGGACATGGGGGGTCTCCATGAACAGGTTCATAGTATTGACTAAAAATTCAAATAAAGGCTGCACTCATGATTGGGACTGGGTGCTGATAGAGTAGAATATGGGCATTGAACAAGTTCAGCTTTGCACCCGGAGGGGGGGACAGATACCTCACACTTTACCAAAAGGAATCCATCTGGGATTTTAAACTGATGACCTTAAAACCTGCAGGTTTTAATAATTGTATGTATTGGCAGCCTTTTTATGGCTGTGGGCAGAGCCTACAGCCATCCTGCTTTCCCTTAAAAAAAGATGTTTCTGTGGAACGCATCTTTTAGGAGTTTTCAGTGTATCCTTCCAGTCTGCAAATCTCTATGGCACTTAAAGAAATACTCCCTTCTTTCTACTTAACTTCTATTGCATTTCAGACAGCCTGCTTTGTGAAATTACTATGCTAAGACCAACATACGGTTTATATCTTGTCATGCCTAATTTAACAGCAGATCCTGAGTTATACATTTGAAGTTGGCTGGCTGAGAGTTTTATAACTGTAATTAATCAGTCAGTTGCTAGTTCTTCTTAATAGCATTCAAAGCAGTCTAGCACATCGTTAACAGGTGACTGTCTTCATTTTCGTTTGCTTTCTCAAATGTTAACCTGTGTTTCTTTTTAAAGATTTCCCCTGCAGCAATATATTTTTCTATAGTTGAATGAATCAAAACCCAACAAATACAACCATGAATGGTGCATTACTAAATAAATACACTTATTGAAAGGGTGTTTTTCTGACACCTCCACCATGATTTTTGCTGTATTAAAAAGCCATATGGTTGGTATTGAAAACGAGATCCAGTGATGGTTTAATTTTGATTTAGATGTAAAAAATGTCTTTCTGAAACAGGGAAATCCTCTCCTTTATAAGACCTTGTAATCACTTTAATATTTTTTAGCATGAATGATAAACAGAACTGTATTTGCAGCACTTAATGTTATACACAATGCAATGCGCTTATTTTCATTCAAATGTGGCTGCCTCCCAATATCACTTTATTTGCCATCTTTCTTATGCATACCAGCTTGCTGATATAACCCGACAGATATATGGAAAAGAAAAGGTGAAATTGTTTAACCAGGAAAGGCACTCTAAGCCAGAGCCTGTTTCCAGGTCTGACCTGGGAGCACAGGGAAGTTAAGTGACTTGCTCAGGGTCACACGGTATGCAAGTGGAGGCTGATGGGATTCAAATTCAACTCTTCAGGATTGCAGCTCAGTGTTCTTAACCACAACATTATGCTGCCTACTTGTGCAGACAATATACATTTTCTGTTTTGGTTCAGACATGTATCCACTACATGCAGCATTTCTCTTGCAAAACATTTTTTTTTTCTTCAGTACACTATTACATTACATTAAGTTCTGAATGTCCAAGCAAGAGATCTTATTTATAGCCAAACTTCATTTAGCAAGCCAATGTACAGTAAGGGGGGGGGGTTGTTTAACCAGGAAAGGCACACTAATCCAGAGCTTGTTTCCAGATGTAACCTGGGAGCACAAGGAAGTTAAGTGACTTGCTCAGAGTCACACAATATGCAAGTGGGAGCTGATGGTATTCAAACCCAGGTCTCTAGCTTTGTAGATCAGTGCTATTAACCACTACACCATACTGCCTCCTAGTAATAACAATACAGTCTTTCTGCCTGAATCTAAAAGAAGTCACATTTGTTATAACAAAAGTAGTACAATGATGTAAACATGCCCCTCCAGCAATGTCATGTTGTGCAATTGCTGGTAAGATTTAGGATAGCATACTGTGTTAATTTTCACTAAGTCTTTATGTGTTACTGGACTAGGGGCACCATGACCATTTCACACCTCAGAGTAACAGTTCAAAGCATAGCTCATATTTGCTAAACACATGTCTGTCTGTGTGCGTGTGCGTGTGTGTGTGTGTGTGTGTGTGTGTGTGTGTGTTCAAACAGACAGACAGATTGTCCAGTTGAGATGCACCGCCCTGTTTTCACTGGAGTAATGCTTCTTATGTTATAAAGTCTGAATAACACATGAATGGTAATAATTTCACACTTTTAAAATCTGGTGCTTCCCATTTCTGCATATTTTTTTTCATAAAATTATGTTTGGGGTTTGTTCACTTAAAGCAGCACCATGATTTTTGCTGTATTAAAAAGCCACATGGTTGGTACTGAAAATGAGATCCAGTGATGGTTTAATTTTGATATAGATTTAAAAAATGCCTTTGTGATACAAGAAAATTGTCACCTTTATAAGACCTTGTAATCACTTTACTATTTTTTTAGCAAGAATGGCAAACATAACTATATTTGCAGCATTTAATGTTATACACAATCTGATGCAGTTATTTTCATTCAAATGTGGCTGCCTCCAATATCACTTTATTTGCCATCTTTCTTATGCATCCCAGCTTCCTGATATAACCCGACAGATATATGGAAAAGAAAAGGGGAAATTGTTTAACCAGGAAAGGCACACTAAGCCACAGATTGTTTTCAGGTGTGACCTGGGAGCATGCAGAAGTTAATGACTTGCTCAGGGTCACATGGTATGCAAGTGGAGGCTGATGTGATCCAAACCCAACTCTCCAGGTTTGCAGCTCGGTGCTCTTAACCACAACACTATACTGCCTACTTGTACAGACAATATACATTATCTGTTTTGGTTCAGACATGTATCCACTACATGCAGCATTTCTCTTGCAAAAAGTTGTTTTTTTCTGCACTACACTATTACACTACATTAAGTCCTGAATGTTCAAGCTAGAGCTCTTATTTATAAACAGATTTCATTTAGCAAGCCAATGTACAGTAAAGGGGGTGGGGGTGGGGGAGGGGATTTGTTTATCCAGAAAAGGCACACTAATCCAGATCTTGTTTCCAGATGTAACCTGAGAACACAAGACAGTTATGTGACTTGCCCAGGGTCACACATATTGCAAGTGGGAGCTGATGGTATTCAAACCCAGGTCTCTAGCTTTGCAGATCAGTGCTCTCAACAACTACACTATACTGCCTCCTAGTAAGAACAAATTCTGGTCAGAGCTGATATGGCTGTGGAAAGCTTTTAGGAGTGGCAAGAGTGCTGAAAACAGAATATGCGGTGCTCTCACTGCACCGGAGTCAGCCTGCCACCTACTGAAGGATGAAGCATAGCTGACGCAGCTACAGCAAGAGAAGGTGGTCATGTGACTGATGTCTGTATGAGACACTCATGAGATTGCACCTGGAATACCACTTTCAGTTCTGAAGGTCCCATCTGAGTAGAAAACATAGACAAAGTGGAGGTGATACAGTGGAGGACAACTACAATGGTGCAAGGCATATGGGATAAGACCTATGAGGAAAGATTAACCAAGTTGACATTTAACATTTTTATTTCTTTTGGGTAAAGCATTTAAACCATTTTAAATACTACATTTTTACAAGATATGCCAGTTGAGATTCAATATATGCTATATCGAATCTCGAATGGCATAGTCCCTAAAATGTCACTTACAGTGTGATCATGCTTTACCCATTATTTCTAATGAATCTGCACAATGCAGATCTGCTGAGAGGCAGGTTTGGTGCAGTCTCCCTTTTACACATTTTTACAATGTGTTTTCCTAGAATATGCTTGCTGATTGATATATACTGTATTTAGCCTGGATAGTACACAGAAGGTGTGGCATCTTATTTTCAGTGGGGCTCTACATCTACACAATATTATGATGCACTGCGTAAAATGGAAACATGCTGGAAAGAACATTTTACATCTGGACTAGGCTACCCTGAATATGTACATTATAAAAATGGAAAAGTCATGACCCAACTGAAAACAAAATATTGCATCTAATCTGGGACATCCTGAATAAATACAATGCAAAAATGTGTAAAATGAAGATCCCTAGGAAAATGAGATGAAGTGTCTCCACTGTGCTATCCATAATCAGATAGTGTCTTAAGATGTTAAAAAAGCATTGAATCTCAACTGGCAAATCATGTGTCCTGATGGAAAAGGCTGCCCTAGTCTGTTCACTTGTCCCCCTCCCACCTCTCCTTTAAATCTAACCTAAGATCCTGTCTCATGACCGAATCCACTTGCAACTATTTCCCTGCACAGTCATAAGGTCAAACTCTGTCCCTGCCTCTGCTCTTCTATGTATCCTTGCTCCCTAGTACTGCTACTCCCTTGACCTGTCCAGCTTTATCAGTCCCTGATGCACTCTCTCTCTCTCTGACTCTGTCTTTTGATCTCTGTTGGGCATGTTAGCTTGTGTGAGTTGTATTTTTTGCCACATTTAGCATGTACCTACTGGCAGCTATTTGTGCAATGACCTTGAATCCTCCTGTTTAGTGCATGTGTTCACCTTGTACTGCTTGATAGTTGCTTTGTATCTTTATTAGCAGAACTTCATTGCATCTGTGATGTGATCATATATTAGTATTCTCTGTATTCTCTGTACTTTACTACTTCGGTAGAATGCTTGCTGCCACCTGTGTGGCCCAAGTCATGACTGAAATTGGTCCTTTGAATCAGCTCACTCGCCCGGTTACCAAAGACATAAATAAATAAATTAATACATGTCACTTGCAGTGTGGTCATGCTTTACCCATTATTTCTAATGAATTTGCACAATGCAGATCTGCTGAGAAGCAGTTTCAGTGCAGTCTTCCTTTTACACATTTTTATGTTTGCTTGCACGCATGTGCAAGAAACATAGTGCCATCATCTGAGATTTCGGAGGTGTGTCACCTCCTCCTCCAATTCAGTCAGTGTGTTGGCAGTTGCGGCCCCTGTAAGGCAATGCATGCTGGAGCTGTCTATGACAAGCTCCAAAATGCAGTGGCATACAGTTCAAAGGGGGAGCTACGCTTGAGTGAGCAGCGATAAGATATCCCTGCTCATGCACAGCTCCTCTCCCCACATAGAAACATAGAAGTTGACGGCAGATAAGGACCGCAAGGCCCATCCAGTCTGCCCATTTCTATTTCTACCTTATAAATGTGCCATCGGCCTTTGCTCTGTCAGTGGCCTATCTATTCATAGTCATTTGTATTGCTCCCTTATGCCTATCCCATGCCTGTTTGAAGCCCTGCACTGTATTCATAGCCACCACTTCTTGTGGTAAACCATTCCATGCATCCACCACCCTTTCTGTGAAAAATAATTTCCTCACATTCCCCCTTAATCGGCCTCCCTCTAATCTCATGCTGTGTCCTCTTGTCCTGCTATTTTTCCTATATTTAAACATGTTAGACTCTTTCACCTTGTTTTTGCCCTTAAGGTGTTTGAATGCCTCGATCATATCACCTCTCTCCCTCCTTTGCTCAAGGGTATACATATTGAGCTCCGTTAATTTGTCCTCATATGTCTTCTGATGCAGTCCCTGCACCATTTTGGTTGCCCTTCTCTGGACTGCCTCAATTTGGTTAATGTCCTTGTGAAGGTGTGGCCTCCAATACTGCACGCAGTACTCCAGATGGGGCCTAACCAGTGTCTTGTACAGAGGGATTATTACCTCCCTCTTACGACTTGTGATACCCCTACTAATACACCCTAACACCCCCCTAGCCTTACCTACTGCTTTAGAGGTCTGCTTGGATGATTTTAGGTCATCAGTGATGATGATGCCCAAGTCTCTTTCTTCCTTTGTGACGGCTAGCAACTCCCCTCCCAGCCTATAGGTGGCTTCAGGGTTTCTCTTCCCTATGTGCATGATTTTGCACTTCTTTGCATTAAATCCCAGTTGCCACTCTTCTGACCATTCTGCTAGTTTATCCAGATCTCTTCTCATTCTGCCCACCCCATCTGGATCATCTACTCTGTTGCAGATCTTGGTGTCATCTGCAAACAGACAAGCCTTACCCTCTAGTCCATCTGCAAGGTCACTAATGAAGATGTTGAAGAGGACTGGCCCCAGGACTGATCCCTGAGGTACCCCACTTGTGACTTGCATCTCTTCTGACTGTATACCATTTACCACCACTCTCTGTTTTCTGTCCGTCAACCAGTTTGCCACCCAGTTGACCAACTTCTGACCCACCCCGAGCCTACCCAGCTTATTTATCAATCTTCTATGTGGAACAGTGTCAAAAGCTTTGCTGAAGTCAAGGTAGGCGACATCAACTGCTCCCCCTTGGTCCACCACTCTGGTTACCCAGTCAAAGAAATCTATGAGATTAGTTTGATAGGACCTTCCTTTTGTAAACCCATGCTGTCTTAGATCCTGTGCCCCTATGGATTCCAGGTGTTGCACTATCCTTTCCTTAAGGAGTGCCTCCATAATCTTGCCCACTACTGAGGAAAGACTGACTGGTCTGTAGTTCCCCGCCTCCTCCCTGCTACCACTCTTGTGGAGCGGGATCACATGAATGCTCCCTTATGCCTATCCACACACACGCACGCCCACGAGGCATGCGCCTGCCTCACGCAACACACAGTGTATAGCGGCAGGGGTGCCCAATCCAGTCGGCTGTGCTCTCCCCCCGCCCCAAAGCCTTCCAAATGCCATGCTGGGTGCCCACCCCAGCATGGCAATAGATATAGCCGACGGGGTGCCCAATCCCGTCGGATCCACTGTCCTCACCCCGAGTACTGGGTGCCATGCTGGAGCCCACCCCAGCGTGGCAATGTCGATCTTTGGCTGACAGGGTGCCCAATCCCCATCGGCTGAGCAGCCCCCAGCCGTCCTTGCCACCACGCTGGGGGCCCACCCCAGTGTGGCAAACGTCCCATGAATCATACAAAAAAACAAACCTGTAAAGAAAAAACAGTCCACGTAGTCTCCTGGCCCCTCCCACAACCGCACCCACCCACTGTGCACCCTGCCTCCCACACCCCCTCACCCCATACTTACCTCCAGACTTGGCTGACGATCTTGATGGACTGGGAACACGTCTGCACTCTTCAAAGCCGACCCGCGAACTGAGGAAATGCCGGTAAGCTGTATAATGGGCTAGATAGGGTTTTTTTTCAACTTTATTGCATATCTCAGGCATTTTTTGGAATTTTTGCACCAAATTTTCAACATGGGGTTTTTGGGACCCCTTCTCATAAATGATGTCACTGTCATGGCGTTTTTCGGACCCGAATGGTGATTTTGCAGTCACTGTGCAGTCACTGCGCGAAATCACCCTTTGAGCCTGAATAACACCATGACAGTGAATCATTCATGAGAAGGGATCCCAAAAACCCCATGTTGAAAATTTGGTACCAAAATTCCAAAAAATGACTGTTTTACAAGCGGTGCATTGCGCAGTTCCTACGCAGGCTCATAAGTTCACGAATTTTCAATATTTTCACTCCAGATTTTCAACATTGCCATTTTACCACACCTTCTTATGAGCAGTATAGCTGTCATTTTTCACATCTTACCCAAAATGTGTTTCCGCCCATGTAGCGCACAATGGTGCAGTCGGTGTGCAAAATCAATGTACAGGACAAATTAAGAAAATCACAGTGTGACTGTTCATGAGCAGAGGTCTTAAAATGGTGATGTTGAAAATTTGGTGAAAAAATTCCTAAAAATGACTGTTTTACTAGCGTGCGTTGCGCAGTTCCTACGCCTAAGTAGGTCGTGAATTTTCAATATTTTCACTCCAGATTTTCAACATTGCCATTTTACCACACCTTCTTATGAGTAGTACAGCTGCCATTTTTCACATCTCACCCAAAACGTGTTTCCGCCCATGTAGCGCACAATGGCGCAGTCGGTGTGCGAGATCAATGTACGGGACAAATTAAGAAAATCACAGTGACACTGTTCATGAGCTGAGGTCTTAAAATGGCTATGTTGAAAATTTGGTGAAAAAATTCCAAAAAATTACTGTTTTACGAGCGTGCGTTGTACAGTTCCTATGCACGCTCGTAAGTTCACAAATTTTCAATATTTTCACTCCAGATTTTCAACATTGCCATTTTACCACACCTTCTTATGAGTAGTACAGCTGTCATTTTTCACATCTCACCCAAAATGTGTTTCGCCCATGTAGAGCACAATGGCGCAGTCAGTGTGCGAAATCAATGTACAGGATAAATTAAGAAAATCACAGTGACACTGTTCATGAGCAAAGGTCTTAAAATGGCTATGTTGAAAATTTGGTGAACAAATTCCAAAAAATGACTGTTTTACGAGCATGTGTTGTACAGTTCCTACGCATGCTCATAAGTTCGCGAATTTTCAATATTTTCACTCCAGATTTTCAACATTGCCATTTTATTACACTTCCTTATGAACGGTACAGCTGCAATTTTTCACATGTCGACCAAAATGTGTTTTCGCACATGTAGCGCACAATGGTGCTGTTGGTGTGCGAAAGCAATGTTTGGGACAGATTAAGAAAATCACAGTTACACTGTTCATGAGCAGAGGTCTTAAAATGGCTATGTTGAAAATCTGGTGACAAAGTCCATAAATGATTGTGTTACGAGTGAGCATTGCGCAGTTTCCACGCACCCTCGTAAGTTCATGACTTTGTAATATTTTCAGTCCAGATTTTCACCAGTGGCATTTTTTCACACTTCCTTATGAACAGTACAGCTGTCAGTTTTCACAACATGGCTGAAGTGTGTTTTCACACTTTCAGCGCAGAGATGCGTGGTCGCTGTGGAAAATCATTGTTTGGCACAGATAAAGAAAATCACAGTGACACTGTTCATGATCGGAGGCACCAAATGCCTGAGTTGACAATCTGCTGTAAAAAATTCCCAACCTAATTATATTACGGGTGTGCGTTGCACAGTTTCTATGTACGCTCGTGACTTCACCATTTTTTAAAATATTTTTACTACAGATTTGCAACATTGTCATTTTTTACACGTCCCCATGAACAGTACAGCTGTCATTTTTTACATCCTGTTCAGAATGTTTTTGCACCTGTGGTGCTAAATGCCGTAGTCACTGTGCATAAGCAGCTTTCGGCTAACAAACTGATATTCCCCCTGTTCATGAGGTGGGGTCACAAAAAAACCATGTTGAAAATTTGGAGTGAAAATACCAATGAATGCCTGAGGTATTAGGGTTTCCAACCATAATGCCCAACCCTGTAGAGAATGACAGGCATCAGGGGTGTGACTTGGGATTCTTGCCTGTGATGCTCATACCATTCCACACCCTGCAGTCAGTGAGAGGCATCGAGGTATGCCTTGGACTCTTCGGCCCCAAAGTTCACCCCATTCTCCTATATCGCACCCATCTCACCATATTTCCTAATGAAATGGGTGCGCATAAGGGCCAAAGACTCCAAGGAACACCGTGACACTTGTCAGTGTCTGCAGGGTGGGGTGTGGTGAAATGGCGTGGCCGTTATGCCTGATGACCCAAACGCACACCCCAATGCCTGTCACTCTCTGCAGGGTGGTAGTGGGGTTGGCTTCAGTTCAATACTTCACTGCCATTCCTATTACGCAGCTCTGTAACTTCTACACTACCACTGCCAATGCCAGCAAGCAAACATTCGGCATTGACAAATGCTTGTTACAAAGTGTTTTCTCAAGAACTTGCTTGCTGATAGCTATATACTGTATTTATCCTGGATAGTACACAGAAGATGTGGCATCTTATTTTCAGTGGGTCTCTCCATCTACACAATATTATGATGCATTGCGTAAAATCGGAACATACCGAAAAGAATATTTTACATCTGAACTAGGCAGCTCAGACACAAAGAGCAACCCTAGGAGGCATACACCAAGTGCGGTCCAGCCCCAAGCCTTACCATCTGCTGAGCTTCACTGATCTTCACTGACTGGGAGAGAGACCAATCATGGAGGGAAGGCAGACTCTGACAGGTGCAGAAACAGGGATTCCTTGACAGCAGTTCTACCTGGCTGAATCCCCCTTGGAGTGCACAGTCTGGGCTCCTATCTCCACTGAGATGATTTCTCTCCTCAGTCACTTTGCTCAGACCCAGCCAGCAGCTACTCTCTTCTGCTGAGCTTCTCTGATCTTCACTGACTGGGAGAGAGACCAGTCATGGAGGGAAGGCAGACTCTGACAGGTGCAGAAGCAGGGATTTCTTGACAGCACTTCTACCTGGCTGAATCCCCCTTGGAGTGCACACTCCAGGCACCTGTCTCCATTGAGGCTACTTCTCTACTCGATCCCTCTGCTCATACCCAGCCAGCGACTGCTCTCTCAGCATAAGAAGCAGTTGGAACACTTCCCCAGAATTCCTAGCTGCTGTATGCAAATCAGCATTTGTAATGCTGCACCACTACTGAAATAGTGGTCGACTAATAGAAAGCTCTCAGCTGGAAGCAACAGCTCAGACACAAAGGGCATCCCTAGGAGGAATACCCCAGGAGCGGTCCAGAACCTAACCTTACTGTCTGCTGTACCCACCACTGTAATAGTGGTAAGCTAATATAAAGCTCTCAGACTGATTCAACCAGAAGTAACAGCTCAAACACAAAGAGCTAACCTAGGAGGCATATGCCAAGTGTGGTCCAGCTCCTAGCCTTACTGTCTGCTGAGCTTCACTGATCACCACCGACTGGGAGAGAGACTCTGACAGGTGCAGAAACAGGGATTCCTTGACAGCAGTTCTACCTGATTGAATCCCCCTTGAAGTGCACAGTCCAGGCTCTTGTTTCTGCTGAGGCGATTTCTCTCCTTGATCACTCTGCTCAGACACAGCCAGCGGCTGCTTGCTTCTGCTGATCTTCACTGATTGGGAGAGAGACTCCAACAGGTGCAGAAGCAGGGATTCCTTGACAGCAGTTCTTCCTGGCTGAATCCCCCTTGGATTGCACAGTCCGGGAGCCTATCTCTGCTAAAGCGATTTCTCTCCTCGATCACTCTGCTCTGACCCAGCCAGTGGCTGCTCTCTCAGCATAAGAAGCAGATAGAAACACTTACCCAGAATTCCAAACTACTGTATGTAAATTAGCATTTGTGCTGCTGTGGTCGACTAATAGAAAGCTCTCAGCTGGAAGCAACAGCTCAGACACAAATGGCAACCCTCGGAGGAATATGTCAAGAGCAGTCCAGCCCCTATTCAATTCAATTCCATTTTATTTTACCAGGAAAACACTATTGAGAGAACTCATTTACAATGTGGTCCTGGAAGGACACATACGAAAAACAAGAGGATGCAAAACAAATAAGGTAGCAGATGCGAACCACAACAGTTCCTCCAAATACAAGAGCAGTAACTCTAATCAATTGCCACTAATAATCTTTTGCATGCTTCTAGTTCACATTCTCGGAAACTAAAAAATGCCATCCCTTATGGGCAATTTTTAAGGTTAAGATGTAATTGTTCACAAGATACAGCTTTTTGTAATCAAGCGGAGGAAATGTATGACAGATTTCTGGTTTTAGATAAAGCTCTCACTCAGGCAAAAAACACACATCGTTCTGATTTACCAGGGGTTAGAACAAATAACGAGGGGGCAATCATCTTTTGCACTGAGTTCACACAAGTGTCTGGGAAGATTGGGCATATGTAACACAAATACTGGCCAGTTTTAAAGAATGACAACACACTTGCAGAGGCCATAAGGGAAACACCAATGATCACATTCAAGAGAGGACAGACACTTAAGGACAAGCTTGTCAGTAGTTGCTATTCAGATTCACATAATGAAAGATCTACCTGTTTACCAGTTCAGCCACCAGGGATGTATTGATGTGGGAACTGCAATATTTGCAAATACTGCATACAACACACCAGTTTTTCATTGCCAGGGAGCATGAAGATTGTAAAAATAAAACAATTCATTTCATGTGTCACAACCTTTATGGTATATGTGAGATGGTGTGGTTGTAACAAATTGTATGTAGGGCGCACCACTAGGGTTCTTAAACATAGAATCCAAGAGCACATAATGGACATCCATAACATGGATTTTACAAACCCAGTTTCAGAACATTTTTGTGAAAAACATGATGGCAGCACTGCAAGCTTCCATTTCATGGGCATAGAACATAGAGGATAATGTATGGTCATCGATTGTTAACCAGTTTGTTAACCATCGAGAGGTTGCAAGGGCGACCATGTAAATCTTGAGAGTGAAGCTCAATAAATTTACATCGCATGGCAACCTCTAGATGGGTTAAAAAAATGGTTGATGATTGATGTGCCATACATTATACTTTATAATGTATGGTACCGTTTATGTTTAAAAAATGAGAAAGCAGTTCCTTACTGCAGTTTTTTTGTGCCACCACCGCTCTACTCTGGGTCATGCTCTCACCCCGCTGCCATTTCATGGCCGCCCGATGAAGTTGCATGTATGCACAGCCTGTTCCCGGTTGTTAACCCATCGATGTGATGTACCATCAATGGGTTAACAACATCGTGACATCACATCAATGGTAAAATGTTGTTATAAAAAGGTAGATTTATACCTATAACAAGGGATGTACTGTATGTTTGTCATGGCAGTCATACACGTCATTGATTCCATGACGTTTGATCTTTATTCAAGACTTCCATGACTTTCACTAGTGTCATCAGAATGTAGCAATGATGACAGTGCCACAAGATTTACTACTGTTTACTAATGATTTCATGAACAAACAATGAGTCATTAAAACCTCATCCATGACAAACTTACATCCCTACCTATAACAACATTCTACCGTACGTTATAAGTGAATATGGGCAAGCGTGGTTGTGACAGGCTTAACAAAGTGTTGCAACAAGAAAGCTTTTGGATTTTTAGCCTTCATAGTCTACATCCTGAAGGCTTGAATAATGAAATTGATTTAATGCCATATTTGTGAATGTTTTGTATTTACTGGTTCTCTCAATTGTTCCATTTTAGGTGCTGAAATATTGTGGTGAGCACAGGTCAAAACCCTGCTTCTTTGTAATGGAATTGCCCTACAGGGATTTAGCTCCTTACACATTCTGTTCCAGGTTTTCAATTTATTACCCATTTTTACTGATCTGTAATGTTGATGGCTTATAATGAAAATGATGTAATGTATTTCAATGAAGAGTTTTCCATCCCTTCTCTTTAGTCTTGAACTTTTAAATTCCATGGCCCCCCTTTTTTCTTGGACCTGTTTTCTTCCCCCTGCCCCTCTCTCCCCCACTTTTTTCTTTTTCTCTTTCTTTAGTTTTCAGCTTGTTGTTTTCAGAGTTGAATTTATATGAGAAACAAAGCTAAATTTAAATTTATAATAATAGGGTTTAATCATTACCTGGGCTTTACCAGGAGTTTTGATGTTTTTCATTTTTGACCTCAGTTTGAAGTCTTTACAATTCAATATTTGTAAATATTAGAATGGTAATGAATGTATATAATCTCTTTCTGTTTGTGATTAACTGAATATCTTCTTGCATTGTATATATTCTTGATTTTTCAAGGATTAAGTATGCAAAATTAATTGCACTAATTTTGGATTAATGGTCATATGACCTATGACATAATTCAGTGTGGGGCTATATAAGCAATGCATCCAGTGTAAGAAATCACCCCTTAGGAAGACCTTAATGGTTGAAGTGCAGGGGTTTCTTGGTGTAGACAGCAGAGGCTGGCATTTTTGTGGCAAAACAATAACAATTTGTTTTTACTTGCAAATCGAAGCCTTGTGCCTTGTTTGTTGGAGTGTGCTACTTTACGTTAATTCTGTGTCTCTTTAAAAAGGCTAGCTACCTTTTGTAGCACCCCCATGGACTCAATTGTATCACTGGCTTTCTTGAAAAACTGTGATGGGTAGTAAGGGGAGAAAGGAGTAGGGCACAAAAGGCAGTGGTTGTGTGTGCTCAAAGTGCTTAGTAGGGGTCAAAGGGAAGTGGAACACAGGGCCACCACAGATTCAAGCAAAACAGTTACAATTCACCATCAGTCTTCTTCTTCTGAGCAGGGACTTGAACACACTTAGTCCAATGAGTAACTTAAGTTTAAGGTTATCTTATAACGTGTTCCATGCGGAGGACAAAGCATGTCTTATTGATGCAGAACCAAACCTTGCTCTAATCCGAGGAATATCAAATGTCATATAAGAGAGTTTCTTGAAGGAGTAAGCACATGTGTCATGTTTGAACAAATGTAAAGGGGAAGTTTCAAAGCTAATGCGCTATACACCCAAAGGGCTGTTTTAAGCCCGCTCCTAGCATTAAGAGAGGACAAACCATGTAAAAACTTAATAAACTTTAATTTGAAAAAAAAGAGAGAGAGGACAAACCATTCACTGTGTAGAGGGCACAATGATGTATTCTGTAGGGAGCATTAGTTACAAATCTTATGGCCCTATGAAAAAGTGTGTCCAAAGTGGATAGAGTTGGTTTAGGGCTGTGGCTATAGATAATGTCCACATAATCGATTAGTGGCAGAAAGGTTGCTTGTACCAGACTTAATTTTGCATCATATGTGAGCAAATGCTTTATACAGTAGAAGATACCAAGCCTTTGTCATAATTTTTTGGCGGTTTCTTCAATGTGCATGGCAAAGGTTAGTTTACAATCTAACCAGAATCCAAGATATTTGAATTTACTGACAGGTTCAAGGATCTCCCCAAGGATGGTCCTGATTTGGTATTTACTATACAGAGGGTTAATGGGTACTTCTATATTGTTAGGGGCGAGAAGCATGATTTTTTTTTTTTTTTGGCATTGAGAAGTAGTTTTAAACAGAGAAGATTTTGCTGTAGTTGATTGCATTGTAACTCAAGACAGGCAAGGTGAGGAGAGAGCCTTGCGACGTATAGCACAGTGTCATCTGCGAATAGGTGGACACTAGCTGCGTTAATGCTATTATCGATTTTGCTAATATAAATGGTGAACAGCACAGGTCCAAGTATGGATCCCTGTAGTACTCCTCTCAGGAGAGGTTTTAAGGGAGAAAGAGCACCATTGGCTTCCACCTGTTGGTGCCTATCAGTGAGATAATAAGAAAACCATTTTACTGAAATGTTATCCAAGCCAATATCATATAACATGTCCAACAACAACTGGTGATCAATGGTATCGAAAGCCTTGCTTACTGTAGGACTAGGAAAAGGGCAGAAACAAAATTTTTAGCATCTAATGACATTAACCAATCATCTGTAACTTTTGCCAAGGCTGATATAGTACTATGTTTAGGCCTGAACCAGGATTGGAGGGGATTCAGGTGGTTACTGGCTTCCAGCTAATCTCTCAATTGGGCATTGACTAATTTTTCTAGTAACTTGAAAAAAATAGGCAGTAATGAAATTGGGTGGTAGTTGTTAAGGTCACTTTGATCTCCAGATTTGAACAACCAAATAATGTGAGCTATTTTCCAGCATGAGGGAATGTTACCTTGTGAGAGTGATAGATTAAATAGGTGAGTAATAGGAGGAGCCAGGAAGTAGTATCCTACTTTTAGGAAGAACAGTTCCAATGAGTCAGCTCCGGAGCTTTTGTTAGGGTCCAAGGCCAGTAGCAGATCTTCAACCTGTTTAAGGGAGACAGGACTGAAACTAAATTGGGTGGATTGGTGCCAGGTATTTGAGAAGAGGTGGTAGGTAGGACCTCTGGCAGGGGACTTTGGGACTAATTTACTGGCTGGGAATGAATCGAATGCCAATTCAGCTGTAGCGAAGTGATTGTTCAACTTATCCAGTACATCCTCACTGTTTGTGAAAGTTTGTGACCTGGTTATAATTTTAGTAGGGAGGAAAGAAGACGAACTGTGACCTTCAGTTTCTCTCAGTATTTGCCAGAATTTGGCAGCGTTGCTTTTGGATGACTCCAGTGCAGCTCTATAGTAGTTAGCCTTTTATATCTGAATAAGCCTTGTATAAAGGTTACTTGCCAATCTAAAGGTGACCCAGTCTGAATCTGCTTTAGTCTTATGGGCTTTCTTCCATAAGCGGTCTCTGTTTTGTAATGCCAATTTTAGTGTATCACAAAACCACAGACAGCTTCTTTTCCTAGGTCTGATTTTTTTCATTGGCATGTGTTTGTTGATCACATCCAAGACTAAATTAAGAAAGTAAGTACAAGCCACTGCTACAAATGGTGCCAAATAGAAGTCCTGCCACAGAATCTTACCAAGGTCTGACAAATAATTGATTATATTAAATTTACGAAAGTTCCTTTTGAAAATAAATTTGGCTTGGTAATTCGCTTTTGAAGGGTATCGCACACAGTCAATGGCACTGTGATCACTGATATCATTGTAAAATATCCCAGTGTGCACAGGTTTTTGTGGCCTATTGGAAAAAATTAGGTGAAGAAGGGAACTAAATTACGTAATTTAGGCCGTGTAGGTTTGCAGATTAATTGGGTGAAACCAAGTGTATCATAGAGAGTTTTTAACAGTTCAGAACATCGGGAGTACCAATCCAAGTTGAAATCGCCCACACAGATTCATTTGGAAGAAGTGTCCCCTAGAATCTTTTGTAAGTAGGAGATAATCCCAAGGCCACCAGAGGGAGGTCTGTAACACCTGGTAATAAGAACAGGTTCGCTAGAGGGAAGGGATATTTTTAAGGTAAGGCTCTCAAATTCTTTACTACGGAGGCTGAATGAAGAACGGTGACCTCGTATTTGTCCTGGACATAGATTGCGACTCCCCCTTCCCTAGCTGCCCTATCTGTTCTATGTATGTTGTAAGAGGGAATGTTAATAGCCTGATTTGCTGCAGAAACTCTTAACCAGATTTCAGAAACTACTAATACATCTGGAGAAGTGTGAGATACCCAGGATTTTAGTAAGTTGAACTTCTGAAGCAGACTACAGGCGTTAATGTGCAGGAAGCTAATGCCCTTTAGGGAAGGAAGGTCTGTAGGAGCCAGAATTGGTGTAGGAGGACTGGGTTTAGTTCAATATTTCCTGAACACAATAGCAATAGCATGAGGAGTTTCTTGAACTCATTGAACAGTGATTTACATACTGTAGCAACTGGTGACAGTTGATTGGATAGTGAAACCTGGGGGGGGGCAAACACAAATACATACAAGGGCGGGTGATTCTATACCAAAGACAGCCACATGAATAGGGATGCTGACAGAAGAGGAATGAGCATAGAAAGTGGCCAGGGATTGGCTTGGCTCGAGCTGACTCAGATCATAGGTGCCTAAAGGATAGACTGCGATATGTGACAGATGTGCATTAAATGAAGGAAAGATACAAACAGGCTGCATTGGCAAGATACTGCAGGGGTTATGGTCTGTGTGCCCCTCTAGGAGTGGATGCTCTAAGATGAGAACAACATAAGAAAAGACTAGTAGATGGGGTAAGAGGAGATGTGCAGAGCAGGGTAGAGGCATTTTAAAAAAAAGAGTTCAAGGAGCTAGTTAAAGCCTGGAACAGAGTGCAGGGGTAAGGGACTTAGGCATGGCTGTTTAATTGGAGTGCTATGTTAAGGATCACAACTGAATTGTCAAGCAGCCAAGATGTAGTCAGTGAACTGTAGCTAGATGGCACCACAGAAACATCTGACAGCCAGTGGCAGAGTGACTTCTTGAGAGACAGTGCCAGTGCTTGCACTGGTTAACAAAAGCTGAAGGAGGTTCCCCAAGGACAACTAAAAAAGGATCACCAATAGGATACATGGAAGTGGGGACATAGCTGGGAAAGAGCATTTAATAAAGGCTGGGGTGGGGGATGGGAGAACGGGCAAAAATTCTCCTTTGCTGAGCTGAAGTAGCTAAGTTTCAGCAGGGCTGAGCTTTTATTTTTAGCAGAGCTGGGGTAATCAGCCAAAAAAGAAGTATATGAATTTGCACCAAACACAGCTAAGCTATGCAGTGTAAATGAATAAGTGGTGCCAGCTAAGCTACACTAATTTAGGTAGAAATAATTGACATCGACTGGGGCTACAAGTCATACAGCTAGGCTTAGATTAATTCAAACAAAGGGTGCCAAGCGATGAAAGTCCAAAAAGGAACAGCAAAGTAGGCAGATGCAGCCAATCAAAGGCTAGCTATAGTTGCAAGCAGCCTATACAAGCTGCAGTTTTCAAGCTGCCAGATCCCGAAGTCTGAGGAGCATACCTGTGGTTGTTCGGAGAGCAGGTGGACAGTCTTGAGGTGTGCAGCCGGCTGAAGGAGGGAGCCAGGCCGTGGGCCAGTGGAGGGAGCCTGCTCAGGCAGGAGCCTGTAAGGAAGAGAGAGAGAGAGAGAGAGAGAGCAGACCTTAGTTGGGGCAGAAATATGCTGAAACAGGTAGCAGGGGGGGGTGGGCAGCAGGGCCGGCCTACCTAGGTGCAAACTGTGCCCCTGCACCTTGGGGGCCCATACTTTTTTCTTGAGGGAAAAAAAATTAAAATGTTTAAAAATGCCTAAATTTTGTTAGAGATGAAAATGTTTACCAGCAAATGAAAGTAGAAGACAACTGGTTCTGTTACTGTTACAAAAGGTGGGGGAACTTTGCTTCAGTGGAAAAGATTAGGTAATGAAGTGCTAATGGTGTTAATCGCCATACTTTACACCTCCCAGGCTGACTGCTTTCACAAACAAAGGGCTATATTGACAAGAGAACTTGCTTGTAACCTGGACATATAGCTATTAATACAGGACAAGAGGGTTAGTTAGGTGTAAATGTTGGATGTGGGGGGGGGGGAGGCAAAGAGAATGGAGTGGCGGGGCCTGGCACGGGGCTGCACAGGGGTCCAGAATGGTTAAGACTGGCCCTGGTGGGCAGAGAGGGGAGACAAAAGAAAGGAGAGTGGGTGACAAAAGAAGGCATGGGGACAAAGAGAGCAGTTTGGCTGAGGGGGCAAGTTAAATTTCCAGCATCAGAGATGGCCTTTTGAAACAATGAAGAATGATTAAAGTTAAACAAGCATATTTGGACAAAACAGGCAGAGCTAAATTGCACCATGGGGGATTGTTAGCTTTACTGCGTGCTGAGCTTCACTGATCTTCACCGACTGGGAATAAGATCTTCTCTCCTCCAGTCTCTAGTTGTGCTACTAAGTGGCACCCCTTAACAAATTGATTGTTTTTTCCAGCAGGAAGGAGTAACAAAGGTTCTTTGATGGTAGGTCTAGGAGAAGCACACATAGAGCCTGCTGTCTCTCCCCCTCCAGCTAGCTCTAAATCTACACACTCCAGGATAGCAAACTCAGATAGCCAGAAACATAAAATCCTTTCCGGCTCTGGTGTTGACCATCACATTGGAAAGGGAGGAACCATAAACAGGGAAAACTACAAAGGGATGAACAATAAGATCAAGGGAGACATGACAAAAATGTGACACAGCAAGAGTGGTCAGCACTATGCCGCAATGCATGTAGTCTGGCTAACAAGATGACTGACCTCACTGCCACAGTAGCTGAAACAGGACTAGACTGGGTGGCCGTGACCAAAACATGGTTCACAAATAATCATGTTTGGGAGGTGACTATTCCAGGGTACAACTTCTTTAGGAGAGATAGGACTGGGAAAAAGGGAGGGGGTAGCTATTTATGTTAAGAATACTATCAATGCTATAGAAATCCAGCAGGCACAAGGGGAAACAGAGGATCTATGGATCACAATAGGGTTCGGAAGCCAGAAACCCATTCGGGTAGGAATAATCTACAGACCCTCAAATCAGGAGGAAGCCAGGGATAAGAAAATCCTGGAAACCATCCTTCAGATGTTGGGCAAAAGGGACATGGTGCTGGTGGTTGATTTCAATCTGCTGGACATAGATTGGAATACCCACACAGCGGCATCATATAAGAGCAGGGAATTCCTAGTCACACTACAGGAACAATTCCTAAGTCAACTAGTGACATCACTCACAAGGAGTAACATGGTTCTAGATCTGATATTCACAAATAGCGATAGGGTTACAGGTGTCAGAGTAAGGAACCACCTGGGCAACAGTGATCATAACATGGTATGATTCTGGGTAAAAAGGACTGTAGAGTCCACACACTCCAGACTGAAGATCTTTGACTTCAGGAGGGCGGACTTCACAAACATGAAGGCCTGCCTAAGAGACAACCTTAGTAACTCAACAGAAGGGAGCATTGAGGAATATTGCACAAGGTTGAAGGATGCAATAACCATGGTCACATCACAGTGTGCCCTTCAGGTTAGTACGAACAAAAGGAGGAAAAACCTACTATGGTTTTCCAAGCATGTGGCAACCATGGTGAGAGAAAAGTGCATAGGCTTCAGAAAGTACAAGGAGTCGGGAAATGAGGCAGACAAAACAGAATATAAACTGAAACTAAAAGAGACAGGGAAAGTGATAAGAAATGCAAAGGCTCAGACAGAGGTTAGGATTGCTCAGGAAATAAAAAAGGGTAACAGAACCTTCTACTGGTACATACATGAAAAAAGGAAGACCAAAGGAGGCACTGTTAGATTCACAAAAACAGATGGAAAAACCACAGAGCATGACGGGGAGAAGGCAGAGGCACTCAATGGGTACTTCTGCTCATTTGTCATACAGGAAATCGATGGTAATGGACCAACAATAGGCATTAAGAAGTGTCCTGTTGAAGGAATAGACACAGGTTCCTTCACAGAGGAAAGGGTCCTGGAGGAAAGAAAAAAATTACTCACCTTAGTAATGTTGTTTCTTCTAATGGAGTCTTGCTGTATTCTGACATATGCAGTTAGGTCCTGCCTTTGAACTGCCCTGGAGAACAAAGAGTTAAACTTTCCATGGCCAGCATGGAATGTTCACCACGAGCTTGGTTGAAGCCCCTGTCTGCTGTTGTTTAAACTCCAACTGTCAGATCTTTACGAACAATACTCACTAGAAGTTCTGTGTGGAAACTGTAAAACTCAAAACTAGCCAACTGGCAACTACATCTATATAAAAGGGTTTTTGGTTTCAAAAAGAAGACTCAAGTCAGGAAACCCAAAAACAAAACACATCCAAAACACAATCACTCACCCAAATTAAAAGAGGGTGAAAAAAGGACACCCCTAGGGTGCCAACACTGCTCCTGCCCACCCACATCCCAAAAACTAGGTTCTGAGAGGGGAGGGGAGGTCAGAATACAGCAAGAATCCATTAGAAGAAACAACATTACTAAGGTGAGTAATTTTTTCTTCAAACAGCATGAAGTCTTGCTGTATTCTGACATATGCAGACTACCAAGCAGTACCTTGGAGGAGGGACAGAACCTACTTTGGAAACAGACTGTGAAGTACTGCTGTGCCAAACTGAGCATCACTCCTAGCCTGGATATCCAGAGAGTAATACTTGGTGAATGTATGGACTGTTTTACAGGTGGCTGCTTGACAAATTTCTAAGAGAGGAATATGCCTGGCAGCAGCCAGGAAAGCAGCTGTACCTCTAGTGGAATGAGCCCTCAGGCCTGAGGGTGGAGTTCTACCCAGTTTTTCATAGCAGAATTGTATACAAGAAACAATCCACCTGGCAATAGATCTCTTAGTGGCAGGTTTGCCCTTACCAACCTCTCCATACGTGAGGAACAACTGGAGGGATTCAAACCTGTGACCCTTGGTGCGCTCTATGTAGTAGCTCAGGGCCCTTTTGACATCTAAGCTGTGTAGCCTCCTCTCTCCAGAGGAGGAATGTTCAGTGAAGAAAACAGGAAGAGATATAGACTGGTTGAGGTGGAAATCTGAAACCACTTTAGGCAAAAACTTTCTGTTAGTTCTTAGGATTACTTTATCTCTATGGAAAGAGATGAAATCAGGTTCCACTGACAGGGCTTGCAATTCACTGATACGCCTGGCAGAGGTAATGGCCACCAAAAACACAGTTTTCCAAGTCAAGTACTTCAGCTCTGCAGAGGACAAAGGCTCAAAGTGGGGTTGCATAAGCTGAGCAATGCAAACATTAAGGTCCCAAGCAGGAGCAGGATCCCTAAAGGGGGGATTGGTGTGAAGCAATCCCTTGAAAAACTTACAAAACACAGGATGGGATGATAGAGGGGAAGGCTTGCCTACTGACAAGAAAGCAGAAACAGCTACCAAATGTACTTTAAGGGTAGTTGGCCTGAGGTCTGGCCATTAAGATGGACCATATAGTCCAGAACCATAGGCAACTCAGCAGAATCTGGAGAAATATTTTTCTTAGAACACCAAATGCTGAATCTTTTCCATTTGGAGTTGTAAGTCTTTCTGGTGGAAAGCTTTTAAGAAGCCTTAAGGATATCCAGAACCCCTTGGGGAAAGATGCAGATCTGCAAACTCTAACTCTTCAAGAGCCATGCTTTGAGATTGAGAGACCGAAGATTCGGGTACCAAATCCTCCCCTGAGAGGATGTCAACAGGTTGTAATTCCTGGGAGGAGACAGGGGAAGGGGGACTGCTAGGGACAGCAACAGGGGATACCAGGGCTGTCTGGCCCAGTCTGGTGCACTCAGAATCACTTTGCATGGTTGTGACCTTATCTTGACTAACACTTTGAACAGGAGAGGGAAGGGGGAAAGCATACAGAAATTTCACTTCCCAATTCAGAATCAGAGCATCCAGGGGGACTGAGCCCAAGACTGGGGGTCTGCAACAAAAGAGATGAAGTTGGTGATTGTCTGGGGCTGCAAAAAGATTTATCTCTGGAGTGCCCCATCTCGAGAAAATCACTTTCAAAACTAGAGGATCTAGGGTCCATTCGTGATGGCCCTGGGATATTCTGCTCAGAGAATCTGCTAGGACATTGTCCTTCCCTGGGAGGTGAACTGCTATCAGAGAGGTTTGCAGGGAATAGGCCAGGGGCCACAACTTCATTGCTTCTGTGCACAAGGCCGTAGACTGAGTCCCTCAATGCTTGTTGATGTACCACATGGTGGTGGTGTTGTCTGTTCTGACCTGGACCATCTTATTCTGCACAGATTTGGAAAAAGACTGTAGTGCCAGAAACACTGCTCTGAGTTCCAAGAGATTGATGTGAAGTAGAGATTCCTGAGGTGACCATAGTCTTTGGGTGGTAAGATCCCCCAGATGGGCTCCCCAGCCCAGCAGGGAAGCATCTGTGGTGAGTATCACTGAATGAGACTGAGTGACAAAAAGAATCCCATGTCTCAAATTGTCCTGATCCTGCCACCATTGCAAGGCCTGGATCAGGGTTCGAGTCACTGGGACTAGTTTGGTAAGGGAATCCTTTCTTTGGGACCAGAAGGCTCTTAAGTGGAACTGAATGTCCCTCATCTGGAATCTTGCTCCTTGTACCACTGCTTTGGAAGCTGCCATGTGGTCCAGAAGCTGAAGGAAATGCATTGCTGGTCGAGACACCTGAAGGGTGAATGAAGAGGCCAGTTCCATGAGGGTCCTTGCCCTTTCCAGGGGAAGGAAGGCTCTTGCCTTTACTGTATCCAGCTCTGCCCCATGAAGGTGAGGAGCTGTACTGGTTCGAGAACTGACTTTGGAAGGTTGAGAAGGAATCCTAATGAAGTGAGCACTTGCTGAGTCACTTGCAAATGTGACTTGACTTGGTCTGGAGACTGACCTACTATGAGCCAGTGGTCCAAGTATGGGAAGATGGCATAGGTGCCGGAAGATGATAAAAACTGAGGGGGCGGAGGATCAGAGGGGCACCTGTGAGTGGAAAAGGGCACTTTCAACACTAGTTTTTGCCATACAAAAATACAATAAATCATGTACGCACATCATAACGTTATGAATGCAGTCCTATTTAGGAATAATTATGCGACATACAAAGGTGCCAGCAAAAAGAGACCACCCAGTCCAAGTCTGCTCAAGTGTACAGCTATATTAGAAAGCTGCTGTCGACCCATTCCTCCAATAGCTCCACATGACGTTTGAACCACACATTCCTTAATCTGTTACAGTGGTTGGCCAGGTGAAACAGAGATGCCATAGTAATGTGCATGACCAGTCCCAAGCATGCAGTCTTCACACTAATGAGTTAGGAGTTTTTGGTTCCACTAACTCAGGATAGAAGTTAGTAGTTAAGCTAACCACCAGCGACAAGGTAAACTCCTGAGGCTGGGAAATAAAAACAAACCATTATGTTTGTTTACAGCTTATTTATTAATGAATCAGTGTACATACGTAAAGTGTATTTATTAATGAATCATAGTATACAATGACAGTAAATATTGTACAACGACAGGGATATAAACAGATTTTTACAGCAAAGTCTGGATGGATGAAGGTGGGGTACATTTGGAAATGGGCCAATTTACCATCACTCTGTACTGTCATGCTCTAGTCACCACTTCGGATGGTAATCCTGTGCAAGCCTCCACAAGCCCTGGTGGCCACCAAATCATCCCATGAATGCTCTGGTCACCACTTCAGGCTGGTAAGCCTTGCAATCCTCCACCAAGCCCTGGTGGCCACCAAATCATCCCATGAATGCTCTGGTCACCACTTCAGGCTGGTAAGCCTTGCAAGCCTCCACCAAGCCCTGGTGGCCACCAAATCATCCATAGATGCTCTGGTCACCACTTCAGGCTGGTAAGCCTTGCAAGCCTCCACCAAGCCCTGGTGGCCACCAAATCATCCCATGAATGCTCTGGTCACCACTTCAGGCTGGTAAGCCTTGCAAGCCTCCACCAAGCCCTGGTGGCCACCAGATCATCCCATGATGCTCTGGTCACCACTTCAGGCTGGTAAGCCTGTGCAAGCCTCCATCAGGCCCCAGGGCCACCAAAATCAGCCAATTTACCATCACATCTACACTTCTGCCATGAAGTAATCCTTGATGCTCTGGTCACCACTTCAGGCTGGTAAGCCTGTGCAAGCCTCCATCAGGCCCTGGTGGCCACCAAAATCAGCCAATTTACCATCACATCTACACTTCTGCCATGAAGTAATCCTTGATGCTCTGGTCACCACTTCAGGCTGGTAAGCCTGTGCAAGCCTCCATCAGGCCCTGGTGGCCACCAAAATCAGCCAATTTACCATCACATCTACACTTCTGCCATGAGTAATCCTTGATGCTCTGGTCACCACTTCAGGCTGGTAAGCCTGTGCAAGCCTCCATCAGGCCCTGGTGGCCACCAAAATCAGCCAATTTACCATCACATCTACACTTCTGCCATGAAGTAATCCTTGATGCTCTGGTCACCACTTCAGGCTGGTAAGCCTGTGCAAGCCTCCATCAGGCCCTGATGACCACCAAAATCAGCCAATTTACCATCACATCTACACTTCTGCCATGAAGTAATCCTTGATGCTCTGGTCACCACTTCAGGCTGGTAAGCCTGTGCAAGCCTCCATCAGGCCCTGGTGGCACCAAAATCAACCAATTTACCATCACATCTACACTTCTGCCATGAAGTAATCCTTGATGCTCTGGTCACCACTTCAGGCTGGTAAGCCTGTGCAAGCCTCCATCAGGCCCTGGTGGCCACCAAAATCAGCCAATTTACCATCACATCTACACTTCTGCCATGAAGTAATCCTTGATGCTCTGGTCACCACTTCAGGCTGGTAAGCCTGTGCAAGCCTCCATCAGGCCCTGGTGGCCACCAAAATCAGCCAATTTACCATCACATCTACACTTCTGCCATGAAGTAATCCTTGATGCTCTGGTCACCACTTCAGGCTGGTAAGCCTGTGTAAAGCCTCCATCAGGCCTGGTGGCCACCAAAATCAGTCAATTTACCATCACATCTACACTTCTGCCATGAAGTAATCCTTGATGCTCTGGTCACCACTTCAGGCTGGTAAGCCTTGCAAGCCTCCACCAAGCCCTGGTGGCCACCAAAATCAACCAATTTACCATCATATGAATTTCTCTGTAAAGTACAGAATTTCTGTATCAGATTTTTCCAAAAAAAGTTAAGTCGTCTCTCATTTCGTTGCACAAACTCCCGAACAATTAGTGTGCGATCCAAGTTGTCTGTTCTCTCTTTGTGAATGTTCAGCAGCATTAGGTGATTGTACCTCTTCTCTGTCATGGTGCTTCTTAAGTAAGACTTTATCCTCCGCTGTGTTGAAAATGATCTCTCTCCCCAGTTGCTGTACTCATTGGGACAAGGAGGTAAATTTGAATGAGCTTCACTACTTCTGAATACAGTAGCTGCTGCTGGCAGTCTTTTCCCACTAAGGCATCAATAATAGTGTTGATTGAAGTTACTGCCCGCACCTCTGGCAAAACCTGCTGCACAAGTCCTGGGAGCAAGTTCAGTTGTGCATTCAGAATGTCAATGTCCAAGTCCTTATCTCCATACAACTGTGTGATCTGAAGAGGAACTGAAAACATCTTTGCATTGGCTGCTTGAAGCAACAAATTCTCCATGGATGACAGCAAACTGTAGGTTTCTTGATCAAAACGTCGGTCTAGTTCAACAAGACAAGCATCAATGGCTTCATAGTACATCTGTCGATACCAGTCCTTAGCAGATTTGGGATGGTGATGCGGTGCACTACCATGTTGTAGCCTTGCTGGCACAAAGTGCTGTCTGGGAAGTTTTGGCTCCTTCACTTTTCTCAGTAGTTGCGCTCTCTCGTTGATGCCTTCATAGACCTGGTCAAAGTCATCGCGCTGGCGTTGTAAATTCTTCTTCAGGGAGTTTATGCTCATCATCGTAGTTTCTGCTGTCAGTGTTTTTTGTTTGCAGGATTGAAGCCACTTGTTCTGATATGCTGAATATGTTGTATGATACAACCAGTCCAAAATAGGTCCGAAACTTTTCATCACTGACATCAGGCCTTTGACCTTAGTTCGTACATCTGTAGCTTTGTCTTGTTTCAGCTCCTCTAAGGTGTCATAGGTGCTCCATATTTTTGAGAACCGCCTTAATACTCTTTGTTCTTGCTGTCCATCTTGTTGGACAAAGTAAGCTGCAGCCTTCTACCATCATGTAAGGGTCCTCGCTGTCATTCACTGCAATATTTTCATAAAGAGCCAGCCTCTGTGGGGATCCCGAATCAACACACTTAAATTCTGGACAAAGCTGAGGCATCGTCAATGGCATCACTGCTTTTGCTACAGTTTTGCAACACCAGGTCCAGGAATGATTTGCACAATGGACATTCAATGCTAGTGGATTTTCTCTCTTAATTCTTGTTGCAGTTCCAGAAATGCATCCACTCATATTTGCTGCTCCATCATACGCCTGTCCCCTCAAGTTGTTGATTGGCAAGTTACATCTTACTAGAACATCCTTAATGGCACTGGTGATGGATTCGGCATCAGTCTTCGCCATTTCATACATCCCAATAAAATCTTCATGTATAACAAAATGGGGCAGTGAAACCCATCGTATACATATGGTCATCTGTTCATGTTGGCTAATATCCCGTGATTCATCTGCAATGATTGCATACCGCTTTGATTCATTGCATATCTCTTCCAGAAGGTTCCTCAGCAGCTGATGTGCCATGATTTCCATGACTTCATTCACAACATCTGAACTCTGATACTTTCCTTCCTGGATCCATCCCGTAGTTCTGGCATGTCAACTGCCCTACTCAGCATTTCCCTCCTCAGGTTGCTTTCCTGTTCTTCGTGGCCACAAATTGCTAGTCCTTGCCGAACTAGAAGCTGTATTGCATTTACCTGTTTCAGGAACCGGTCTCGGTTTCTTGCCTGTTCCTGTGCAAGATGCTGGCTGAGCTGAGCACCAACATTCATCCTTGCGTTGTTGAATGCAGTATACTTCTCAACAGCTTCATGGTGGAATAATGATGTCTGATGTTTCTTGAATTTGTCAATTGCTTTCTTCCAGTCACTAAATCCTGCTGAAATGAATGTAGTTTCACCACAACGACTGTGATTAGTTTTCTTTCCACTGCGCCCGACAGTAGTAGCAGAACACACATCCTTTTGAAACACAGTCGTTAGCCAGTTGAAAGATGAAAACCACCGTGTTTGACAAGTTCTTGTTTCACTTCTCCCATTGGTGCTAGAATGACTTGTTTGATGGAAGTGTCTATAACACTGCTTGGTTGAAAACACTAATATTGTGGCAACAAACAGAAGAGCAGGAGGGGAGAGACAAAGAGACGGCAGATTCAGACATGGTTGGTTCAACTGCAGTTACCCAGGTTTTCTCAGAACAGGAGGGGAGAGACAAAGAGACAGCAGATTCAGACATGGTTGGTTCAACTGCAGTTACCCAGGTTTTCTCAGAACAGGAGGGGAGAGACAAAGAGACAACAGATTCAGGCACGGTTGGTTCAACTGCAGTTACCCAGGTTCTCTCAGAACAGGAGGGGAGAGACAAAGAAACAGCAGATTCAGGCAACGGGTCAACTGCCGTGAGCTGGGTATTCTCAGACATGCACGATGTTGCCATCACTGTTGCTGTTCATGGGGAACAGCTCTGCAGCTCTGTTTTCTGTATTGGAGAAAGAGCAGGCCTTACCATCCAGGGGCACTGGAATAGCAGCTGCAGGACAATCATCCGGCAAGGAACATGTGGTTCTAGCACTGATGCAGCATTTGAAACAAACATGGCTGCATTTGACTCTATGAAGCCATTGGCAGCAAAGCGGTATGCACAGTTACATTAGCACTTACAATACCGGCACAGCTGACAGCTGCAGTGCTTTGGCAGTGTCATGGTATTCTTGGCAGCGATGTCCCTGCATGCTCTGAAGTGGTTGGTATCTGGGCACTCCCAAACCAGTAATTTAGTTTTCTTGGCATCTTGCAGCAATATCAGCCAGTTGTTTCTCCATCTGTCGTTTTCGTCTCAGACCGTGGCATATTTGAATGCAGTGAGTCCGTTGAGGCTGAGAAAGAATTGGTATACAATTTAGTGAACCCATCCGATTACCATCTTCTGATAAGGTACTGCAGCATGAACATTAAGCATGCAAGCAATAAAATTTCTATGGCAAACATTTTATATCTTGCCCTTCCTCATCCCTCAATCTTCGTCAATTAGTTAATTAAATCCGCAACTACTGGGCCTACATTAGATATTCTTGGCTAGTGATCCATGCAGCAAAATGCTTGTGTACTGCACCACCAGTGTACAAGACAAGTGTCCAATAAAATTTATTAGGAGCTTTGGCTTGTAGACACTGGGAATGGGACTGGGCACCCTCCTAAAGACAAACCCATGAGCGCAGGAGGAAAACAAAAAGACCTATTCCTTAATAAGGGAAATCTGGTCAGTAAAGCGATGGGTAGTAAGACGAGAGGGAGTATAAAGTGTTGTACTTGTTTACGCACATTCAAATAAGCTACATACTCCTCAGAATGGGCGCATCTACTGGCTCTAATAAAAGGTATCAGAGGTCTGATTTCATGTCCACGCCAATCAAGTGGATTCTCGTAGAGATCAAAACCCGATTTTTTTTTTTTTTCTAACAGGTTAACCATTTCAACTAGGTGGACTCGAGGTGGCGCTGGTACTGACAATAACATTTTGTATGCCACCAACACTGTTGCTCAGCTGCCCAACTGTTACAATGGCAGGGCTTTTGTTATGTCCAGGACTTGGATTGTGAAATTTGCCTCCTCTATGTCACATATCAGCCAACCTCTCCCAGCAGCTGCAACTCAGAATTTTCAAATGCCCCAACTTCCCAAACTCTTCCTTGTCCATTGTCTGCCAGTGTCACCACAAACAAGTGGCACACTACATAATAATGTAAAACATGCATCAATCAATCAATCATTCTAAGCACTCTTACAGCTGCCTCCTCCACACCCAGCTCACTTTACTGACACATTTGACATCACTACTTTTTAATGCACATGCTCCCTAGATCCGAGATGTCCTGGAAATCCAAGCTATTATAACAATTACAGTTACTTGCACAATTTCAGTACATCTATGCTTTGTTTAACTGGGAGATTCTAATCAGTTTCAGCCTTGCAAATATTTGTACACATCTGTACATAAACTGGTAGTATTTATAAGCTGTGTCAGCCAGCATGACCTGTTTGTCCATTTTGATGGCACACGTCAACAGGTCTTTAGCCTAGTGTGGCTGATCTGTTAACTGAAAATAAAAATGGTGCTAGAAAGACTATACATGCCCCTCACCAAATATTTCCATTCAAACTTATTTACTCAGACTACCTCAGCTTTATTACAACATTCCACTTCCAGTTGGCTCCTGCTTTAGTTCTACCCAAGATCATATCCCAGTCAGTGTCCATAGTGGATTTGAACCTTTGATCTCCAGTTTCAAAATCTGGTGCTCTGATCAAATGGATAACAAATCACACTGTACGCCACAGTTGTGACTACTTTTCCTGAGCCCCAAGCATAAATACCCAATAACTGGGGAGTTCTCCATAGGGAACAACCCCAGTTATAATTCAACATTGCACACTGGGTTCCCTCACTCTGATGCATGCACCTCCCTCCACTTTCCCTCGCACAGCGCCACCAGACACTTGGCCACCACCATTACTCGATGTCAGCGGTAAATGCATTTTAATTTAGAAAAAACTCGCCACACAGCAGTCGACTTTTCCACCTCAGTAAACTTATACTTATATAGCCATTAAAATAAAAAGCAAGAAAAGCATTCTGCACTGCTTAGCCACCAATATGCAGACAGGCTTCATCTGCACAATAATGCATAATATGTATAATAAATGTATAATAATTGCCCCCTTCTTCAAATTGTCCCCCTTGTTGTTGCACACTTTTTGAAAGATGCTACCCTGTTGGACTTTGTTGATTCCCTTGAGGTACTTGACAAATCCGCTATTTTCAGGCATGACCCGGGAGGGGACACAGATGAATGCCAAATGACTGAACCAGATGTTGGTGGTATTTCCTAGTGAATGAGGGAGATTTGACCAGGACACTGAAATTCTACTCTTTTCGATAAGTGCCATGGCTCTTAAACATCCACCCTGAACCACCACCAATTCAGGCAGATGGGAGTTAAAGCAGCATTAGAAACACCAAGCCAAAACTGCATACAAACTGCTGGCAGCAGCACATTATTGCCTCAAAAGATGGTGGTCTGCTTTATGTGCCTCAGAATGGGGTATTGCCATTTTACTCTTTTGAGTTCTGTGCCAATAATGGACACTGGTGCAGCACAAGGTGGGGGTTTGTTACTGCACTGTTGAGGAACTGTCATGTTGACGAGACATTAAACTGAGATCAAGTCTGCCCATCTCTGGTCACTCGTAGTCTAGGTGGAGTTAAAATCCCATTGTACTTATTGTAAAAATTAAAATAAATTCAAAAACACATTGTTTACAGATAGGGATACATAGTGCCCTGGATCTGGAATTCTGCGATTATGGTACTTGTTCCTCCAAACAGCGAGTGTAGCCACGCACCTTTTCCAACATCAGTTCTTCCTGCCCCCAACACACCTCTTGCAGGCAGCCAACTCTGATATCTCCACGTCCATGTTACTGAACTGCACTGGCCCCCCAAACAGGTATCATTACAACATCACAGCATGAGACTCACTTATACTGACTTCTGAACATGAAGAATCTCTGGAAATACTGGTATAACTGAACAAAACGTGACACTCAGACAACATTAGCAATGCTAACAAGATTATCTTCTAATATAAATAAAAGTGGGACAGTGATCGAGTGCTAATCAGAATATAACTAACACTCCCCCCACCCATGTCCTCAAAGGTGAACAGAAATATAAATGAATTTCAGAACAGTCAAAATGCAAAGAAACATCAATCTTTGTACTGTGGTGGCGCTCGGCCCTCCCACACCACTGGTGTCCTCAATGTTAAACAGAAAT
Source organism: Neoceratodus forsteri (assembly GCA_016271365.2). NCBI lineage: Eukaryota > Metazoa > Chordata > Ceratodontiformes > Ceratodontidae > Neoceratodus > Neoceratodus forsteri. The sequence continues at coordinate 1,307,535,573 of CM057456.1, read as the reverse complement.
GTAAGTGAACGTCTGAATATTATTATCTGTGGGGGCAAATGATGCTTTAGTACTTTGCGATAGCCTTAAGTATGTTTGTTCTGTGGGGGCGCTCCGCCACCCATGCCTCCCAGGTCCAGGAATATGTTGAACACATTCTGTAGTTTCGGCTTTATTACTTTGCAATAGCCTTAAGTAGGGTTTGCTAAGGCTATCGCAAAGTACTATAGCCGAAACTACAGAATATGTAATAATTACAATAGTTATTACAACAACATATTCCTGGACCCGGGGGTGGGGGGTGGAGCAAAGTACTAAAGCCCAAACTACTATTTCATAAAGCCGGTGCCTCCCTTGTTCCTGCTAGCAAATAATGTTCAGAAGTCCAGTATAAGAATAAGTGAGTTTCATTTTGTGGGCATTACAATATTTTTAACCATGTGATTTCGACAGAGAGATTATCATAATGATGTTACCTAGGAGCAGTGCAATTCAGTAACACTTATAACCATGTAAATTAAATAAATACAGGTAATGGGCGTGGAGATATCCGATGCGGCTGCTTGCAAGAGGTGTTTAGGGTGGGAGAACCAGCGCTGAAAGAGTGTGGCCAACTGTCGCCATTTGGATGAACAAGTACCATAATCCGCTACATTACAGAACCAGGGTACTATGTGTCCCCTAATATAAATAATCGCCCTACTCCCTTACATAAGAAAAAAGGTCATTTTACACCAATAGTTTCTGGCTGCTGAAGATGGAGCTGGTAGAAGAGATGGAATGTGCTGATGGTACCTTTTAAAACTGGCTTCTAGAGAGAGGGAGGGGGAGAGCCTGTAGAGGGAGAGCCTCCCGGGGGGAGGAGAAGAGAGCCTCAGCCTGGAGAGGGAGGGGGGAGAGCCTCAGCCTGGAGAGGAAGGGAGAGCCTCAGCCTGAGAGGGAGGGGAGAGCCTCAGCCTGGAGAGGAGGGGGAGAGCCTCAGCCTGGAGAGGGAGGGGGGAGAGCCTCAGCCTGGAGAGGGAGGGGGGAGAGTCTCAGCATGGAGAGGAAGGGGGGGATAGCCTGGGGGCGGGGAGAAGAGCCTCAGCATGGAGAGGGAAGAGCCTGGCCCCGGAGAGGGGAAAAAAAAAAACAGTACTGCTCTGCCTAGCTTCCAAATAAACAGCAGGCTGCAAATACACAAGCTTAGTCCAGCAAAACTTTGATTAGCAAGATGAAGAAACAGCTAAAGAAAACAGCACTGCAGTGCAGCTTACCCGAAAGTCACTCTCAGAGTCACAACGCGATCAGGAAGTTCTTGCTGGCTCCTCAGGCTCCGAGTTAGTTCAATTCAAAATCTGATATCTCTGTTAAAGCTGCTGCCCATTCCATATGCTGCCGCTCTTCGCTCTGACAGACAGTGATGAGTCCCGACTACTGCTCCGCGTTCAGATTGATTAAGAAGTTACAGAGCCTGGCGCTGCTATTGCTGCTTGCTATCTGCTCAAACAATGCTCACAGTCACGGCGCCTGCTCGCTACCGTGAGCGCTCTCAACCCGACGCTGCCTAACCTGGAAAGAAGCCGCCGGTCCACCGCAGCAGCCGACACACCACTGCTGGGCTGGCTGTTGTGATACGCCGACTGCGACTCGTCGTCCACCTAGCGTCTCTCTCACCGTGCCTCGCGGCTTGCTCACTCTCGCTCCGGAGTCCTAGAAACCTCAAGCCCCTCAGTAGTCAGTCAGGGATGGGATCCGAATCAGTCCGATCTCCGGACCGATACACCGATTGCAGCCAAGCCAACTTGGGAAATATGGTCTGGATCTCTGGATGGACTGAATGGAGAGAACGAAGGAGGAAAAATATTGGGCATTTAAAGAGCCCGCGCGACACGCCCCCAACTCTAGGCACGCCTCCAACTCTAGTCACGCCTCTTAATTTGCTAAAGCGGACCTGATTGAGAGATGTGTTTGCCTTCTCAATCAGGTCCGCTGGCTGGCGAAAAAAAAAAAATTTCAGATGCTAAGACGCATCACGCCTGTCAACTCAGGGGCACAATCTGTACTGTAGAGAAAAGTGGTGGGGCGGCCGCCCTCCGCCCGGTTCCGCGCCTATGGAAGATGGAGATCTTTTTTCTCCTTAGGAAAGCAACCACTACTGCCAGGCACTTTGTGAAAACCCTTGGGGCTGATGTTAGGCCAAAGGGCATTGCTCTGAATTGATAGTGGCCTGAGGGCAACTCAAACCTGAGGTACTTTCTGTAAGGAGCACCTGATGGGAAGAAACATCTGCCTCTAAGGCAAGGGTCTCTGATGGATTTGCAGGTGGAAAGGATGTGGTTCTCATCTTGGGAAATTATTTGAAGCTGAGAACCAGCCCCTGGCTTACTACTTCCAGGACCCACTTGTCTGTTGTTAGAGACTTCCAGTCCTGGGCAAAGTAAGCCAGCCTGCCCCCTACTGGTATGGGAGAATCGGCCCCGGCTGATCCATCAGGGGCTTTAGGCTGAGGGGTGGATGCAGGCCTGCTCATCCCCCGTCTACCTCTCCCTCTAAAGAACCCCCTCTGAGAGTAAGAAGAGGAGGCCTGAGCTTGGTAAAAAGGCCTTTGGAAAGGCCTGCCCCTGCCCCTGGACTGCTGCCTTTGAGGAGTTGCTTGCCTTTCTTTGGCCTGTGCACTCCTGTAAGTGGTCCTGTATTCATCCATCTTTTTCATGTAGTTCTCTGTCTGCTCCCCAAACAGGGAATTACCAATAACAGGGAAATCCATGGCCTTAGCCTGGGTATCCTGTGATAGGCTAGTACATCTGAGCCAAGCCATCCTCTGAAGAGCCACAGATGTAGCCATGATTCTTGATGAAACATCATTGGAGTCCACAGCAGCATGACATTGTACTTTAGATGCCTCAATCCCATCTGCAGCCACCTGCTCCAGCTCCTTGGCAAGCTGGTCAGGGACCTGTTTAGCCAGAGCCAGCACAGTGTCCCACCTGGACTTCTGGTATCTAGCTGTGTAGGCCATATTGTTAGCCTGCCTGAGTCCCAAAGATGCTGCCATGTACTGTTTCTTTGCCATGGCATCAATCTTCCTGGAGTCCTTTTCTGGGGGGTGTGATGCCAAGGGGATATTTGCCTTATCACAGGCAGCAGTCTGCACTACCCCAACATGGCTGCATTGCTGGAAAAGGAACTCCATGTCTGAGCCTGAAAGAGTATACCTCTTGTCCATTCGTCTGTCCACAGGAGGTATGGAATTAGGAGACTTAAGAATTTTATGTGTCTGTTTCCCAAAGGATTTGTGGAGGGGAATAGACAGTCCCCTGGACTCTGGGATGTCCATCATCTCAACAAAATCAGGCTCCTCCTGATCCTCTACCGCTTCCTCCATAGGAAGCTGGAAGGTCTCAGCCACTTTTTTGTAAAACATATAGTGAGAAGGGGACTCAGAAAGCCTAGGAGGAGAAACACCTGAAGGTCTGTCTGAGGAGATGTCTGGGTCAATAGGCACTTCCAGACTTTCATGATCACCATCATCATCCTCATACTCTCCTTCCTCCTCCTCCGGTTCATAAAAGTCTTCCAAAGTGTAATCCGGAACCGGGGGAACCGACTGAACCGAACCCCTGCCAGATGGTGCCAGTTCGGTCGGAACCGAAGTAAGCGATTGCACTATCCTTATCGAATGGCTATCTCATCAGCGGTCGGAGTATGAATTTCTGGGTCCGAACCGGATGATTTATCTTTTCTTTTCCTTTTTACCGGAACCGACTCCTCAGAATCGGCTCTCCTTTTGCCCAAAGAAGTATCGCCCTGGTCAGAGGGCACTCCTTCTGGTTCGGTGGGAACCGAACTGGGCTGGCCATCTGGGTCAGCAGACTTCTCAGCCTCCCTTTCCCTCCGTCTACCTAATCTCTTTTCCAGGGTAGATTTGGGAAAATTGTTACAAATTTGGCAGTCTGAATCGAGATGGTCAGACCCCAGACAATAAACACAGGTGGTGTGGGGATCAGCCTTGGCAAAGACTTCCCCACACACACTGCAGTGTTGAAACCCAGTGGGCCCGTTTTTTTCCTTGGGTTTCTCAGACATGGCCAATCCTAACCAAAACTTACCCTTTTTTCGGCAATCTGCCAGGCAAGACTCCCCTATCGGTTCCTGACCGTGTCACGGTTCTTGGAAAAAAACGTAATAAAATCCATTTTTTTAGAATTGATACGGACCAGTTACCACACTCTAAATAAATCACAAACTTTTTTTTACCTGAAACTGATCAGATCAGCCGAACCAATCCACAATTTACAAGTTCCACACAGAAACTACAAGAAAACTTATCTAGTACTCACAGTACCACAGACAGAGACTTGAACCGACTGGGCAGTAACAGCAATTCGGTAGAAACCGAGCGAAAAAATGACACTTCAGCCGACTTTTTTGAACTGAGCAAAGGAGAAATCTCCGGAGCGACTGTTCAGTGAGGTGGATTAAAGGATCTGACGGTTGGAGTTTAAACAACAGCAGACAGGGGCTTCAACCAAGCTCGTGGTGAACATTCCATGCTGGCCATGGAAAGTTTAACTCTTTGTTCTCCGGGGCAGTTGAAAGGCAGGACCTAATTGCATGTGTCAGAATACAGCAAGACTTCATGTTGTTTGAATAGACAAGTTAAAGGTAGATAAAGCTATGGGGCAAGATGGGATAACACCCAAGAATACTGAAAGAACTAGGGAGGGAACTGGCAGCCCTATTTGCAGTGGTCTTCAAGAAATCACTAAGGAGCAGGTAGGTGCCGGAGGATTGGAAGAGTGCAACAGTAGTACCACTCCACAAGAGTGGAAGCAAGGAACAGCCAGGTAACTACCATCCAGTTAGTCTAACGTCAGTCATGGGAAAACTGATGGAGTCCCTGCTGAAGGAAAAAAAATCATAGCTTTTTTGGAGCAAACTGGTCAGTTCAACAAAAATCAACATGGTTTCATGGCAGGGAGGGCCTGCCAAATAAATCTGGTTGATTTTTTCAATAGGGTCACCAAAACAGTGGATCAGGGTGGGGCAGTGGATGTGGTTTCCCTGAACTTCAGCAAAGTTTTTGACTCCATTCCGCACAGGAGACTAGTCAAAAAACAGGAGAGCATGGGAACTGGGCCCAAGTTTACAAACTGAGTCAGAAACTGGTTACATGGGAGAACTCAGAGAGTATTAATAAATGGCACGCTGTCTGTGGAGGGGAGGGTGACTAATGGGGTCCCGCGGGGCTCAGTTCTGGGGTCGATCCTCTTCAATATATTCATCAGTGACATTGTGGATGAACTGGAGGGAAAGGTATGCCTATTTGCAGATGACACCAAAGTTGGCAACAAGGTAGACACAATAGAAGAACAGCAAAGCATGGAAGCTGATCTCCGAAAACTGGAGGAGTGGTCCAAAACCTAGCAATTGAAATTTAATGCCAAGAAATGCAAGGTCATGTACCTGGGAAAGCATAACCCAGGGAAACTGTACTCAATGGGAGGGGAGCAGCTGGTGGCTGCCAGACAGGAGCGAGACCTGGGGTGATCATATCAGATGACCTCAAGGTCTGTAGACAATGTGAAAAGGCAGCACTAAAGGCCAGTGGTATCCTGGAATGCATAGGGAGGGGCATCACGAGCAGAAGGCATGAAGTAATCATGCCCCTGTATTGGTCCCTGGTCAGGTCTCACCTGGAATACTGTGTCCAGTTCTGAAGGCCACACCTCAGGAAGGACATAGATAGGCTGGAGGTGGTACAGAGAAGAGCAACAAAGATGGTGCAGGGCTTGCATCAGAAACCGTACGAGGCAAGACTGGATGACCTCAAATTATACTCCCTAGAACAACACAGGAATCGTGGAGACATGATAGAAACATTCAAATACCTTAAAAGCAACAACAGGGTGCACATGCAGAACCTCTTTCAGGTAAAGGACTACAGCAGAACTAGAGAGCACAACCTTCAACATAAGGGAGGAGAGTTCAGAAGAAATATGAGGAAATTCTTCTTCACAGAGTGTGTTGTGGAACCATGGAATAGCCTGCTGGAGGGGGTGGTGGGAGCCAAGACAGTGGGGGAATTCAAGTAGGCATGGGAGAGCAGAAACTGTGGGATACACAAGCAGGCAGATAAGTAGGGGGGGTAGGAAGCCAAGGGCAGACTTGATGGATCATATGGTCCCATCTGCCGACAACTTCTATGTTTCTATGTTTCTACCCTGAATAAATACATTACAAAAATGGTAAAATCATGGCCACACTGAAAACAAGATATTGCATATAATCTGGGACATCCTGAGTAAATACAGTGCAAAATGTGTAAATGAAGATCCCTATGAGAATGAGATGTAGCATATCCCCTGTGCTATCCAGGATACAAAGTTTAGGACTAGAAATATGGTATTTAAAGGAAATCTACTGAAAACTGAACTTCACTGTGTTCCAAATAACCAAAGCTGACTTATAAAATGGCAGGGTAAAATACAGTAATCTGACTGGCTCTTATTTATATGTAATTAATGGTCTCCATTTTTTCGCATACAAAAAAACGTGTATTAAATACAGTAACACCTAAGTAGGTGTTACGGCATTCACGCGCTCCCTTTCTCAAGCAAAGCAAACACACACTAAAGAAATGGAGCGCGTTTTCAACTGTCCTCATAACTTCACACATCACTGACCAGAAAAATTAACTTACTTGCTGGCGTTACCTCCATCTTATATATTCTCCACCAGCTTCACATCACCTAGACCAAAAAAAAGTTTTATTCTATCAAACCTCACTTGTACAGTTCACCCTTTTCCCACGATCCCTAACTGCTCTCCCTTTCAACCCTAACCTTTCCTCTGCAGGTCAAAGGACCCCGAACCTCTACCGGAAGGATCTCCACAGTTATAGACTTTCAAGTGTTTATTTTATTTATTCCGATAACCAGTTGAAATAATTAAATGTTAATGTTGAAGCACAGTTCTATTTTTCTCACACAAACAAAGCGTTCATCTCCAAGGTAAGATTCCAGGTCTTTTTTCAAACCATAGAAAAAACGGAGCCCTTCAATTATATAAAACAAAATATGGGGTGCAGTGTGTTTAACTCGAATTTAACACACACCCTCGTTGTTGGATGGCTTTCATAAACCCCGAGGGCTTTGCCCTCGGGTTTATGTGCCATCCAACAACTCGGGTGTGTGTTAAATTCTCATAACACACTGCACCCCATACTTTATTCTATATGTAAAATATGGTTTACACATGGTTAAAAAAAAGGACTGCTCAGCAGTGAAGAGTCTGGAACCCAGATCAATGGGCATTTGGAACACATGCATTTCAGTTAGCCCCCCTACAGCCAGAACTGATTTTCCACTACAAACATGGCTGCTACCATTACACCATAAAAACATTCAGCTGGGCCCTAAAAATAAAACTACCTTAAATAAAAAAATAAAACAAATGAATTAAATGTTGTTTCCCTGATTATCACACTCTCTTTACATACATAAACAAATTTAGGTATTAATTATAGTTTTCACTACAACTGTTTCTTTGCTGACAGTAAAAAATTCCCCTTCTATCTTTACCTGTTTATCAGGGAACTCTCTTCTTCATGCCCTGACAGTGAAATAACTGAGTGTCTGGCTGCAACAAAGGCCTTCATTGTCTGTGTGTACAGTGTGTTGGGAGAGAAACATTCTGCCAGTGGAACTGAGCAGAATTTTGAATCCATGTATTCTCTGGTAAACATTCCATGATAAACATTCCATATCTTGAATGTGGAGAACAACAGAGAAAAAAAAAACAGGAAGAAGAAAGTAGGCAATAATACAATGACATCATTAGTGACATCACTTGCAGTGGGCGGAAGGACTATGTTATCACAAATGCACACAAGCAAATCTATTTTTTCTGCATATAAACATGCTTTTCCCAATAGTCAAAAGTAAAAAAAAAATAGGAACCAATTTTATAAGCGCAATAAGGCACTCAGGGGTGTGTATAAACCATATATTACAACACGGCAAGCAGCCGAAATCACTTGACCTTCAGCCTCATGCCTTACTACGCCCCTAGCCGTGCTATAAAATATGGTTTACATACACACCTTCATGCCTTATTGCTTACATAAACAATTTCTTTATTGTTTTATGACATATTAGATTGCAATATTTATTTTGAATGTTGTGGCCATAAGGATAGAGTGTGTGTGTGTGTTGTGTGTGTGTGTGTGTGTTTGCTGTAAATAATAAACTATGTCTGAGACAGTGCTTATCAGATAGTGTCTTAAGAGGTTAAAACACAGTGTAAATATTGGACATTCCTTGCTGAGAATGTAAGACATTTATGAGGTATAACTCTTTCTTGAAAGAGAATACCTGTCCATCTTAAGTAAGTAGCAAGAAAATGATTAAATGCTAAATATTGAAATGTGCAAGTTGTTACATTTCTGAGGAGTAAAGAAATCTCCAGTTTAATAGGCAACCAATATTTTAGAAGCTGTTTCAGTTTCCTAATGGCCATCTGATAAGCAGATGTGAGTTCTGTCTAAAACACTGGAAACAGAAAGAAGGGACTCTTTAACTGTCATGGTGATTTGCAGTTATGGAAGAATACACTGAAAACTCCTGAAAAGATGTGTTCCATGGAAACACCTTTCTTCAAGGGAAAGTAGGATAGCGGTATTTTCTGACCACAGCCATAAAAATACAATCTTTCTGTCTGAATCTAAAAGAAGCCAAATTCGTTATAACAAAAGTAGTTCATGATGTAAACATGCCCCTTCAGCAATGTCATGATGTGTGATTGTTGGTAAGATTTAGGATAGCCTACTCTATTAATTTTCACTACGTCTTCATGCATTACTGGACTAGGGGCACCATGACCATTTCACACCTCAGAGTAAAAGTTCAAAGCATAACTCATATTTGCTAAACACGTGTGTGTGTGTGTGTGTGTGTATACAAATAGACAGACAGATAGATTGTCCAGTTGAGATGCACCGCCCTGTTTTCAGTGGAGTAATGCTTCTTATGTAAAAAGTCTGAATAACACATGAATGGTAATAATTTCACACTTTTAAAATCTGGTACTTCCCATTTCTGCATATTTTTTTGTATGAAATTATGTTAGGTGTTTGTTCACTTAAAGCAGCAGTATTTGTTAATCAACATCAATTTTATTTTTTAGCAAAAGATGCATTGCATTCGTAATCAGTATACAGTTGTCCCTCGATAGAATGAACACATCGGGAGTTGTTGTTAAAGTTCGTTATAGCAAGGATTCGCTATACCCAGAAAACTGATTTTTAACGCTAGTAATGCTAGAAAGACAGTGCCATTCTGTAATAAATGAAGTGGAGAGTTTTTATGTATGTAAAAATGTTTCCCATTATTTATTATGGTGAACAACAACAATATACTGTAAAATAAAAAAGGTTTAAAAGGTTTAAAAACTGTTTAAAAATATAGTTCTGTTCTGCATATACATGTAAAATAACTGACTAAATTTTTTTATTTGCAGAAGAAAGAGTCCAAAGTTGTTTAAACCATCTCATGTTGCAGCATTTCTTTTTTTAAAATTCAAGTTTATTGAAGTAATGAAGGCACAAAGACAATAACCACATTATACAAATGGTAACCTGTAACCTTGCAGTGCCACTTACAATGGACCTTCACAGGTTAAGCAAAACATTTTTAACAATATAAACCCCCCCTCTGTTTGGATACCTTTGCCTGCCCTCTTACTCTCCCCCCCGCTCTAATCCTGTGAGAGTTAAGATGGGTCCGCTAGTCAGCGTACATGACAGGATCGACTAGTCTTACAATGGTCGACTAAGATTGGAGCAAGTAGAGCGCTTGGAAGGGACTCCATGCCAGCTCAAATTTCGCAAGGCTACCCCTTCTCAAGGCCCCGAATTTTTCCATATTAAATTGAAAAGGAATTCTTGTAACCATTCTACATAATTGGGTGAAGTATTATCCAGCCAATGTTTTAACACTACTTTCTTGACCGAAGATGATATCAAGGCCATGTAATATCTTCGGGCTTTAACAGCGATACCAGAATAATCACCTATCAGGCAAATTTCCTGGGTAAAGTAATGCTCGATGCCCGGTAGGGGATCCGCCTTGTGTTTAATTTGGTCCCACAGCCCTCTTACCAGTGGGCAATCCCAGAAAATGTGAAACAGGTCTCCATCAGCCTGCAGACAACGGAAGCATGACTGGTCAGATCTACGTCCGACTTTGTTCAATTTGGAAGGAGTCCAGAACAAGTTGTTTAAAAAGTGGTATTGCATGATGAGTAATCTGTCCTGGGTGATATACTGGTACGTATGCCACCATATAACATCCCAGTTCCTTCCTTGGTCCCCAAAACTACTCACCCAGAATCTAGGTTTATTGTCGATGCCCGCATAAACTTGGTCAAACAATGCCTTATAGACCTTGGAAACCGCGTGCGGCTCCCAGGCCGTATGGGCCAGGGATTCGAACCATTCCCCATTAACCTTCTTCTCCCTTAAATTGCTCTTGACTTTGTCTAACAAGTGTTTGAGTTGGTATATTTTGAAGGTTTGGTTAGGGCCTACGTTATACTTTGCTAGAATTTCTGTCACTGTGAGACACCTGCCCCTTGCATAATGTCCGCAATCTTCAATCCTTTCAAGAAGGAAGCCAGGATTCACTTATCGTTTTCCCCCCAATCCTCAGGTTGGGATTATGACATATTGGCTGGTATTTATCTGCACCCGGAGAATAGCGGAGGGAAGCACATAACTGTATGTGTATGCGTAAGGAATCTTTAATTGGGGTGGCTGCTAATCCAGAAGGGAGAGTCCTTAACGGGGAATAAAGGAGAGCTTTCGGGTCAACACCCACCCACTTTATCAACTCTTTTTCCAGTTCGATCTAGGATGGTACATATGGCAGCAGTTCCAAGTCCCTAGGGGGCAGGAGCCAACGTAAATACTTACAAAGACTACTTGCCCAGTGATATAACCCGAAGTGTGGCAACCTTAAACCAGTTCTCTCCCTGGGGGCAGCAAGTTTGTGATAAGCTCTACGAGGAGGTTTCCTTTCCCAGATAAACTCCGAGATAGTTGAGTGTAGTGCTTTGTGCCATTTTAGAGGTAACCAAACATTGAGCATATTTAAGGGATAAAAAATCCTCGGCAGAACATTCATCTTGATTATATTTATCCTTCCCCAGAGAGAGAGCGGAAGTCTGCCCCATCTGTCCAGGTCTTGTTTTATAGTTACCTTAAGGGCATCCAAATTAAGTCTCACCATTTTGGCCTCTGATTTTGCCAAAACAATACCGAGATATTTCAGGACGAGTGGGGCCCACTGTATACCCATTTCGAGATATAAGACTTGAAAAGTTTCATATTAAGGGGAATATTTGGTTTTCCTATGTTAATTTTATAGTTAGATAACTTGCCATAACTCGCAATGGTTTCTAGAACCGCCGGTGCTGAGTCTCGGGGGTGGCTAATATGGAGTAGGATGTCATCCGCAAATGCTGAGATCTTAAATTCCTGCGCCCCAATTTTTATCCCATTAATCCTGGGATCCTGCCTAATCTTACATAACAGGGGTTCTAGGTATAAGTTGAACAACAGGGGGGATAAAGAACATCCCTGCTTGGTGCCCGATAATAATGGTAAGTTTGCTGAAAATACTCCATTGCAGTATATTTTTGCTATTGGGGATCTATATAAAGCAAACACCCAGTTAATGAATAAAGGAGGGAAGCCAAATTCCTCCATAGTCAGGGACAGAAACCTCCAATCTACTCTGTCAAATGCTTTCTCAGCATTGACAGACATCAGTCCACATGGGGCTTTGCTATCCTTAGATGCTGAGAAAATATGAGATAGTTTATGGAAATGGTTTGATGCCAATCTACCGTTCATGAACCCCACCTGATCTCAGTGGATTAGACTAGGAAGGACCTTAGCTAAACAGGCTGCTAGTATTTTCGCTAATATCTTAACATCATAATTAATTAAGGCTATGGGCCTATAGTTTGGGACCTTGTCAAGTTCTTTCCCTTCTTTAGGGATAAGCACAATCAAAGACTCAAAAAGGTGACTATCAACAATTTCAGAAGTAAGAATACTATGGAATAGCCTTTTTAACCCTGGGCATAGCTGGTGCCTAAAACATTTGTAAAAGTTCGGCTAGAAACCATCTGGCCCAGGGGCTTTGTCTGCTGGAAGCATCTTTATTGCGTCTAATATTTCAGAATCTGATATAGGGGAGGAGAGCCTCTCCTTCTGGTTCTCATGCACTAGAGGCAAATCACACATAGAAAGATAGGCCCTCACTTCCTCACTACTTGGCCTATTGGGCATAGGGCTATACAAGACCCTATAATATTCCTCAAATTCTTTTACGATCTCGTGGGGGGTGGTTTTGATGGATCCATCTGCAAGGGAGGATATACTTTGGATAATTCTGGATGATTCGGTTGCTTTGAGTCGCATAGCGAGAAGGCGGCCTGCCTTCTCGCCTTGATCTAGATATAGGGCCTTTGTTTTATTCATGGCATACTCTGCTTTTTCTCTCAGAGTCTCATTATATTGGCTCCGGAGCCTAACTAACTTCTCCCTAGTTTCTGCCGGAGTGTTTTTTGATAAATCATTCTCCAACTCTCTGATCTGGCTCTACAGTTGTCTGGCCCAACTCTCTCTCTTTTTCTTCCTGACTGCAGTGATCTTGATGAACTCACCCCTTAACACACATTTTAGAGCACTCCATTCTATGTCTCCCCTACCCGTCGTGTTGTAGTTTTCCTTCTGGTATTGCGCAACTCTCTGACTTATACTATCTCTAGTCTCTGCAGAGTGGAGAAGTTGGTTGTTTAACTTCCAGATGGTTTGCTTAGGTGTGTTAGGGGCAAGGTTAAGGGTACAGCTAACCATGGAGTGGTCCGAGATGACCCCTGGAATAATTTTACAATCTATCAAACCAGGAAGCATGCCCTGACTCATCAAGAAGTAGTCTATGCGAGACCTGGTTTTGTGGACCTCCAATAGGAATGTGAATTTCCTTTTAGAGGGGCACAAAACCCTTCACGGGTCACATAGGCCCAGATTGTCTGATAGATCT